>OX637864.1:18109205-18741734 GCA_951802705.1 Netelia virgata
TCTTAACAGAAGATATTTAATACCAATATGATGCGTTGGATACTTCGTTATCGATTAATTCTGTTAGTCAGTTGATAAGTGTTATGTATAATTGTTAGAGAATTGTTCTGGCGAGGAAATATTCAAAGATTGTGGAACCGGTCGATTATATAATTCGTTTAAACATTGTGAAGAAACAAAATTCAAGTGTTCATTGCTCAATTGTTTTAAAGGAAAAATCTCTATAAACCGCTTATTTAAAATAAACCTCGGGGTTTTATCAATATTATGTGGAAATTTTAATTTATATCACAAGAGGTGAATCGGCTACTAAAAGTTGTACAGTTTATTCGTATTACGTTTACGAACGAATATAAATATCATGCGTTACCATCGGATGAATCCCTATAAGGTCATTGCGAGACAGGAGCTAGTCCAGTTAGTAGAGACAAAACAAGGCCTTCAACGTGTAAAAGTTAGGAGAGAAACGATTTTGAGATGATATGTTGTTCAGGTCGAAGCCTTGATGAAAAATTCAAGCTTTTGACTTCCAGGCTGGAGACCATTTTGGACGAATGGTGTAAAAAATTAGTGTAACGGCTCCACATTCCTATTCCATTTTTCCCACGATGTAATCTTATACGACTAATTTCTTTTCCCGCCAATATCCGCAGTCGCACGGATCCCGATTACTCCCGGGCGTGAAATCATCTTCATAGTCAAAACTCTTTCTTTCAAAGTCTCTCTACAATTCCTCCCTTCCGTCCGTTTTCCTCAGTTCTCCGACGCTAATAAAGCAAATACCCTGCGTACGCGTAACATTCTTTCTTCAATCGTTCCAAAAAATATAAATACTAAAATTGACCAATCGTTTTTATTATCGGTCTACCTTCCAAAAGACCGTCCTTCACTTGAGTCTTTTCAAAACAATTCTCCAATGGTCGACCCTACAAAGAAAAAGTTTAAAGTAATTTTAAAGAAACCTAAATTCTCGACATTTTTTACTTGAACACGTTTTTTGTAAGTGTAATATTGAACGAGTTACAACGATGTAAAGATGAATGTTTAAAACAAAAATCGTAAATAAACTCGTTTGGACCGAATTGAACAACATATCTCAAAATCGTTTCTAGCCAAACTTTTGCATTCTAAAAACTCCTACTGACTGAACTTGTAGTGAGGTTTCAAGGTTTTTACGTGTACAGTATTGCTATTTACTTTTACACGAATTCTCGAATATGTTGGACTCGAACTTTAAACTCGATTAAATTCGATATCGATGATTTTAAGAATACTAAAAACAAAGGAATAAACAATTTGAAGGAAATATTTTCAACTTCGTAAGTTTGATACGCATATTCTCTTTTACGAGCATTCTATTCTGTCGAGAGAACAAGAGAGAGAGAGAGAGAGAGGAATTATGAATAAGTGAATCGAAATGATCTGCTTGAAAGTAAAAGTGCTACCGAAACACCAACGAAATTATATTAGAAAATTCGCGTGACTGTAACTTATTTGCTAAGGTATGTATTCCCGTAATGTATATACGATAAGCAAATAAATTGTACATAACATACTAATATAATAACGAGGCCATGTATTTCTATATCTTTATTGCATTATTTTTTCGAGTGCAAAATATCCTGCAGGTAAGCTGGTCCGTAGGGCTGTCAAACTGACGAGAGCGAGGGAGACGACAGCAATTTGTTGTGAACTTTGGCCGACTTCTTTGAAAAGTAATAGTTTTGTCAACACTCAACTATGCCGTTTTTGTTATTCTATTTCTTACGCATGTTGTGGCTGGCTAACGATATATCGTAAAAGGGGGCACCGAAACAATGTAAACAATGTAGTCAAAATATTATGTTTTCATGGAGTTTTTCCATACTCGAGTGCATCACAATATGCACTATGACTACTTCATAGATAATGTGAGTATTACAGGCGACGAGCGATTCGAAAACGGGATCCGTGCTTTGTCCGGGACTGAGCAAACGATCGCGTTAAAATTTTGAGGTTATCTAGAGAATTATGGCAAAAAGTGGCTAAATGTTTTTTTGTTTTTAAACTTTGAAAATAGTATTGCAGGCGACGAGCGTCTTAAAATCGACTTGGCAACGTTGTAATCAGAGGACATCAACAGCTTTTTTAAACACACGGAACTGCGAGCCATTGCTTGTAGGTTACGTTGAAGGTTACTACCATAGGCGAGCATAATGGAAAAAATTAAAGACTAACGACGAGTTAACAGCAAAACCGAAAAGGTATTATTGGAAAAGATCGCAGGCGACAAAGAAGGTTTTCAAAAATAGGTCTCGTTACAAAGTATCGGGAAAAACTATCCGCAATGTGTACGGAGCGAGAAACGCGGAACGTACCGCAAAATTAATAGTGATGAACATTTCATTAAAGTGGAAGGACTTCGGGTCATACATTTGGAAACTTTGGAAACTTTGGAGATCAGTTGGATTGTAAGAAGTTGTATAATAAACTGTCCTTTAAACGTGTTCTCAAAGAAAAGAAGTTCTGGTTTGACTTCGGTTCTTTAAATTAAATGCGAAGAGTGTAAAATGATAAGTGAAGTCCATACAGATAAGCAGCATAAAGTATTAGCTTCTCACCAACAATAACACTTTGACGCGAAGGGGTAACACCACTGTAACGGCCTACAAAAATGCTGTTTTTTACGATTTTGTTTTGGTTGGAAGGAAAGGTGATATAAAAATGAAATTCGAGGAAGTTATTGAATGTATATTCAACCATGTTACAAAAAATTTGTATCAAAGAATATTAAAAAATGGCGTCGCTGGAGCCATTCTCTGGAGCCATGTCGAATTCGAGGCGCACCGCGGCACGCAGCATAACTGATGTAATTTTCGACCTGGAACAAAAAACAACAATTCTTCGTTATCTATATCGTTAAACCTAGAGAGTACGTACGGGATTTTAAAAGTATGTATTTTTGTGAAATTGGCGCGCAATCAAACAGAAGGTGTCTTTTTCGAAAAAAGGCAATCATTTGTTAATAAAAAATGTTTAAATTAACCTATCGAAAATCCCGTACGTAGTTCTCTTCGAAATGTTATTTTAAAGATATTGTCAAAAATTCAAATCAAAAGAATAAAAATTGTTCGAGTTATGCTGCGTGCCGATTTGAAAAATGACATTTCGAGATAAACGCGTTTAAAGTTTTGATATGGGTTTTACATATGAAGAAATGAATAATTCGATGATTAAACATTTTTAACCGTTAATCTGAAATCCCAGCACCGTAAAGCTGCCCTTCAACGTTGGAATATTCGTCCTCATTTGCTTTTCTCGACGATTTCATGGCAGAGCGCGCCTCTTTTGCTGCATCCGTCAAAGTTTGTTCGGCGTGTTTGATTCGCTTTGCGTCGGCTTCGAGTAATTTGCAAAATACTTGTTAAACCATCGTTAAAACAGCACACTGCAATATGGTAGAGATTGCCCTTACGTCGCACGATCGCCAATTAATATTTGTGTCTTGAGTGAGGATTGCAATTTCACAGGTTTTTCTTTGACTGGTTGTGAATAATGGCAGTGTAAGTTGGCAGAGGTGTTGCCGGCGGTGCAATTTGCACTGGTCGAGGTATTTTGGAGTTGGTAGGATGTAGTATCGGTTATCCGTGGTTAGGGCAAGGTGGGGTACTGTTGGCTGTATGAAGGTTGAGATGGAGGAGTTGCCGATTTTCTGTGTGACAGGGCAGGGATGACCGGTGTAGAGTTCGAATGGTTTTTTATCGAGTAAGGGGATCTCGGTTTCATTATCAGTCTTCCTTTACTGTAAGCGAGCGATATTGTGCTTACGTCGTTTAAGGATTCGGTGTGTAATTCCATGTCCGTGAGTGGGAATTCGTAGGGCATGCTCGCGTTGATTTATTTGCGGCGGTTATAAGTTGCTGGGGTGAAAGGATTGCAGGGTGGATTGTACCTTTTTTAGCGAATAGTACGGCCGTGGTGAGGATTGTGATGCACATCCGGTAACCCGCCACTTGCCGTTCCATTTCCATCATCCACCTGGTGACGAGTTCCTGGTACTCCAGTGCTCGTGTGAATTTATGTTGGTCGATCATGGGATCATGATCATCAAGGAATGGCAAAGCCATTCCTTGATGATTGCGTTGCGTTCTGGTTCTGACGGTGTTTTGATCTCGTTGGTGGAGATGATTATTTCGCAAGTGATTGCGGAGAAGGCGTTCTTGAGTATCCGTTGGGACGTCAGTATCGGCAGGTCGTCGTGTCCGTCTCCGTTGGCGGCGATACGCAACTTGTGGTTGTCGTGTTTGGTGAGCGATCGTTTCAAGGTTTCGACGGCTGTTTCGAGGTCAGCGAGGATCATTTTATCAAAGTAGTGTTTGGTGGCCGTAAGCCTTATTATTTTTCGATTCTTGTTTTGTGATCCTATTGCGTCTTCTAATTTTGACCGTCGCATGAGATCGTCGGCGTCGATGTAGCCAAGGTCACGCAGTTGGTTTCCTATTGGAGTTGTAATAATACCGTCCTTAGGGATGAAGTGTACGATCGTGCCTTGGCCGGTTGTCAACTGATCGGGTTTCATCTCAATCCGACATAATTTGGCGGGATGGTTTTCAAGGTTGGAATTGTCCTCTTCAGAGTCGCTGCTCAAATTGGCGAGCTCATCCTCGTCCGATGATGATGATGATGTTGATGATGACGATGATAGCGATAATGATCGCGATGATGATGGCGCCGGCGGTCCATCGGTTACTGGGGTTTGACTTTTCTCTTCTATGAGTGGTTGTTCGTCGTTAGGCTCGGCAGGTGGTAATGAAAATCGTACCTTGCGTGGCGTCGAGCCGCACGCAGGTTTTTCTCCCTTCGCTGGCGTTGGCATCATTGATATTCGCGTTGATGTTCGTACTTCCTGCTGCCGAGTAGGGCAGTTTCCGCTGATCTGGCTGGAGTTTTGCGTTTCGATGGGTCGTGTCGTGGTCTGTGCGTTATTTTAGGTCAGCGATTTCCTGAGGAGGTTAGCCATTTCCTGTGATGTTCGTGGGCTGTCGCAGAGTTCCCTTCCTATTATCTCGCGCTGCTGCAGCGTTATTTCGGTGTCGCTGCATGACGAGTCGTCGTCGAGTATTGAACTCGTCTCCATCGGGACCGTTCGCGGCGGCGGTAGGCTGCCCGCTAGTCGTCTGAGCCGTCCCTTCGCCTCCTCTAAGGTCAGTTGGCTAGTGCCATGTTGGAGAGCGACCGATGTATCAAACCGATACCCATGAGGATCTGATTGGGTCGATGTATCGATTTCTGCGGTGGCATCGGCTGTAGTCTCGACAGATTCGTTAACGTTGCTGAGATCTGGCGTTGATGGTGCACCGTGACGTCCCTTCCCTTCGATGATTTGTGCGTCGCTCGGTGATTCCTGGAAGCTTGGGTCGTCGCAAGCCGCGGTAGTAGCTGCTCGACCACGGTCGCGAATCCGGCTAGCGATGGTGCTCTCGTTGAGGTTCCGCTGTAGTGTGCCCTTGACCTTGAATTCTTCTTCGTCACGAGGGGTCACTGGCAATGTCGTTGCTGGATTCCTTGAGAGGGCATCGGCGTTTAAGTTCGTCTTACCCTTTTTATACAGGACCTCGTACTCCTACTCCTCGAGTTGCAGTCTCCATCGCACGAGTCTCGAGGAGGGATCCTTAACCGAGTGTAACCAGACGAGAGGTTGATGGTCAGGCACGAGTGTGAATTGTCGGCCGTATAGGTATGGTCGGAAGTATTTCACAGCGTAAACCATCGCCAGACATTCCTTCTTCGTTGTGGAATAGTTCCTTTCTGCCGAGTTCAGCACTCTGCTGGCGTACTGGATGGGTAGGTCTTGACCCACTTTTCCTCCCTGACTCAGCACGGCTCCTATTGCAACGTCCGACGCGTAGTTGTTAGGATGCACTTTTTTCTAAAATCCGGATATTGTAATAGGGGCGCCGTGCATAACGCATCACGAAGATCTTCGAAGCTGGACTGCGTTTGATTGGTCCATTCGAATTTAGTTGTCTTCTACGTGAGATCTGATAGTGGGTTGCTCTGCCGGAGTAGTTGGAGATGAATTTCCTGTAGTAACCCGCGAGACCCAGAAATACTCTCACATTTCTCGGTGTTTTGGGTGTCGGAAAATTCCTCACAGCAGATAGTTTCTTTTCATCAGGTCGGACTCCATTCTCGTTGAGGATGTGCCCCAGGTAATTACCCTCCTTGCGCAGAAATTTGCATTTGTCAACTTGGAGAGTCAATCCGTTCACTCGCAGCCGTTGGAAAAGCCGGTTAACTTTGGTACGGTGTTCTTGGAGGGATGACGAGAAGATTACTATGTCGTCGAGGTACACGAATGATTCTGTGCCGGTGAGTCCCGACAGAACACTGTCCATGAGCCGTTGGAATGTCGCCGGTGCGTTTTTCAACCCGAAAGGCATTCGCGCAAATTCGTAATGGCCTCGAGGGGTTGTGAATGCCGTTTTCGGTTAATCCTTCTCGGCTACCTTTATTTGGTGAAATCCGCTGGCTAGATTGAATACTGAGAAATATTTTGCTCCTCCGAGCCGGTCCAAAATTTCGGTAATGTTAGGCAGCGGGTAGCTGTCGCCGATCGTTTTCTCATTAAGTTGTCGGTAATCGATTACCATTCTCCATCGTTTATTACCATGTGCATGTGCCTTTTTGGGAACTATCCACAACGGCGAATTATACGGAGAGTGAGATGGCTTGATAATTTTATTATCGAGCAGTCCCTTTATTTGGTTTTCGATCTCGGTTTGGTGAATTACCGGATATCGATATTGTTTTGTATGGACTGGTTTGTTGTCGATGGTCGGAATCTCGTGCTCGACAGTCGTAGAGCAACTTAAAATATCCTCCGGGAGGTGAAACAGATCCGAGTTACGTTTTACTAGATCGTGCACGTGTTGACGCTCGATATGATTTAAATGGTCAAAGTGCAGCGTCTGCAAAATCGTACTCACTCGGTCACGGGGTGGCCTTGCCGGTGCGTCGCGGGTGGCCAGCCGTTCGTCGTCGCCGTCGAAGAGCGGCCCGGATCCCATGCCATACGGCTCGAGTTCCTGCGCCGGCACGTCGAGGTCTATCGCATCGGCGTGTGTGTTGGTGGCGATAGCGTAGCAGACGCCCTCATGGTTTTTCACCGCCGCTTCACCGATGTGTACGTGTGATCCGAGGTCGATGCGCTTCAGATATCCGTCGTAAACGTTACTGTTGCGTAGTTTTATTGCGACCTGTTTCCTGCTACGTCCTTCCAGATGGATTTTGACGGATTCTGATTCGTCTAGGACGGGTTCTATTTCCTCCCGGTTTGAGAACGGAATATGTGTAATTGGTTCTTTTGCCGTAACGAGCGTCCGATGTTGATAAGAAATCTCGGCTTGCTGATCGTGAAGAAAGGGCGCTCCGAGAAGTCCGTCGGCTCGTGATAGTCGTTCGCCATCGAAGACGTGGAAAACCACGTCGGCCTTCCGAATGGCGAGAGCGACCGTTCCGAGCGTACGAATCGTCGTAGGAATTATGCCTCGGATTTTTCGCGTGTCGGTTGTGTCGATTTTGTCGGGTTCGGTTAAGGCTGTCAAGTGTATTAGGTTGATGGGAGAGCCGCCGTCTAAGACGAACTCTGCGTGGCCTTCTCGGAAGTCCGCTGATTTGATCTCGATTCTTGCGGCCGGTATTTCCTTGAGAAGGCATTGTATTCCGCGTTCGGCGGAAACCGCACCATCTTCCTAGGTTCCCCCCTTCTTGGTGAGAATCTCGAGGTGTTTTCTGGGGCGCTCGGCCAGGTGATTTCCGGGCGAGCACCTGGCGAGTTTAAATGCTCATCTGACTCGCGGGAGGACGCTCGTGAAAATTCACGAGGCGACGCTGACTTCCATCGATATTGTTCCTTCGGAGGCTCCGACGGGCATTTGCTGCAACACGCGCAGTGGTGGCCCATTTCGCGATTCCAATATCTTGGGACGCGAGGCTCGTATTCCCGCCGCTTGTATTCCGTCTCGAGGGCGTAGACCTTTCCGTGTTTTCGATCGTCGCCTGAGGATGAAGAGTCGCTGGTGGTGGAGTCTTCGCTGTCGGAAGATGACGACGAACTGCTTGATGAGCGGGTACGTCGATGTGTTTTTTTCCTCGGGCGCGAGCTTTTCCGGTGGGAAGATTTCCGTTTCGATTTTCCCAAGACACGTCGTCGGTTATGTTTCTCGCGGTCCGCTTCAATTACTAGATCGAACGCCTGGTCGAGGGTGGTTGGATTCTTGTGTCTTATTGAGAACAATATTTCGTCCGGCAATCCTCTCAAGAAGTTGCTGATTGCAATTTTCTCGAGGTCCTCGAGTCCTGCTCTAGCCTCGGCTGCAGGTCGATCTCCGCGGGTGGCACCTCGCGCTTTTTTTTATTAATTTCGCCGTCCGCGCGATATATTCTCGGAGGGATTCGGTTTTTTTAATATTAAGCCGGTTTATCTCGGTTAAATAGGAACTCGCGTTCCTGCCCGGCGCGAATTTATTTTTTAAATGTTTTATTAACGCGTGGACAGTGTCTATTGCTCTGCCATCGAGCAAGTCCCAGGCAGCTCCGGTTAGCTTGCCTTTGACCCCCTTTAAAAAAATTGGCTCGTCGGCACCGTCGAGCAGCTCGAACTCGTCAACGACCCTCCGAAGGAACGTCGTGAGCGATTTTGATACACCGTCGTATTCCGGGAGGGAACGCACCGCCTCTCAGATTTCCTTACGACGGTTGTCGAGCGTGGTTTGCTCGAGGAGTGACGTTAGCAGTTCGGTCATTTGTGTTTAATTTGTAAATTTTATGTTACGAATAAAGGTGAGTTAGCGGACAGAAGATCCCACTTCTGATACCAGTTGTTAAGACCGTGTTTGCGGGCTTAATTATTTATTTGTTATTTTGGATTGTTAATTGTAATAATCGCGCTCGAGTATGTCAGGCCTCGGCGCATGGATCTCTGCCCTATTTTAAGCGGCGTGATGCATCTCACCCTGTGATTTTGTCGTCAGTGATTTGCTGATGATGCTGTTGAGCCTGGAGGGCCGGGATGTGAAAGAAGTAACGTCCTTGCTGATCTTGGTCTCGACTCGCCGGGTGTTAGGCGGTTTAGCTTTATTATGCTCTGATGATACACTTATGATACACTTATACACTTACGGTGGTTTTGTGTGTATGTTACGCGCACAACATATGTCGCGGGGCTAGCGCCTCGCGTCGTGCTGAGTCGGCTTGTAAGATGATATAGAGTTCTGGGGCCGACTCTATAGCGTGTGAATAATATTTGTAAATGTTATCTTGGGATTTGACAGTTATTCTCGATATATTCCGTCGCGTAATGCCGCTAAGGTAATTATCGCGTAACGAGATTATATCGAGCCACGTTAAGCGCCGCTAAGGTTTAATTAATCGTACAGAGTTCTTAACCAGTGATTTTGGGTTATTCAAGGGTTTTCCCCGACACTCGCTATCACACTCGCGAGACTCTAAGTGCGCGAGTAGACTTGCCGCTAAGGAACGAGTTGCAGGTAGGCCGATTGATACGTCTGTTAGGACGAAGCTATCAGTTAAGACTGCTGAATGCTCGGTCGGTTGAAGACCTCGGTACCTTAGGCTTTCGGCGAGGTAGAGTCTCGTGGGATTAACCGGGAAGTGTTGGGTTATGGATTGAGAAATCGATCCTTTGATATTTAGTGGATTTCTCAATCGACAATCGCTATTTCGAGGAATGTTGACGGTGCACCAACAGGTTAGACACCTTTGTAGAATTTGTCGACGCAGTTTCTGGAATTTGGTCTTGTGAGTTCAAACACCACTGCGGAATTTGATGACGCGGGCGAATTCGCGGGTTCATTGGCCGGCTGGCTTGGTTCGTAACACATTATTGGTTATTATTACAATTAAACCATGGTAACAATTATTTCTCTTATGAGTAGAGAACCAACGTAATTCTCATCAACATCCAATCGATCTCATTCAATATTTAGTTGTGTTCCGAAAGCGCGATCGATCCATTGAGACTCACTTCCGCGGAAAGCACTATCGCTTTTGAAAGTTCGCGCCATAACTCCGATCGCGCTGGGCGCGTCTGCAGTCTAAATTTCCGACCGCGGGACGTAACGAAGTTTTGAATATAAGATATTGAAATGAATATCCAATATATTGAATTAGTCCCTAACAAATTTTTTTTAGATAAACCTTTTTATTTGTGGATTCAATAAACGGAATTTCAAACTAGCGAAAGTTTTTAGGTTCAATTTCACGAGAATAAAGTTAATATTCGAAAGAAATGTTTCTGATTTGTATAAAACATTATTTTTTCAGGAAAAGACAAAAATTTAATCTTCAATTCAAATTGTGTATGATCCCCATTTATAATTCTCCGAGGAATTCTCCTTTGCGCTTCGACGTCGAGTTATTGTGAGCATACGTTTGCGACGTTGCCAAATTTATAGGTTAGTGGTTGACGGCTCGTTGAGAATCATTTTCGTTTTCCGTAATAAATTTTTAACAATTGTTACAAGCGATGAAAGATTACAAATAAAAGCTCATTTTATAGTAAGAATTGCGGATAAATTCTGGTTGTCAACGTTTTTGCATGCTGCAATTAAATAGAGCGAAAGTGTGATTTCCCATACGGCTACATGCTAAAATTCGTATGCAAGACAAATTTCGTATAAAAGTTCAGAGTTAACCTAAGATTCCAAACATTCAACTGTATCATCTTGAAAGCATTACTTAGAAATATTTCAAGTTTTGTCAAAATTCGTTTCTTATTTCTAAAACCGATAAAAATCCGTGACAACTCTTGGAAATTTAGTAATGATCTACGGTCCGGTGTTCTTACAATTCAAACGATAAACGTTGAACGATCGTAGCGCTTTTGGTTCGCGGTGTTAGGTCGCGTTCATATCGTGTACTAAATTATTGAATCGATTTCGTGGCCTCGGCGGTGGTGAGATTTTGGCACGCGTACAGGCGTACAGTGTACCACCACAGTGTACAGTGAGAACCCAGGCTCGACGAAATCGCGCAGCAACGGCGACGACGACGACGGACCGTGCACGAACATAAGATATATCCCAGGTGTGCAGTCACCTATTACATTTTTCTACTCCCGGCACACCGACGGACGATGCTCGGGTAGTGGATACTGCGACGTGTTTAATCGCGTAACGACAAAGTCTCGCACTTTGACAACGTCGAAACATCACCAAACGGTGGATTTTTTGGAGCCCCGTACATCACTCATCGAACTTGTCGACAAACAACACATAGCACCATGGATCGAAGGAAAATGTCGTAAGTATTCATCTTTAATCTATTTTGTGTATATGCTGCACGGTGTGGGTGTGTGTAGGTGTGAGAGGTTTGGTCACGAATACGCCCAGCAGGTACGACCGAAGTGACGGAACGAGAACATTTGCCGACACGAGACACGAAAGACCGTCATCGTATACATTTCTTATATATTCCTCGTTATATTTATTACATATACTTCTATGTACTTACATTTTCCTCGAGGCCGCATCGTTCGTTCTATTTCATTTCTATTTATTTGATTACTTTACATTCGTGCGACATTCAATTCGACGGACAAGGACAATGCACACCATATAATTTATGCCCTCCACTTTTATTTCGAACTACTCGTCTCCCCCGCTATCTTATTCGATCAAGATTGTAATTATCAATACATTCTTTATTTTATATACAATAGGTTAGGCCTTATCGCGGCGAAAAAATGAATCATTACACCGATGTTTGTTAGCGATTAATGGTTGCATGAGGCCGGAGAGGGGCAAAGGGTTCGCGAGGAAGCCGCTTTCCGCGCTGACATGTTTTGGACAGAATGCCAAGAGCATGCCGGCTTCGAGCTCCACCTTACGCGCACACTCCCGTTTATTTATATCGAATTAGATCACTTAATTTCATTTATCGGTTATTGCCCCCACGTCCTGGATTTTTACGGTCTGCAAACTATTTTCCTTTTTCACATTACACTAATGCGGAAGTTTCTGTAAGTTATCGGGCCAGGGGGAGGGGGCAACCGTTTCGAGGTAATCGATTGGCGGGAGGTTATGTATGAAACTTGATAGATCCGTCATTTTTACAACGGTATTACATTCAAACTTAGATCTGATTTGAGTTGAATGTGTTTCGACAGAGTATAACATGAATAATGTACCTCCGCGACTCGATAATTAACACGAACCCGTCAAATACGATTCGCAAATATGATGCTTGCTTTTTAAAGGTAAGTTTTCATCCTGCATAATCCTCCATGCGTTATGACGTTAATCCGGATAATTACATTTTTAATTTTTACGTTTTTTTTTATTACAAAAAAATACGAACGATCTGTCATAAATAGTACTGTTCATGAGATTTCGTTCTTGTTTATTTTCTAATACAAAATAGGACGTTATTTAAGCGTAGTACTTCGGCAAATCACCGAAGTCCATGTTATTCTCGATATTATATGGCAAGGTCTTCAAAATTATAATGGTTTTCAGTAATTGAAACCCTGTAAGATTTTCTTGATTGACATTGATTATGTATATTGGTATCCAGAAAAAAAGGTTATGTCATCGGGTTACCCAGGATGGTAAACGTTTGACTTTGTCGACAATCGATATCGAGAGTATGCGGTCCATTGTTTACAATTTCGGCATTCACGCACGAATCGTTCGTAACTGGAAGACCATCGGCTGAAAGGTCTTCAAGGATTCGATTCCAAATTCGAACCTTTACAAGAAATAATGTCAAAGACCGTTTTCTTACTCGATACACAGAAAATCGATTGGACTTCCAAGCACGACTTACATACTTGAAATTATTTGAACAGATGTTCCTGGCGCCACAAAAAAGTCGAAGCGATCATTAATACTTGTCATACACCAGAATCATTTCTGAGCGCCAACAAAAGTAGAGGGAGGATTATGAATTGACAACATGGGCGAATTTGTTGCTTCTCTGTTTGCATATGACGTACTTGAGAAATGGAGGATACAAAATGTATCTATTACAAATGAAAACATGTACAATTTCTCAGACAATGGTCTTTGAACAGTTTCAGATAAACACTCAAATATTTTAATTCATAATTTTTTTAAGTGGGCATTAGCCAAATAACACGAACTTTAAACTGGTTAGTGATTTTTTTCCTTGCCGTATCCGGATTTCGATATCATATAAGTACATGTTTCTCCTTTGGAAAGTAATTTTTCGTTGTTTTTTTACCATGTAAACCTATAAATTATAGGGCAGCAATGGGAATCTTACATTGGTTCGTTAGCTCTAAGTAGATTTATGAGATTAAGCTGGACAACGATTACTATTAGGATTGTGCATTGAAGCGCAGTGTTACAAGCAGTATCTAAGTTCGAATGGAAGAGAGATGACTGCGAAACGTAATTAATAATTTTTTTCTAAGCTATCGATGCTTCCAAAAAAGTTAAGAATTCTTACGTTATTTCTTGGCTAAGTAAATTTGTGGAGAAAATGTTTTAGTCCCATCAAGTTCATATTTCCCTATAATCAATTCGTTACCACAAGAATGAACGACTGCATCTCAAGATGTAAATATAGTAGAACAATTTTACACAGATGGTTTATAGCCATTTCCATGGTTTGTGGTGGATATTTTTTTATAGATATTTGAATGACCCATCGATGCAATTTTTGGTTTCAGAACATCCGGCGATTCGCTGTACCAGACACTGGAAATTCCAAAAACAGCGACATCCGATGATATCAAAAAGACTTATAGAAAGTTGGCATTAAAATACCATCCGGATAAAAATCCCAACAATCCCGGAGCGTCCGAAAAAGTAACGTTCTAAATGTTTTCATTCCATTCGTGCAAAAGTATATAAACCAATTTATGCGAGCGTGTCCAAAAATATGAATGACGACGTAATTATGTGTTTTTGTGTCCAGTTCAAGGAAATAAATCATGCACATTCGATATTAATGGATGTAACCAAACGCAACATATACGACAATTACGGATCACTTGGTCTCTATGTAGCTGACCACTTCGGCGAGGAAAATGTCAATGCTTACTTTGTCGTAACGTCTGGCTGGTGCAAGGTGAACCGCTGTTTTTACGATTACATTTTGTTTCTTGTACAAATGTCTACGAATCGATACGTATAATATAATATAAAAATGGAATATTCATGTAATCAATAAGAAGGTTAAGTTAGGTAGTTAAGGAGCTCGCATTGCGTTTCCACCGTAATATTATTTTTGTTTCTATACTACATTATCGGAGAACGAGTATTAACATGATTTTTGAATTTTCAGACACTCCTCGTAGTCTGCGCATTCTTGACCGGTTGTTATTGTTGCTGCTGTTGCTGTTGCTGCTGCAATTGGTGTTGCGGAAAATTGAAACAAAATCGACCAGAGGACAGTGGACTCTATCACAACCTCCAGGTAAAGACTTATGTAAATTCTCTTTATTTTCAGCATATATCGCCAGGTCGAACAATTCACGCGAGATACAAGTACCGTTTCGTAGTCGATTCACAATAAACTCAACAAACTGCATTGAAAATCATTTCCCGACGTAAAATTCGAAGAAATTATTTTTCAATGTGATTTTTAAGTTTTATTGTACGATAAAAAAAGAAATTCTCTGCGCGAGCGAGGTTTGGTATATAATTGCGGAAAAAAATCTTTAACATAGCGTGAACAAAATTCTTGAAAAGTAAAAAAAAAACTCTAACTCAAACAAGTTTAAAAAACTGTACATTGCCGAACTGTGCAGCTCTATAATTATACGCGCGCGAAATAATAAAAATGGGAAAGAACGTCTTAATTCCAATAATAATTTGGTCCGTTGTGTTAAATCGTTTAAGGGCTGAACAGTTGACAATTTACCGTAGCATTTTTTGAATCGTCCAACCATCAACAATTCAAAGTCCCTTTCATCAGTGACTAATAAAAAAGCTAATAAGATCGTTAGAACCATTACAGCCTAGCATTCCATATTATGCTTAGCGTAATTTCTATTATCCCATGGCCACTATAAATAGCTATTGGCAGAATTTCGAACAATACAAAATATTCTTCGAATTTCGCACGTTTAAGCGCAGAATTTTACTGATATATCGGTAGTCGCGGAAATATATATTCTGTTGCGGGCTCACTGATTTTATTTGTGGATACAATGTGTTCGATAACGCGTCTGATACGCGACGACTAATGTTTATCAACGATGCATCGAGCTTGCATGGGCTATGCGCTTTGAGATTCATTCAAGATTTACTGCAATCATCTTCTTTGAAGGTTGTCATCCCGCTAAATCAATATTCATACGATATGTTTTTATACAAATCGAATCGTGCCTCTCGAACAGGCGTATGATTTTCAAGTCTAAACTTCGCAATCTTTATATTTTCTTGAACATCTATACGAGAATTTTCTACAGCTTTTCGATCATTGCGAAATTTGGTTCTTTCCTATTGAATTATCGTTTCGAATTTTCGTTATTTTTTATGTACCAAAATTTTCTACGTAGAAGCACAGAGTTGAATCGTTTTTGGGATTAAATCACTTAAAGTCGCTCTTGATATTTTTCTATGCGCTATGACCTGACGACCTAGTCGTAAGATAAGATAGATGTGAAAAAGCATGAAAGATCTTATGCACTTTCGTTTGCTGGATTAGTTCTAGGATGAGACAGGTAAGTTTACTATTTCTTTTGTAAGCAACGAATCGAGAAAGCCAGTGCCAGTAGAAGTTTGGAAATGTCGAAATATCGATATCTTATCTTTGAGTCGATATTAAAGACGCCGAGTTGCGATCAAATTTAGCGAAACACAATCGCTATTCTCTCGTTGTACTCGGAAGTAATTATTTGTTTTCACGTAAAAGTCCGGCTGTTTAGGTTTCATTTCGTTCTTGCTCTCTGGTTCGATTTTTTGGCGAAACATAATTTTAAAAAGTATTAGGCGATAGAACCGAGCAGCCCTGAGAATCGTTCGCTGTGCCATGTCTGCGATTGGTGAGTAAATGTTGTTGAATAAACGCTTCGTTTTATTTTCTCAATCGCAAATAGTGGTAATGACATCTAACTGTAGTAGTTTTGTGCCGAAGCTCGCACGCATTAAGTAATTTCTATAAAAATATATGAGGCATTCCGTGTCAGCTCGATCAACGTCTGGAGCAAACGCACTTGGATCTAATTCGTAGTTTTTGTGTTATATCGTTCTATGTCTAAAGTAGATTTTATTCTTTTCAGAAAATATTAGCTTTCAATCAGTCTTACTTAAATCGAAGAATGAAGCCTTTATGCGTGTTTGACGATTTCAATCAACAACTTTTTAGCCCTCGCGGCTTCGTTTGAAAAACGTAACTTTAATCTCTAACAAGATGACGTCATATTTTAAAAGTAGTTTCAGGAGTGAAACGTTGCAAATGAAAAAAAAGCGATCGGATCCAAGATATTGAGAATCAGATGATCGATCCAGTCCTCGTCGAATGTCTCGTATCTACAAAACGAGATACATTAATTATACATTTTTATCACCGCTCGACGATTCTTGTTTATCGCACTTCCACTTCTCATTCCTTCGAGGGTGTTTTTGCCCCTATTCTCCCAATTACAGTCCTCGATACTTGGTTAAATTACATCTTTTGTCACTTTGTCTTTACGCATAATTCGAATATCTGTACCGACACAATATTGCCCTTTTAGGAAATAATCAGTGACCCCGCAAGAGTTCATACACGTGCTTCGTTGAAGGTTTTCGTTAATATATCGGATGTAGGAGCGATCTATAGAATTACCAATTTAACTTCATACTTTAATCCAGCTGGACATCAGTTTATGAACTCGCTGTTGGTCTTATCACACAAGCGTTGTACCAACGATTATCTGTTTGCCAATTTCTTCGAAGAGAATACACTCGACCATTAAACTGCCTTTGTACATTTCTGATAGTTTTCGTATAAATCGACGGTGTAAGTTATTTTTAGTCACCCGTCGAGTTATGCAGTAGAGATTATTTCGAGTGGAATTGAATTTTTGTTTTAACAGACCAGTCCACAATCTCCTTTACGATATTTTATTAACACCTTCATTCTTCTGTACATGATCACTCGGAATTATGCTTCAATTGAATATTTCAATTCATATTTTTCATGTGAATAAGGTCAACTTGAATAACTTTACCAGACACGCAGTTAAGAATTGGCGATTGGATAAATATCTTCTATTATCATCTTCTCAATTGCTTCGTTCGTACAATTAGATTTATGAAAGTCTTTGACTCCTCACGATCCTGTCAGGAAAATATATTAGGTTGGCCAAAAAGTAATTTATTGTTTCTCTTTCTAATCGATGGATATGTTTCAGCCATGTATTGAAAACGCAATTACTTCTCAGCCAACTTAATATTTTTATCTCTCGCTAATTAATTAACATATATCGATGCCAAGTGAAAAAGAAGTTAGTACAGCTTCACTTAGCAGAGTTCGAGAAATCTTACCTCACGCTTCTCGATAGAAACTTATTTCTCGTCTGGGATTTACGTAGCTCTGATGAATTCTGGATCCGATAACATAGGAATTGGGGGAAAATCACCTACCGTTTATAGCGAAGATTTGAAAATATTTATACAAACTGTACGCACTGTAAAGAAAGCTGCTTCGAAAAATTGCAACGACGGCTATGAAAACACAAAAGGGAAACACGAGTTGCGATTTTAGTAGGCTTTGCTGAGCAGTTTCGCAAAGTTGTATTTTTTATTTATTTTTTCATAGTGACGTTGAAAGGTATTTTCTGTCTTTTGTCAGAATCAATTATAATGAACAATCTAGTCTGTTATTCTTATGTGAAAAAAAAACATGTATAGCACTATTAATTCGTGAAGAGACACGACAACGGCTTGTTCGTTCTGGCAATATACATTCTTGGCACTGGAATCGTTTATTCGTATAGTTAATGATTTTTTTAAGCTCCAACGAAGAAAACAGTTACAGTTGAATTTCAACGAATAATCAGCTGAGAAAGGTTTTCTGTCACTATTTCCTTTAAAGCATTGAAAAAAGTTGAAATGACATCGAGGAATCAAAATTAGATTTGATATTGCTGATAAACGTTTTTTTATTACTTCGAAATTGTTCGATTCGTTGGCTGACTGAAACTGCTTTCGTCGACTCATACGTTAGATCTGCACTATGTATTTGCTACCCGGTAAAATAAGATTCGCCAAGTCTCATTAATCATGGAGAAAAAACTGTAAATTTTTCATTTCAATTTTTTCTTTCTTTTTTAATAACGTCAGGAACTTCTGCATGTCGAGCATAATAAACGCGTCATAAATTGGCTGTAAAATGTTTGAGGCGAATGAAACGATAATGAGTAAAATTGGCTCGTTTCATTCTCATCGTCATTGTAAGAGAAGTTTGGAATTTGGTTAGGTTCGACATTAAATATCGATCAAGAGAATTTTTCTCGGAACGCTATTGGATTATTTACATCAACTTAAATGAGAAATTAAAATTGTGGCCAACTAGTTTATCGGTGAAAAAAAACGGCTCGATTATAGTGGACCGAGAAGATAAATTTAGTGAATTATTGGTACATATGGAAATTAAAAAGAAAAGTTGTCGATTAATTCGAATCGTTGTCGAGTTACCAATTACGAATTCGTTTTTAGTCGAATCGCTTGATATTCGAGGATAAAGTTCTCTTATCGACTTCTCACACGTTTCAATTTTTGCATCCGATAGAACGTTTCTCATCAAAACCGCCTCGCACCGCTTCACGATTTTCGCACCCGTCTTCTTTTATCGCTCGCTACTTTTTCAAATAATTTAAGAGGTCCATTGTAAAGAAAGAGACTCTCGACGATAATTTTCAATGAAAACTCAGTAGAGAGAAAATAATTAAATACGAAACATCGTTTTCACTGCCAAGCATGTTCAAAGGCCTTATCTACGATCGCATGTAGGTTAGCAATTTTGTTTACGTTGTTGTTGTATTATAGCGGGACCTGAATCCTGAGGGCGATGTTGTGACGATTCAACCCCGAGGTTCCAACAAGGTAAGTTCTCTATCGATCATTCGCCACTTCTTATCAGCTGTTTATCGTTATTAATTTACATTTGTTTGCCCGATGGATATTCCTCGCGGTGATTAAATTACATTAACACGTTTACGTTTGAATCGATACGAGGATGTTTGGCTTATACGATCGCTTTAAAAAATTATATCCTTGAAGATTATTTTTGGCCCACCGCTATAAGATGAAAATGCTAAAGAAGTTAGTCACATTGGATTGAAAATGATAAATTAAATTAAATCGATAGTAACGTAATCACAATTGTTAATGATGAAACAAAAAAACGTTTGCTTACTGAATATCCAGCATTATTCCTCCGTTCAATTTCACCGCTAACTTTTTATCATGGATATAATGTAATTTTGAAAAAATTCTGTTTATTATTTTTAAAACTCAATATTCTTGTTGAAACTTGAAGGTATTCATATTGAAATTCTTTGCACATTGTTTCAAGTTTTTTAGATGTGTGAAAAAAAATTTCTTTTTGCTAAACCGATGTTGAAAGTCTACAAATGTTTACGCGCTTTAGTCGAATCTAATGTTTTTGCGTGATGATAAGCTAAACGACTCTTAACGCCGCTTGTTGACAAACTTAATGTATCAACGATTAATTATATTATACACTTGCAAAAGAAACTAATTTATTTTCCGTTTGAATAACGAATCCATTTATTTACCATGCCATTCTCGAGCCTTCTTTCTCATCACTCGCATCACGCCCTTGGAATCCAGAATAACATTTCACGTGCGTTTACTTAGCCGAATGTTGCACTGTTTTTCTACATGGGTGATATCATTATCATTAAACAATCGAATCAACGCCGGTCAATTTCATTTCCAATCATAACCAAAGTAACATGTCGATTCCATCTGGTTGTGTGTAATCGTAACTCTTCAAAAACAACAGGCCGTTTGTTATCAGGTGGTATGATTAACGAAAAATTTACATCGGTCCTAATCTCGGTAAATGTATAGAACAATCTTTTTTCGATTTGCCTTGTTATCGCATGTGAGCACAGCTTTATTTCTTTGTTGTTTATTATTGTTAAATCGTACGAGAGACGTATCGTATCAATCGAAATAAGCGGGCACGAATAGAACGGGAATATAATATCCTTATTTCTGATTTTTAGCAAATTATCTATAGAGACTTGAAATATTCGGTTTTCCCGGACAACATCCTGCAAAATAGCTTTGGTTGATCCCTTACCCGTGGTCGATTCCCTCGTTTATTGTTCAAGCTACGATCGATCATTCTTTTCAGATTTTTAAAGCTTAAAAATTCATTAGCAAATATTTCTCCACGCCGCGCGTCCCTTTCCATCGAATGGCTAATTTTCCAACATCTCCTATTCGTCCTTCTTTTTCCTGTCTCACAAATCTAAAAAAGTATCGAAATGTCAAAGGTCCAAAGTCTCGTTTTAGAAAAAAACTGTTTCACTAAGATTTTACTTTTCTTTTAAGTAGACATAAATCCAAATTTTATAAATCTTTATATTTTCACTCAGATATTCAATTTAATTTGTTTGAATTGAATGAAGGAGTTGATATCATTGAAGAGCTTGGAGAAAGATCAACTACACTAGTTACTGTTGGTATTGAGCAATTGCAATAATAAAGTTGTTACAAATTCTTCCGCGTTTGCCAAATCCTCTTAATAATGAACATACTCGATATATTATCAATATAAATGGTCACAAAGTTGCTAGTATATGTATATTGCTGTGGGAATGAGGATATAGTTAATTAAAAATTCGGTATGCAACAATTTTTTATTGAAATTGTTATTTTTATTTTAAGGAGGACGAGAGTGAAGAAGAGGCAGTGACTGCGCAACCCCAAGTTGGCGCTTCCAAGGGAGCACCTGGTACAACGGTATACGCGATGCCGGCACCACCTTCTTCTCAAACTACATTCCCGAACGAGGGTACTAACTTGACGAGTGGAGCAGATCGTCCCCTGTATGGCGAAGGTAAACCAAGAATTTGACACCAAAAAACAAACGATCTATGAAGTTCATGCGGGCCCGGTCGTTCACGAGATGTATTAAAGACGGACAAACTCAAGATAGGAACGAGAAGAAATCGGAAATATCCTGAAAGGGTATATACACAACGATAAAGAAAGTGATAGTAGAAGCAACCCAATTATATTTTATTTGGTTGTTAATTCGTCTCCCGCTGACGTTATGTACCTTCCAAAATTACGAAACGTCTCCGAACAATGTTATTACCAAAAGGCAGTTATTATTCCTCGGTCTATACGCCACATCGCGAAACAATTATAACAATAATCGCGGAATGCCAGAAATAATATTTAATTTTTCTTCTAAATTCAACGTTTTTCTTTACACGCTAAGTTATTTTTTAATTTCAAACACCCTTGTATTTACGATTCACGTATGCAGATGTTGTAGACTAATAATGTAGAACTTAGATGAGTCGATAAAAACAATACGTCGATTATGATAATCGATGAAAGTTTTTCTTTTTATTTGTGAACCAATTTATTTATTAGCAATTTTATTGGTAACGAGAGAATCGCATGCTTTTGTTTGACCTAAAATGGTGCACGCTAGTTGGAAATGAAACCTAGAATATACCACATAATAAGATAAATAACTTGACCCGAGATCGTGATTCCTTGACCTTTTCTTCAAATAACACCTCTTCGTCCTGAATTAATCCAAGTTTTGAAAATGCGACGAACAGAATAATTTGGGTTTGCTCGATGGTCAGTAAATAACTAGCGGCAACATTCATAAGGGAAAAAAAGCATACGGAGAGTATATTGAGTATCTGCTTTGAAACATCATCTCATCCTCGTTTCCTTATAAACTAATTTTCAAGATCATTCGTAGAATCGACTCATTAACCCCTAAAACGCATTTTTTTCTTTTAATTTCGCAAATATTCGTCATTAGAATCAACGCACGACTCCTTGCTTTTGAACCACCTTTTTGATACAAGTTTTGAAAACTTATAAAAAATATGAATTCACGACTAACAGGATCAAGTTGATTCAAACACTTTATTGCAGTACATTTGTTTAGTAACGATGGTACAATTTTTTATCGCACAATTTTTCGCATGCTATGTCTCGATTATGTTTTTTTATAGATATCTGGTCAGTTTGATTTTCAGCGTGTAACGTTATTACCATGGCAAAAGGATCCGACGTACCGCCGCAGTGACGAGATCTCCGTCGAGGCGCTTCTTACGGAATTCGATCAAGCGTATGTGCGGGTTCGCGGACATATTTCATAACTCTACAGATTCGTAAACGACGGACAATAAATACAGGCCCAAGTGATAAAATCGAAGCTCTCGTAATTTTGTTATTTTATTCAACGGTTATCCGATGAGCCATTGTCGTTAAAATCGGATATAAAACTTCGATTTGTCTTTCTTCGTGAGAATTTAGAATAAAAATATAAATCTTTTATTTTTGTTTCCCTCGCATAAATTAAATGTGCAGCTTTTTTCATTCTTCGTGCATATCGCCGAGATATTTGTTTTTAAAAATTAATCATTGAGCCAGAATTACAATACTACGAATATAATTTCCAAGCAAATCGGCCAGAGATTTAGGTATTTTACACCAAAGTAGGGGCGTCGCTATTTTTAAAAATGGTCCTGTTCGTTCCTATTGATATGTTCAAGATCGTTCGCACTTTTGAAAGAAAATAGTAGTTTCTTTCCTAGTTTTGAGCCGTATAAGAGGAGTATTGTCGAAACGATTATTACGCTTTTTCATAGACTGTAATTTAATATCATTAACGATTTATAATCGCTTAATACTAGGTTAATGCGAATGTTATTGATGAGGGAACATACCGACCCGGTACTTTACGATCATTTCTTTGTGCACTATGCTATTTAAAAAAACGAGAACAAAAAATGTCGCGGCAAATGCTAAAACATAAAAATCGGGAATAACTGCGAAAAAGAAAATTGTTAACAGCAAGCAGAAGTCAATAATGTCCGAGTCTGGACATAGTTCACGTGGCGTTACTTTTCATGTACCGATCATTCATTTTTTAAATCGTAGTTAACACGTTACGACTGTGTCTAAAGACGCGACAGCGTCATGAGGCCAACAAATTAAATCCATCATCAAAATCATGAATATCGTTATAACGACCACGTCGATGTTGTATTTTTGATTTGTAGAAACTAGGATATATACTATTTCCAAATCGTTTGATGTATTTGCGATGAATTTTGTTTCGCTTCGGCTTTGCGAGCGCAGTAGATATTACATATACATCACGGAATGTACGCTTCGCGTTATCTCGAGTGACGAGAGGAAACAGGGAGCATTAAGCTATGTATCACCGGAAGAATGTATGTAACTTGTCGCAGGCTGCACTCTAGTACATATAATTATCGCATGAAGATTTTTCCTCCGTTGAACCATATTATTGTACAAATCCACTTATATCATAAAAAAAACATATGACTGAAAAAAGTGTGACTTTGAAACGATGAATCCATGACTCGAGCTCGAACGAAACCGAGCGACAAACATTATTGAAAGAGAGGATGGAATCCTCTCATTTAATATCTTTTACTCGATCTTCGCTCAAGTAATTATTCTTCACTTCTTGAAGTTGTATCTTTTTCAGTCTCATTTTCAATATTATCTTCTTTTGTATTTTATCCTTTATTAATTTATTTTCCATTCGTTATATTTTTAAGCACCCACGTTTTATCACGAATAGCTAGCTTTCGTTCTTAGCCGTTCGATAGCAACGGACTTTCTACATAAACGTTTTATTTCTGCGTTATGAGCCACCGCGTATAAGTGAGATAGTTTTATGTATATTTTCACAAGTTGCAATATTTCGACCGCGATCGAAATTTTTGAAATTACGATGATACTGACTCAACAGTGCTGGGTTTCCAGAGATACCAAAAGAAATAGCTTCATGGGGTTTTTTCACTTCGTGTAACGAAATACATGATATAGCTTTTTGACAATAAATTTTATTGAACGAAAAACGTTGCCTTCGTCTAATGATTGAAAACAATTGGAGTCTTGGTATCGAACAATCATCCGGACGATCGGTGAATAAAATCGTGAGAAGGAAACATGCCGTTTGGGATCTCTAACCGTTATACGAGAGGTTTGAAAATTAAATCGTTTATAGGCCACGAAAACAACGTGAGAATCATTTTCACAATATTTTTCATTTCGCAAAACTGTGTAAAGTTGATTAACAAAAGTAGTTGATGTGACGATAGTCACAAATCCGTTCATAGGCACGAACGTTGGAGCAGCTGCTGCAGGGCCAACCAAATGGTAGTCGGGGAAGAACATATCGACCAAAGCGACCCGTACAGGAAGGAAATACAACATTGCAACAAGTTCATCATCATCATTATCATCAGCAACAGCAGCAGCAGCAGCATGAAATGTCAAAAACTGTCCTGAGCTGGCAAGACACAACACCAATAACCGGTCAGTCACTACGAAAAAAAACTAAAGGTATTCATGAATAAATCTGAGTAACGATGTCAGAAAAGAAAAATATCTATTAACGAAAAATATCGGATGGAGAGAGAGAGAGAGAGAGAGGAGGCGCAGAAGAAGAGTGAGATGAGGCGCAGAAGAAGAGTGAGATGAGGAAATCACGCGTAGAAAATTACCGTAAAATCGAAACCTCATGTACAATGTCGAATATTTGTTAGATATGTACAAATTGTCGAGTATTTTCTTTTTTTCTTGTTTGTTCGTTCTATTCTATTTAAGAGATGAAAAAAACAGAATAATAACGCGTGGGTAAAAATGGACGATGAATACGTCGTCCGCAACCGTTCTTAATAACCCGAAGTTGCTAGATATTTCCAATTACATACTTTATACATATTAAACATTATGCATAATAATAATGAATAAATAAATGAAACGCATAGAGTTATCGTGTAATGTACAGTGACGTGATGCATTTAGTCTCTGGATTGTACCACGTTTTGTGCAAATGTGTTATTTACCAAGTTGACGAAGACGTAGCATTGAATTTTGCCGCGAAGTTTTTCAAACCACCCTGATATGAGCCTCGAGTGCTCGTACGTGTTATTATATATCCTGCACTTAATAACAATTTGCTGTACGTTCGATTTGGACTTGCCTCGTACGAAAACAAATTGCTCGCCCAGAAATATCGAATAATAAATTGGAAATCGTGACTGTTAAAGTACGTTTTTTTGTTATTGATAAACAATAGAAAGTAGGAAACAAACACAGAATATTTTTGTCATATAAGACATTTTCTATGAAAACGATCCTTCGTTTGAAAGTTTCTCAGACATTTCCCATTATTCGCAAATTAGCAATTAAATACATTTGAAATGACTTTTTATGAAAGAAAATTAGTCTAGCATAAGATTATGTAGAAAGAGTGACGAGTGAACATTAGTCCATCGAAATCACACACAACTTGCTTTGCAAATTTCAATCAAATTTAATTCTCTATAATGAATATTTGAACTATTGGCAGCAAGTGTTTGAAACTGGTAAAAGAAAAGAAACATTCGTGAGCTTTGGAAACATATTGATTTAAAAAAGAATGCCATATATGCCGACGATACTTATTTATCATTGTAAGAATTTTCGATCATAATAAGTCACACATTTCACCCAAACTTTATATTTAATTTTTAAATATCAACGTAGTAAATTTTCTTCATCCAGTAATTTTTACAATTTATAAATTAACATTGTTTTCCCAGCTGCGCGTGATTCAAACAAAACAAAGACACAGACAAAATCAATGGTAATGGGCGTATAAAATATATTTCCGTTTGGCAAAATCGATTAAAGATTTCACTGCGAGAGAGAGGTCCATGGTCGAACAGAAGTAATGGGAATTACAAGGCAGGCATGACGAGGCGAAACATCGAAATTTTCAAAATTATGTAAATTTTGTCTATGTCTAATATCATAACATAATTTATGTACGTACATTTGAAATTTCAAACAGCTTTTAGGCTTGCCACGTAAATTGTAATTTTCATCCGGTCACATTGTCCAATCCAATGTTCCAATCTTGACATCAATCAAGGTCACATGCTAAATTGGTCTTCCCGCGACGTAAGACCACGAACGAGAAAACGAGACTATCTGCGAGAACTAACTATCATCCGAGGTCAATCAATTAATCGATTATTCGAACCGATAGTCGATTCTCCCAAATAATTTCATTTCTTCATGTGGACCTTCCCAATTCACGTTGATGCGTTCTTTCCTCGAATTTATACAGTTAATAAACAATTTTAAAAAACGACGATCGTTTATGGTGGTCCAATAATAATGTCCCTATCGAGAGAGAGAGAAAGAGAAAGAGGTATGGAAATAATTGAGATTGGCACAGACACCCGCTGTACCGCGAAAGCAAAATAAAGAGAGCGGAGGGATGAAACGAGTTGTGTACTTCGCTTGAAGATTATTTTTATTCTATCGAATGTGCGCGTGTAAAATAATCTGCACTTGCGAGCAAATCATGGGTTTTGTATGTCATCCCGATTGCAACCCTTTTAATTGTTATCTAGTAGATTGATATTTCTTCGTATGATACGTGCGAAATAAAAAAGAAGAACAAAAATTAATCCTATTTATTCATAGAAAGTAGAAGCGAATGTATGAAGAAGGATGTATAATCCGACTATTTCAAGAAATGTATGCTACGAGATACGAAAAAAAAGAAAATTAAAATTACACTTTAAAACAGACATGATAAAAATGATACACCCGGATACCCTATAATTGCCGAAGATTTGCGCTTGTGAAACTTTTATCTCATAGACGAACGAATACACGCAACAATAAAACTTCGATGTCCCGTAATCATTTAATTTGAAGAAGACGATGAATAAAAAATAGTGCCTAAGGTGCCATGTTGAATCTGTAGTTTTCAATATTTATACATGTACTGAAACATCTCGATATTTAAATAAAATCGATCCATCGAATTTTCGAAAGTTGAATTTTTTACATTCATCTTTCAAATAATTTTTTGGACGAAAAAAAAGAATGCGGACTCCTTCGAGGTGTAGAGGATCGTGATATCCGTGGAAAGTCTCGATTTTCACAACGTGAACAACGTACATTCAACTTCAAACTGTTCTCTTCGGCTGTCGATACGACCGGTTGTTATTTAAATACTATTTCGTCAAAGAATGTTTAGAGTAATTAATCGATTAATTATTTCAGAAGAGATTGAACAAAAATGGCACATCTACTCACGTATTACGGGTCGCGTGATTACACTAAACCTGCGATTGACCAACGTATCGCCGATTTATTGCTGCGAAGAACCGATGCGTTGGAGGGAATTCCGACGGAAACCACGAAGGAACGTTTGGTACGTGTTTAATGTATTTCGCATTATTTTCAAAGAAAGCTCCTGGTGAACTATATCTTTCAGCCGTCATTTAACAATTTCAGGGTAAATACAGAGAATACCGAAATACCAGAAGGGGATCCTTGAAGACTACCCATCGCCACATACTCGAAATAGTTGCTTACATCCTCAATGTCGACCCAGCTAGTTTGGAAGAAGGAATCATAGATAAGGACGAATACGTTCAAACTTTTAACAGTTTTTTCGCCGATGGTGGAAGACACGCGATAGTTATATATTATCAACCAATGCCCCCACCATCGTTCGGCACGTAATGTTCATAGTAACACAAAAATATATAATATTAAATGCAAATTCGTAAGAATAACAAATTATTTGTTGTTGCAGAATCCGGACGTTGGGCAGCTCAAATTCCAAAGCATGGAGAGTTCGTTCGATGTTGCATAACGGACGGATCGACTGAAAATTTTTCTGGAAAATGCGTCATCGTTTATCGCCTACGATCTAATATCGATTTTGAAATCAAACAATTGCTCGAAGTTAGTTTTTATATGCAAGACAATAATACTCTTTCTAAAAGTCAGTGTTTACATCTTGTCATAATTGCGAGTGATTTTTGGAATATTGCTTTATCGCAGTAAAAAAGAAGAATCTTTTTACATTTTAATTCTTACGTATTCTTAATAATATGCGATATTTATTTAATTCATTTATATGAGAGTATTATCATATTTATTACGAATGTCAGGAAACCTATTACGCTTACACCGAAGTTGATCCAATATCGAGGATTGCTCTCGCCGGAATAGCCGCATTAATTTCTCGTTTCAACGAACCCGTCATAACGATGAATACTCAGTGGGGAGAATTATTAAAAACGGAAGCTGGACGAAGAATAAAGAACAATTTTATCGGAGACTTCAAGGATTTCTCCAATTTTCTCAACAGTATTTATCGTATCCCCTCACGTATTCTGAAAAGAAAAACATATTTGCAGATGTTTATAAATGCTACGTAAAATTCTCGTGTATTAGTGACCAATTTGGATATCGAGGGTGCCATAAAATTGGATACCGATTTGAATGTTTACACTGAATATTTGTCGACGCCTGAAAGTGTAATGAAAAATTCAAAAAATCCGGAGGCTCTGGCGGCCGTCGAAGAAACTGTGAAGAAATGGATGAAAACTATAGAACGGGTTAGAACATTTCGAATAATTATTCTTACATGACCGATTCGCTGGGTTAAGATAAATTTCCAGAATAATTCTAAATAAACCCGGTGGAATATGTTACTTGCCTCTATCGTTTAGTGAAAAAAGCTAATTCTAATTTCTCATTTTCGACTGATTTTACTTCAAGCGTTGATATAATTTTTTTCAGGCAATCGTTGAAAGTCAACAGTTACGCAGAGAAACAGAGACCGTAGGACCTACAGCAGAATTAATCTACTGGAGGAGATTACTTGCTCGATTTTCCTCGCTCGTCGAACAAATAAAGAGTCAACATACTCAGATGTTTATTCAGCTATTGATTCAAGCTAAATCGAAGCTCGTTAAGGCACGTTATTTCTTTTCTCCATTTAGTTTCTTATCCTTTTTTTGTTAAAACATTATATTTTTCACATATTTCTTCGAAACACAACAAAATTATAGAAATGGAAGGAACTCAATAATCATGTAACAACAGTACAAATTTTGTCGCAAGAGAACGTCAAGTATCTTTATGCTTTGGAGCAATTCACCCAACCATTGTACAGATTGGATCCAACGAAAATAGGGGAGTATTTACCTGCTCTCATGTACGCTATAAGAATGATTTATGCGACATCCCGATTTTTCAATACGAGAAGAATGATCACCGCCGTATTTGTCAAAGTAAGGAAGAAAGATAGATTTTATCTTTCTTATCTTTCTCTTATTTCCTGATGAATTTAGATAATGATATTAAGAAGTTACAGCAACTTGTAACGCCCGAAAAAACGCTTTTTTTGTGAGATTTTGTTTTGAACACTGGCTTTATTATTTTTTTATAAATCTTTTTCCATATAAATAATACATATGTTAAGAATATAGAATCAAAATTTCATGACAAAATAATCATAAATAGGCGAGATATAAGCCAGTCTGCGAGGGGTCGAAATAAAAAAGACGGTTTGTGGTGACCACTGCTGCTCATCACTGGATCATCCGAAATAAACAAAAATAACGGGGATCATTAGTAAATCCTATTATCCGGTCTTTGAACGAAGGGTTAATACAAATTTTGATTTTTAACAAAATGGCGGATGTTCAAAGGCAATTTTTTGTTTCGGCCACAATTTCATCCATGTATTCGGCTATAAAATAAAAACTATTTATCGCATAGAAAAATCCTTCGTTCATTCGGAGGACAATTATGTCTAGAAAAAGTGAGCAAAATTTCAAGTCGATCGGTAAAGCCGTTTCCGAGGTACAGTGATCACCGTGTTCGAAAACATAGTTTCGAGAAAAACGCATTCAAAGTTTTCAGTACGATTTACATGCAGAAGAAAAATTTCCATTCAAAGTTACATATCTCCATACCCAACAGTCGGATTCGTCTAAAATTTTCACAGAATACTTTTCAAATGTGCTACTTTTAGAAAATGTAAAAAAAACGATTTTTTGAAAATTCTAACTGTACGTGACCCCTTAAAGATTACGTGGAGCGTGCAGTTGCCACTAACCACCTACTTTTACCCACTCGACGCGACTGCGCTCAAAGTTGCATATCTTCATAAATAATGCCCGATTTGTCTAAAATTTTCAGGAAATATATTGAAAGTTGTACTTTTAGAAAATGTAACCAAACAAATCAATTTTTTGAAAATTGCTAACTAGCTCTAATCCCTTAAGTCACTAAAACCTTTTTTTAGATGACAAATCAACTGATATTATCGTGCAAAGCGTATCTAACTGAAAACGGCACGTTGAATATCTGGCACGATGCAAAATCTGCTGTAATATCTCGAATGAGGGTAATCGAAGCATTATTTATTATTTTTCAATGCACTTTTTCCGATTCTTCTTCAGTCCATACTTTTCCAATTATTTTGTTCAGGATTGCATAAAATTATGCGAACAATATTACGATTGTTACATGGAGATGTGTAAAAGGGTGAAAGAGTGCCTCGACGAAAAACCATTCGAAGTATCGGAGATGTACGTTTTTGGAAAATTCAATAGATTCAAGATCAGAATGAACAAAGTAAGTGATCTATCTTTTACAAGCGTTTTCACAAATTCAACGATGAATAATATTAATTGCGATCCGTATCACACGTTAGTCCAAAACAAAATCGAATTCTTGATTTCTTTTTAATATGAAAAATTGATTGTTATTACCAAGTGATAATAATATTCATCTATCGTTTGTAGCTTATCGACGTTCTGGAAATCACTTCGAACTACTCGATCCTTCACAGTTCGACGATTGACGGTATCGACACTTTTGCCCAAAAGTTTACGAGCTTCTTCGAGAAACTAGCGACGCAATCGTACGATCCTCTCGATCATAGAAAACCGTACTTCGATCCTGATTACGAAGAATTTAAGAGGAACGTGACGAAAACGGAGATAGAGTTGAGAGATTTTTTCGTAAAAACTATCTCGGTCGTGCCAAATATTACGTCTGCGTTGCAATTAGTAGCAAGGTATTATAATCTTCATTTTCATTGAGAATGAATTTATATTTAGATTTATCAAGGAATTTGAGATCGAACGTAATTACATGATTTCGACTGGAAATTTATTTTGTAATTTATGTTAATCGTTAACTTGTGTCGAAGATTCAAAAAATTGAACTTCAAGTGCCTACGCGTCGATCGAAAATATTTGGAGCTCGTCACGATGTTTCAGCAAGAAATTGAAACGCTACGAGACAGGTACAACGAGGACAGATCGGATCCTCCTTTGGCACGAAACGTGCCACCCGTTGCTGGAAGAATTTTGTGGATTCGACAACTTTACGGACAGATGGAAGCCTCCATGAATATCTTTAAAACTCGAGAGCGCATTATAACTCACGATCGGATGCAAACGTGCATAAAGATTTATAACGCGCTTATAAGTGTCTTCATCCATTATGAGAGAATATACTACAAGGCTTGGTTCGATTCTGCTGAAATAGTAAATCTTGCCCGTTGTTTTTACTTAATTTACACTGTTTGTCTTCATATAAAATTATTGAGCTTTACAAAATTTTTATTTCCAACAGCAATTTTGTTATAATTGGAAATACTTGATGCAAAATTCTTATCCGTTTTAATAATTATTGAAATATGTTTCTTCCTTAAATGAGATTCTTTTTTCTTTTCTGTGAGAAATTTTAATATCGTCCAAGATACAAATCTGTTTCCATAATATCAAATAGGTTCGTAATTTGTTGATAAAAAATGAAATTAATTTTTTTGTAGGTCCGACTGGCATTATCCTCGCCACTGCTGGTTCGTCATCCAAAAACCAACAAGTACGTCCTCAACTTTGATCCCTACATTGCCGAAGTCATCGACGAGTCCGAGCACATCTCTAGATTTGGCCTTTCCGTGCCTGATTTCATTCAAATAATAACATTCTGTAAAGAGAAACTCTTCTCGTCTCACGAAGTCGTCAAAAAATTGGTCGATGAAAACGATGCGTTAAGGTACGAAAATTTAATGGAAATTTATTAATCCGAATTTGTCTCAAAATTACTTGAAAATTCATTTATATGGGCAATATTAATCATATATAAATTTTCTCGTCTCGAAACAGGAGATCAATTCCAATACTATTTCTAAATTTGATGAAAGCCTCTTTCGCTAAACTGGAGATAGCTTTTCAACCCTGTTTGTCAGTTGTGACGTGGGCTTCTTTGAAAATTTCTCAAGTCTGCGAAGATATAAGCAACACGATCAAGGAAGTTCAGATGTTTGTGAAAGAAGTCAAAGACATGAAAGACGCAAGAGTCGACGAAGTCTTCGAGTCTATAGGCGAAACAAAGATAATCAATCTTTGCAATTATGCTCAAAGTCCTAGTCAATTTTTAACGGATAATCAGACTTTCGGCAAATTAATCGCTGCCGAACTAGAGATCAAATCTTCTGCAGCTGAAAAAGCTGTTATAACTATTATTGACAAGTTTCTGGAAGTGATAACCGATCCGGAGGTAGAAAGCGTTAAATACAATTGGCTCGATCCGGAAAAAGTTAATAAACAGTTGACCTCGCAAACTAAACTCACAAAGGGACAATTCGAACCAGGTAAAGACTATGTAGAATTATAAGTTCTACTGTATCATGCCACGCCATTAATTCACAAGATGGGTTTTCAAGTTTTTTAATGACAAAGAATGGTTTAATGGCAAAGAAATTTATTAAAAATGTTTTGAGACCCTTTTAGAAATGGTTTAATCGCTTCATAAAACGATAGACTCGTTTGTGAAATTCATTGAATTTTATGTCTCGATCGATCATCTATAACGAACCTTCGGAAAAGTGGATTTTACAGAACTTTACAGTAGTAGATAAACTGAAGGTGGATAAAGAAATCACCCCGAACTGGAATAATTTCATACAAATGATTTTTTTCACAGGTTTCGATATCGTCGATGAGACGATCAACATCAATTTACATAGAGTACACAATGATTGCATGGAACTGTTTGCATACTTCAACAGCAAACTTGCCGAGGCTTTGGTAAAAAGTACAAAAAATTCGCTCGATTTATTGAAGAAGAGGATCGGCACTCCAAGGTTTTAGTCAACATACATTTTATCTTATTTATTTATTACGTATATGTATATAATTCTGACAATAAAAAAATGTGACGTTCCTTTATTTAATTCCAGTGTCATACTACGAGAAAACGTAGAGGGTGGTGAAGCCCCGCTCATGTTGACCCAATTCGTTTTACAAATCCCGAACATAGTAATCGTTCCTTCTATCGACGAGTTGCAAAATCATTTCAACAAAGTTATAACGAACCTGATCGAGGTACACCAGGGCGTAGTAATGTGGGGTCAACGCTATGCTTCGATTAAGAAAAGTAAAGAGTCACACGGAATGAAAATGGACGATGGTACGAGAAAAATGTTTTTTTCATTCATGTTTTTTCATTTTTGAGTAGAGGATTCACTTTTATGGATTCAAGTTTATCGCTGGCGTTACCTTCATCGAAGTAACTTTTATGTTTCCGTATACGTATTTTTATCCGCGTAAACGCTGTTTATAATTTTTCATCAGGTAATCACCAGGACTCGAAAACTTATCATCAAATTATCGTCGACCATAAAGAAGTGATTCGCAGCTTGATGAGTTTACAAGGTGTTATCCTAATACTCAAAGATGACATTACTATGGTTGGGAATGTAAGAGAACCGGCCATATTTCGAGACACATTATATTTTATTTTAATCGCTCTAGAGAGTCACGATTCGAAATTATTATTTTTTTTTTCAAATTTTTAGTCCTACCTTAGTTATTCTTTTATCTGGGCCGAGGATAGAGATGAACAAGTAAAGCAATTCGTAGATGCAGAACCGATCACTACAGTAATAAAAGAAAAAATCGTGGAATACGAAAATTTGGTTCTTGCTGTAACAAATCTTCCGGAGCATCACATTGTTGGTCCCATCGAAATAAATATGGGTGAGCATAAGTGAAAAGGGCAAAATTCTAAAACGGTGACAAACATAAAATGATATTGTTTTATTCAATCGAAACATTTGTTTTAATTTGCGTCAGAAAAATTGAAGTTGGCGTTGCTGGTGGAAGCGGAAGCCTGGAAAACGTCTTTAGCCACGACACTTTCCACGATGTACAAAAACAAGCTGAAACGTATTACCGATTATATAAACGAGAAGAATAAATTATTGGCGCGTAAAATCAAAGATCTTGAAGACGTTCGAGTCGCTATGAAGTGTCTGGGCGATTTGAGAAACGACTTCATATCGTTGGACATGGAATTGATATTGATAGAGGAAACGTACACGCTAATGGCAAAGCACAATATCGACGTTTCGAAAGAGGAACAGGATACTGTTGACAGTCTTCGATACAATTTTAACAATATGATGCTCACGGTAAGCTTGACAAAAGTAGAACGCCAATAATATAGCAATGAAGGAAAAATCCCCGATTGAATCATCGTAACGATTAAATAATTAATTGAAATAATAAATGCAAGTAATCAATAAAAAAAAGCACAATATAACGGATTCATATTATCACGACTAAATACTACTCGCAGATTAGATATTAAGAAGGAATGGCATGAAATAAATTCTATTTTGTTTTTCTATACTTTTTTTACTCTACGTGTAATAAAAACTATCTAACTTAAATATGAAAACATATGTAACGAAATTCCAGGCTAAACAAGTCCAGATGACAATATGCGAGATGCAAGATCTGCTTAAAAAACAATTGATCGATGGAGTCGCCATTCTGAAAAAAGAAGTACAGGACTTCGATCTTGACTTTGAAACCAATGGGCCTATGGTCGAAGGAATACCGGCGAAGGAAGCGAGTGAAAGGTACCCAAGTTACCAAAAATATAAATAAAAATCTACCATTTCTAACAAAAGCTGCCGATTACTCAAGAAAAGTTTTAATACTTTTTAGTGTTTGGCAGAAATCTCTTTAGGAAAAATCGGATAATTTGTTGAATCGTTAGAAATCAATGTATTTATCATTGAAGCTTATTTATTTTTCAATCTGATTATAATGTGCTTTAATATTTTGCAGATTGATACTGGCACAGTCCCGACTCGAAGAGTTGTGGGAACGTTATGTAACTTACAGTAACGGTGAGAGTCTCTTCGGCATTGAGGTAACCGAATATCCTGCTCTCGAGCAACGTAAGAAGGAGATCAATTTGCTCCAAAAGTTGTACAGCCTGTATCTGCAAGTAATGCGATCTATCGACGGTTACTTTGAGATTGTCTGGGCCGATATCGATACCGATACGATCATTGCCGAACTAACTGAATTCCAAAACAAGTGAGGCAATCCAATCTTTGAGAAACAATTATCATTTCAGAAAACCTGACACAAAAAATTCTTAATTTGTTGTATTTATTTTTTCATAATTTTCAAGTTCCTTTAATTTGCAAATTCTTTTTTCAGGTGTCGAAAATTGCCGAAAGCGATGAGAGAGTGGCCAGCGTATATAGATTTGAAGAAGAAAATCGATGATTTCAACGAAATCTGCCCTTTGTTAGAATTAATGGCGAATAAAGCGATGAAAGATCGTCACTGGGATAGAATGTCCAAATTGTGCCATTATTTTTTCGACGTCGAGTCCGAATCATTTACATTGGCAAATGTCATGCAGGCTCCCTTGTTAAAATATAAAGACGATGTGGAGGTATATAGACAATATTTCTCAAAGAAAAAAGCGTTTTAGTGGTGAATTTATGTTTTGGCAAAATGATGATTATTATAGGACATTTGCGTGAGTGCCACCAAAGAAAAGGATATTGAGAGCAAACTCAAACAAGTGATAGCTGACTGGGGTGTGGTCAATCTTCAATTTACGCATTTCAAGCAACGTGGTGAACTGCAGTTGAAAGGCGTCGAGACAGCCGAGATAATATCCCAGCTTGACGATAGTTTGATGATTATCAGCTCCTTGATGGCAAATCGGTATAAAAATAATACATTTTTTTTTAATTACAATTTAAATATAATAAATTCCTTCAATTAGACTAAAGAAGACTTTTATAAAAAGTTTTTATTATTTGCCTATAACTTTTGTTAAAGTAAAATGTAACTTTGTACTTAAATCTCGTTCATATAAAATCTCTCTTATCATAGGTACAATGCTCCCTTCAAAAAAGAGATTCAACTTTGGCAAAATAAATTAAGCAACACTTCCGAAATTCTCGCCAAGTGGTTGAACGTACAAAATTTATGGGCTTATCTAGAAGCAGTTTTCATCGGTGGTGATATATCGAAACAGCTTCCTGCTGAAGCCAGGCGTTTTAACGTCAGTAACGATTACCTCTTGAAGAAAAAACTTTGTACAAAAATTCGAAAGAAATTTATAATTGATTATTATTTTACATCATTAAATTTCATAAAATTATTGAGTTTAAATAGATTGTCAATTTTAATAGGGCATCCATAAATCATGGGTAAAATTGATGTATCGCGTTCACGAAAAACTGAGTGCTGTTACATAATTAAATTTCATAAAATTATTGAGTTTAATTAGACTGTCTATTTAAATAGGGCATCGATAAATCGTGGGTAAAATTGATGTATCGCGCTCACGAAAAACTGAATGCTGTGGAGACGTGCACGAGCGATGAAACAATGTCCCAATTCTTGCCGTATTTGTTCGAGCAATTAGAATCTTGCCAAAAATCACTGAGCGGGTTAGCACAAAACACCACAATTATTTTCTTTTATCGTTCCTCCTTTTTATTACATACAAACTGCAAATTCTAATTTCCCTTAGTTACTTGGAAACGAAACGAGTTGTATTTCCAAGATTTTGCTTCATATCCGACCCAAGCTTATTGGAAATTCTTGGCCAGGCTGCTGATTGTCACACGATACGAAAGTACCTGGATGGATTTTTCGATAACGTGGCAAAGGTAGAAATTCTCTCGTGGTATTTATTATAATTCACTACATTTATGGTTAAATTTACGTTAACAAAACTGATTTACCTTTTTTTTCAATATTCGTAAAAGTTGGATTTCGCTGAAAAGGAGTACGAGAAGATTATCGCCATGTATTCACGCGAGGATGAGAAAATCGTCCTCGAGAAAGAAGTGATGTGCACCGGAGGTGTGGAAAACTGGCTTAATTCATTATTGAAGGTCCATCAACTGTCTGTAGGGTCCGTCATTTCCCAAGGCTTGCAACAGCTCGCTAATCCCGAGACTGAAATTCTAAAATTAATCGATAACTCTATCTTGCAGGTGAGAAGTTTCCGGTCCAATTTAACTCATAAACCTTCTTTCCACTTGAAGTAAAAAAATAAAAATTAAACGAAACGTATTTTATAACGTTTTCCCCCTGATTTCTTTTGTGTAGGTCGGCTTACTGGCTATTCAAGTTTTGTGGACACGCGACGCGGAAATTGCAATAATCGCTTCGAAGAGAGACAAGACCATTATGAAAAGAACGAATCAATGGTTTTTGGATCTTTTAAACGGTCTGATCGAAGTCACGATCACGGATCTGACGAAATACGCGAGATTGAAATACGAGGCTCTCATAACGATCCATGTACATCAAAGGTACAATCCTTAGATTGCAACCAACTTTTTCTCATCGTTCTATTATATCGATCTTTTTCTCATATTTTTTTTTACTGATAACAATATAATATAAGCTTCATGATTTATATTATTCCTATTTGCTAGAGATATATTCGATACATTGTGCCACCTGAAAATAAAATCGACCCAAGATTTCGAATGGCTCAAACAAGCCAGATTTTATTACGACGAGGAAACGGAAGACGTGGCGATAAGAATAACCGATGTGACATTCATTTATCAAAATGAATTTTTGGGCTGTACCGATCGCCTTGCTATTACACCTCTGACCGACAGATGTTACATAACACTTTCTCAAGCCGTAGGCAAGTCACCATAATAATTGCAAATATATTTTTATTATTATTTTCTTTACATAAAATAATACTGTATACTTTTTATAACAATGATTATATGTAGGAATGAACTTTGGAGGAGCACCGGCTGGTCCTGCAGGAACTGGTAAAACGGAAACAACCAAGGACATGGGCAAAGCTCTGGGAAAATACGTCGTTGTATTTAACTGTTCGGATCAAATGGATTTCAGAGGACTTGGTAGAATTTTCAAGGTACTTCTTTATTAATACAAATACAAACTATTAACAAGGAACCATAATAATGATAACGTTAATAATCATAGGGATTAGCTCAAGCTGGAGCATGGGGGTGTTTCGACGAGTTTAATAGAATCGATTTGCCAGTATTGTCAGTAGCAGCCCAGCAAATTGTAATTGTTTTAACAGCGAGAAAGGAAAAAAAGACAAGCTTCCTCTTTAGGTATCCGACTTTTTAATATTAATTCTCAATAGATAATCAATAAGATCAAATATATTGTAAAAAACGTTTTCATTAACCCGCAGCGATGGTGAAACCTATTCCCTCGATTATGAGGTAGGTCTATTCATTACGATGAATCCGGGTTATGCCGGACGTCAGGAATTACCGGAAAATCTGAAAATACAATTTCGAAGTGTCGCCATGATGGTGCCGGATCGTCAGGTAAACCTAAGAATTATGAATCTGTTAATTTCATCGAAGATCTGATCAATATATTTCTTAATTTTCTTACTTACAATTAGATTATTATGCGTGTAAAATTGGCCGCTTGCGGATTCAAAGAAAATATGCTGTTGGCGCGAAAATTCTTCACTCTTTATAAACTCTGCGAGGAACAATTGAGCAAGCAGGTCCACTATGATTTTGGTCTGAGAAATATTTTGTCCTGCTTGAGAACTCTCGGAGCTCAAAAACGCGCTCATCCTGGGGATTCGGAGGAGACAACGCTCATGAGAGTTTTGAGGTAAGATTTGATATAAAACAGTATTGGAAAAAAGGAATATTGTTCAATGTAATAAAGAAATTGGGAAAGAGAAGTAAGAAAGAAAAAATCAATAATTGTATGATATTTTCTCCTATTCCCACAGGGATATGAACTTGTCGAAATTAGTGGACGAGGATGAGCCCCTATTTTTGTCCTTGATCGATGACATGTTCCCAGGAATCAAATTGTCGACTCAAGCGTACAAAGAATTGCAAAAAGGAATAGCGAATGCTGCAGCTTCACTTGGAATCGTGAATCATCCGGAATGGAACTTAAAAACTGTCCAAGTTAGTTAATCATCTTCCAGCTTTCAAATTTATTAGATTTTTCCGATACTTTCGTTGAAATTGTGTTTTCTTTAATTCATCGTCGATTTTTCGATTAAGCTTTACGAAACCTCTCTCGTACGACACGGCTTGATGGTTCTGGGTCCAACGGGATCTGGTAAAACGCAATGTATGTGGGCTCTCATGAGAGCCATGACTGAGCTGGGAACACCGCATAAAGAAGTTCGAATGAATCCAAAGGTCGACTATGTATATTGAATAATTCGTTATAATCATTTTGAGAATCTCTGAAAATTGAACTGTTCGCAAAATAATTTTCTAAAGAAAACGTAACATTCCTACGATTAAATACTTTTTTCAGGCCATCACCGCGTCTCAAATGTTTGGAAAACTCGACGTAGCAACGAACGACTGGACCGATGGAATATTTTCAACACTTTGGCGTCGATCGACGCAAATGAAAAAAACGGATCACCTGTGGATTGTCTTGGACGGTCCGGTCGATGCCGTTTGGATAGAAAATTTGAATTCCGTTCTCGACGACAATAAGACACTAACACTGGCTAATGGTGATCGAATTATCATGGCAGCTAATAGTAAATTGGTATTCGAACCTGATAACGTTGATAACGCTTCGCCAGCGACTGTTTCACGCATGGGAATGGTCTTCATCAGCGCTTCGGTTCTCAATTGGAAACCAATTTTGGAGGTGCGACGATAGAAAAAATCATTTAGTCATTTGTGATATCGCGTATCGAGGATGTATCTTAATTCTGCTCTTTAACTGGATTGGCTCTGAAAAATTATTGATATCATTAATTATTAATATATACATATATATTATTAATTATATTAATTATTATGTACAGGCTTGGCTTCAAAAGCGCGCTCCTAACGAACAAAAAGTTCTGAGGAATTTGTTCTACTCAATATACGGCGAAGCTCATACCTTCGTTCAAACGAAGCTCGTTGCAAAAATGAGACTGTTGGAGGCGATCTATATCAGACAATGCATCGACCTGTTGATCGGACTTTTGGCAACGAATGCCACTCCGGCTAGTGAGTATCAATGACGTACACAAATATTTGTTCAATTCCCGATTTGTCCCTGGTATTTGCGGAAATGCCTTAACTCGCAAGAAAATTGTACACGACGTGCAGTTTATTAATTCTATATATATTTTGTTTTCAATAAAAGAGGTATTGTCCGATATTCACTTGGAAAGATTATTCATCTTCGCTGTAATGTGGAGTTTGGGCGCGATGCTCGAACTCGATGCACGCAGTGCCTTGCAAGAATTTCTCATTGGACAGTTTAAATGCGACTGGCCACGTTATTTAGTAAGAACAATTTTAACATTAATACATAAATAATAATTTAACACGATGGAAAAGAAATAATGCAGACGCAATAAGGCGTAAGAAATGCGAAGAAATGTGTACAAAATATTTTCTAGGCTGATGAAACGATTTTTGAGTACGTGGTCTCCGAAAAGGGAACTTGGATACACTGGAATCAAATGGTACCTTCGTTCGAGTATCCTGCGGATCAGGTCCTGGAGTATCACAAAATATTGATTCCCAACGTCGACAATACCAGAACACTTTTTCTCATAGACGTAATCGCACATCAAGAAAAAGCAGTACTTCTTATTGGTAGGAATAATAATATTCCATTGTTACATTTATAAACAATTTATCGGATACGTTCGCTAAACTAATGCACCAAAATTTATTTACAGGGGAGCCAGGAACTGCAAAAACAGTCATGATAAAAAGTTTTATGTCAAAACACGATCCTGAATATCATTTGAATAAGTCGTTCAATTTCTCGTCAGCATCGACGCCTAATATGGTTCAGGTAAAATCGGTGATTTTGTTTGCTAATTATTATGGCATATTTGTACGTGATTACATTTTATATGTGAATTTGTAACAGCGCGTATTCGAGAGTTACGTTGAAAAACGTGTTGGCAACACGTACGGACCAGCGGGAGGTAGAAAAATGTCCGTCTTCATCGACGACATTAACATGCCTGTAATAAACGAGTGGGGGGATCAAGTTACGAATGAAATAGTTCGTCAACTAATGGAGTACAAAGGGTTTTACTCTCTGGACAAACCTGGTAAATTTTGCTTCATTCAAGACATAATGCTACTCGCTGCAATGATCCATCCAGGCGGTGGCAGAAACGATATACCACCCCGACTGAAGCGCCAGTTTAACATTTTCAACTGTACCCTACCGTCGAATAAATCGATGGATACGATTTTCAGTAAGTACATTGAGTTAACGTAAGTATTTCTTTGAATCGATCAAACAATGATAATTCACTGACTTTGGATTGAATTTACAAAAATTCAGCATGTACTCTGTCTTTTTTTCTCTCTCTCCAGGTTCCATAGGACAAGGATATTTCTGCGAATCTCGTTTTTCCGAAGAGATAGTCAATTTCTTACCAAAATTAATTCCTCTCACCAGAGTCCTTTGGCAACAGACAAAAATAAAAATGCTACCGACTCCCGCGAAGTTTCATTACGTATTTAATTTGCGTGATCTGTCGAGAATTTGGGAAGGAATATTGAGGATCGAGAGGGACGAGTGTCCCTCACCGAGAACGTTGTTAAAACTTTGGGATCATGAGTGTACCAGAGTAATTTCCGACCGGTGAGTTTAATCTTGCGTAGAATAAAAAATGCATATATCCAGTATAATTATTTATAATGATAATAACAGCACAGTCACTAGTTCAATAATATCTAATAATTTTCAAGTAAAAATCAAAACAAACAAACTACAAAAAATTTTAGAAATATTCGAAAACCTAATTACATTTCTATTACAACTTCGAAGGTTTACAAATTTAGAAGATAAGGAATGGTTCAAATCGGCGATAAATAAGACAGCAGAAGTATTGCTGGGATCGGATTATCATCACTATTCTCCCGTTGAAACATACTTCGTCAATTTCCTGCGCGAAGTTCCGGAACCAACTGGCTTGGAGCCCGAAGATTTTGTTCTCGAAGCACCGAAAACATATGAAGAAATACCCAGGTGCAATCTCGAAATATTAAATAAATTACCCTCGACACATTTTGTTAAGAATACTCAATTAATATCTCTTCACCATTAATGAAATATTATCATTAGTTATGAAGTTGTGATTGAAAAAGTTCGTCAAAACATGGAACAGTTCAACGAGTACATTCGGGGTATACACCTTGATTTGGTATTTTTCCATGACGCTCTCGTTCACTTAATAAGAATATCAAGAATCCTCGGTGTTCCGAGAGGGAATGCAATGCTGGTTGGGGTCGGAGGCTCTGGAAAGCAAAGCTTAACGCGACTGGCTTCATTCATAGCTGGATACAATTTTTTCCAAATAGTTTTGACGAGGTAAATGTAACATTGATAAATCAGAGATAAAGCTTCATCCACGAGGAAGCGATATAAACAATCTTTTTAATAATAAATTTAAAAATATGTTTCTCCTTAACTTGAGCAAACTTAAAAACAATTTCAGGAGCTATAATGTGGGAAGTCTGATGGATGATTTGCGAAAATTGTATCGCGAAGCAGGAGCTGGAAGCAAAGCGTGGTCGTTTATTGTCACCGACAACGAAATAAAGGACGAGGCATTTTTGGAATATTTGAACAATGTATTGAGCGTTGGGGAAGTCGCTAATCTCTTTCCTAAAGACGAGCTCGATGAGATTTTAACGGGCATATTGCCGCTAATGAATAAAGATGAACCCAAGAGACCTCCAACTCAGGATAATCTTTATGATTATTTTATATCGCGAGCGAGAAACAATTTGCATATTGTTATGTGCTTTTCTCCCGTTCGTAATTCTTCACCTTTTCTTTAATCGGTACAAATGTTTAGAAAATTATATCTATTTTGTTAAATTTTTCCTCTCAGGTGGGAGAAAAATTTAGGTCGAGGTCCATGAAATTTCCCGGACTTATATCGGGCTGCACGATGAATTGGTTCACTCGGTGGCCAAGGGACGCTCTGTGTGCGGTCAGCGAACATTTTTTGGGGCATTACAAAATTCATTGTACCAGTGACATCAAACAGGAATTGATACAAGTCCTTGGTGATGTTCAGGATGATGTTAATGACACGTGCGTCGAGTATTACAACCGGTAAGAGTGTTCACCTCTTTATTGTGCATGCGCAGACACAAACATATTTTTAATTAAAACTTCTCATGATTTTTAAACTGACTAAAATTGTGTGTAATCCAGGAAGCAAATAGCGAAATTGTTTTTTTGTTTACGAAAATCAAATTTCTTCTGATGGGAAGTAATAAGAAAACAAAAAATGATCAACTACCCAGAAACAGATTTTTAGAGAATGATGCGTGGGAGTGATCGATTAGTTTGAATTGGCATATCTTTTTCTATCAGATTTCGTCGACCGTCGTACGTCACGCTAAAGTCTTTCTTGACATTTATCGACGGATACAAACACATCTATAAAAGTCATTTGGATGAGATAACCATAATGGCATCAAGAATGAGCGGAGGTTTGAGTAAATTGGTAGATGCGGCAGCTCAAGTCGACGATTTGCGCAAAGTTTTGGAAAAAAATCAAGCGGAGATAGCGGTGAAAAATATCCAAGTCGAAGCGGTAAGTTTAGAATTGTTCAAATTTTATAATTTATTTGTGGCTCGAAGTCTGATTGAGATATAATAATTTAAACACGACGAGTAATATTCATTTTTTTTTTTAATTATTTTCCAATTATTCTTTTCCTTGCTGAAACTATAAATCTCGCTATTAATGAACTCGAGCTTTAATTTTTCAGATCCTCGTAACAGTGAACGAGAAAAAACGAGAGGCCAAAGGTGTGAAAGAAACTGTACAAAAGTCTAAAGACGAGGCTGAAGTTTTGTTGAAAATAATTTCAAAAGAAAAAAGCTTCGCGGAGGAAAAGTTAAAAGCTGCTGAACCAGCATTATTAGAGGCTGAAGCAGCTTTACAGGTACGTTTTTTTCGAGGATGCCATCTACAAATTTGTCTAACTTTTTAGGCTTAGAACCCTTTAAATTCGATTCTCATAATTATATTATTCTCTTATTCGAATTTTTTCAATTTCAGACCATCAAAGCCGCCGATATATCGACCGTACGAAAACTTGGAAAACCCCCGTACCTTATCACTCTTATCATGGATTGCGTATTGATTTTATTCGGTAAAAAACTGGATACCATTAAACCTGATCCAGAGCGACAATTCTTGGTTGCTTCATGGTCCGAAGCACTGAAAGTCATGGCAGACACGAGATTTCTTCACAACTTGCAACAATTTCCAAAAGACAATATAAACGGTGAAACGGTCGATCTGATGCGACCGTATTTAAATTATCATCTGTACACTTACGAGGCTGCGAAACAGGCTTGTGGAAATGTGGCTGGACTAATACAGTGGACTATTGCGATGGTTTCGTTCTACGCGATAAACAAAGATGTTCTTCCGCTAAAAGTATAATTCATTTTGTTACTTATTAAAACACATATATATTTTTTCTCGTTGTTCGTTCATTTACAAATAAATTACAATTCAAAAATTTATATTAATAATCTTTAGACGAATTTGGCCATTCAACAAGGGAAACATGAAAAAGCTAATCGGAATTTGGCCGAGGCTGAAGCAGTCTTGAGAGAAAAGGACGAAGACTTGAAGGGAGTCCAGAAAGAATTCGACGGAGTTATGGCTGAGCGTCAGGTAAGTTGTAGTTTATTGAAACTCTGTTGCACTTTTACTTTTTGTTTCAAAATATTCTTCTTGACGTTATATGAATATTTTTGTATTGCACAGAAAGTGGTCGATCTGGCGGACGCCTGTCAAATGAAAATGGGCACGGCAACTGCAATGATCGACGGTTTATCTGGTGAAAGAGTCAGATGGACGAACCAATTGGCCATGTTCAAGTCCGAAACGGATCGTCTTATCGGGGACGTTCTAATTCTAACAGGATTTTTATCTTATTGCGGTCCCTTTAATCAGGAATTTCGCGTTCTTCTTCAAAGACGATGGTTCGATTTTTTACAAGCTCGGAAAATTCCTGTTTCCGTCAGTATTAATATAATCGACTCTCTGACGGATACGGCTACGGCAAGTTTTCTAATTTACCATACATTTTCTTCGATTCATCATGATTTTTACATTTACTAATAATTTTTTTATTTTCTTATTTTCTTATATTTCCACTTATGAAATCTTAACCGTCTATTCAAGCAAAAATTATTTTTAAATTTATTAATGACTTATCGACTAATCGAATAATCAATAAATTCATATGTTCTTAAAAATGAATATTGAATTTGTTTTCTAGACTGGTGAATGGCATTTGCAAGGTCTTCCCAACGACGAGCTATCGACCCAAAATGGTATTATAGTGACCAAAGCAATGAGGTATCCACTTCTGATCGATCCGCAACTGCAAGGAAAAACTTGGATCAAAAATAAGGAAAAGGAGTTCGACTTACAAGTAAACGCATATTTTCTTTTTATATTTCCTACGTTTCGACCAGATGCACTGAAATATTTGTATTTTTTCTATTAACACCACAGCTAACTCTTCTGAACCATAAATACTTCCGAAATCACCTCGAGGATTGTGTCTCGATCGGTCGTCCGATGTTGATCGAAGACGTTGACGAAGAATTGGATCCTGTACTTGATAATTTGCTTGAGAAGAATTTTATAAAAATCGGAACGTCCTTAAAGGTTTAACTTTATTATTAAAATATCGCCATACAAAATATTAAGCATGTACACAAATATCTATGGCGCTGAAAGGAAAATTAATCAATCGTTTATCGATCATTGATTAAATGTATCCAGGTAAGACTTGGGGATAAGGAAGTGGATATGAACAAAGATTTCCGACTTTACATAACGACAAAATTACCAAATCCATCTTATACCCCTGAAGTATTTGCTCGAACTTCGATTATAGACTTTACTGTGACTATGAATGGTATGTATATCTACAATTAAAATTTGATGATCAATAATTATTCGATGTTACGTTCGATTCGTCCTTATCATTCTAGGTCTGCAGGATCAACTTCTCGGTCGTGTTATTTTGACAGAAAAACACGAATTGGAGACCGAGAGAACCCAATTGATAACCGACGTGACGACCAACAAAAGGCGCATAAAAGAACTGGAAGCAAATCTATTACATAAATTGACGACAGTACAGGTAAAAAACCGTCGCTGAATCAAACTTAACAATGAATTACAATTTTCATACTTGTTACGTAAATTGCTTCTTATTTTGTTAAACTGTTTGGTTGTATTTTTTCATCATTTCAATAATTCTATTATGCTCTCAGGGATCTCTGATCGAGGACGTAGAATTAATGTCTGTATTGAACACAACGAGACGCACGGCAACAGAAGTCAATGAGAAATTGAGTATAGCGAGAGAGACTGAAATTAAAATCAATGCTGCGCGCGAAGAATTTCGTCCGGTTGCGACACGTGGAAGCGTTTTGTATTTTTTGGTTTCTGACATGGCACAAGTCAATTGCATGTATCAGACTTCCCTCGTGCAATTTTTGGAACGTTTCGATATCTCGATGGCTCGGTGATTATTTAATATTCTATAATCATTGTTTACCAGTTTTATCATTAATGGAATACAACTGCCATTACGAAATTTAATGAAGACCACTTTAATTAAGGTCAAATTATTCAGTCTGTCAACCATGGGGTAAATGATGGAATGAATTATTAAATATTATCGTAGATCAAAAAAAAGCCCGGTAAATCTAAAGAGAATTCGATTCATCATTGAATATTTGACTCTGGAAATATTCAAGTACAAAGCAAGAGGATTGTACGAGAACCACAAGTACATGTTCATTTTGCTGATGACGTTGAAAATCGATTTGGAAAGAGGTGCGATAAGCTACGATGAGTTTCAATACTTCATCAAGGGCGGTGCGGCTCTTGATCTCAATGCGGTTCAACCAAAACCATGTAAATGGATAACCGACGTAACGTGGCTCAACTTAGTAGCCCTGACAGTCCTCAGACAGTTTCAATACATTACGGGACAAGTCGAAGCTTCTGAAAAAGTATGGAAATACTGGTTCGACAAGGATGCCCCGGAGGAGGAAGTTATTCCGGATGGTTATAACAATCTGGATACGTTTCGAAGATTGCTTATAATTAGGTAAATATTATTCCTTAAAAATAACAAAATTAAAATAACATTTATAATATTTTCTGATAATATTTTTTTAACTGAAATTGAAAATTAAAATATTGTTTGTTCTTTAGGGCATGGTGCATGGACAGGGCTTTGTCGCAATCTCGAAAATACATAGCCAGTTCACTCGGTTCGAAATACGCCGAACCAGTGATTACCCTTCTGGATGTAATGCACGCAGAGTCAAGGCCAAACACCCCTATGATTTGTTTCTTAAGCATGGGCTCAGATCCGACACCGAGCATCGAACAACTTGCCAAGAAAATGGAAATTGCCTGTCGAAGTATATCCATGGGACAAGGACAAGAGGTTCACGCTAGAAAATTATTGAACAGTGCAAAAACGGAGGTTATCACTTTTTTCTTCATGCTCAATTATATAAAAATAAGAATATGATCTGGAGGTTCTGGAAAGAAAAGTATGAGATCCAACAAAACCATAGCTTCTCTATCAGAAATAAGAAATACAATTTGGAAAAAATTCGGTTTGAAAACATTACTAAAATTCAGAAATAAAAATATAATTTATCGAAATTTATTGCAGGGTTTCTGGGCACTCTGTCAAAACTGTCATCTGGGTTTGGAATACATGTCGGAATTGGTCACTTTCATTATGAGCATGGAATCGCCTCATCCTGATTTTCGAGTCTGGATAACGACCGAATCACACAACGATTTTCCAATCTCTTTGCTGCAGATGTCGATAAAGTTCACTTACGAGCCACCCCAAGGTATAATCATGTCATACGATTCGCATATGATTAGTTGTATGAGCGCTTAATATGAATTCATCGACAACGTGGATTAATCGCTTGAACTTTTTTTCAAGGTATCCGAGCAGGTCTAATAGCAACATACAGCGGAATGAATCAAGAAATGTTGGATCAATGCGATGCTGTCCAGTACATTCCACTCATTTACATCGTCTCTTTTCTCCACACTGTTGTTCAAGAACGTCGAAAATTTGGTCCGCTTGGTTGGAACATTCCCTATGAATTTAATTCAGCCGATTGGCTCGCTTCGTGTATGTTCATGAATAATCATCTCAACGATTACGACCCTAAACGAGGAATTAGTTGGCCAACAGTTCGGTGAGTTCTAAACTAATAAAGTATATTTTTAGGCAAAAGATATTGTTTTCCTATTAACTTTAGTCTTATAGAGACCGTCAATTGTCTATTTAAATGATTTTACTTCCTCATCAGTAAACACAGAAAAACGTGTAGAAATTGCAATTTTTTCAAATGGCTAATTTTCTTATAGATGTTTATATCAATTTTGTACATACAAGTTTATGATTATAATGGTGTACAATAAGTGCATCCATTGTCTGATTCGTACCAAGTGGTAAAAAACATCCTTTTTCATAACCGATTTTTTAACATACTTTGGCAGATACATGATTGGTGAGGTGCAATACGGTGGTCGAGTTACTGACGATTACGACAAAAGACTGTTGAACACTTTCGCCAAAGTTTGGTTTTCCGAAGCACTTTTCCTTGAAGGTTTTGCCTTCTACAAAGGCTACGAAGTTCTTAATTTCAAGCAAGTATCTGACTATTTGAAAGCGATCGATGCTATGCCACCGATAGATCCACCTCAGGCTTATGGACTCCATTCTAATGCCGATATTACGTGAGTTGTAGGGAAATTTGCTAGCATAGCTTTATCTTTCTTTTTACTGTAATTTCGTTCAAACCACTGATAATGATGGAAAATAAAAACCAAGTACTCTCGGTATAAAAATCGAATCTACCTAATGAAATGGGTGGATTAAAGGTATCAGAGCAGTACGACACAAGATGTCCTGGACACAATAATCTCGGTTCAACCGAAAGAATCTGGTGGAGGAGCTGGAGGAGAATCTCGCGAAGCATCCGTCGTTCGACAGAGCAAAGAAATGCTGGCGAAGTTACCAGCCACATACGATCCTTTTGAAATTAAAGACAGGTGGGAACAATCGGTTTTGACTGATGCCTAAGGGCCTGTGATATTACCCATTCGGCTATAAGTTATTAATGAACGTTCATAAAATTTTAAGGCTGCGAATAATGGACTCTACGGCGCCTATGAACATTTTCCTGAAACAGGAGATCGATCGTATGCAGATAATCATTAAATTGGTTCGGACAATGCTGAAAGATTTGCTTTTGGCCATCGAGGGTGTCATCATAATGAACGAGGTAAATCTTGCTAGCAGGTAATCCTAGTTTCAAGTTGTGGAGAATATTAAAAATTGTTTAAAGAAGATGGTTCAAGATTGTATGCATAATTAAAAAAAAAAGTCGATTCTGTACTCTAATGAGAGTGGAATAAGAAACTTTCCTTCTTCCCAAATAGAGTTTGAGGCAGAGGGAGAAATTAAGTACGTTCACCATTTTCACATTTTATGAAATTCTGACTAATTAGCAATTGAGAGATGCCTTGGATAATATTTATGACGCAAGAATTCCCCAAGTATGGAAATCACGATCCTGGGAATCTTCAACCCTGGGATTTTGGTTTACCGAGTTACTCGAGAGAAACCAACAATTTTCGAACTGGATCTTCACTGGAAGACCTACCAAGTTCTGGATGACTGGATTTTTCAATCCTCAAGGTATATATTTATCATATGTATATTTTTTTTAGTAAATCACCAGACGATGATTAGAAAACTTAGACTTATAAGAAGTGTTTGATGGATTAAGTCTTGCCTTTATACGCTCTTTTTATAAAATATATATTTCGCAAAAGGTACTTAGATTGTTGCAAGGTAATACAAGATAATAAGTTTTGTATCGTTGTTAAATCAAATTTGAGTTGCAAAAATCTATCAAGTTTAAAAAAAAAAAAGCATAGGTTGTTGCTCCTTTTTATTCATTAAAATGTACGGCATACTTTGGGTTTTCAATAACTTGATCTCGATTTTAATCTACCTTTCGTGATAATATTTCGCATAGGATTTTTGACCGCTATGAAACAAGAAGTAACCCGGGCAAACAAAGGATGGGCGTTAGACAACGTAACACTTCACAACGAAGTTACTCGTTACACAGGCGATGAAATTAGGACACCACCCAGCGTGAGTTAAAAATACATAAAAATAAGAAAGATAGAACAAAATTTACATTCTAAGACATTCAAATAATTACTTGTATGAAAATTGAATGGTATATATTCAAGAGTTAATTTTATTCCGAATGTGGCTTTCGTTCTTACAATTTGACCTTGAAATATCTAGTAAGGTAGTAATTGGAACTATTCATACGACATATTTAGGAAGGAGTATACGTTTATGGGCTCTACCTGGAAGGTGCTGGCTGGGACAAGAAGAATAATAAACTTTGTGAATCGGCAAATAAAATTCTTTATGTCATGATGCCAGTGATTCATATTTCGGCGCTTTACAATGCTCCGGAAAAAAATCCGAAATTGTACCAGGTTGTGAATTATTCGAGTTTCGTCTATTCAAGTACACCTTACTTATCCTTGTTGCAGTGGATAATTCAATTTTCCTTACTATTTTTGCAGTGCCCCGTTTATAAGAAACCAAAAAGAACGTATATACTTCTGGTAACACCGCTCTGGTTACAAACAACGAAATCGCCGGATTTCTGGATATTACGAGGCGTCGCTCTTGTATGTGATAATAAATAATAAAGTTAATTATCCTACTGCTTATGTACGAAATATTTACGAGCTTAATAAAGATAGCCTTTCTAGCGATGCTAGCGATCATGTTTCTATTTACAGCATAAATAACAATCAACCAACGATGAATCGTTATAACATAAATGAACGGGAGCAGGTTATGAGTGCCATCTATGTGAGTTGTATGAATGTGCGAAATGGATCTTACGAGAAGATCCTCGCAAGGATGAATGGTTGAGCGGTATAGAGGTATATTGAGCGGTTGATTTATCACGATTTTATATTATTTGCGTAAAGATTAAGTATTTTCAAAGTTAATTCAAAATAAATAAAATAGAGTGTGCTCTCCTTTGAAAACCAAACAAGAGATTTCTCATTTATTATCTTTTTCCTCCTCTTTTTGAATAATCCGAATTCATTAGAATCCGTCCAATTTGAATGTGATAAATAATTAAATAATAGAACGGATCCCGCTGGAGTGTCCACCTATCGAAGCGATGGACTTTGGTGCACTTTGGTGGCTAACCGACTCTCACTATCTATACTGTTCATGGATTTGAACTTGGCGCCCTCTACTCAACGCCACTGCGGTCCCAGGACATAACATTTTCACCCATAGAAAATTTCATTAAAGTGCGGGATAATGTTCGTATTATTCGTGTCGTGTTTACATTTATTTTGATACAATTAGCTTGATAGCAATTTTCAGTGAGATATATTCATAAGAGTGTGTGTTTAGGAATATATCTATGAAAAGATTTAAAAAATGGCTATTGTTGCACTCGATCAGAAGACCGCCAAATTTTTAACTACCGCACAAATTGTTACATCAGTTTCCACAGCTGTGAAGGAACTCGTTGAAAATTCTCTTGACGGAGGGGCTAATACTATCCAAATCAAGCTCGTGTGTCTTCAATTTGAGATGTTGTTTTGTACAAGAACTTTGCATCAAGTTCATGCGCTCTTGAATTTAATTGCAGGTGGATAATGGAACGTCTTTAATCGACGTTTGCGATGATGGACGAGGGATATCGAAAGCAAATGCACCTTTCATGGCATTGCAGTCCTATACGTCAAAAATAAAGGACTTTTGCGATTTGGGTACTGACTGATCATTGTTATTAATAACTGCTTTGCACGAATGACAGGGTCAATATTCTCTTATTAAGAGATTACAGGCGATGAGCCATTCGAATAAGCGATCTGTACTTTCTTCGGCACTGAGCAACCGATCGGGTTAAAATTTTGAGGGCATCTAGAGAATTATGGCAAAAAGTGGCAAAATGTTTTTTTTTTAAATTTTTTGCCACAATCCTCTAGATATCCTCAAAACTTTAACACTCAGTGCCAGATACAGTACGGATAAAGTTTTCGAATCGCTCCTCACCTGCAATACTATTTTCAAAATTTTGGAGAAAAAAAAACATTTAGTCACATTTTGTCATAATTCTCTAGATACCTGCAAAATTTTAACACAATCGGTTGCTTAGTACCGGAGAAAGTATGGATTGCATTTTCGAATATCTCGTCGCCTGTAACACTGAATTAAAAAACATGAATTGAGCATGACATTACAGCGTTGGTTGCCTGCGAGTGTTTTGCTTTTATGAAAATATGCAAAACATACCTTCCGTAGTTCATCAGACCTTGGTGTTTTTGTACAGAATTGCACTTTACAAAAAGTACCATTCATTATGTTTGTAATTGATGTAATCTTAACAAAATATAATATTTGATAATAATCGAGAAAATATTGCGTATTTATATTTTGCTGCTACAATTACAAAATTTCAATGACTTTTACCATTTTCTTAATTATATAATTCATACTTCATGTAGATATGCTGAATTCGTACGGCTTTAGGGGTGAAGCTCTAAGTTCTCTATGCAGAGTAGCCGAAGTTACGATAATCACAAAAACAGTCGAGGATGATGTAGCCAGATTATATACCATGAATCGTGATGGAAGTATCATGAATGTCGAGTCCTCTTGTCGCTCTATTGGTAGATGCCTGCAGTATTTAAAAGAATTAAATTTCTCACAGTTTTTTATACAAAGTAAAATTTAATAACGACCTTATCCCAGGAACTACCATTCGAGCGAGGAACATATTTAAAGATCTGCCAGTTCGAAGACAGATAATAATGAATATAAGGCGTTCGAATCAAGATATCAAATTATTGGAAAATCTTTTAAGATCATTCGCAATTTGTCAGCCAAAAGTTCGAATAACTTTTAACGTTAATGACAAGATGGTTATGACAAAACTATCAGTGGAAACAACCAAAGATGCTCTCATACATTTATTTGGAAAAAAATTTATCTCTCAAGTTGATTTTCTTGAGAAAACAATTCCAGAGGTAACAATGCGATTAATGATTCCAAGGAAAGACTTGCTGGAATTGACCGACTTTTGTCAAGTTGGACAGTATGTATTTGCAAATCAACGACCTGTTGTTTACAAAGACGTTGAGAAGGTAGATCGGGTGTTTTATATTCATATAGATTAACTCATTATAGCCATCTCATTGGAGCAATTATGACGAAATTTTTTTTGTAGATAATTAGTAAACGCCTGATGGAATACTTTGGTGATAGAATACCTCAGAAAAAGAAACTGCCTTTTTTGTTAAGCCTTGACGTGCCACCGTCAAACTTGGATGTTAACTTGGAGCCGAACAAACAGAGCGTTCTTTTTGTGAATCAGGCATGTGCCAAACCTATGAGACACCTACGCTATTGCATATAATTGATATTTCCTCGTTATTAAACAATATTATAAATATAATTGTGCATCAAGGCAACGATTATGGAAAAGTTGGATGGTTTGCTGACGAAATATTATGGAATCGTTACAACACCACAAGTCTTCTCTAATGATCGTGCCCCTGCTGAGATGGATTCATCCCTAGCATATCTGGATTATTCGAGCAGTGAGGAGAAAATTCCACGTGGCTCATCACCTGTGCTGTCGAGCAAAAAACGAAAAATTGATGGCGTAAGCGGAAAAACCTCGGGAAAACGTAAACACATTGCGAACAAGGAAAATTGTTCCTTGGATGCATTTGTACAGAAGAAATCCGAGGAGCTTCCGGACACTATAAGTCAATTACCGATTGTTGATTTGGGAGAAGATTTTACTACTCAAGATGTTTCGAATCTGCCGTATCTGGATCCGAAGCAGGTCCAAATGGTCCTCGGAAACATAGATAATGTTAATGAACCGCTTGCATCGTCCGACACAAAACCGGAAGCTCCAAGCCATTTGACGGAAGAGGCATGGAGCAAAGGTCTTGTGCCAATAAAGCTTCACGTAAGAATTTCTTTAATAATAAGAATAATAATAGTTCGATCATTTGAAAAATATCTCGCTGGTTTCAAAACATTAGGGAGGCACGGACGTCCAAATATACAGCAATGTCATTGAGACTGCCAAACTCAGCATCGAGCCAGAGTTAACAGAGTCGAAGTTAACATCGGGTTCAACAAGTTGCAAAGGATTTCTAAAATTTTCTAAAGAAATGAGACCCAAAAGTACGTATATATGCAAACTATGCTCGAGAGACTCGGGGGGGAAAAAGCAATTAATTCTTCCACTCGTTCAATTTTTAGTTATAATGGAAAACCCGGATATAAATTTCGTCGAGATGGCGCAAACGTTGACGACACAATGGAAACAATTGTCGCCCGAGGAACGTGGATATTATCGTGATCTGGCGGCTGCTGATGAAACGAATAAATTGCATCAGACGAGTATTAATTCGGCGAGAACTGTGAAGCAAGATAAAGTAACAAATGAAAATGCTGAAGTAAATAGAAAAAGATTTCTCGGCATGCTCGAGAATATGAAAAATACGCAGATTGAATCGAAAAAGGAAAAGTTAATGATGAGAACGGCTCAAACTTGGACGGTTAATATGCAGAGCGTGATAAAAAAATGTCATGATGGACGATCGAATATTGCACGGCGAAATCAAAGTATCATCGTAGGCGGTTTGAACGACAACGTGTGGTTGGCACGCACTGGTTTTCAGATATGGGCATTGCATCTTGATCAACTCTATAGCGGTTTGTGTCTAGAAAAATCAGATCGTATTGAGGTACGTAGATAAATTATATATAGGTCGTTCACTCTCCAAACAATAATTCTATCTAATAAAATGTCTAAAAACGGAATTCAATTTTACATTACTAGAAATTTCATAATATAACGTGGCACAAATATTGCCTATTACTCGGTGTATAAAAGAAAAATGATATAGCTTTTGTATCTGTGATCGAAATTTTTTTTTTAACAGAAACAACCACAGCTTGCTCCTGAATCAGTGTAAAATTTTGTTAGACATCGAATTTTTATACATTCTGTACAGTACATGTATTTTTTAAAGTACTTTCTAAAGTTGCGTGAACCGACTTACTATATATCGATGATCAGCATGTAGTCGATGAACGATTGTCATTAATAACGATTGTTTGTTACAAAAGACACGAGACACTATCGAAGAACTTATTGGGCGATGGCTGCGGGAAAAAGATGGGATGTCGTTGCTACATCCAGTCTTTGAACTCCAGTGAAAACGAGTAAGCTACCTCGAATTCATCACTCCTCTCTTATTTAACAATTGTTCATTGTTCAAATGATTTAAACTGTTTATTTAACATAAATTATTTTTCACCGCCAATGTTGTGCCTCGAGCAGTTTATTTAAAATTTCGTACCTTTACAACCATCCTTTTCTACTCACGGAAGCTTATGTTTCTGCGACAAATGGACGTACAGAATTATAAGAGTAGGGACGAATAAAAAATATATTTCATACTTGTTGCGATGTGTTCGATGGTACGTTCGGCATCGTGTAGTATTTCTCAGGACACTCGAGTACCCAAAAATTATTTGATCTACACTAAGTAGTCGAGAACTGGCTTACACTTAAAGTATTAGCAATATAGAAACTATGTATGTTTGCTATTTCACGTTTACTGTTATGTGTTCAGTAAAATAATTACTTTTCCTTTGCAGTAATTCCTAAATGTACAAAATTTACAACGTCTGCTCCCCGAAAAAAAACTTCCCGTGGATCGAAAATTGACCGACCACCGTAGTTTATCGGTAGATTACCGCAGTCAACGGTTCGTACGTGGTTTCGATTTTGTAATTAAATCAAGGAATACTTGTCGGACTGAGTGTCGCTAAGATTCTATCCTTCTTCGACGACTCATATTTTAATGAAAAATTACCGTCGTCTGATGCAAAAATGAATTAACTTGGCTTCTGCCATTCGTGATTTTACAATGGATCCAGTTATTTTTCGACGATTGTTAACTTCATAAATCGTGCTGATGTTCTAAACATTTTAAGGACACAAATGCGCCTATTTGGTTGTTCAAAGTTCTTAATCAACTTTCGCATTGAATTATTGTGCACACGAGTGTCCGTATTGAAACAGAATTTGACCTTCTTCAACATTTTCAATTGGGAGTATTTCACTCAGACTCTGATGCCGAACTAGCATCAGATTCGTATTCCCCTACGCTGATGGTAAATTTGTATTCTTGATCGCATCCAAGATACGCGTCACTCATGAAATACAAAGTGTAGGAATGTTGTCCAGGTGCAGGTGCTACAAAGTCCAGCTTTACTTTGGCTTTTTGCTGTAGGGTCAGTCTCTTTATCGAGAGCAAAGAATTCGTTCGCGAATCTCCAATAACGACCCACCATCCTTCTTCGCGCTTTTGAGGGAAGAAAGGGGCTACCACGGGTCCGATAACTTCGTCCTCTCTTTCCAATTGAACAATAACGTTCACGGTACCACCGCTGTGCAATTTATCCTTATCCTGTACCTCGTAAGACATTTCGATGTTCGGATAACGATTGCAAAATTTCGCCACGTCCGCCATTTGTATATCGTTCAATTGTAACAAACGATTTCTGTCATCGTCTTCCAATTCCATAACGTCGAACACCGTTTCGACTCTTTTCTCGGTGCATCGCTTTATCGTCTCGGGCGTGAAGTGTGGCAATTGCTTCAAGTACGAATCCTTCGACCACATCGCTTGAGTTACCATTTGCGCGAGTTCCATAGCGGCTACAGCAGGTGCGAGCCAACCTGAAGAGCTCAGAACATCCACGCACGCTTGAATCAGTCTGACCGCTTTGCTTAGCACTAATTCCGTGTCCTTTTGCAACTCAGGCCCTAATTGTATTCTCGACAAATGTGCCTGAAGTAAGAGTTGGGCTTTTACATGAGGATCGGCCATTCTTGGTACTTGAGGAGCGTGCGGTAGTCTCCCGGCTAAGCTTCTCAGCAAATTTTCTTCCCGTTGTCTCACCGGGACAGTTTCGTACTCGGCAGCTGCCGAGATGATTTCCAAAAGACCACGAATTTTCGTTTTATTGTTCAACGATAAACTGAAAAGTTCTATCGTCGCGTAATTTATGTAATAGTACGCGGCGATCATTCCCAAATTAAGTGGCAAAGTGTCCATCTCATCCTCGACGGCAACGCACTTGGCTTGTTCCAAATCGCTCAATGTGCTCTCGACGAGTTCCGACAGATGATCGGATAAGTGTCGATGGGTGACACCCTGTAAACCGTAATAATTTGGATTTTGGGTGAGTCTTCTGTACAAAAACGTCCACGTTAGATAATCGACGGCGTCCTGTTTGTTCTCGATCGTTTTCGTGACGATCTCGGCGTTGAAATGATCGTGCAATCGATGATCCAAATGACTCTCAACGGGCAGTGGCTCGTTGAGGAATTTCTTGAAGAAATCTTTTTTCGAACTTTGACACAGCAATACGCATTTCGCATCGTCGTCTTCCAACGGACGATTAGCACGTGCCACCATTTGCAAAACATCGGTTATCGGATAGTCCTCGTACGCGTGAGTCTTGCCGTTGTAACATTGCGTGTCCATTACAACAACGAGATGGCAATTAATCGACAAACCCCAGGAAAGATCGCGCGTCGCAACTGCCACCTGAATCGCACCACTGTCGAACAATTGTTCGACGAGATGACGATCGTCGGTGGACAAACCCTCGTGGAGATAGGCCACGCCTTGCGACAGCGTTTCTTTTAATGTTTTGTCGCTCATGCGATCCAAAAATGGTTTTATGTCGGATTCTTCAGCGTGAAAGAATCTCGATGGTTGTCCTTCAGCCGCGGTGAACGTCAGAAGATCGATCGCTGTGAGCCTCGCCTGTCGTCGCGTTGGAACAAATATAATAACTGGTTTATGCGGTGCGTGTCTCAATATAGCATTGTATACCGGTTTGGCCATGGCCGCGAGACGCGAAGCATTGTGCGTTATGTTTATTCCTTGAACGTGAAGCTCCATGGGGATGGGCCGAACGGAGGGATGAAAATTGAAGGTCGCGGCTGCTGGTGCACCGAGCCACTGTGCAGTATCTTTCGCATCGGCCAACGAGGCCGATAAAGCTATTATACGCGTTGGTTTTTCCAACTGCGAAGATATGTAACGCGCGCGAGAACAAGCAACCTCCAGAACTGGTCCTTCTTCTCCACCGATCAGTTGCAACTCGTCGACGATGAATAGCTGAATATTCTGCACGTTCTTTCGTTGTTTCCAACGGCGCGATAGAACGTCCCATTTATCCGCGGTGGTGATGATTATCTGTCCTTTTGCCAATAGTTTCAAATCCGTACCGGTCTCACCGGTCAATAAAACAACTTTACGTCCCAATTGTTGATTGAACTTGGTGTACCAGTCGGCATAGACCAACTCGGCGAGAGCTTCTTTGCTCACCATGTAGACGCAACGTCCTTCAGGATTTTGAGTCAAAAGACGGAGTACAGCGAATTCCGCGATCGTAGTTTTGCCCGAACCAGTCGGCGAACCGATGAAGACATTGTCATCCGAATTGTACACAGAGTTGAACACTTGTGTCTGAATAGGATTGAATTGTGGAAATCTGTCGGTGTAGAGGGCCTCGAATTTTTCATTACGAAGCGCGGTGATCGGGAGTGGCTGAAGATCCAAAAGTTCCGTGGGTGGCAAATTTTTCTCCGGCAATATGAGATGACGAAACGAGACCGGCAATTGCGTCTCGGCACCGATCCAACGATCAGAAACAACGCGAAGAAAATATTGTGGTGGAAGAGGCTCGAAAACGGGCACGAAAAATTTGATAAGATGCTCGTCATTGGCATACTTAGATTTGAGCAAGAAATACTCGTGATGAAGGACAACTTCGCTGTCGACGTCCTCGACGAGAATCCAGAAAGCTTCCGAAGCACCGTGAACCTTCTCGTCCCATTGGAAATCCGGTGTTATCGTCAATTCCACGCGCAAGGTCGATCTCGTTATCGGCTGAATGTGCGTCGATAGTTCCAACTTTGGAAACTGGTGAATGTACTTATGTATCGTTTTACCAAGTTTTGGAACTCTGATCAGTTCACCAATCTCGTTAGGACCAAGATCGTAAAGGCGTTCCCACGGGAAATTTTTCTTCTCGATTTTCTTCACAATCTCCTCAGGCATCTTCCGAAATTGTCTTAACGGTGACATAGATTGCCACATACGACGATCGATCATCTTGCAAAGCGATAAGCATTTATCGGCGAGTTGAGCCCAACCGCGGAAAAGAACGATTTCGAAAATGGCTCTCATTAATCGCGAAGCGGACTGTGTCACAAATACCATGTCGGACATAAGAGCAAACCCATCCAGCTTCAGTTGCGATATATAAGCCTGAAGGAGAACATTCACCTTAGCACTGGGTTCCTCGATACTTTCCTTGATCGGGATCGGTACTCTCTCCATCAATTTTTGCAATTCCAATTTTTCCTCCTCTCTTACGTTGATATTTTTGAATTCACCGGACAAGGAGAATACGCGGAATAGTTCAATCTCGCTTAGCGTCCTCTTCAACAATTGATTGTAAGTTGCCATTGTTTCGTGCGTGCAATAATAATGCGACGCGATTCTACCCAATTCCGTTGCTTGGAAATTACCGGATTTACGATCGTATTTAATGAGACCACTTCGATCGAGGCACACAGCAGCCGAATGAATCAAATCGGCACGATGCAATTCTAGGAGAGGATCTTCTTTCAATCTGTCGTGTGATATGCCGTATAAAGTCGGACACCTGAGCATTCTGATGTACAGATACGTGTAACCGAGCCATGTTACAGCATCACGAATATTCTGAATAGTTCCGAGTACAATCTCAGCGTTTAGCATGTCTGGCATTTTGCTAACGAGTTGCGATTCGATCGGCAATTGTTGATTCAACAGTGATAAATAGTACCGAAGTTCGCCGTGATTGGTAATTAGAATTCCCTCGCCTTTCGTGTCGTATTGTGGACGGCCGGCACGTCCCAACATTTGCAAAACGTCCAAAGCACCCAATTCGACCCAACGTCCTTTCTCCGGATTGTAAACTTGCGTCCCTTTAATTATGACCGTGTGAGCTGGTAAATTAACTCCCCAAGCGAGAGTGGCGGTTGAAACGAGAACCTGAATGTGCCGATCGGCGAATAAATCTTCGACGAGTGTACGATCTACCCTCGTCATTCCAGCATGATGTATAGCGAATCCGTAAGGAAGTAAATCCTTCAATTCCTGATTCTTGACTTGTTCGGCCTCGGTTCTCAATACCTCCATCGATGCTGAGCCTTCGCGCAAAAATTGTCCGAGTGTATCTTTCTCGAGACACATGTCCCTTATGGCCCTCGCGGTTTTACCAGTTTCTTTTCGGGAATGTACGAAAACTAGTATTTGATTTCTGCCCGCATGTTCCATGGTTTTCTCATAAACGATCTCGTTCATGACCTGAAAACGCTTGAGGGCTTTTTTCTCCGTTACACCGATGTACTGTTGTTCGAGAGCAACGGGACGAAAACTATTGTCGAAATAGAAAAGTCCTGTTTCTGGTTTGATACGGAGGAATGCTGCGACGTCTTGATAATTAGGCAATGTAGCCGAAAGACCGACCAGGCGTACGTCCTCCTGAGTCGTCTCGATGTTCCTTATAGTTCGGGCAACGAGGGCTTCGAGAACCGGTCCTCGCTCGTCGTGCAGAAGATGAATCTCGTCGATAATTATCAGTCGTACCAACGACGTGAAAGTCTTTTCACCACCTTTTCGGGTTATAATGTCCCACTTTTCCGGTGTACAAACAATTATTTGCGTCGCCGCAATTTGTTCTCGCGTTAATTGATGATCGCCAGTTAATTCGGACACGGTTAGATTGTAACCGGCCAATCGTTTTCCAAAATTACCGACCATTTCTTGTACGAGAGAGCGCATAGGTGCAACGTAGATGATCTTAAATTCATCCGCGTTTATCGTGCCATCGGCGTTTATGTGCTTGCCTATTTCACGCATCATGCATAACAGTGCAACGTTCGTTTTACCGGCACCAGTAGGCGCGCATAGTAATAGATTTTCATCACTTTCCAACGCCGTTTGGTGAAGACGACTTTGAATACGATTGAGTGTCTTGAAACCTTCGAATGCCGGCTGAACGTATTTGGACAGCTGCTCGATGGGAAAGAGCTTCTCGTTTTCGCCAAAAGGCTTTGGCTTCAATGCAGGAACGTGAACTTCTTCATAGCTGAATAAAAAAAAACGTAAATCCCAGTTAGGTGTCTTCTTTTGTGATAATGCAAAATCGTTGACATTTGTTTGAAAAAAATTTTGTTTCTTACCCTTTGCGTTGTTTTCGGAAACTTCCATCGGGCAATTGACACGCTTTATTCGCCATGAAATGACTGCCTGGTGCAAAAGTTAAATCCTCAAGATCGATCAAATTCCTGGTACCTTGAACTTGACCGCCAGGACCTCCGGTATCTTCGTTTTCTTCCCGTCTTTTTCTCTGAGCTCTAGCCTCCATAGTCTCGTCGGCATCATCTTCACCCTTTCCAGTGTCCAATTGTCGCAAGATTTTTGCCAATGCCGGATCATCGTTCATTTTGTTGCGAATCTTTTGACGATCGGACTCGGACTGAGATGACGCGAGCATCGTACAATATGCTATCATTTGACGATATTTCTTGAGCTGTTTGATGAAATCGAAGCAATCGTAGCCCAACAGAATCACCAATTGGTTTTCGCAGTCACGATCGTCCCCGGCATCTTTCAGAATGGCCAAAACTTCAGCTGCTCGCGCCTGTAATATGTTTTAATGCACAAATTAATACCCTATTACAGCATGTTCATAATTTCGATACTGAAAGTGTAAAAGTACTCGCCTGAGACACCATAGCGTCGTCATAGATTCTACTGAGTCTTCTCTGTAGCCAGTAAGCATCAATTTCCAGTGGATGAAGGGCTTTTTCTTTCTTCATTTCTTCAGCACCACCCAAATTTTCCGCGTGGATAGCACGATCGTCATTTGCTTCTTCACCCTCGTCCGCTTCATCCTCGTTATCTCGGACTTCGCCATAAGCATCTTCATCGTCTTCTTCGCTGCTTTCTTCAAATTGTACGTTTATACCATACGTCTCGTCGATATTTTCTTCGTTTGTTGTGGTTTTTTCTTCGCTACCAAAATCTGTGATTTTCTTTCCAAGATTAACAAGCAGGGCAAACCTTTCTTCAGCCAAATTTCCCAACAACGTTTCTGTCTCTTTTTTCTTTTCCTTTTCTTTAAGTCTGTCGTTTTTTAGGACAGCGAGAACTTCATCCGCAGCACCGCATAGAATGTCACGAGGCTGATCGCCTAGAGCTTCCTGAATAAAACTGAGAAGAACTTCGTATGTTTGACGGGTTTCTTGAGTTTTTGGGCGATAAACTATTCCAACCATTTCGTCGACTCCTTCAGACAGAAGGGTGGCTCCCTTCATCCTGGCGAAGTCATATTGGGCTTCGTCTCTCTTTTGTCGTCTGCATATCAAAAAATAAAACAAAATCATAAGAAATAACAAATGGTTGAAATTTCAATCATAAATATGGGGACATTCAAAACGTTATTCTTTCACAAAAAAATTAAGTTTCTAGGCAATGAAAATTCCATTCGATGAATAAAAATTGAAAGGACAGGTATCTCATAATTAACATAAGGTTGATAAAGATATTACTATCTTTTTAACCATTTGCAAATGCTATAGACTCATTCATAAAAATATTTTTCAGAAGGTGTATTTAGCTGTTACTATTGTATTTACCATATTGAAAATTATTTAAAAATAATGGTAAAAATTTATACACAAGATTTAGCAATCTTCTATGCTCTTAAAACGTTCAACAAGTTAAAAAAACAAATATGTATATTAATAACAACAAAATAATACAATAGCCGAAATATATATTACTTGACTTTGCGCTCTTCGGCTTTCGCAGGTCTCGTGCGTTGGGATCTATCGCCCATTCTTGTCCCATCAAGCTTGCCCACAAGGGACATGACTTCACCGGTTGCTTCATCGCGACTGCGTCTTTCGATTAATCGTACGTCAGCTTGTAAAACGAGATTAGAATTCTGTAAGTAAAAACAATAGAGAATAATATTTATTAACTTTTAGACGCTGCAGTTTGAAATGTACGCCTAACGTTTACAAACATAACCTGTACTCTCTGACTGAGAACAGAACAGCTTATAGATCAACGAGCTTAATAAATGTAGATATTAAATGGACCACAATTAACAATTATATCCACACTAAAATTACCGAATAAGAGTTTTTATATGTTTAATAACACTTACCGCTTTGTACTCGTATTGCAGTTGACGAGCTGCGGCATCCGCCATGATTCAATTATTATGGGCTCGATGGGCTCACTGTAGTCCATCCGAATCTGGTCCGTAACAGGGGGGTGACCGGGGTGACACTCCGGCTCCCCCACTCCTTCTTATTTGTCGCGCGAGGAGAGTTCGTTAGATTTTTCCGCTAACATACGAAAACTAAATAGAACTCCATAAAGTTGGCCGACCGACTTTAACGTTTTTTAACTTTTTGTTTACGAATCGTTTGGTCGTCGTTTGATACCGTTTGATCGTTAAAAATAAGCGTTTGATCGTTAATAGTTTTTTCACAAAATCGACAAAAAATTGACCTTAAAGTTGGCCGACCGACTTTAACTTTTTAAGTTTTTTTTTTACGAATCGTTTGATCGTTAAAAATAATCGTTTGATAGTTAATAGTTTTTTCAAAAAATCCAAATTAATTTCGCCAAGTCTGACCTGAAGTCGTCTAGTAACTTTTCACTGGTGAACGTTGGTACTTCTAGGTGTTATATTTTTAAACTTTTTAAACTTTTTCCTTTTGCTATCGTTTAATCGTCGTTTGATACTAATATGTATGCCAAGTTTCATCGTTTAATCGTTGATAGTTTCTTGGAAAGAAAGAATTTAGTTTCTGCCAGTGTGACCTGCAGTTAGCTGGTAACTTTTTATCCCGAAACTTTGGGCAATTGCAATTTTTGTATTTTTGAACGTTTTCAATATTTTCCTTTTGATATCGTTTGATCGTCGTTTGATACTAATGTGGGCCAAGTTTCGTCGTTTGAGCGTAAAGATAGCCGACGACTTTTTTGTTTTTCAACTTTTTCCTTTGGAACTTAAAAAAGTTATAGTCGCTCGGCCAACTCTATGATGCCTATGTATTTAGGCCGTGGTCGGAAATTGGCTTTCAGTACTGTCAGTATTGGAAATCCGGTCGAAAATGTTTTCCAGTACTCCTGACGCGACTGACTGACACTACTGAAAGCCAGTTTCCGACCACGGCCTAACTAGGCTTTAGTACCCCCGTGAAGTTGGCCGGGCAACTTGCACTATATTAATTGACTTTTTTTATATTGTTAGGTGGTCGTTAGGTAGTGTTAGGTAGTCTAATTAAAACTTTAGGTAGTCGATAGTAAAAAAAAATAAAATAAAAAATGTATGTGAAGTTGGCCGAAAAATTTTGTTTTCCCTTTATTTATCTTTTCAAGATGCCCAAATGATGCGTAATCGTTAGATGGTCATGATTATACTAATTAAAACGTTAGGTAGTCAACCATATCATTGCAAATCCAAAAAAAAATTTTGCGAATTATGCATGCGCAACGGCTAATGCGCACCTGTGTGAACTTAGCCAGTCGACTGACAATTGCGATCTTTACGTTTACGCATGCGTCGCGCATGCAGGTTTCTCAACATTGTTTTTTGGTTTTTGCAAGGATTTAGTTGACTACCTAACGTTTTTATTAGTATATTCATGACCACCTAACGATTACGCATCATTTGAGCATCTTGAAATGATAAATGAAGGGAAAACGAATTTTTTCGGCCAATTTCACATATATTTTTAATTATTTTTTTTTTGAAAAACCTATTAACTACCTAACGTTTTAATTAGACTACCTAACACTACCTAACGATCACCTAACGATAAAAAAAAGTCAATTAATAAACTTCAAGTTACCCGGCCAAGTTCACGGGGATGGCTTTAGTGTCAACGTTTGAAAACTAAATATTCAGCGTTGGAAATGTGGTAGTACTGCATGACGATCGAATACAATCCAATATGGTGCGGAGTTTGATGTGAGAAAGTGCGTGTTTTGAGAGTTTTGTAAGAGAACTGAGTTTTGTTCGACGATTTGCGTTTATTTGATTAAGAACTTTTATAGTTGGTTACAGTGAATATTCGTAAACGTATTTACGTAAAGTCAGTGTAACCGAGACTACCTTTGTAACTGTACATATACATAACCAACTTTTTCGAAAGCGTCTCGTGCATTGAAGTATTATATCACTTTTGTAATGTTCTAGAACCATTACGAACAAAAGAATGAGTAGTTATCCGAAGAGCGCGATCCCTTATTGCGGTCACATTCCTAAGGACCTGGAGTGGCAAGAAACGATTTGCTGCACGTGTATGATTTAAGTAAAAATTACGATTGAATACTAGTGGTTGGGTATTATATGAAGGACATGTTTGTCAATTTTCCAATTGTATTTAGACACAATCCATAGGCGTTCTAGACTTACAATTAGTATATCTTCCATATCATAAATTAAATACAATCCGCCACGTTTGTCATTTTACCAATGAACAATTTACAAATACGGCTGTGCATCGTCGGTGGTTAATAAATTTTAACCTACTTCGAATCGTTCATCATTACTTAATAAAGTAACTGGCAAATCCGATACTTACCAGTATCGCAGTTACGTACACGAGAATACAAATACATATATAAATATGCATATAATTTAATTACTTTTGTCAGAGTTATGCAAGATCTACAAAAACCGTAAGCGAGGACACGATACAGGCAATCGAAGATGCCTCCAATACATAGGATACGTCGAAATATCTGTTATTCGCAAGCTCTATTCAAGGTATACCAAAAAAATATGGTGAGTGTATCTATGAATATGTATGCTCTATAAAGCAACAAAACCTTCTTCATGTAAAATAGATCAATACAAAAGAAGTACACATTTATAAAAAACATGGTTTTTCTTCATGTCGGTAAGGTATTTTCCGCTTAACAGTGTGCACCGACTACGATTAACATTCAATCATGTATGTAGCAAATAAATAATACTTTCTCAATAAGATGTTCTTTTTTTTATTATTCGATTTATTATTCGACACTTATGCGATTGAAATATACAGCATAACCAACAATTTGAAAAATATAAGGAAATCGGTTAGGTATACATGCATGTGCCTATGCAGGCACGCTTATTACCAGGTATGGCGCTGATGTCGTTATTCTCATTGATTTGTTATCACGGTTATAAAAAAAAACACTTATTGGTAAGAAGATTCAATTTTGGTATAGATATATTTGACTTTAAGTATTTTCAAGATAAATACATGATCACTTTATCATTTTATACATTTTTTTTACAAATTTATCAGTATATTTTGGGTCGGTAGTGATCACATTACCCTATGTATAAACATAGGAGACTCCTCGCCATTTGGAGTGTATAAAGTGTCTGTGGTGTTTCAGCAACGTTGAGCGCGTCCCTACGTGTGTATGTGTGTGATGTATGTGACAAAGACTCTAGTATGTTTTGATTGCATGGAGTATGTTGAGTGTAAAGAGTTCGTAATATGCGTGCGAGGGATTCGGAGTGTAGAGTGTTGGAGATGCGTGTGAGTTCTCCAATTGTATAATTATAAGTATAATTGTACTCACTGTATAATTTCCGTGGCAGCCATGTGATAATATTTTACATCACTGTAAGGAATTTATGAAATGACGATCTACAAAAGATAGTGTCGATATCGATTTATTTCATGTTTTTCTTTTAAGATTTGTACACGCCCTCGGCATGCCACATACAATCAATATAATACACTTCAACGTACGCAGCCAAGGTTGATGTAAAATACAATATATACATATATATTGTACTCTACCTCGATATTTATTGTTACCACAATGTTCATAACGGTGATAATATTACGGGGTAATTAGCCAAGAGTATAATACAAAGGAGAGGTATGTTTCTTCTTTCTTTTTTTTTTATCTCCTCCCACATCGTTTATTTTTATTGTGAATAAAACCCGATCGACCGATCGAAATGATGAGGCATCTCTCGTATCGACTTAGCCAAACTTTTTGCCATTTAATTCCAATTATTTGCGAAATGTATCACGTCTCGATCGATCGAATTCGCGTATGTACTGGGTAATTGGGAATGGGGAGGGCGGGCGTAGACGAGGAAAAACGTAGACGGAGTCGCACATCACAGCTGACAATGGCCCTCGGCGCTTTTTTTCTCTTTTGTTTCTTCAATAACCATAAGACTCGTATAAAAGAATATTCGACAGAGTCCCAAATCCACTTGAGCGACCAAAGAAGTTGTTTTCGCAAATTGTATAGATATTCTTGAGCGAAAAGAAAAGGAAAAGAAAAAATAATAATAAAAAGATGGCCACGTAGAAAGGTGGTAGAACATGAAAGGTGGAAATAATCGAGCCTCCACGTGTACCTTTTGCGTGTCATTGGGAGGCTCGAACTTCTCTTACACAAAACAATTTTTTGTTCACACTCTGGACATAGTCGTACAAGTTCTCGTACAACCTTGGCGAGAGGCGTCTCACCGAGATTTATCAGCTCTGGCCACGAAAATAGTGAGATGCGCTTTTAAAATAAAATTAAAATAATACGGAATACCTAACCCAACCGATGAAACAAATAAAATAAGATAAATCATAGTAAACGATAGGGCAACTGTACTAAAAGAACAAATAAACAAAAAGAAACCTATTCCGACGCTTCTCACCTAAGTGGGCACATTATTAAACGAGGATTCTGTACTCAAATGGTTGAAAAGATGAAAAAATCGAGCGAAAACGGAAGTAAAAATGCAAGGCCTACGAATAAATTCATATCTCTTTCGTTTACGGTACTAACAGTTAGGAGACTACTTTCGACTCTCGATTTCTGTTACAATAACTCAACCACTCTTTTACGAAGAATCCCTCGTATCTATATTGAAATAGTCCCGAACTAGGTGACAACATAACTGTCTCTCGATACTAATTAGTTCTCTCGGATCTATTTTTCCCGTCTGTGCAATGGAAACTCTACGGGCCGTTCTCCTTCGGGTTATGTTTTCTCTACGTTTAATACTAATCTCATCGCAATTTTACGCTAAGATTTTTTCGTAACAGTCCGCCGACTGAATCGCGCGACTTATTTTTCTCTTTCCGTAAATTCATAAATGTGTATATCTATAATATACCCATTCGAGAGTTTACGGGGAGAATGTTTCTCGTCGATTGAAAGCGCGTGTTTAATGAACGCAGTTTGTTGAGAACTCAACCGTACTGCCCTAACGTTCACAATATGGCGCATCCTCGCAGAATCGAACATGTCAGTTTTGCAGAAATATATATGTATATACTGTATAGATTACCAAATTATGTATTCGGATCTGGTGTTTTGGGTGTAACAATTCGACACCAGATATCACATCGCGGTATTTTGAGTTCCCAATTTACTTTCGGCACGGATAAACGCTTCAATTTTATGTGTTCTTTTGCCTCCCTTTCCCTCTCGGTAAAAGCCATAATGAGGGAAAAACGAGATTGGCGAAATAAAGTTTTTGCCGGCATGTTTTTTTCTCTTTCTTATCGGGTTTCTAATTAACCAAGTCGACGGAAACGTCGACATTTGGAATATAATAAAGTCTATCTTATCGTGCTACATACATATTTACAACAGCCCTCCAGACCTCGTCAACCATTGTCTGGAGTCTCCCCTCCCTCCTCCCCAATTCCTCTTATTCTCTTTCTCTCTCCATCTCTCTCTTCTTCTCTCGCACTTCTCGACTCTCTTACCATATCACTCTGACTCTCTCCCCTTCTCTTTTTCTTTCGAAAACAAGGTGGGTACGAGAGGCACGAGGAAAATAGATTTTCTCCGTGCGCATCAAATTCGAAGAATTAAATTCGCATTACAAAAAGATCGTACACGATCTCGAAAGATTGATGGATTACTCGGCTACATGTAAAACGTAACACGCCGATCGCACGATTTTCGATTCATCTGGCACGAACCTCGGATAGTGATTGAACTGTAGTATATTATTGATGGTAAGAGGTTGGTTGCGGTGAACAACGGTGTGTTGCGGTTATTAGGAACTGTCCATAGTAGACCGCTGGCACGATATCTCACTCTCTTTGCTCTGTCTCTAGCTGGGCATAATCGTTGTGCGAGGGCTGACACTCCTTTCTCTCTCTATCGCTCTCTCTCTCTCTCTCTCTCTCTTTCTCAATCTCCGTCTCATCGTTGCACGTCCTTTTGTCTTCTTTTTTCATAATCGAGGATACAAACGATCGTTTTTACAGCGTCAATACGTTTTCGGACCACAATCTATTGCGAACCCTCGCTCTCTCGCGTCCCTACGTGTCCCTGAAAGCATCAATCAAATAAATACGTTTAAAAGGGAATAATAATAGAAATAAAATAAGGATAAACTTATATGTTAATTCTTACCTCAGTACAACCTTCTCCATGAGCATCGACAATCGACTGTCCGAATGATTGGCCGGTAGTAAAGCTCTGAGCAGCTCTCGGACAAGAGCCTCGCTCATGCCTGGCGATGTGCGTTCCGCCAGTTCGAAGGCACTCTTCAGTTCATCTATCGCATTGCCGTTTCTACCGATACCGCTAACACCCTCGCCATTGTTGTCCCTCATGGAATATTGATACTTACGTTGAAGCTGAACACGCGAAAGCGCAAAGAAATTCCAAGTGTAATTAGTTTCAAACTTGAAAACAAGAGACAACGTGAAATTTATTCAACGCATGCTCGTACTTTCTCTGCATTAATAAAGTTTCCTCCGAGGACGCGATTCTAGCAATTTACGTTTTCGCACACGGAGATCTTTTTGATTATCGACATAACACTAGCATGAGCCAAGCAACAAGAAATATGCAGACATTATTTAGATTTTAATCGATAGATTCTTTTTATAAATTCCACAAATGTTCGAATGTCACAGATTCGCGTAAAACTCTTTGTGAATTTGCGAAAGTATTCGAGCAAGTAGTTTAAGGTACTTCCTTTTGAATAGAAAGCTTCTATCATTGAATAGGAAATACACTATTTTTGATTCAACATGAGATTTTCATTAATATCGTATCGTACCTCGGACAATAATGGTAAGATAACGGACGACAGAGCCGGGCTACGTGGATGTTTCGGGTCTTGCGAGCTCCTCGGACGTTGTTTATCATCTCCCGATCTGTGATCAACCATCGGTACGACCGGTGGTTCGGGTTTGCTTATTCTTTTCTCTCTCGCGTTTCCGTCTCTTTCACGACTTTCGCGTATATCGCGGGAGTCCTTGGTCTCGCGTAGCGTCGAATCCCGTGACGAATCGCGATATTCTCGACTCTCGCGATTCTCACGAATGTCGATCGGTGGTGGTGGCGCAGCCTCGTGTGGTCGGGACTACGAATAAATAATGGCTTGAAATCTTCCGATCTTTTCGGTCTGTCGCACAAGGGGAATTAAGCCGAACACTTTCTTTCCTTTACGACTAGACAGGACGAAAAGAAATCGAGGATTGAGATTGTTCCTTACCGGTGTGTGCTTAGTTGTTATCTCACGTACCGAATCCCGGGACTCGCTTCGGTAATGATTGAGGGTCGATTCTTTCGGTGGCGATCTCGACGCCCCGTTAGCGTGAGGTTTTGTTTGTTGCGCCTGATGATTAGAGATGTTTCGATGATTACCCGTGTGACTGAGGGTCAACGAGGGCGATTGATCCTCCATCGATGACAGTACTGGCATGACGGAACCACCTTTACCTCCGTGTGGACCTTTCACGGTCATTATCCAAGGTTCGTCCATGTCACTGTCCTGCTTAGATTCCTCCCTGAAAAAAAAAGAAAGAATTTGTCAATTTTATTAATTACCCCTATCATCTCGCACTGCTATCTTTCTTTCTATTTGCATTAAAGCTTTACGGTTGTGAAAATAGATTTCCAAGAATGTTAATACTTACGAGTCTGAATTTTCGCTCTCGGTCTCGGACTCTTCGCTTCTCTTGGATTTCCACTTTTTATACCTGTCGATTAAATCGATGAGGTATGAATTTTTCTTTGCTTTGCGAATGAATTGAAACTTGAGTAATTCCTTGGCGGTTGGCCTCTGTAAAAGAAGAAGAAAAATATTGTAAATACAAGGGACAGCACGGGGAAAATAAAATCTGAATAAACTTGTTTTTGATGAATGAGTCACGCACGTTTTCCGGATCTTTGTTGAGACACGCCTCGACGAATTCCTTAAACTGCTTGGTGTAATTTCCCGTTAGTTGAGGCGGATTATTTTTCGGTATGAGAAACAAAACTCTCATTGGATGAAGTTCGCTGTTTGGCGGTTCACCCTTGGCCAATTCAATCGCGGTTATACCCAGTGACCAGATATCCGCCTAAATTTATTCATTCGGTGAGGAAAAAAAAGAGACAAAGAAAAAACTGGTGAATGTCGTTTCTTTAAATGCTCCATCGCCATAAAAAAAAGAATCGCAAATTATAATTATTTTACGATAACGAAAAGATGAAATTTAAGTATTTTTCTTAGACAATGTGAACAATGAGATATTTACCTTGGAGTCGTAGGCCGACTGTTTGATTACTTCCGGCGCCATCCAAAAAGGCGTACCGACGAACGTATTTCTTTTGCTCGTCGTATTGGTTAATTGTCCGGCAACACCGAAATCGGCAAGTTTGACATCGCCCATTTCGCTAAGCAATACATTAGCTGCTTTTATATCACGATGCAGCTTTCTCTCGCTGTGAAGATAATCGAGACCCTTGAGTACCTCGCGTAGAATCACGGCTATGTGCATTTCCTCGAAGCTTCCGGCTTTCATTAGGTCCAATGCCGAACCACCGCCGAGATACTCCATGATGATCCATAATTTCGTACCCTGAAATAAACAAAAGGAAAATAGAAAATTAAATAAAAACACTCGGAAGAAATTTCAATAAGGTAGAGAAAAGCAACACATTGACCAGCAGGAATATGTGCTTCTAGAAAATAGACACTGACGCATATATTTATTCGTAAAAGTTAATAAATACACGATGAAAAAAATGTTTATTTGTTCGAGTTTGAGATATCTTTGCAAGCTTCAATTTTTACCCTCGGGGACTACCTGGCAAGATAATAATCCCACGTTTATTTCAGTTTAAAACTTTCGAGAGTTTTTCCAATCGAGTATTGACTGTACGAATTTAAAAATAATATCACTTCAAACTGACATCTTCGAGTTATCAGCAAAATATTGCACGACGGGAATAATCGTTTGCTGAACGAGAACCAATCAAGATAAAGAAATATTTTTGTACACTATTGACGACGAACGATTATTTGAAAAACCATTAAATTACTAATCTCTTGAAAACAATTTCGAGTAATTATCGAATTGCTTCTTTATTCAAAGAATTTATTATTATTTCGTTATAAAAATATTCCGGACGTTTTTCCATCTATTCGTTATAACGATAAGAAGCGATAATTCAATCGCGTCAACAACATTAATTCATTAAAACGAATTGTGATTTATTTTTTCTTTCGAGTCCGAAGAATTTATAATTATTTTCTTATACAAGAAATTTTCATTGTTTTCCATTCGAATGATTCTCATCGTAGCCACCCGTAGGGTTCACAAGGATTTACGCTCGAGAAGTGTTCAATGTTGTTCTTTCGCCCTGGTCAGATTCGTCGCTTTCCCGAAAGAGAATTTCGTGCTTTTCCTCTTAGTTCTATAATACACAACGGCCTCGTAGCCGGGGTAATTAACGGTGTTTCGCGAATCAGCGAATACCCATGAAACTTTGTCCCATACACACGAGAGTGTCTCGGTCTCTGCTGGTTTTCTCTCTCTATCGGCAAAATACAAGACACTCTTGATTACAGAGTTTACTCTCGTTGGCTCTACCACGTTTCCCATTCCCCTTCTCACTCTCTCTCTCTCTCTCTCTCTTTCTCTCTCTCTTCTGTCCCTGCACGAGACTTCTTCTCTCGGGAGCCGAGAATGGACATGGTCCGTAGACTCTCCGGACCTCGCCTCGTTATCGTAATCACCCATCGTGCTCGACCATATGCTCGTTTGTATCAGTCTTTTGCTTCGTTATCTTGATAAAGCGCTATCACCCCTCTATATATATCCCCCGGTAGAGAGGGTCATTATTCCGCTTGCATTCACCGTTAGAGCGATATGATCGTTCTTCTGTAAGTCATGTAAGAAGCCAATCGGGCGAGATATAAAAATATCGCGAGAGGTATGTGCTATTGTTATTATTGTTATTATCGACATCACTATTATTATCGCGAGGCTGAGAAACCCGTGTAGGGGAAAACGGGGTAAAAATCAGTTCATGGGAAATGTCGGACGCGATATAAAATCAAGGGTTGCATGGTCTACCTTGACACTCTTAAGTCTCGTTCGTCTCAACCCCGTACAACTTTTCACCGAGTTACAGCTACTCATAATTAAAATGGAAATATCTTCATTCTCGTCTATGAAAAATAAACTATTTCGTTCGGTTTAAAAAAAAAATCATCCGGCGCAACGACCACTCTGTAGAATAGATCGTGATTTATATAACAACTTTCCATCGATCTCCGCGAGAAAGTCTTTTCGTTGGCAGGAAATTTACGAAGAAAATAAAGTACGATATTTTTTGTAAACTATTTTCACAGCAATCTCTTCACCCTTCGTCCCAGAATTCAGTCTTCGATGTTCTTTTTTTTTTGGCAATGCGAGTTTATATTTTTCATGAAAAATATGCACGTAATATATTTTTAGACGATTTTTGGACGATATCGCGGTATCGGAATTAGTAACGAGAATTTTCTCATCAATTTTAATGTAAAATAAAAATCATAATAATAAAACGGCGAGCGAAATATGACAAAAATCGTACAGCCTTGTACAGTTGGATGGATCATGACGCTTTTGTAGATGTACGAACGAGGTATACGAACACGTACGTGTCTCTACGTTTGATACACGTACGTGGATTATTAACGCACGATATCTCGTCCGTATGATCCCGTTCACTTCGGTCTCGTGCGCGATTGGGTTCACACAACGTGTAGTTAGGTACGTGTCCGCCCGTAGAAACACAGACTCACACACGTTGATACAAAAACCGTGTGCGTTGGCTGACGGTGTAACCACAACGACGAACCCTCGTCGCCATCGACTATATTAATTATAAAATCGAGAACAGTCGTGCTTGAGTTTTATATCGTATTTTAGGGCCGATCCGATCAATTTCCAACGTGTCAATCGTCGATTTTAATTACCGTTTTTCGTTTCGCTCGTTTTAATTTCATTGAAATTTCACTCGTAAACTTCTCGCCTCGTACAAAGGGTGGGTATGGAGCAAGTCGTAAGGCAGGAGACTCGTATAGACGCGTGAATTTCGGTCGATTTTCATGAATTTTTCTTTTAGGGAATAACTTTTTCGATGTTTTTGAAATTTGGTATATTGTTTATTAATATTTTGAATTGGGAGGAGATTTTTTTTTTGATTTAATGAAAAATGGCAGATTTATTGTGCAGTCTTCGGGGACGAACGCAGCGCGAGTTGTTTATCGGTGGGGCTTCTAGGTTTTCTTGTATTCGTTCGAAAAAAAAGTCTGATTGTTTATTAATGTTATGATTAGTCGGTGAACCTACAAAAAATGAAAAAAAAAGAAAAATTCGCGGATTAAGACACTTTATAAAAAAACTTTGCAATTTTTGTTACATTTTCCAATGGTTTCCGCCTCGAAAAAATTATTTCCTTTAAATTTTATAAACAAGTAGGTTCGCATAGAAATTAATGGTATAGAAAATACGCGTGCAAAATTTGAAAAACATAGTTTTGAGAAAAACGCGTTTAAAGTTCTGACGGTGCGCGAGACGTTTGGTATACGAGGATTTACACGATGTAACGTAAGAAATACTTTGAATTAACTTTCATAATTAAAACAAAAAATTGATTTTTTAAAAATTCTATATGAGTCTCCCGCCTTAATAGTTCCAAACAACAAAACGATACGCGTGCCAAATTATCGAATATTGTATTCGTTAATTGAGCTAGAGAGTGGTCGAAGAGAGACCTGTATAAAAAAAAAGAGGAGAAAAAAAACCAGACCTTCGTCAATGTCCCGATCGTCAATCGATCGACAACGTTAAGATTGGTATCGAGAGAGAGACGGAACGATGGGAGATAACGTATATGTAAAAGCGAGTCGCGCCATAGGAGGTCGAACAGCCAGAGGGAATTTTCAAGTCGGGGAAAAGTGCGAGAAAAGTTTGGTTCGACGTGACGTTTGGCGTGGCAGGCATTTTTCGAAGCCATTCTCGAAAGCACTCTGTCTCTCCGAGAGTCGAGACTCGATCAGCACTATACACCGAGAGGCACGAGAGGCACGAGAGGCGAATGGAACGTCGATTTTCGCTAATCTCCTTCCGCCACTCTCGAGACTGCACGAAACGATGGCGCTTCGCGCGAGCCACTTTAAGCGGGTGTCTGTAACTTCGATAAGTGTATGTCCGTAGCGACGTAACTCAACGTAAAAAGTCTCACGTTTCACGACACTCGTCGGAAATTTTGCCATCTCGAAGATGTCGAACATTTTCCACTCTTCGTTCTCTCTTCGTTTTCTTTCGTCCCGCTTTTTTAATTGTTTTCGGGCAAAAACGACGGAAGCGATAATGAGAGAGAGAGGCAGGTTTGACATTGAGACTGATCGATGGGGACCGATTCGTAATTGGATATTAATCTGGTGCCGTTTGATCAATTGAACGATATCCGAGCGATAAATTGATTTTTTTTTTTTCATAAAAACGTTTCGAATCGAACGAGGAAAAAAAACTTCTTGCGAAAATTAGCTCGTTGAATTATCGTTGTGTTCGTAATTACGAGCTTATCGGGCGAGTAATTAACGTTTCTTTCGCAAAATACAACCTCGCTTTTGTTTTCAGGTTAAAACAAAAAACAAAAAAACAAAAAAAAAACGTTTACGGTGAAACGAACGAACGGTACGTTTACATTGCGATATTTCACGATGACGGTTAATGCGTATATCCAACATGTTTGCGACGGAACTTGGCCGCTTCATTTATTCGACACTTAACGAACTTAATAATCGAGCGGTAAACGATGGAAAATTTGGGTCGCTCGCGTGTTAATTATCCTTCGAAAACAAGTTGCTAATATTGCGAGGAAGCGAGAGAGAGAGAGAGAGAGGAAGAGAAACGAGGGTGTTTGCAATTCTAGAACGCGTCCGTGGCGAAATTCGTTTATCCTCCCTTCTATCTTCCCCCTCTCTCTCTCTCTCTCTCTCGCGCGCTCGAATACGGAAATATGTGTTTGTCTTGCAGATTATTAACCCGTTCGCGAGCGAAATGAGGCATAAATCGAAATTGCGCCTCGGGCGTATTTACCGCGATCGATCATCGATTAGATAATTCTCCCCTGCTGGGATGTGTGCCGAACGTTCGAACGTTCCGCTAGAATCATTATCATTATCTCTCGAGCCATTTTGGGACCGTTATATAGCGACGCCAAGGTGATATTTTTAATCGAAATTGATTATTAAGTAATACTCGTTGAATTTTGTATACGAATTTTATGTAGAGACGTAGAAGACAATTTTAAAAATGGATTTTTTCAATTAAATACCATTTTCAATTATACGATTAATTAAAACGACGATAATTCAAAGTATGCGATACGGAGAAATGTGATGTCATTTTATTCCGAGAGTGTTAAGTCGAAGCTCACCGAGGGACACCAGGCGAGCAGTTAGGAAATTGGTCGGTCGTTCTAATAATAGCAAAACGAGAAATTGCAACGTTACGTAAAACGAAGCGTGCCATCGGGAGGAAGGGGAGGGGGGCAAGACGCGCGACGCATCAAGATTAGGTTTTCGGAGTGACACGTGCGAGGGTCGAACATCGTTGATTAGTTCGAGGGATTCGATAATCGAGGATCTTCCCACAGAAGTCTCGAAATATAATTAATTTCATGAATCCTAGACGCTATAATAAAATACCTAATAATCGACATTTTAATATCACGGCGGTGATCGAATCGAGTCACGACTATCGAAGAGAGTACTCGAGACGCATAGAAGCCGTAAGACGTAATGAGAATTTTTTGAAATACGAATTTATTTTGAAATTATGTTTCTCATTGATATTCGACCGTAGCGACCTTTCTTTAAAAAAAATGTAGCACCTTGAGAATGACCAGTCATGCGAGATTATTTTTATTGCCGTCTTCGTGAAGAACGAGAAGTGTTTTTTATTCGCCCGCTTCGCTCATTTCGCGCGGAAAAGAATTTACGTATCAGCCTCCGCGTCTAGTTTTCTTATTTTTATACCGCCATATCTTAGCAATCTAATTGTAAAGTCGCGGAAATACGCCTATTTACGCTGCAGAATTAACGAGCTCGTTCACCTGGTTCTCGTCAAATACTTTCATCGGTCTCTTCTACGCATAAAAGTATAATAGTCGCTATGTTTATATCGATAAACATGAAAAAACAAAAATACTTGGCAATTTGACGAAACGAGTTCCCCGAAAAAAATTCTTTTTTTCTTGTATATTTCGAGAATATTTGCAACAATTTTTTGTCGATAATTTTTATCGAAGAAATAATAGAAAAAAACAAATTTTGAACATATATTTCTAGCTATTCGATTTGCTTAATATACGCGATAGATTAATACAATATAAAAAGAAAGAAATTACAAATTTTCGAAAGAAGATCGATATTTCTAGAAATTTCATTGAAAACATTGTAAAAATCGAAAACAAAATAGAAAGTATCTTGAATATTAATTAGTGATTTTGCCTCGGTAGAATTAACTCGATAGGAGGTGAAAAGCGATAGCCCGCAGTGTTCGAGCCACAATCATCTCTCGGCAATTATTATAATTTAGTATAAATAATTATCCTCGTATTCCAATTTCCGAGAATCAATTTTCTCGTTTCTCACGAGAACAATGGAAAATCATTGCCATCGGCGACGAAAGTAGCGAGATTCACTGCGTTTCTCCAAAGGCTCGTTAAAGTGACATATGCACTTTTTTCTACGGTTGTTGCGCCTCTCTCTCTCTCTCTCTCTCTCTCTCTCTGTCTCTCTCTCTCTTCCTACGTACAGATTACTTTGCGTGACAGTATAACGCGCGTTGTGTCATCGAGCTCGATAATTGCAAACTCGCGGTCTGCCCGTTACCCGTTGCCTTCCCGTTCGTGTTTTATCCACGCTCCAACGAATTCGGAGAAATTGCAGGTCGCGAGAGCCCGTTCGCTTTTCAACGTTCGCAGTCCGTTCGTTCAAGATCGCCGATTCGAATTATTATCCCGCTCTATATTTCATTTTAACAACCGTTCGAAACGTGATTGAATTATTTTTAATTGCGTGCTTAAAAATTTGTACCTCGATAATTAATGGTTAAATAAGTAGATCCGGTAATTAAGCCTAGACAATTAAAATTGATTTTTGGCACGCGAATAGACCACACTGAATTCTTTCAAAGGTTACGTACTCGATTTTCCTCTTTCGATAAATTCGTGCGAGAAATCGATGTTCGCTAACCAGCGGCTGATCTGGTCTTACTGACCAGGCGCTGGTCAACGGTGAGACCGGGCTGTGCGTAATGCTACGCTATCTCGATTTTTAATATATTGTCCTTTGCATAAAGTTAAATAAAAAATAAGAATAAAATTAACGAACCTTAAGATAAGATCCATAGTATTTGGTGACGTATGGACTGTCGCACTGCGACAGTACCATGATCTCCTGTTGTATGTCCTCGATCTCATCCTCGGCCTCTTCAAGATCGATGATCTTTATAGCGACGACTTGCTGCGTTCTGTTATCGATTCCTTTGAAAACCTCCCCAAAACTACCCTTTCCGATTCTCTCTTGTTTCGTGAATATCAGCTCGGGATCAACCTTCTGCAACGAGATAAACAAACGACGAATTCGTCCAATTAGATTTTCGCAAAAACCGTTTCATCCGTGTTTTCATATCTTCTTATATTCTTTACGATATTATTACGATCGTTTCTTCGTTGAAAATTATCGTCGCAACGTTCATAGAACGGAACGCAAAAAAACCGCGCGATCAAATGAATTTCTCCCCTTTCTCATTCGTCCTTCGCGCGGACCGAGTGAAAATGCAATATAATCGCGCATCGGCAGAGACGCGGCAATGCAGCTCGCCTTGGCTCCTTTGTGGCGGATGGCACGCGGTGGTATTGCGTCACGGGCAAACGGATCCCGGCGGAATGATTAAACACGGTGATATACATATTTATATAGATTGTTTCTCCCGTACACGATTTTTTTTTATTTTATTTTATTTTTTCATTAAACGTAGTTCCGGAATGTTATTTTTTATATTACATGCCTGTAATAAAAGAAACATTTCTCTTCGCGAATATATAGTTGCGAGCAGCATCAAAGAAGGCGCAGAGTCGAATCGGTTATGAGAAGAAAATGAATGAACGCGTTAAAAAAAAAGCACCGTTCGTTGCGCAATTCCATTTTTTGCTCTAATCGAAAAACCCAGACTGGAAGGATATAGGGAGTTGCAATGCAGATCAGGCAATATATATGGGGATCATGGTTGCTTCAGGAACGTACGGAAATCTGCAAGGCAGATCCGTTCCAATCTAAGCACCGAAGAGTCTTTGTGCGCGACAGCATCGGGAATTTGAGACCTTTGTACCCTCGTATATTATATATATATATATTTGAATAACTTCACGTCCTGAGAACTACCCCTTAGTAATATTCGCACGTTTATATCGCATATAATTCATCACACGGTATATATAAGAAAAATCTCAGCCGCATATCCATTTCGTCTCTCGGTAATCGAGCCAAGTTCATTCCCAGGTTTCGTTCAAACGACGAAGAGATGATTCTTTTTCGTTTCCTGTATTCCTCGGTGGGTGCCCGGTGCCGGAGCGTAATTTTCGAAGGCTTCCGGCCAAGCTCATGCTAAAGAGGGAAACGGCAGTTGGCGAAGCAGTGCGTGAGGGAAAGGAAAAAAAAATGAACGAGCTTGAAACGAACGACGAGGACGGATAAAGGAAAGAAACAATAATTGGATGGTAGTAAAAGAGGTCTGTGGTCTCTCTCTCTCTCTCTCTCTCTCTCTCTCTCTCTCTCTCTCTCTCTCTAGCGACGTATATACGTAAACCAGCCGAGTTTAAGTGGCCGACTCTCTTCTCTAACCCTCTAACGTACAGTCGGGAGCGAACATCCACTCGACATTCTTTTTTTCTCGTGCTTGGGTAGTTTTCACTTTGCTGGAAAGTCTTGGAAACGCGCGTGTTTAGTTTCACATAAATTTTTTGCAAGAAATAAGTGAAGCATTGTTTACTAAAAATGGAAAAAAATTGAAAATTGATATATATATATATATATACGACGTGATGTGGCGATATAAGGCGTGTCCTCGTACCCCTTTAAAATCTCACGTCTCAATACATATATAGCGTAAGTTCGGTTATTATGGCCTAAGTGGCCAATATGACCCACTACTATTTCTCCGAAACGAACCAACATTAGCGTAAAACAGACCTGCCATATTTGAGCAATCCTACCCCTCGCCTCCTCAGTGAAGGTTTTTTACAGGCAGCGATCCAAAATTGGGTATTTCGATGTTATTTTTTGGAAAGTTTTAACCATTACAGTTACTCGAATTGTAAATTTGTTTCCATTAATCCTTCACAGTTTTGTAGTCAAACCCTTCATCTATGTGTGGTGGCAATTTTGTCTACAAATTGTTCGCTGGTTTTTAGTTTAGATGTTATTTGTCAAAAACGTTCCTGCGGCCAATATGGCCTACTAGGCCAGATTGGCCGCATTAAGAGACCAAGTCAAACGTTCACCTGTAGGGTTTGAGTAAGTTATGGTTTCCGTCACGTTTCCACAGCCATCTACTTCCAGAGATAAAAACTTTATAACATAATTCCAATTGTCTCCGATACCAGAAATAGCGATTAGAAAACCTTGTAACAGAGGTAGAAAGGCTGCTAAATCGACATTACTGACTTCATCCCCGTACAAACAAGAATTGGAAAACTCGTTAAAGAAGAAAAACGCAAAATTTAATAAATCTACTATGGATAAAAGCGAAAAATAAAAAGACAAAGGTAAATAGACAAAGCCAAAAATAAAGAATGTGCAAATATCTAGGTCGAATAGAGAAAATAAATCTTTGTACGAGGACAGCTCTGACGAAAGTCCAGATAAACGCAATGATTCAGACGCAAATTGCTTGTATCGTGACTCTCTCTATTCTATGGACAACAGAGGTGAATCTTGGATTCAGTGCCTATGTTTTAGGCTATGGGATAACGAAGAATGCTCAGGAGTTCGAACTGAGATTTTTCTGTGCGTTTTGCTCTGCAAAATAACGAGCGAATTATTATTTGCTTTGACGGTCTGTTATTATTTCAAAATATATTGCTTTGAGCTTTTAATCACTGATTACCAATAAGTTCAACAATTGATATGACCAATAAAAATTCCTGGATCTCGTATAGTATGAGTTTCATTGCCAAAAAGGCTTATGTACCCAATATATAAAATTTTTAAGGGATGAGAGTGTGAACGTATAAGCCACCATTATTCATTCTCGAAGATAAAAATAAGGGTATCTCATCTCGCATCGTATTAAATAGAATTCTAGGGCTAGCCGAAGGGAGAATGGCCCAACCCACCCCACGCGACCTTTGAATTACGCTCCAGAACTAGCGAGTTCTCCGGTTTTCAGTCTTCGAATGCATTTTTCATTAACTAAATGTGAATAAAATCAGATTTCTCCTACACCATTATCTTCCTTACGAAAAAAAAACTGAAGAAAACCATGTATGAGAAAATCTATTTATCAGAATGTGACCAGTTTTACAAATAACAAAAATGTGGGGTGGGTTCGAACCCCAGTCATGAGTTTGAAGGTAGAAAAATTAAGTCACGAGCTGTAGGGTTAATACACTGTCGCGAATTTTGCCTGGCCCAGAATCTGCATCGATGATATTCGATATGCCCATAACTAGTCTAACCGGCAACCATCTTGCGCGAACCGAAGTACCAAACAGCCGATCGCCCTATTATCACATCGCTCTTTGTGTAACGAGGGGAAGAAATCGATCCCGACATTTTCCTCTTCCCAGTCGATCGAGTCTACTTCGATTCGACCTATAATACTGTTATTTATTGTCATATATTGAACTATCCGAGATCAAATTAGTTCAATTCAGAAATCGATCCACAATTAGGTGTGTAAAGTAAAATAATTTCGTTAATTAATCACGAATCATCGAATCGACGACTCGGCCAATCACACACCTGCTCTTGAACGCTAACAAACCGAGGAAAGGACGATTCATAATCGACACCGAGTTGGATTGAATTAACAAATTCCAAGAAAATATCTCTAGTCTCTAGGCATTGAGTCAACGGATTATTCCGAGCAGCATTATATTTATACGTTTCTGGCATTTATAACGATAAAAAAAATCGACGATTACAAAATCCTATTATTATTTGCTAATTTATACACATTTTCTGATTTCGCTTATAAGCTTAGGATTCCATTGTTTGATTTGCGAATTTGCTGCCGGTTGAATATAAGATTGTTAAATTGTTGATTTAGACCAGTTATAGACGATTAAAAGCATATTGGTCGATAATTGAATATTAACGTAATTGTTATAATACATAGATAATTTTCTGGCGCCGAGGGTCGCGCACGTGACGCATCCCCCTTCGATTTGCCAAGGAAAATTGTTCTATCTTCTTTCTTTCTCTTTGACTGAACCATCGAGGTCAAACGAGTCTCATCAATCGAGACCTTGTCCAAGATGTGCGAGCGAGTATGGACGATCGAACCTGCGTGCTTACAGTTGCTCGGCAATTTTTTCTTCCACGCCAGAATAATCGCAAGTTACATTTGTCGAGTACAGAGAAAGGAACTGTTGCTTCGATCTCTCGTCACCGCAGACGCAATTTTACAGAGTTGTGCCAATACGTTTCGTGATTGTAATTTCACGAGAATCTCTCGGAAATGAATTAGAGAAATCTAATATGTTTTTATCTGCCATTTACCGATTCCTCTCCCTCGCTGTCTGCCTTTCTTCTCGTTTTGTTACATCGATGAAAAGCAATAATTCAACGACGTCGGGCGTGGCGAATTTAAATGGCAGGAAATGTATCTTAGTTTTTGTTTTCCTCTACAACCATTCATCGCACAAACGAGAACGATAAAACTTGAAATAATAGCTGAGGTACTTCCGAGGATATTTTTTTCTTACAATTAGTAAATGCAGTCAAGCGAGTGTTTTTCATCGAATTTTTAAATACCGAAATATCTAACGATAGAAATTAATGTTTTATATTTTGATATTTCGAGTAATTTTAATATTTAAATATAAGTTATCGATCGTTTTTTTTTGCAATATAAAGGGGTTATGTGAATTAGAAAAAAAATTGTTCACGTAGAAGTGGGTTTGGTTTGCCTTCGCAATTTCTCGTGTGAGTCGCAAGAGTTCCTAATCGAGAACAGAGCGATGTAAGAAAAGAGAGAATGCTACTCTCTCTCTATGTCGGTTAAAGGTCTTTTCTATTGTAATAAAAATCTTCAAATCCGTGGAATGTTAATACTGTAAAAAATTTCGTAAGTATTGAAAAATCAAGTGGAATGCGAATATTGCCCATCTTTATCAAAGATGAAGCATATATGAGGTGGTCTTATCAATATTGATTGAATAACCTACGTTTATTTGCCAAAACAAAAAGTTCAAAGTTTTTTTTCGCACTTTTAACGAAAACTGTTCGTAAACGATGTCATGACAAAAATTCTTGCAAACAATTCGTAATTACGTGAAGACGAAAGGGAAAGAAAATGATAGATTCTCAAAAATTCTATAATTCGCCAATCAATCGATTGATTAATGAACATTAATTTTTCTACAAGAATTTTAAGGGGTTAGGTGGTTTTCGAAGCCGCAAAAAAGCATATTTTCTCGGTTTTTCTTTCATATTATGTATTAATTATTTTATTCAAAATGTTAAGTACATTAAAGACTAACATTTCAACAGTATTAAAAACAAATTAATAAAAACGGTTGACAATTCAGCCAGTGGGCCTGGTTTCCGGAGACTCCTAAAAAACAGTGTATTTGCGGTGGAAACGATAATTCGCGATAGCTTTATCAGAAATTAAAAAACCAAATATTTTCTGATAGGAGATAAGTACCCATAGTTAATGATTGAACGAAGGATTTAAAAAAAAATTGAATTTCAATTTTTACCAGAGTCGTGTGCAAAATAATACATTTTTTAGTACAATTTACACTACGTATAGCCTAGAAAAATTAGTCGTAAGAAAAAAATCCTTCGTTCAATCACCAGTCAATCCTATTTCAAAGAAGTGTGCAAAATTTCAATAATATCGATCCATTAGTTTTTGAGAAATCGTGTCCACCGACTTAAAAAATAGTGTTTCGAGAAAAACGCGATTAAAGCTGCGTTGGGCCCAGCCGGTTTTTTCTACCTGAGGAATTTCTAAAGGCTCTATCTTCTAGAATTTCATTCCAATCGATTTAAAAATTTGGAAGAATATTCTAGACATATTATACTATACGATAAAAAAATAAAAATTGATTTTCTGAAATTTTCAAACCCACCTAACCCTTTAAATAATTCGTCTCGATTAAACCGGAGTGTTGGCGCGTTTCATCAGGGTCGATAAGTCGGAGCGTACCTACTCGGTGGGTAAAAGTACTCTTCTTGAAACGCCAGCGTATCTCTTCATATAGAAACGCAACTGAAGTGCGTTTTCCAAGTTCCGTGGTGAGGTTCGCATGTGCAACCTTCTCGAGGCTATACATTGGCAACGCGAAAGTTACGCCAATCTGGTATACGAGAAGTATATTCGCAACGCGTTACGTTCTCACAGCTTTATACAAACTATATGATATGTACATTACTTTATACACACAAGCGCGTCCACATGTACACAGATATATATATATATATATATATATATAGTTTGATCGAAACGTAATGAGAAAATCATGGCGAGAATCGCGCCCGCACTATACGAGTAAAGTTACGCTGACTGGTGTTACTTATGCATTCTATAAAATACCGACACAAACTCCAGGTAGCGGTGAAACGAACGATTTTATTACCTGAATATTAAATTTTCAGGGATAGCCCGATATTATTAACGAGAAATTTCACAATAATCCGAAAACCGATATTATTTCCTGATTAAACAAAATACAATTTCCGATTAAATTATTTCGATTATGAATATTATCTTCCCACGTAATTATATATTTCGGCGAGAAGAAGAAGAAGAAGACACGACGTAGAAGAATGAAATTTATCTCGTGGTCGATTGAAAGAACGCGGGAAGGCTGGTCATTATTAATAATATACGTATTTTGATTAAATTTACTTTTTCCACCTCGTGTATCGGACATTTAATAATCCCGAGGCAACGTGTACACACGATCTCGCTCTCGTTTATTCCTAGAGCCAAAATGAAACCCTCTCCCTTCCGCGAACCCGGAAATCCACGACTCGTTTAATTTCCCCCTCGCCGCACCGTGAAACGAAACGGGCCGGCGACGTAGCAGGTGTATGAATGAATATACATTAGCTTCGTTCGCCAGGAAGGTAGACAAAAATGCAATACAAAAAAGAAAAAAGAAATTAAAAAAAAACCGAAAGGGAGAGTAACAGACGGACAATTTTTATCAAAGCATTTATAAATCCGCACCCTCCGTCTCGCATCGCCCCTTTCACCCTGGCATTGAACGGACGAAACGATTTTGCCTTCTTTTTTTTGTTTCCATTTCATGTTCCATGTTCATACCCAAAGCGTTTCACTCGCAGCAGCTCGACTATGGCCAGGTAAAGTTACGCGAAATACGATATTGAAAAATTGATATTTCCGATCGAATGGAGAAACTCGTTTCGATTATGATGTATTCGCGAGTCCTCTTGGACGCTGATCGATATATTGTCGTCTATAAACATTTTTTATACCTCTAACGCAGTGTGAGATAGGACATTTTTTCCCCATATTTTCCTATACCGTGAAATTTGGAAGCTCGTTTTAAAAATACGCGAGTATTCATACGCGATTGATCTTGAAATTATCAACGTGAGATTATATTTTCATTATAAATGTGTTTGAAAATACGAGATGAAAGCTTTCGAAAAAGCTGCGAAATAAATCTGCGAAGGAGGAAGTTTTATGGGAATCGGACGATGAAATTTCACACGATTCGAACAGTACGCATGGTACTTATATACAGGTTCAAAAATTTGTATACACGGTGGTGAATATAGTAACGGCGAGAAAACTTTCCATTATATAGAGAGGAGAAATATATATCGTAAGATTTTCATAAAAATTGTACTGTTGTACGAGCAAGTACAACCTGGCAGTACACAGTGGCAAGTTCATCCGTAGAACGAACAGGAGCTCGACAGATCCGCCCACTAACGGGATATACACCGTCGGAGCATTTTCTAATAGAACGTTGGGACGTGCAGGAGAAAACCTTGCCAGCCACGGCTAACTGATCTTTCGATCGTTACCTCGAACGTTCTCACAGCGTCGTTCAACTCGTTTCCTATATATGCAACAAACGGACATATACATTGGAATCGAGAGTTCCATGAAGAATCGATGAAAGATTTTGGAACGTTTTGAATATCCTCTGATATTTCTTTTTCATATAAATCGATTTAATTTGCATTCGAGCCTATTTTCAACGGTGTAAACAAAATTTGGAAATATAAAAGAAAAATGTGTTTGTAAAATGTAGTTGTAAGATATTTGAAGATTATTTAAAAAAAAAGCCATTATTTATCTTAAATACGACGATTTATTCCAAATGGTTGAACAATTAACGACGAATTCGTAAGACCATTTTTCATTTCGAATTCTTTTCTTTTCTCAATATTAGATACACGTTACCGTTAGAATTTCTATCGAGTCTTACATATATACATACGAATCTATGTACGAGGTATCGGATATTTGTTTATATTGCAAAAAAATCTCGGCGCCATCCAAATTAATTTCAGGAGTGCAGGATGCATTTATGGCTTCCTCGGTGTCGAATGAAACACCGAGGATACGCATCGTATAATCTTTCGTTTCATCACCAATGCATACTTATTTATATTTATAAAAATATTTCGCCACGAGGATCGACGCCTCCGTCTTGTCACGTGGGAATGCTGTCGAGCATTCCCACGTGAACGCCTTTAAACCCTCATCAGATATTCTCGACGCGACTCTTTTTCTAGATACAGACACATTCTGAGCTCTCTCGGGCTCGTCACCCATAAATATCAACTCACACTCCTTCTTTATTCTACTATAGGCCGTAGGACTCTCTAAGAATATACCGTTACCGATTACCTTTTCGTGTGTGATTTTGGATTCAAAACATATAGCACAAATACCTAGATCTCAAAAGCGTGTGTACGAAACGAATTGGTCGAGTCGGTGAAAAGAGAGATGGTGGAATTTTTCTCACGTAGTCACGAAGAGAACGACGACGAGAGTCAGCACGAAATATACAGAAAAGAAAACAAAAAAAGGGAACAGAAAGAATAAGAACTGCATATATGCAATACGCGACTGAGAGATCAATTTATTTCGGTCGACTGGAAGCGATTTTACGGGTGAATATGCAACCCATGCATGTCGACGTATATTTCCCTCGTTAATATTTCGAATCGGGCGATTTCGAGGAGCGACCAGTATTTCGAGCGAATGTAAAAACGATGTAATCTAGAGTTAGTAAAAATAGCTTACACGATAACAAACTATTGCGATTATCGATTTAAGCCATTCGATTTCGTCGATTTCGAGTTCTATTTTTAATTAACGAGTTCCGATAAAAGTCTTCAATTTCGACGAATTCAACGTTGTCGTCTGAATTTTTAGAATTTGTATCGCTGCGAATTTTCTTTCGTTACTAATGAATAGAATAAATTCATTGTGATAAGAATAAAAAAAAACCTCGTGAGAAAGTATATACGTAAAATATCCTTCGGGATGTGATCGTCGCCGGAAGGGGTGACGAACGACGAGAGTCGCGAGGAAAACACGACACATCCGCGACCAAACACACGCTAAGAGAGAGAAAGATATTTTTCCTAGGCCCCTCCCTTATCGCCCGATTTTCCAATAAATTTTATTCCACGAAGAACGTGTCCCCGAATCTTCAAACTTATCGATAATTTTCCAGCCTATCAAAGTACGATCTCTAAAATTTCTTTCGATTATTACCGGTCAATCTCGATTTTTCAAACATCTTGAAATTAAATCAATTCGAAAACGGAAACGGTTCAGTTCGAATCGACATGGAACGCCCCATATAATATTTTAATGAGGCAAGAAAATGTTAAAAAAAAACACGGAGCACCTTGGAAACTCGGTCGCGAGATAAGTGGATTTGTTAACGAAGAGCGGAGCAAATGGCGACGTTGCGAGGAAAATACAAACAAAAGTAGAAAAACCCCTAAAAAAAAAAGAAAAAAAAAGAAACGACGATATGAAAAATCGATACTTATTTCACGCGATGGTACACTCTCGGGAGACTTAAGTACGAGCGCGACTTGAATTTCGTACTCGGAAGCAACCTGTTTTCTCGTGACGATACGGAGAAGGTATGTCAAGTTTTATAAACGCGGCGGCGTCATTCCAAGACGCTCGAGGTCGCTGTGCTTCTTGTCATTCAGATATATATATATATATATATGTATATATGTAAGTTTTTATACATGTAAACACCTACATATATCGCGTATATATTACACCAAAAGCATATGGAATTCTGTCGCGTTATCGATCTCGTGGAATGTTCCGTCGGTCTCGCAAGACCGGTGACGCAACGACGCCACATAGCCAATCGATCGGACGATCGATCATTCGTCATCGACACATCATTTTTACGCATCGCGTTTTCGTCGATGAAAAAGATAAAAGCTCGTTAATTATTTTCCCCAATCTATTTTACCTTATTAATACAGAAACAAAAAATATGTACGATGTGAGAAAAGCAGATTATCGTATTAAAAATCGACGAAACAAAAACCAAAAAAATTGATTTCCAATTTCGTTTTCCTCATCGCCAAGACACAATAAATATACGATATTCGTATTCGAATCACGTATTTTCATTTCCATCGAATAATATTCTCGTATGAAAAAGCGATCGGCTTTTTTTTCCCTCGTTTGTTCCTTTAAATCCGGAAATAATAATTACTTTTCCCCAACCTCCTATTTCCAATAGCTCGAGGTTGAAATAGCGTTTTTTGTTTTCTTTCCTGTTTGACACTCACCGAAGGAGCAGTGCTCCGTGGATTCGTGCCGCTACGTGATCGCGGAAGTGAGTTGCTCTTGGTCGATGGAGAACTCGGCGGTCCCTGATAGCTGAGCCTCTGGCCCGTTTCTCGAGCGGAAGTCGTCGACGACGGTGGTGGTGGTGGTGGAGGTGGATGAGAGAGTGGTCTTCCACGTCGTTGCTGTTGATGTTGTTGTTGTTGTTGTTGTTGCTGCTGTTGCTGGGACTGATACTGACCCCAGGATTGACGTGGCACGTAGCCAACGTATCCGCCGGAAATGAACTGTGCCGAACCGTTGAGGTGTGGCGGTGCCATCACGGCAGTTTGTTGCGGCTGACCTCCGTTTCGCATTTTGCCGATTTTCAAAATATATATATATATATATATCTATATATATATATATACATATAAATATATATATATATAGAGAGAGAGATTTTTTTTAATTCAGCACGCTGTTTCACCACGCACGAACGAGTTCTCTCTTTCACGATTATTCCGATAATACCTCGTCGATATATGTCACCACTCATTTATGTTATATGTACGTTTGACGATAAGACCTCGCATTGTTCGTAAGGTCGATAACCACTCATCGTATATATACTTCGAAACACTTTGAAGAGAGCTCGGGGAAAAATAGACTCGAACACGAATACACGGTGTACACTCTCTTCGTGGATTAAATTTGTTATCGTATGAATTGACCACTTGATAACAAAAAAAATGATTATCGCACTCGTGACGCTGTTTTCCAAACTACGCTCGTTTGTCTTCAACGTTTTTTTCCTTTTTTTTCAACACAAGTTTCTATTTATCGAAAGACACAAGTATATATTAGACAGGCGAAGATTAATATATCGGGATGTTGTTTGAAAATTTTTAGTGAGAAATGTATTTATGTATTTTGTGTTATTATTATTATTATTTTTTTTTACGCCTTCACGAATTAATCACGAGCGGAACAATCAATTTTTCGCATCGTAGATTACGAGGACGTACGTTTATGTGTGGCAAGAGAGAATAAAAACGATGACTAAGTCGACATCGCGATAGCGAGCAATGTGTGCGACGTTTATCGAGTTCATATATTGCACGTGTGCGTCTATACAGGGTGTCTTTAACGTTTCGAAAAATTTTCGCTGGTAAATAAAAAGAAAAATGGAACACCCTGTATAAAAGTCCGCGAATCGCGTCGAATCAGCGTTAATCGGAAAGGAAATGAAAAATAACGATAATGCTCGAAGAACGACGTTCGAGACTCTGTCGTATATAAAACGAAAGTAAAATCGAGCGATTAACGGATGTAAACATTTTAAATGACTTTTTGATTTTATTATCGTCCGAGCGCGATGCTAATAGGCACGAAAAATCACATCGATACTTTCACAAGATTTTTTTATCGCTCTTGCTATTCACTCGACGGATTCGGCCGAGGATTTTGCCGTTTTCGCGAAAGATAAAGAAATCATTCTCGAACGAAAATAATCAACCGGACAATTGATTGTGCAATAAAATCTCGATAGTCCGTTATTAATAACGTCATATTTTTTACCGAGGACTTAGGTACGAGAAAGAGGGGATATTCTCATAAAATACGTTTAATTTATATAACGTTCCCTTTCTTGGCTATTAACAAACGCGAGAGATCGGTAGTGGGGGCGTTACAGTGAAAGTGACCCAGTGTAAGAGTTTTATTACAGCTGCCACGAATACAGGAAAACCACGTATACATAAAATTCCTATATATTAGAGTACGAATTGTGTTAAAAAAAAATTCAACAATCACAGAAACGAGGTGTTTTCTAAGTGATTTAAAATCCAATTAATATTTTGCAACGATAATTGTGCGTTGTGCATATCGCGACATGGCTTACGTAACGAGCGACGGATTTATGAGCCAAAATAAAACGGTTAAATTACAAAAAAAAATATTATTAATTACATCGCTAATTGCAATCAGAAATTATATTGAATTACGATCTTCGAAAAAATCAAAGAATCATTTTAATAAGTCTCGTGCAATCAAGAAATATTTGTTGTTTCTATTATATTCTTTCGGCATTATTCGATTATACGTTCCTCCTGCGCATCTTCGTTTCGAGCAAGGAATTCGAGATTACGAAATTACGGAAAATGAAAAAAGTCTCCCTTCGCTACTGTCGTATACGCGAATCGTGACTCGCATAATTAAATACCACCGAGATTTTTCAAACATAGTTCTCGCCTTACGGTTAATTCCTTTGACGATCGGTTGTTTCTCTCGGTATTTCTTTTTATTTCTTTTTTTTTTCTTCTTTTTACGCGAGGACTATGATAGACACGGGGCGTGACGAGAAACGCCTCTTCAAGACGAGGAATAATTATTTCGAGCAGACTGAAGGCTGCTCCTAGCACGTCGTACGTATATATATATGTATGGTACAAGCACCTTATATCCTCCCCCGCGTTACATATTCTTCTATATATTCAAGGCGGTAAAGACGCGAGCTCGCGATGCAACACCGTCGATTTTATGCTCTGAATAATTCTGCCTACCGACATCACTCGAATTATCCTAGCGTGCCCGAAAACACACTGCCTCACTTGTCCCTACCTCATACAATCCTGGTTAAAATATTAAAATCGAATCCTCTTAATACCGTACATTATTCCCGTTTCGAAAATATTTTCAAAAGATTGAAAATTTCATTTGTATTAATCGAGAACATCGTTTAATGCTACGATACGAGTATACAAAATACGAAATACGGTAAATTATGAAATACGATCTATGTTTCACCAAGTTAAATTTCATAAAAATTACCGATTCGCCACAATTATGATTTTCGAGTATTTCATAAAAATCGAATATCATTCATATTTCCTACATATTTAATCTTTCCTTTCGAAAATAATCTCCGTCATATATATTTAATATTCTCGTCGTTGCTATGTCAAATGTGTTCCCTGTTAAAATAATTCGATGATTTCCGAGTGGTAATCCGTAATCGAATAATTTCACTGTATCCATTGAAAATACTTTAAGGAACTCTTTTTTTTTATCACCTTTGTTAAATCACGAGAAATTCACACTCTCATTCATTCCATGATAATCAATGGCGATTACACTTTTTTCATCGGTCTATAACGCGCTACCGATGCTTTGGACAATTTTCGCGATCGATCGCGATATCGATTTCTTCAACTTCGTATCTATATATATATGTATATAATATTATTGCTCGGATTTTTTTATTGGCTCGGAGCTACGCCTGACAGTAAGTAAACCGTTGTCAGGTATTGTCCGCGGTCGGATACCAACTGACAGGCCTCGGTGGACGCTCCAAAGAAAGGCGCGGGAGTCTCCCTCTCTCTCTTTCTCTCTCTCTTTCTCTCTCTCGCTCTCTCTCTCTCTCTCATGGGCGCTCTCGAGAGTCAAGAGAACACGATCGTCGGTTCTCCTCGTGGACGCCGTCGTTGCGGATCCGGTCGTGACTGCCAGCAAACCAAGACCGTTCTCTTACTTGTTTTTCGGAGTGGGGTACACACAAACAGGCGCGCGCGCCCTCACACAAACCGATCTCACAAACGATCTACTCTCCGGGTATTGAAAAGTCGAGGGTATCGCGTGTTCGCTAAGAAAATATAGATTTTTACGTTACGAGCTGTATTATTTAAACTATCGAATATATACGAAAAATCATTTTAGAGACGTTTCAATTTATGTGAAAAAAAGGGATAAAACAATCGATTTTTCCGTTGATTCGTAAGAACGATGGAAAAAAATGTACATCGGCGATACAATTATTATACTCGATCGTTTTTTTGTTTAAATGCTTATACAATATTACGTCTGGAATAAATACCGAGATACACAAGCAACGAATTGTTCACGACCGACAATTCCGAGCATTCGATGCAATAACAATTCTTGATTATTTTGTAATCTTTAAAAAATATTAGCAAAGTGCGAGAAACGTTTTTTTTGTTTTAATTATCATTATTCGCGGTTACGTTGCATGTATAAAATCAAATAAATGGCAACTCGCAACGATTTGATTCATCGAGTGACCCGTATTTGCCCGCACTTTTGGTAGGAGGGCAAGTCGTTTCGAAGAACGTACTAACGAGACACCCGGTAGCGAGCCTAGCTCTATAAGGTGATGGCCGTGTTCCAGTGGGATTCTTAAACCTAGGGATGAGGAGCTGGAGAGTAAGGAGGCCAGAAATAGAGAGACGGGACAAATTCGCCTACGAGAATGAAAACGATGATGCGCACTTTGCTAATTCGTTATCTCTTTCTTACTCGTCTGTGAAACGGACACCCGAACATCGTATACTATTTTCTTACATACGTGATACGAATTAGTTCACGGTCCCGTCGCGGGGAGTGACCAAATTTCGAATCGATTCTCTTTCTCGCTCTGGCTTTCACACTCGAGCTTTGCTCGCAGAGCTGTAAAAATTCCAGCAGCGAAATGAGGTGGTCTGCTCACATTGTACATAGACTGAGTATTTGTAAAAGAAGAAAAGAAAAGAAAAAAAAAAAAACGTGATTGGAATTGTTGAGAACTGCGTAGGAGTAACTATATTAGTTTTCTCCGGGTTAGTCATTTATCGGACGTGGAATGAGTCAGTACTGACAATTCAACGGGACACTTCACCTCCTTCCTCAATGTATATCTCGTATAGACACACATACGAATGGATTCTTTTATATATATATATATATATTATTACCTATATATATATATATATATTATACATGTAGGTAATAATAATAAGACGCACGCATCTTGCATAGCTGCGTGCGTATGCGGATATATAGGGCTATCATTCAACAACATATTTTTCAAGCTATCTTATTTAGCTAAAAAAGTTGTTATTTTTTAATATTGTCATATTTTTTTACCGTGTTTTCGGACAATTTAAGTTGATCTTTAATATCTATCGAAACTGTGTTTTTCGATAGAGTCGGGGCACTGCTTTGAGCTTACCGGTTTCGTAACCGTTGAAGCTTTATATAATACACTGTGTGGTTTTTGAAGCGATTTTTTTTGTGGTTAGGTCTTTAGAAATCGCATAATCAATTTTCGTAAATTTCGAGTCAACGTACACGTATATATATATATATATATATATATATAGTTAGTTTGACTCGAACGAAGCTTTTCCACTACCGCGTTCGTTCGTCCATCCGCTGTTTCTCTCTTTCTCTCGCTCTCTCCTTCGTCCAACCACCAATTCCGTTCCATTTCAATCCACTTGAGTTCCGCGCTGGTCTCGATTATAGTCTCTCTCGTTCCAGTTAACGGCACGTTCCTCAGCCATCCTCGTCTGTACAAGCGACTAGGTACGACTTATGACGACTCGTTACGTTCTCCGCACTTTATATTCTCGCTTTGACGCATCCCGAACCAAGGAGTCCCCAAGGTCGTACATTTCTTCGACTGAATTTTAAACGGCTGGTGATCGAATTGTCCGTAACTTTACTAATCGAGAAAACGAGACATTTGACCGATCTCTGTGATTCGAGATCGAAAAAAAGAGGAAAGAATTTGGTTAACTTTTGCAAGAGGCATATCTGCCACTTGAAAAACGCGTTTCGTAAATTCTCCGACTCCATTTGACCAACCGGGGTAGAATGTGTTTCAGCGAATGCAGAATCGTGGCAAAAAACAGCTCGTCTTTTTTCCATTCCGATCGGTTGGGCCGCGTCGAAGATTTTGCAAATAATATAGTCGGTAATATTTCGTCCTAACCTCAAAAATGTAGCGTTTTTTTGTCTCACCTTATCTTTAAATCGCGTTCTCGTTAGGTGACTCCTATCTTGGTCTACGGTACTAGGGTCAATGGGCAATATAACCAGGACTTTGGATTTAACTACGTTCCCCCGGTAACCAGAGATTTTTTTTCGTGTCAGTAATTCTCGAGCATAATCCACGACGATAGCGTCGCGTCTATCGCGTCACTGATATACAACGGAGTAAACCAAACAGCGAGAGGGACGCTCGAAGTGAGAAAGAGGAAGTTGAGTAAGCCGTGGCGGACAATACAAGAAGGACCTCGAGAATATCATAATACACGTGTAGGAAAAATAATTGCGCGTGTCACGTGACTATTAAAATATCATGAATGGAATGCGATTTCAAATGTGAGACGAGGTCAAAAGTGAGATCGATGAAAAACTAATTGCAATTCGATCGTCATTGGTAAAGATTTAATGGATCTTTAATGTTTCACCCGAAAGTCAACGAAGAAGAAATCAATTTTATTAACAACTATGAATAATACGGAATAATTGTTTAAATCTTGTTAAAAAAAATCCATGAATTTCGATCAATTCCGACAATATTAATGCTCGATTGAAAAATCGTTGAATCCATTTATCCAAGGTTTTTGTTTAATTAGAAATGTTGTTTCTCGGCGTGAAAACTCGATGGAACGTGGGCGATCGTACGTTTAGACGGACCAACTTATATTCTTATTATTCTAGCGAATGAATTTGAGAACAAATGATACGTTAACGTGCGAGTCCGAGAGTTCGTAGAGGATAATACGTGTGCGCGGAGGGTCGTACAATGCACGAAGGAGTCACGAGAGAAAATAGGCGTATATGATAAAAGCCCGTGCAAGAGGCCGACCAGGACAAGGCTGAAAATTGCAATGGCATGACAGATCGCGAGGAAGAAGCGTGGACCACCTTCGAGATATCCCACACACGTTCAAACTTTCTCGTCTCTCGACAATGATCGCTCTTCCTCCAGTGTGATTTTTCCACCATTCACCCATCAAGCGCCCGCGCGTACGTGTGTTACGTCTATTGCGTAAAAACCATATAACGTTGTCGCAATTGCGATTTAACGGAGGTCTCGTATACGTCGTAACACAAGCTCGAGGATATACCCGGGATTAGTCAACCGACGATCCGCAAGAATATATCTCCACGCGCAATTTTGCCGCGTATTTCGTCGACGATAATGACGAAAAAAAAAAAAACCGAAGGAAAAAAAACGAAACCTTGAGAAACTTACGAGTTTCCGGGAAATCGTTACAGATCATAAGTTTTTATAGACGTTAAAGATTCTCAAGTACGCGAGGAATAAACCATCCTTTGGTTTGACCAATTTAATTATTTATTCAACAAAATGAAAATCGTTTAATCATTAAACAAAATATATATTGAAAACAAAATGTCTATCGAATAATTTTCAATTCATTGAGTAATATTTAAATGAGAATAATAATTATTATACTACCATGTGTAACTACTTCGTGGGTCGCGTCGTCGCGTCGAATCGCCGGAATCGTCGCGAGTGGCTGTCTCGCTCAATTTCCGTCACGTTCGCGCGCTGCGACTCGAACTTTTTTTTTCGATAGACGAAAAAAAAAAAGAACGAGACAAGACGAAGAAAAATAAAGACAGATATATAGTTTTCGCTCGAACAGGAGGCGAGGCGAGAGGCCTCGCGAGGCAAAACACAAGACGAGAGTCTCCAGTTCTCTTCACCGATCACGGCGTATAAAGCCAACTGCTCGCGCGGAGTTGAAGCGTCTCGAGGAACGGTCAAGGGCCCGAGGAAAAGTCTATACCGGGTGGCGCGACGATACTCGGTCGCAACGTCGAGATCTCGACAAGTTGAGAACTCTATATTATACTCAGACTCGTTCGCCATCGCATTAGGATCTAAATTAAAATGCAACCACGTTGTTAACGATATATATCTATATATGTAGGATATGTAACTCTCGAATTACTTTTATTACGTTTATAAACGCGAATACGTGTATTCGCGCGTGTGTATTATATTATAACTGAGTCAAGAACGGCCCTGTGCACTTTCGCAATACCAGAACTAACGTATCGTTGCCCAAGCGTGTTAGCACGAGCTCTAGAGCTACGAGAGGCTACGAGAGCCGAGCGGAATGGCTCGCGCGCGAGGAACGGCGAAGTGAAAGGCGACGAGATATCGTGATAGGAGGCCTGCCACTCGGGCATATGCTGCTATGCATGTATTACATATCGAAAACGCGATGTACTATGTGCCTGGTACAGTTCGTTGCAGGCTAGATGCAAATGAAAGAGAGCGAGTGAGAGGAAGATAAAAGAGACGAATGTCTTGGTGATAAATCAGAGCGCGAAACAATTTATCCGTTTACTTCATAAAACTTGATTTAGGTATACCTTTTCTTTCTCTCCTCTTCCAATAATTGATAATAAACGCGATTTATAAAAAAATATCGAATTTATTTCGAGAATAATTATTCAACGATTGTTTCTTCGAAAATACGTGTTTTTCATTTTTTCATTGCTTTTTGTTTTGTTTACATTACGAGAAAAGTGATCCTACGCGAACGAGAGAAACGGTGTCGTAATTCGAGAGATGATTATTGCACGAGGAAGTTCGAGATAACGAGACACCGCGTCGCACGGTCGTTTCTCGACTTAGTTGTAGGGCGTTATAACAGGACCACTCGCATCGAAACTTTGAGCGTGAAAATCTTTGGTCCGAACTATATATTCACGGAGAAGGCAAAGGAGGCTGGAGGTGCTATCCGGCCTCAAGAGTTCGAGGTTGGTACATCCAATTGGTGGGAACTCGAAGGACTACGTTCTCGTTATAAATAATAAATGGAGTATATGTTATATATATATATTATATTTAATAGTATACGTGATATATATATATATATATATATATATATATATATATATATATATATGTGTATAGAACATTAAATATAATATTGTTAAATATATATATAGCACGTTCCCACGGTCGTTAGCGTATAGTTTCTCGCGATGACATTGGCGGCCATGCACAGAGGAGAAGAGGGAAGAAGAGAATACCAATAGAGCTTTAACGTCTCGGGGAACTTTGCCAAATTCCGTCGGGGCCGAGGATCTCTCCCGCGGGTGTACTAGATATTCCTCTTCGTGCAACTACGTAGAGAAGTGTCGCAGCCGCAGCAGAGCCACGAACAAGAAGACGAAAAAAAAGATCTTCCTCCAGTTTTTTTCTCTTCCTCGTTGGTAAAAAAAAAAACAAGGAAAATAGAAGAGAGAATTCGCGAAGGAAAAAAAAACATCGTAAGACGAATGGGCGAGAGCGTGCCAAGACGAGGCAAGGAGGATGACAAAATTGAGCTTTTCTCGGTCGATCGTGTGGTTTCTTCTTTTTGTTGCAACGGCATTTTTTCGTGACGAAATCGATGTGAATAATTATAGGGAAAAATACAAATTAAATATTCTTACGTTGTTGATCGTTCGTTCGCAAAATTACTTCGTTCGAACATTAACGATAAGAATAATTTTTTAATTGAACGAGTCTCGACAGTTCGCCATTAAACGTAAAATTCATTGGTCCAAGTTAGCGAAAACTTTGATGGCAAAATCCGTTTTCGGTACAAGTGTAGAGATCGAAAAGAGATCAGCTGACGTAAATCGAGTCGCAAAATGTCAGACCGACGACGAGTCGATCGTGCCAGAGAATTGTCATAAAAAAAAAGTTTTACGACTGGGTCTTCCTTTTTATCAGACTCTACTTGGACGTCGCGCGTGGACGTGGAGAAAACGTGTATATACACGTTTCCGACTTTTCCTACGAGCCCTCGAGGGTGACCGGCGCCTCGGATTGTGTACAAAGCACTGATGCTAGACGGAAGTTGATGGCGGAATTTGAAGCGGATCTCCGGTGTGTGTACCGGGAGAAAAAGCGGGAGGAGAATTAAGAAACATAGCGGACAAGGCCTCGGTCAGACCGAAGCTGAAAAAGATTGTGTTGCATCACAGTCGGAATGAGAAAAAAAAAGTATTAGATTCAAATAATAACGTCGTTTGAATATAAACATTTATTTATGAATTTTAAATAAATCAAGAAACATTAATATTTTTTGGATTGATTTGTCATTTAAATAGCCAATAATTCAATTTAATGGGTTACATAAATTTAAAAAATTGAATAAAATGTCATTCGTCTCGGATCATTAGAGCTGAAAATATTGAATCGAAAGTTTAGAACGAATCGTATACCTGCACGTCGGATGTTGGTTGTCGACACTCAAGTGCCTACTTTCTTTGAACTATAAGTAACTACATTTCTTATTAATATCTTAATACAATATTTGTAAAAAATATTCCTGAACGAAACTAAAAACAAATGTAAGCCCTTAATTAAATTTTGTTAACGGTCAAAATATTGTTGATTTACATTAAAATCCCGCGAAATAGGTGGATTCATTTTTAAAGAAAACTTATCAATGACTTAACTTTTCGAGTTAATAAAAATTGATTAACGTGGAATAAATCCTTGTTATTTTGTCGACGCAACAGTTCGAGAGGATGATCCAGAAAGCAATTATGAGCTGCTGTGTGTAATGACGAGTGACCGAGGACTCTGAGGAAGGGAAAAGATGAGTCTTCGACGACGACAAGGTCTCGTGAAAACAAGATCCGAGGATGGGCCACACGAGCATGCACAGAATCACGGAAAACCTCACTCTCTCACGTCGTGTTTTTCTTCTCGTTGCATCGACATCGCGAAGAGGTTTAGACTCTCGATGCATCGACCTATCACGACCCGGAGGAAAGAGGGTCGTTCAACCACAACCGCATACACGCGGGACGGCTCGCGACGTCTTTTTTCTTTCTTTCTTCCCGCGCTATATACCAACTTTACGCGTATACGTGTATATAATTTTACCTCCACGAATCGCATTAAGAGCGTCCAATGCAGGCTCAAAGAATTTAGTTGGAAACTCGCGCAATTACATATTTTACCGACTAAGTTTTGCATGCCTACTTTTGTAGCTGAGAAATTGTCAGTCTTGAATGGACTGGAAACAGGAAGCGAGTCATTACGACAAAACTGTGGGGAACTTTTCTTTTACAATGACATTTACAGTATGTGCCGTGGAATCGTTTTTAGTTACGTTTTTTACGATCAACTTTCGTATCGTCGGAACAGCAGAAAAAAATGTTTTTGGTCGGAAAGTTTTCTTCATTTTTTTCCTTCGAAAGAGAAAAAAATCAAGAATTTAAACGTTAATTGGTTGGATCTCGGAATTACGCGATGATTATAATAATTGTTTTGTTAAAATTGGAAATATGGTGAGAAGGCGAAAATTGTTTGTTGATTTTTCAATCGACTTACCGCCCTCGTGTCGAAATTCTGATTGATGTTCGGCGGGTTGTTGTTTAGAAGATTGTTGTTGTTCACGTTGACGCTGTTACGATGACTGCTGCGCGTAGAATTTTGTCGACTACTACCGCCGCTTCCAGTACCGTGATTCCCATTATTGAGTTTGCCATGCTTGTGAAGCACCATCGCCGCAAACATCGCGCTTGATTTCTTCTTTCTCACTCTTTTTAACAACTGTTTGTTTCTTAAACGCTTTTTTCTCTGTGCACTTTTAATATCACGTTATCGTTAATCGATACACGAAACTCCGTAACGATCAAGTGCGATCTCGCGAGAGGCTCACATCGGAGACACCTGTCGATGGATGTCCTTTTATTCATTTATTCATTTATTTATCGATTTATTTACGTTTCTCCGTTATAGAACAAAAATATTGTCTTTGAACGAAATGGTGAAAAAATAATAATGCAAAAATATCCTTTAAAGAAATCTAAAAATATAATTTTGAATTCTTTACGTTTGCAAAAAAGATGAGTATGCTCAACCAATCTAACTGTTCGGATGAACGTACGTTCCGGATTTTTAGTAAATTACCAGTAAAAATTGAAAAATATCATTCTTTCGATGGGTTTTACAAAAAAACGTGAAATAATGGAAATTTTAAATGGATGTAACTTTTCTCCTACTTGGCAGATTCGCATTTAATATATGAAAGTTCTTGCAGTTCGCGCGGAGATCTAGACAATGGCGTTGGTTTTATCTCGATATCTCAATTTTCATAGCTATAAAGGTGATTTGAAAATAATGAAATATTAATTTCGATGCGAAAATGAATCGATATTTTACCTTCAAAAATTTGGAAAAAATTGAAAAAAATCGCAGTCAAATGAAACAATGGCTATTTCGAGCCGCGTGCAACTATTTCGTTATTTTTTTCAAAGTCTCAAATCTAATATCTTTCGAATCATCATTATCGCCATTTTCAATTTATCACAGCAACAAAAACTTAGACATTCAAATAAATCGAACACCATTATCTTCATCACCGTGCCAGCTTTTCGAAACGAACCTTCCAACTCCAACTTGCTTCAGCAGAATCGAAGTTATAGCAATATTCTAATTATCGACATTTTCACGTTTTTATCAATTCCCATTGCAATCATAGAATACCTTACGTAAATTATTTATCAAACTTTCCCGAACCTAACCGACTGGGAATTTATTGCACTCCTCTTCTCGTCTGATCCAAAATGCAATGTATACATATATATATAAGAAGGCATTTATCTAGCTTTAGTTGACGAACATGCTGCTGATGGCGGTTCAGCAGGTTCCACCTGCGCTCGAGAAACGTACATCTAGTGTTACGTGTCGTTTTACATAACTCATGTATACAGGCGTACACACGATACACCTATATATATCTACATATATATAGGTGTATATATATATATATATAAGTGAACAGTTGCTGATACGGATGTACGTAGGTGAGCGTTTCGTCGCGGGGAGAGGAAAAAAGGGTCGCACCGATCACGCTACCCGTTACATGCCCGTGTATCGTGGCCTCGCGGCATTTCCCGTCCGGTTTGCACCGGCGAAACTCACGTCTGTAAACCCAACGGTAGGCATACATAGAGCTATGCGTTTATCTATCATTCCCATTCTCATATAGATATATCGAAAACAAGATACAATGTTTTCCTCATTTTTTGCATCAAGCGATACTTATATTTCCGTCTGAATTCGGTTGAACCGGAAATCGTCGGGACGCTAGCGACAGAACGCAGAAAACCATACGGCATACGTAGGAACCATAATTTTTTCCCATATAATAGCTAGAAGCGAGGATAATAAAATTCAGAAACACACGCGTCTCTGATGTGTGTGTTTTTGTGGGGTATATGTGGGGTATATCGAAAACAAGATACAATGTTTTCCTCATTTTTTGCATCATGCGATAATTATATTTCCGTCTGAATTCGGTTGAGCTGGAAATTGTTGGGACACTAGCGAACGCAGAAAACCATACGGCATACGTACGAACCATACATTTTTTCCCATATAATAGCTAGAAGCGAGGATAATAAAATTCAGAAACACACGCGTCTCTGATGTGTGTGTTTTTGTGGGCTGTAGGTGTATAGGTAAATGTCCATTGTCGCGAGAGCAACGATGACGCCAAACACGTAACATTTATCTTCTATCCTCTCGAGGGAAGGGGCAACCGAGAAACAAAGACTCGTTGAGCAACGAATCCCGTTTATATACGAAGGTATGAACGCTGTCGCGAGGAAAAGTAAACGACGTTGGGAATATTGACAGTTTTGAAAGAGGAAACGGGATTCGTTGTAGGTACATATCCCTCGTGGCTTTTCATATTTTGTCATATACGTTGTGTGTGTGTATGAATGAGAAAATAGACGATGAACGTCGAGCCCACGATTTCCTTTGTGCCATATATCCTGGCACAGTTTGCCCTCCCAGGATTTATATCCTAGTGGTGGTTATATGAGGTATACATATATGTGTATACGCTCAAATGTTTCCTATCGCATCCTACGGGACAGACGGTCGCTCGAGCTGTCGACGGGAATTGCAAGAACGGGCTGCGAGCATTGCGCTGGCCTGACGTCTGGTAATTTCACGAATATAACCACCACTCTTTCGACTCGTGCACAACGAGGCTGACCTGTGTCTCGAACCAAGCATTAACCCAAATGGATATATTCTTGGCCCAGTTGTCGTTGCTATGGGGAAGCTTAATAAATAAAACCGTTTTCGAACAAAATTAAAATTGGTAAAAAAAAAAAAGAAACGAGCATCGCATGTGGAAATAGTTTAATTAAAATACGATGAAAATAAAAACGTGTGAGCGCCGCTCGGCGGGGAAATAAAACTCGAAGACGGGACGAATCTCGCGCCGTTCCGGCCAGGTCGACGCTTCGTTTCGACGAGAGGTGCTGCGATCGTAAAAAAATAGTTTAACAAATTTAGTTCGGCTGTTCACGGTTTCTTTTTATTTTCGTCGGTAAGTTCATTTTTTAAACTTTCGCAGTCGAACTGTTTTTCAATCGAGGCTTTCTGTTTCATTGATTTTCAATATAATTCAGGACAAGATCGGAACGAGGATCGTCTTTCTTGGTCCTTTCCAATCACGCCTTATTTTCCGAAAATCTATACTGAACGAATGAGATATCCGTTTAGTACGAACTTAAAGTGAACAAAAAACAAAAACAAAACAAATTCAACGAGCGATACATAAATAAACATTTATTGTTTTTTGTTTCGCACAATGGAAAATTCGTTTGACAATATCCTTTTGGACAGTATTCTAACTCAATTCGATCTATAACGTTCGTCCCGTTTGCTCTAAAAATAGTTTGCAAAATGGTCCACGAGATCGATAGCAGGTATGGATGGTGACTATAGAATATATATATATGGTTATATATAATGCAAGTGGTATATATATATAGTAGGACACACGGGGAGTAGGTACTCAACCACTCGAAATGGTTGCCTCGTCTCTCTCTCTCTCTCTCCCTCTCTCTGCTATTCTCGATGGTTCAGTATATATATATATATATATATATGAGAGATACGATAATGGAATTTCGATTCCAGAGTCAACGACTCCGTGTAGCCCGACGAGCGCCACCGCGAGAATGAGATATTCACATATATATAGCACGGAGATGGGAAACATTCACGCTTGGTAATGGCATACACAGTGCGCAAAGTGATCGGCTCTTTCTCTGTCTCTCTCGCTCTCTTCAATCACGATATTTACGTAGCTGTTGCTCACCGATTTCGAATCTCTGTATATTGTGTACGTAAACACAGTTTGGACGTTATCATTACGCAATGTAACGAATTAAACACAGCTGGTTGCACGTCACTTACGTACGGGACATTCGATTTCAAAACGGTTAACTTTTTTGGTTTTATAAAATCAAGGATAATGCTTGATAATTCTGGCAAGGATAATTAAGAAAATTATTCAATTATTATTTATACGATCGATTAGTTTTTTTGTTACGTTGTTTTGTATTAATCGTTGAAACGAAGGGAGGTGGGATTAGTATGGGTAATCTTAGCTCGACTATCTTAGATAACGGTTAATCCATCTATTTTCGACGGTCGAACTAAGATTTTTATTTCATTTTAATTTTTCGTATTATTAATAATAAGAAATATCGTTCGAAAATCGAAAGCCTCATTTCCGAGTTGATTTTTTTTGGATTATTATCAGCGGCGGTAAATCGATCGCACGAGACATCATTTCTTGTAGCGTCGATCGAAAACGTGACGGGGAATAGGTTTGCACACTTTCGAATACGCAATGGACGACGACGATTGAACTTTATCGTATCCGCGTTTCGACGTAAGATTACATATAGATTTTTGCGCCTGTATGCGAGTCGTTTTTACGAGTCTTGGTTCGCACTTCGATATTGCAAAAGTCCCAGGGGAAAGTGAACGTTGGCGGATTATTAATAAAACGAAAAACAAAATAAATAAAAATAACGAAATTTTCAACAAAAACAAAAAACAAAAAAAAAGGAAGGAAGGACGAGGAAAAAATGGTATACGCAAAACGTGTCGAATCTGATATTTTGTCGTTAATTTTTCTGGACAAGGAGAGACTTAAAGACGGAGACTTTCGCGAGGGAGAAACGAGAGAGACCGCCCGGGACGTAAAAAAGACATATACCTATATATGTGTATATACGTAGTAGAATCAACCGGTTTTCACGTTTCTCACTCTCACGACACCAGAGGGCCCGCTGTGCATCGAATATGCGTTCCGCGGCCGCAAACCAAACTCAGCAAACGAGCCAACGGTCTTGTCGATGGAAGGATTTTTCAATTCTTCGACCAAATCGTCAGGATCTCGGATAAATCCTGCGAGCTTTTTATCACGATTGTAGCGTCTATTTATCGAGATGGAATTACTATCGTCAAAATAGGGAGAAAAGAAATGAGAGAGAGAGAGAGAGAAGAGAGCCAATAACGTCACGCGAGGGAGTGCTGAAAATTATCTTCCCCCTGAACGAACGAGTTACTACGGCAATCGCTGTTCCCCTATTTCTCCGACTAAGCCCATATACACATAAAAATGCGTGGGTGTGCACACTATATTATTATCTATAGGTATATAAAAAAATATAGATGCGTTAGGAAAGTTTTGGTCCCGAGACAGCGACGCCGTATAAATCCCAAGTTTTTTCTCTCCCGGAGTGAAACGAGACGCGAAGAGTCACCGAGGGCGTGTTCTCCGTTTTTCCATTTGCCACGTGGGGCCCCGAGACGTATTTAGAGACAAAGAAAATTCGCGTTTTCCCCCAATGGACCGTGAATATAGGCTTTGGGTGCGTTAGGAAAACGTACGAATATTTTTTCTTTCTCTATCGTCGCACGTATTATATCTTCGAACCAGCCTTGAATATTCCCGTGATTTTTCATTATCATTAGCTCATTTTAAATCTTCGTCGATACTCTTGATAATTGATAATTCTTTAAAACTCCATCGTTTCATAAATCGTGTACGAGGACATGAATTTTATATTTATCGTGATAAAAAATTCCTCGTTAAACAAATTGCGTAGAATATTCTCGATGAAGAAAACAGAAAATAGGAAAAACGAGAAACGAAAGTATGTTGAATTTAGTTTCAAGTCGGACTTTCAACCCCCGAGTGCCAACCTTTGGGGGAAAAATCCTCCGACGATTTCTTCTCGTTGCACTGACTCGACTTTTTGCCGAAGCACAACGACGACGCGTTGATTCGCGACGTTATATTTTATTAACGTCGATTGAATCTTGTTGGATTATTTCGGCAGACAAGAAAACTAAGGTAAACTACTGCGGTGGCGGTGGTGCGAATGCGGCAAGCGGACGCGCGTCGACTGAAGCATCGAGGAGTTTTAGCATCGCTGGATGGACGAGAGCGCCGCGAGGGCCGACGCAACCCCCAATGTCGTTCTCAACCCCCCGCCATGCTCAGAACCACCCTTACGGTACCATCGCCGCCACCTCCCACCCACCCGAACTCCTATCGTTCATCCTTCTTCGACACGCTGGCTCGAACAATAACTATATGGACGCGTTTACGTGCACGTAAATAGAACGAAGACCGAGGAGGAATGGAACACTTGGCTAACGCAATAAAAAAATGGCCGTTAAAACGTTTATTAAAAAAAAAAAAAAAAAATGAAACAAATCATAATTCACTTTAAGAAATAATTCATGTATTTTACGATATTTCCTTGGTCCTAAAAATCTCTTATTTTCGTTTGCTCTTGGTCTTTCTCGATTATGAAGTATCGTTTTATTTAATGGTTTTCTGTTCGAAAGAAAAATCGATACGGAAATAAAGATATTGGCAAGCTACGGATAAATATAAATCGGTGAAACTGGACGAAATTTTTGGATCGTTCGAAATCGTTAATTTACGAGCTTTTTGTTCGTGACAAATTTTACCATCTCGTACCATCTCGAATGTTTTACGAATTTTGTAAAACGTTGATTTTTAGTCTGCGTAACACGGTCTACGTAATACATATTGGTATGAAGACATAACCGCTACATGTGCATAAATATATGTATACGCGGATATATAGATAAGTACGTTGTTTCGCCCCCATCATTCTCCGCGAGGGGGTGCGCGCGTTTATATTCCTCGGGGTGGGGATGTCTGCTCGCGAAATTACTTCAGCCGACTCGAACGGGCGCGAAAGCGATGCAGAGCTAGCCGAGCAGTAAAAGTTGAATGCGTGCAAGAGGTTACTATCTCGCGATATATATATATATACATATATATATATATATAGAATTATATATATATATATAAACATACATATAGAGAATTATATATATATATACACGCGTAGTATGCCGAGATCCGGTAAAGGGATAGTTTTCCTGCAGTTATACGACCCGGGGTGTCCGCAGATATGATATGCTCTCTCGCGTGAGAGAGAGAGAGAGAGAGAGAGAGAGAGAGAGAGAGAGAGAGAGAGAGAGAGAGAGAGAGAGAGAGAGAGAGAGAGAGAGAGAGAGAGAGAGAGAGAGAGAGAGAGAGAGAGAGAGAGAGAGATGGAAGAGTTGATGAGGACAGACAGCAGCAGCCTCTGCCTTCTCATAATACTTTACTATGTATAAGTCTATATGTATGTCTATATATACATCTCTCAGAGTATATTGCGAAACCTTTTGTTGCAGTGTCTAGTCGAATGACGATTTATTTCTTGGAGGAATGCGGAAGAGAAGGAAAAAAAGAGCGAGAAAGTATTTACGTGCGATGATTTTTATATTTTTGGAGCGTTTAACGTTCAATAATATGAGTTTTGTATGCGATTAATCAAGAACGAGGATGTATAATTAACGAAATATAATGAGAATTATTCATCGCTGCTTATACTTTTGCAGTTATTTACGTCTACATATCGTATTAAAGGCTAGAGTCACGGAGTAACTGTATCGACGGAGTGAAATAAGCCACGACGTGATTCCAATCGTATCGTGGTTATGTTTACGAAGAGGCTATATAACACCTCACAGAGGTGTTATAATCGTCGAGTGGCTAAAATGTCAGAGTACTATAGTCACGGATGGTATCCCTGTATTTCGAATAGCGAGGGTGCTCGATACCCTAGTCGCACGAATTCCTAACATTTATAAATTTTGTATGAACATAAAGCGTAAAGAGCGGAACGTTATCTCGTTTAATTCAGGATGCATGAAAAATGGTTTGAGAAAAAAGGCACAATGAGGAAAATAGCATAGCTAAAACACCTGTAACACGCCTATAAATTTATTATACTCGATTCTTCTGATCCGCATTGAGGGAGTTAAGTTTTTACTCGATTTGTCACGAGATTCGCCGAGGAGATCGACTCACTCTCTCTCCCTCTCTCTCTCTTACTCCTTTTCTTGCTCACTTTCATCCCCTCGCGACTTCCGGAGACGTCGCCAGAAAGACTAGACTCTCCAAGGCGCTCTATCGCGTTCTCGCTCGCTGGAGTGTTTGGTTTCGCTACTCGTGGTCTCGTGCAAACTCGTAGTAAACCACGGCGCAAGAAGCGAGAGAAAGAGACAGAAACTACGATCGAATATCGTTCGGAGTCGAAACTATAAATAAATCGGTACAATTCATAGTCAAACGCATAGAATAATTAACGAAAAAAAATGAAAAAATTGAATGACACTAAAAAATAGATACAAATTTAAAGAAAAAAAAACACACACACAAAAACGATAAAATTCGATTTGTTAAAAAATATAAAGTACGAAGGGTCGATATATTCTGCGAACCGAGGATCTATCTTTATCCCGAGGTAAAATAACACTTGAGGCGAGAGGAGCGAATTTTAAACCTGTATATCTGGTGGCAAGGGTTTATATACCGCATATATGTAAAGGAATATGTAAGGGGGAGGAGCGAGAGCCTTCGTTGCTCCGAGGTAAAGCGAAAGAGCGCTGTGAGGGGTTGGAGGAGCAAGGGCAGAAGAAGGATCTAGTCGAGAGGCCCGTAAAACCACACCGAGTGCCGCTCTCGTTGTCTGTGGTTCTTGTCCACATTCTCCATCTCTCTTGCTCCCCTTGGTCCTGTGGACAAGCCGAGTATGTACCTACTCACAATTTTAACTACCCCCACAAAGTAACCGCTGCTTACTCGGGCGCATCGGCGAGAAAAAGAGGACCGAAGTTTGGACATACGTGTAGTCGTGCGCGCGAGCGCGTTGCGAGTAATCTCACACGTACTTAGATAGGTGCGTGCGCATGCGATACATACGATAAAAACAAAGAGAAATATTGAAGAAGTAGGTAACGCTGCTGATAGAGGGGTGTATTTTTTTAATATCACGGGAATTCCGAAACTCGAGGATACTATGTAAAGAAACCATGCGGGTATATTTATTTAGAGAACAAAGAAGCGGTAGTTATCATCGAGAATAATAAAAAGTGGGCGGAGAGGTGTGAAAAACGTACGTGAAACAAGTTTCGAGTTCTTTTTTCTTCGGAAAATAAAAAACATGTATAAAATTGAGAGTGTTATAAAATGAATACGAAGGCGTATTTTTACGGTCTCTTCGGTAAACAGACGAAAATGGAACAGGGAAAAGTCGAAATGAAAAAATCGCGGGAAAGAGGGGTGTAGGGAAAATTTCGAGAATGGTACCAACAAAATTAATTACTCAACTAGTTAAATTATTAATTAGTAACTTAATTAGTTAACTTTCTAATTTTCGTTGGCGAAGAAAAAATACCGAAATACGAAAACACTGAAAAAACGTAGACACGTGTTGTTTTTGTTTTTCCGATCGAGACAAGAATTCCGAGGGCTGGCTCGCCCGACATATTCAAGAAAATTGAGAAAACCCGAAGTGGTAATAGTTTCCTTTATCCTTACCGTCGAAGCAAAATTTTGGTTCACCCTCTTTCTTATTCCGTTCTGTGATTGCCGCGAGGATTCGCGGTTTTCGCGAAGAGGAGGGAAAAAAAAAGATCGCGCGTGCGAACCTTTACGAACGAAGGACGTGCTCGCTGGGGCATAGGGCACTGTAATACCGAAAAGAAATTGAAGAAGGTCTTCGTGCGCGTGGATATAAGAAATAAAAATAAGAAGGGGTGGAGGATGACGCGACTGCCGGGGGGGTTGAGGGGGCGGTGGCAGGGGGATTTGGGGGAAACAACCCTGGGCATCGACCGTCTGGGCCGAAGACGGCCTTAAGCTCCTGTGGGGCAAGGACCTTGGTTATCTCCCGACGCTTGCCGCCATTCTCTCCTTCTTTTTCCTCCTATCACTCTCAAACCCTAAAATCCTTTCTTTACCAATCCGTACCGGAGCTACAGGGCGGTTAAAGACGGTTAAAAGTTCGTCCATCGTTATTTCGTCGAAGGACGAAACGGGTTCGATGATCGGATGAATTTTCAGATGTTTAATTATCGCACGTAAGGACATTTTGTAAAAGTGCAGACTTAAATGCGAGATGGACAAAATACACGGAGTCAGGGGTTTTATGAAAATTGTCAGGACGTATGAACATTTTTCGGAGAAATATGGGGATGGACCGCCAATGTCGATGTTTTTACCACATGGCGCTGACATTTTCAACCCTCCACTAGGGTAAAAATGTCTATTAAGGGGATCCAAATTTCTTGGACACGGAATAAACATATCCTTACCGCGATATTAGGTAGAGTCACCGAATATCGCCCCCTTTTTGTTGAAACGTTGTAAAACAAAAAATATTTAAGATACATGGATAATAAAACTCGCGATGGTTAAAGTAAATCAATCTTTACTTTATAAAATAACAAAACGTTAACAATGTTTGTCATAAACTCTTTTAGCCTAGCTTTTACGATAAAGTAACATTTTTAGAAAATTATGAAAATGTATTAGAATTATATTAAAGTCAAGTCGTTATCAGTCATTTGTTTTGTTAGATTAATTTGAATTATTATAACATGTTGAGCATATAAATTTTGGTCCTAGATTTTCAATACAATCCTCATGCATGAAAACAAGATACCTTTGATAGTTTAGTTATCTAATATCGTCCCGGGACGATATTAGGAATTTATTGTTTATGATATCAAGTTAACACTATTAGCAAAACACGTTACCTAACCGCAAATTTTCTTCACCATGTTTCAGTCCGGTTAACTAACAATAATTTGAAAAGAATTTTACCCCAAAAAATTGATCATCCAAAGGATTTCCAAAGCTAACAATATTTTAATAAAAAAAAGTCACCTTGACACTTTTATTAATTATTTATATATCTCGCCCCGGGAGTGACTTTTGGCCTACAATTTTTTGCAGTGACCAACTGAGACCAAAGACTATTGGTTTCTCATGTCAATAAGAGGTTGGCGCTAATTGTATCGGGAAAAAGGATGGGGTACAAAATTAGGCGAGAGGACGAAATTTGGCGACTGTACCTTACCGCGATCATTTTAACTCGTATTGCCTGGTTATTATCGCGACACTGTTCTCACCGCTTATGAGCCAAGGCGGTTAATTAACTCGAAACGAGATTAAGGGGCCATGAAAAAAAAATAAGAAACAATGAAAAAATAGCGGTATGAATTATGGAAGATGATGAGAAAATGAAGAAATAAAAAGGTGAAAGAATGAAAAAATTAATGAAATTTGAAGAAGAAGAAAAAGAAAAAGAAGAAGAAGAAGAAGAAGAAGAAGAAGAAGAAGAAGAGAAAGCCGACAAAGGGATAACGACTGTTGTGTCTTTCGTTCGATCTATTTGTTCTACCGATTTCGGCCGAGACGTTCGAGGGTCAGGAGTCAGAAGACGGCAAATAACACTGTTTCGAAATGATCCCTAATGAGATCAAGGTCGTAACGGGAGAGAATGAAAAGGAATACGGGCAGACGTTCGCCGGAGGCGATGACGGAACGAAGGCCGCACCCGCGCGCGTCTTTTGCCGCGGCGTAATATAGAGACAACGGAGAAATCTTCAACCTCGGGCGGCGAAATAAAATTCCACCGAGTCGGAATGGAACGATCCGAAATTACGATTATCGTTCCTGCGTCTCGTAACGGAAGAAGCCAAAAATTCATTGGAGCCTACGGATGTGGATTTTGCTTGATTTAAAAAGAATAATAACAAATTAATTATTCCGTTAAGCAATTAAATAAAAAGAAAAAAAAAACGATAGATCCTTGAACTTGGAAATGAGACATTTATTTATTACCGTGTTATTTTCCACGATAGTCATCCTCATCGTCGTCGACAATCACCTCTCTCTCTCTCTCTCTCTCTCTCTCTCTCTCTCTCTCTCTCTCTCTCTCTCTCTCTCTCGCGTCTTTCCTCGACCACCTGTTCACGAGCTAATCTCCACCGGTCGAAATCTCGCGTTTTCGCATGACCAGAGTCGAACAGTGCTTTAAGTATGACTATGTAGTTATATGGCGCTATCATAAGCAAGTATAATCGCCGAGTATGATATCGCGATGCAGATGTGCCAAGGCACGTAAAAAATAAATGCCGGATGTATAAGAAGGCTATCCTACTCGATTATACATTCCCCTCCTCTTTACGTACAATGGAATGCACTTCCGAAATGGAATTTCGATGGCCCCACACTTTTCGCCGTATCATCGAGAATACGCGTAAATCGTCGATAATAAAAAAAAACACGGGTTTAATAATACATTTAATTTGTCGATTTTGAAAAAAAAAAAAAAAATTTGTCGCTGTTATTTTTCTACTGCTAAATTTGATAACCGTGATACGACGTTGCCCAATTTTACAAATTAAATTGCAATAAAAACGTTTATTACGTAGTTTATTTTCCTATTCCAAAATTTTATATCTTGATACAATGTTGCCCAATTTTTCGAAGAAATAACGTCAGAATTTCGTACGTGAAACGATTCGCCTCTTCCTCTCTCTCTCTGTCTCTTTCGTGATACCAAGAATCTTGTAAGAGAAAAAAATCATTTTAAATTCAACGAAATATAGAATAATTTGTGGCTGAAATTAATCGTTTTGTCTACGATACGACGAAAAAAAAACAACATCATCATAAGAAATTTTAACGCGCGATTATATGCGCAGAAAACATAAAAATAAAAACAGAATTGCAAATCAACGCTCGCGATACATACGCGTAATTTATGCAGCGTAGTCGTCGTCGCCGCAGACGATAACGCTCTCGCGGCAAGGTGCGATAAGAGGCTATACGTGGAGAGTTCCAACCACGGTCGGAGACGGGCGCGCGCGAGAGAGAGAGAGAGAGAGAGAGAGAAACGGTACATCAACGCTTGTGCGTTTTTACACAGCCGGAGTAGCAAGAGTAGTAGTAACACAGGTCAGTGTATATACAGTCGAGAGGACCTCGAGTATCGCATTTTACAGCGTGCGAAACGCTCTTGTGGACTATCTTGGATTCCACGGGCACTTGGGGCCAGCCAAAGACGCGCGAGCGACCACACGACGTTGCCGGAACGCCCATTGCGCATCTGCATAGTAGGACGCACGGTATGTATGTATCGACACACACACGCACGCATATATATATATATATAGTAGTATATAGAAGTATATATATATAGTAGTATATAGAAGTATATATATATAGTAGTATATAGAAGTATATATATATAGTAGTATATAGAAGTATATATATACACATGCAACAAGGTACGTGGTGTTTTGTATATATGACCGACAAACACGCCCATGGTGATATCTCGATGCGTTCCCCTTGAGTTGGCTTAGAATACACGTACGGGACATTTCGTGTCTACTTGACCCACGATCGTCTGTAAACGGACTGCTTCAAATTCGATCAAGTTTCTCACACGGTTATCCTAGTTTAACACTTCGTCTGTAAACGTTTTTATACCACTTTCCGTCCGTAAACGGGGGTATTTCAAGTCCTGCGGGGTTTTTCACCCCCTTAATACACTTAAAATATTTTGAAAAAATTCATGCTATTGTTCGAAAGCCTCAAGTTGAAATATCAATCATAAAATTATAGGAAAAATTCATATATTTTTTGTTAAATAAATAAGAGCGTTTCCGAACCGAAATCGTTTTGGCTCGGGCACGAAATACCCCTGTTTACAGACGAAGTGTTAAATACGGACGACTATTTATTTAGCAACTTTACGGGCCACTGTTTTTCGATTATGCATTTCCAAGATTTCTGGGTATTACTGATATTTTGTTTGGCTTGGAACGTCACGTTAATCTAGGACCACTGCTAATGCAAATAATTTGTCATGACATTGAACTCCTCCACCACAGGTCTTTACATTCGTAACGAGTCGCGATAAATATTTAAAAATTATTAATATCGTTCGTACGAATTCTATAAGATTGAAAATGAATTTTTTATCGAAATAGGAGATATTCGGGGATGGATGCGATCCGGTTGTATTTAACACGGAATGCCCCATACATGCCTATGTACAAGTAATACATAGATGGTATACGGTTATGGAGTTGAGGAGCGTGTTGAGCGGGAGGCATCGCACCATCGCTTATACCGCTCACCGCATACCCCCTTAATTGATCGATCCGTTCCCATTTCTATGCTCACCACAACAATCCCGCTGGATCTGGACGATATGCCGCGCTTGTGTACCAAAACATATACCTATATACGTGTCCACGTGTATATATAGGACCGTAGACTTTATTGAAATCCTCTACGAAACCGTCTCTTTTGATTAAAAGTCCTTTAAGGAATTTCATCGATATCCTTCTTCCGTATTTGACGGTAGAATGCGGGATATTATTATATATTTCTTTAATCGAAAGGGTCGGTAGTCATTGCGAGTTCTTTAATAAGCTCGGAAAGGGATTCGTGAAGATGCAATTTTATTTCAAGCGAACGAGACGATAATTTTACATATTTGGACAAATTTCTAAAAATACCAATTGCGTCTTTATTGAAGAAATAAAAAATATATAGCTTTTATCATCGATGCAAATTGTATTATGAGTATATACGATACGTGAAAACTCGAAGGACTAATAAATAACGAAGTAAGAAGAGCCCGTTTTATTTGATCCTTTGAGAGGAGAATAGATTAACACTCGTTTGATGACGATTTTTTTTTCTTTCAACGAGATAAAAGGAATGAGAATTTCCCGTTCGGAGCAGAAGTAAAAGGCTCGAGATAGGGGCGCGACGAGAGAACACGGAGAGAAAGGGTGGCAAGATCGGCAAAGCGGCATATCGACTGTAAAAGAGGAGAACAGCGAGGGGTGTGAGGAACGAAGAAGGAATTCCATTATAGTCTCGCTGGCAAAGCCGAGGAGGATGCACATTTTTCCTTAGGTACTCTCGCATTTTGTGATATATTCAGAAACATCAGAATTATATATATCCGGAGAAGAAAAAGATTTCGCTGCGGTGTATAAGAATCGAGTGGGAGGATATACTCCGTGTCCCATTCGAACGCTAATTAATTTGAAGAAAAGAATCAAAGGAGATCAAGAGAGCGGAGAGGCGGCTCTGATTAGACCAACTTTAAAAATGTATATCTCGTAAACTATTAAAAATATCCCTAATGTATATTTGCAACTTTTGTTTATAACGGTCCCATCTACCTTAGAACAAATTCTGTTATACCTTATGAAATTCACCCTGTATATAATATTCATACATGAACCTATTTTTTCTTACTCGCTCGACATTTAATACTTTGCTCGGAACTTTAGCCGTCCTGCAACGATCCTGTGACGACGAGATTCACTATTTCGCTACAATATTATTTCCCCAATTCGTCTTACAATTAGACTAAATTAGTTTCGCTCGAAGAACGCGAAAGGAGGACCGGAATAAAAAACCGCGACGCCGGAACGCACGATTCACTCAGAGAATCTTTCCGATAAATTCGCTGTATTATCGTACGCTTCGAACTTCGCGCTGAAATGGTATTTTGTCACGCGTTACACGCTCGAGAGACGCGATGTTGTTTAATATACGAGGATTTCACGAACGTACGGTGCCTGCCGGGCTTTTGCTCTCACAGCGCACAAACGATCAGCTGTTAGCAAAGCGATCGATAATCGCGTACTCTGCCGAGCACTATCCTGCCTCCGCTCTGCCGCACGTTCGCATTCTCGCGCAGGATAACTATGACGATTGTATTGTTTGACAACACACGCACACACACACACATGATAAAGTAAGAGGTAATGCGCCACGGTACAAAGGGCAGAGTTGTTCCTTTCTTACGAAATGGTATACAATCAAAAGCCGCAATGCCGTTTAACAAAGCGAGCTCAAGTATTTTCTAACCCGGCGGCGTTCCCCTGCCGCGCTCATACGTGTCTCTTGGCCTGTCTTGACACGATATCGCGGCATCTGAATTCTTTGACGATATACAAATACTTACGAAAGTACGAAGCTACGTTATAAAGGACAGTTGTTCCTTTCTTTACTAAATTGTCTTGTGATAAAGCTGAGATCAGACGGTTCACTCGAGCGAATGTTCCTTTTTTCTTTCATTCGACGTTCAAACGACACAGATGAAACGACATATAAATGATAGTTCATTCGCGGTTTTTCTGGAGTGAAGTTGTGCGCCGTCCGATGCAAGACGAGGAACAAAGTGGTCGAACCCGAGTGAACGTTCTCTCTGTGTTCGAAATTCAACATCGGTGGATATTTTCAGTAATGAATTTATTCGTCACTTTTTATTCACTTTGTGTTCAAACGATTCATTTCGAGCGAAAGATGCCGAATGAAAGACAGAAATGAACATTCTTTGTAATAAAATAAGTCTCCATGAATTTTTTCAGAATTGTTGTTCGCATAGTATCAGAGAAATTTATCAACGAAATTTTTTAATTTAACATAGCCTCTTATGGATGCGCACTTTTATATCTAAAATAAAGTAGGTTCGGAATGACATAAATTCAGAATATGCACAAAGTTAAAGATAAACAACATTTTGACGATTATATAAAATAAAAACATTACCTTACCGTCCATTTATTTATATAAATGTATACAAATATTCTCAAAATACGTATGGTTATAATGTTGACGACAGTGATTATGAGCGCGCGCATTATTCAAACACGCTCCAGCTAATCTAGTTTGCATAGAATGGAGAAAACTGAAATATTTTGCAATAATGATTTATTTAATAGATGATTAATTTCCCTTTGTATTTATACATAATCGTTTATGTAAAAATAAAATTGTTAAAGAGTAATATCACAATTCTTTATATTTGTGGTATCTAAAATTATTGACCTGTACCAGGTTTATCATCTTCATTAGACGTCATAGCATTAGATTCTTCTATTACTTTACGCCCTTTATTATTCTTCCCAGTTTTGTGACACCTTAACCTATGTTCGTAACGTTTTTTCTTCATAAAACGTCCTTTCCATGTTACAACTTTATCCACATTTGATCCCTTACGTAAAAAAATGATATCAACACTACTTTTATTTCGAATGATTTGTAGGTATCCATCTTGGGTGGCGTCGTAAGGGTCAAGCGAATGTCGACTTTGATTTTTTAAACCCAAACCCATATTTTTCATTGCCTAATTTTTCTAGCTGACGTCAAAGCGTCTTAGAAACAACAACAGTTACAAAACCCCTTTTTAGTTGGAGATTTTTCTGAGTTATGGAACTGGAAAATCTCAGTAACGCTGGCTTTAGTATTGCCCACTATGCCCCACGTAGAGGTCGATCTATATACCTAGAGGTTAATCCTCGCTCACAGAAATGGATCACCGGCGTACTTGGAAGGTGCGACCTCTACGCGGTACATCTTGGACATTGCTAACGCCAGCTAATCTAAACTAAAAATAGCCTGTAACCAGTATTTTGAAAACGCTTCGAAGTCAGTTATAAGAAAATGAAAAATATGAGTCCCATTTAAGAAATTCGCGTCGTCCTTCAGTTGACTTTTACGACGTGACCCAAGATCAATCGCATATGTACATGTTATGCATTAGGTACTTTGTCCCAAACAATTTTTCTCGAATACAATTGTCAAAACAACCACTTACCTCGAATTTAAGTGGGGTGTACGGGTACTCTGAAAGGCCCCGTGTATAAGTACTATATATAGGACATATACAATACTTATCTTTCTCTTTCCGGACGCAAAACGATTTCTCTTTTGATCGAGAGACTACACCCTCGCTACCAGCATTTTCCTTTGTCTCGATCTTAAGATTTTTCGAGCGAACGCCAGCTACATCGACGCTCACGTGGCTTATCTCACAGAGAGTATTTTGCACCATCACCGACACATATTTCTAGCACACTTCTGCGCCCATTGTGGAATTTTTCGGATTTCAATGTCTTTTTTTACAAGCTCTACATAGATGCCTCTATACATGCTACATCACACGTGTATATCTAATATATAAGGAATAAGTACCACCGCGGCCTTAACCCGCGAGAGAGCCCGAGGAAAAGAGCACGGCGGGTGTGCACACCCGCGCGATAACAGATCAATACCGTGAGCCTCGTCGTGGTGCAAGACCAAAGTACTTATAATATACATATATACATATATATGTCAACTTTTCAAAGTGTATACATATATATATGTATATTAGAGGCAACACCTTTTGGCCCGGAGCCCTCGGAGGATCGATCGACCTCGATCGCGAAACGAGCCTTTTGTACCCTTTCTTCTTATGCCGAAAGGAAAACTTTATAAAATTATGAATTTATCGTTTTGTTTATTTATCTCGATTTCTTAAAGTTATGTATAAAGAGGTAGACTCTAAAAATGTTTGACGTTGTGCGTTTATGTATCAGGGAAAAAAAACGAAATTATACCCGATGAATTAAAGACGATTAAAAAATGACGGATGACAATTTTTTAAATATTTTATAACGAAAAAAATGTATATATTATAAAAGCCTGAATTAACGTGATGTATTTATAATAGTATTTGCACTTGCAAAGTTTGCGGAGTTCGCCGCGAAAGAAACGAGTTTCGCTCCGTCTCTGTCCCTCGTCAAGCTCCCTGCCCGTGGCACTTCTTAATCCGGTCTGTGTCCACGCACCTATGGGAGAACACGATTCGATTTTTTTTTTTCTTCGCCTTATAACGATCCCTTCTCTCGCCAGCAGGCTGTCGATTTCCCGTTGCTCACGAGAGCGAAGTACATCGGCCGATCGTTCTCTCCACTATCCCCGTGCGTCTTTAAACGCAACTGGCAAGGTCGTTCCACGAGAGACAGTGAGAGAGAAAGAGAGAGAGAGAGAGAGCTTGATTAAACTTTTTTTCGATTAAAAAAAATGCAAAAAATATTATCCGCGCTAAAAAATCTTGAAAGATCCGCTTATCATAATTTCAAACACTAAAATTGAATATCCTCGTCCAAACGAAAAAATACTTTAAACCAGAATTGGGCAGCGGTACGTTAAGTATTGAATACTTTAAGTACCACTATTTAAAAGCCTTAAAATTATTTGACTGTACCGGTCCTATAAGTCGGTATGCAAAGTGTACCGTACTTGATGTACTCAAGGTATTCAAATGGCTCAAAGTAATTATACTCGATAAATTAGATATTTAAAATACTCAAAGTTAATTAACTTACTTTTAACGATACTTAAAATTAGTATTGAAAATAGAGTACTCGAAGTATTCAAAGTTCCGTAACTGCACAGATACTTAAATTTGATATTCCAAGATTCGTACGGGAAAGTACCTCGGACCTTGCATCTGGTCCCCCGTATATGCACACGGTACATACACACATATATATACATTTCTCTATCGAGCAAAGGAACATTTTGTAATTTCCATACAAGCTTGGCCGACCGATTCAATAACCCAAGGAGCGACCGGAGTTCTCCTGGCTCGTTCGTCGCTTCTCGGTCTTGGGCCTACGCGATATAACGGTACAGAGAGAAACGAGAGTAAAGCGAGCAGCTCGGATGTATACAAGAGCAATACCAGAGCGGAAAGAAAGAAAGAAAGAAAGAAAGAAAGAAGGAAAGAAAGAAAGAAGGCAAGAAAGAAAGAGAGGGGAAAAACAAAAAACAGTGACAAAGGGCGCGAGAGAGCGAGAAAGGGCACAGCTCCGATAAGTCCGAGTGCGAAACAATAAGGCGATCAATTCTAGCCTGTATTTAGCGCGTACGTGTGTATATGCGTGTGAGGTTTTTGTCCAGCCGTCTAGATGTCGTTGCTAGCTCAAGGGGAGAATTGCACTCTCGAAGAGAGTTGCGGCCTCGATAAGAACAAAAGCAACGATATTGGTCGCAGACCTACACAATGAATACGTGGTGTGCATCCATGTGTATAGTTACGTATCCGATTCGTCGATCTATGTACACGATTTAGCCTCGACACCCGAGAGCCAGAGGCCAAAGCGAGTCTAGTGTGTCCCCGCTGTCGTTTGCTGCGCCCTCTATGCAATAGAATACAAGCAGGAAGGGACTTTGGTAACAAAAGCAATTACGTTGACCCACGACTCTGTGCAACACGCTTATATATAGTTTACGGCCTGGCACACGGGTCTCTCTCTCTCTCTCTCTCTCTCGATGTGTATATACATTCGAAGACAAAGAGAGTTCGATGATATACAAATTCGAATCTCGTTAAGTCCCTGATTAGAATTCAATTGTACGATTTCACAAGAAGGCAACGGAGATTACGTACGAAAGTTAATTCGACGTTTTCCTCTTTGTTTTACCAAGCGTTCTTTTAAGTTTTCGATGGAAACTTATCGAGTTTTGTAATCAGTTAACCCTTCGACTGTTCATGGGGTTCAGTGGACCCCAACGCAGTCTTTGGAGCTAAATTGCCGTAAATTTGGAGCTCGTTTCCGTGCATTTTTCACAACCTTAACAATTTTTTGGTTTTTTAAATTTCATTCTATCGCATTCTAGATAATTTAAGCTGCATTTTGGTTTTTGATTTTTTGAAATCGAGTAATTAGTCTTTTCATAGCAAGCGTCGAAAAATCGATGGGGGCCTCTAGACCCCGTGTGTATTTCTCGGTTCGGGGCAGAGGTGTGTACGAGAAGAGTTAAAAATTTAAGATTGGACAAATTGCGAAGAGAAAAGAAGTCAATTCGAAGACTCGGAAGTATAAAGCCCGCGACCTTCAGCGGGATACAAATTCGTTTCCACTCAAATATTCATTTTCATTGAAAATCATCGAGAACAATATTCGAAGAATATTTTAAAAAATGTGCAAATATCAATATTATAACTTTGAAGAAGTCTTTTGAAAAACAAAACAAAATTTGTACGAAAAAAGTCGAAATAAATAACAAAAGACAGCAAAATACAGTCTTCTCGAAGCTTCCAAGACAGAAAAAGTGTGGTTCATTTTTTTCTTCCGAAGGCTCGAACATTTTTATCGCAAATTGCCAGAAATGTATTCTCGAATGGAGCTTCCGATGCTTTCGAGCCACCGATCAATATTTAATAAACCCGAAAAATCCAATTACGCTTATTTTTGAAACGAGATCAATGGCCACAACGAGTTCGCTTCGGGAGGATCATGCAATTTTTCAGAACTGCTGCCTCCTTCACTAATATACACGAAGAACAAATTACTCGAATATATACGGCGACGAGTCACGCCAGTCGTTCGTTACTCGCAAGAGACTTGCACGAAATTATACGTATGAAGACGTATATATATATATACACACATATACATAAGAGGGAAAGAGCTATAGTCGGCTGCGACCGAAGCAATATTACATGTATATATATATATATATATATGTATATATGAATGTATATATATATATATATATATATATATATATGAATGTACCTTCGTTACGAGTGTGTGTATATATATATATACACACACGTAACAAAGGCTCGAAGGTATTACGAAGCCTCCCGGACGGTGAAGAGATGCCACGTTCGAGGATAAGGTTGTCGTGGAAACATAACAAACTGGTAGGGTGTTACTCTCTTGCCTACGCCACACCGTGCGAAGCCCTATGATCGTTCAATGAGCTATATATATATATATACCTATAGTATAAGAACCCCTCGCGTGGTCCGAACCGCTGAAATTCTCCGCCACCCCCGCAGCAGCCAACCACGCCATTCCGATCGATATAAGCACGCGTGATGGCTAGGTATAACAAAGATATACCAGCGGAAAGCAGCAAAACTGCACAACGCGAGAAGAGCGAGTTTATACGACTCGCGGAAATTCAATATATTCGCGACTTGAACAAAAAAAACTTTAAATTCGTCAAATTCATGGAGGCTATAAGAATTTATTCGAGCCATTATACGCCAAATTTATTTTACACGAATACAATTTTATTTACCTCGAATAATATATTACTTAGCTCAAATAAAATTAGGACATCTCGTAAGATTTTGAAGGTTTTTTCTTTCTTTTTTATTGTCTTTCTCGGTCTCTCTTTTCGATATATCGAGGATATCGTGACGTTAAAGTTTGGATCGTGACACTCTTGTCCGCCTATGCAGTGTGATTTTGTACCACGCATTCGACGTGTATACCTGTTTTATCTATCTTTCTCTTAGTCGTACGAATTACATTGCGTATATGAAACATCGTCCCTCGCACAGGTTTCGTTCGGCAGACTGTTATAACCGACGATATTCGATTTCTCGCTCTCCTCGCGTTTTCATATCGATGAAACCAATATCCGATACGCGACGCGAGTAATACGTGATATACGTGTGCGTGAACTTTAGAAATTAAATAGATATCGTCATCGGCCATGATATTATTGTTTACATTTTACGAATAAAAATTTAAAGTAATACGTTTTAAAAAAACAAGACCAGCCGATCTTTTGTTTAATCGGTAATAAATTTTGTTTAAACTCGGCGCTAAAGAAAATAGATTTGTACTTTGTTTTAACTGTTATACGTCTTTAGAGGGTATATCGGGTTCCGAGATTAATATTAAATTACGGCGATAACAAGATAAATATCGTTCGAAAATAAGTAAAAGTTGAAAAAATAAATAATTTTATAAAATACTAGCGATACCCGGCACGAGTTGCAATGCCGTTTTTGTGTCATAATTTATTTTACAGCGAATGTCAATGAAAGGAATTTTATTTGAATGATTATTCAAGTGCTTTTGGATACACAATATTTTTTGTTTTATCATCTTGTGCGTATACGAATAAATTAGAAGGTTTTCCCACGCGTGAGCGGGTCACATGTGTAAAGCATGGATTTTCCAAATTTAATCCACACACTTGTAGCGATTGTCCCTGTGCTTTATTAATGGTCATTGCAAATGCGAGTCGCACAGGAAACTGCAAGCGTTTGCATTCGAATGTCATATCTGTTGGTTGGTGTACGTAGCAATAGTACATCTTCACCGTTAAATATTCCATTTAAAAGTGTAGCTTCGATGATATTGTTCATCATATTTTTCATTGAAAGTCTGGTACCGTTGCAAAGTCGCGATGGATTGATGTTTCGTAGAAGAATGATAGGCATGCCAATATTCAACGTTAACACGTGTGACGATGTGCCTGGCAAGTCAAGTGAATGCAAGAATTCAGTTGCATAATTAAAAACTTGTTCTTCATTCATTAAAGTATCAATTGACTTGTACGTTTTAGCTTCTCCTGGTATTTTATTTTTAATCGTGAAATTTATATAATTGACATCGTTGTTTTTTGCTGTTAATATAGCACGTTTACTTAACCACTTATGATTTTTGTAATTATGTGCAATATTTTCAAAAACTTTGTTAATCGATTCGTCTATTGTTGGTGTTTATTTTACAGAAGTTTGTACGTCGTATGTAGTCTAATGATTTCCAGTCTTGCTTCTCGTTGCTCGTTCGTTTCTGAAGCTCGTATTTTTGTTTTCTTCCTTGATTGAGGTGTAGGTTGACCAAAGCGAAAATCGAAATAAAACACTTGTTTTAAATATATATATATATCTGTCGATCGAGCCATTAAAACAAATCCGTGTGTTTCATTTCGCTTTTCATTTTAATGGCATACTTCGTTTGACAGCAACGTCAGATTAATTATATATATATATACATATAAATGTTAATTTTTGTTGTTCCCTATGCGTTTATTTTTTTATATAAAATTATTCTATTAATTCAGTAATGTTTGCGGGCGTGCAACTCATCAAATCTGCATCGCAATCGGATGAATGATATAGGAACGCATGCGGCACAAACAAACATTGTTTCATTTTTATATATAGAGAAGATTAAGAAATAATGATTAATTTCATTAATTACTTAATAATCATAATAATGACATACAGCGAATAATAGAAGCAATGATAATTAATTTATTAATTGGAATTATTATTATATATCATTTTATTATTATTGTTTATATCAAATAATTATTTACCGTATATTCGTCATAGAGGTGAGATTAATTCAATCAAACTTGGGAAAATACGAAAGAATAGCTCAGTGCATCAGAAATATAATGATAACTGAATTCATTTAATCTGAAAGAAAACTCTATCATAAATCGCCTTAATAGATTAGTAAAAACCTTTATTTTCGGTACATTCTTCGACTCGATGCTTCATTTACTCGAGCGGAATACAAATAGTTGACATCGAGCAGTACCGATTGATTGGATTTTGAGAATGTCGAGAACCTCACCACTATTACCTACTACAAAATCAAACACACCGTGGAGTCTGTCAATATGTTGGTCGTTGGTACATGTGTGTATTGAGGACACGCTAATCTGGCTTCTTGTTGACCGCCGTGCCTAGCATTGTTCTATGTTCATTCGGTTGAATTACATTACGCGAATACGGTCGAGCTTTTAAAAAAATTGCGTTACCAAGAATAAAAGAAATTTACGGTGTAATAAAAATTGGAAGACCAATTTGAGATAGAAACGTTGACATGAATCGACTTTCGATATTACTTTCCATGTGAATCGATGCGTTATGATTTATTCAACTTTATGAGCAATTACGAATTTGAATTCATTTGAATGAATCCAAATGAAAAAAAACGTGCTCGAAACGCCCCCATTTTTTAGAGTAATGCAATTATAACGGTGAATAACTTTCATTAATTGTCCGGTTGATAGGAAACATTCTGCTAAAAAAAGCGTTTGATCGATCAACCACGGGTAAATTTTCGCATGGCGTAACCGATTAGCCGCAACTAATGATTGGTCGGCTAAGCTGGTAAGCCCTGTGTAATTCTGGATCGCGGGTCGGTTAAGCTCCTTTAGCCAGCCTAAGCGACTAAAATATAGAGCCCTAATTAAAATATCCTGCAATCTAATCAAGATAAAAAATGATAGAAATAATTCACAAAATCTCTGTTCGTGTTTATCGAAATGGAAAAAATGTCAGGTAAACATCGTTGCGTTCCGTTATTCAAAATCCCAGTGAACTAAACTTTCAAAATAGATTTCACGTGGGGATCGAAAGGTAGAAAATCGTCCAAGAAAATCATACATTCGTCAAACTCTTCAAAACATTTGTTTATGATCGTACGAAAAAAGGTACAGCGAGGAAGATAATATTTGAATAGCAAAAATTGGATAACTGAACATAAATGGTTTTGCAAATTTTTGTAAAATAAAGTAGTCCTATGAAGTAAAACAAAAAGGATTTAACGGTTTGTGATAAATGGCTGGATGTACGCCTACAGATATAAATAAAGGGGAAAATAAAGAGAGAGAGAGAGTCGTCCCGTCGAGTTGTTGGAGCAAGTGCCTAAAAATGGATTGTCCAGAATGGGGTTTATCGCCCATAATATACTTAACGTCGTACATAACCTAAGTAAAGACAAAAAAGCTCATGAATAAACATGAGGATGCCTCTTTTAGTATGTATCGAGAACTTGGACAATTCAGCCACGATGGAAGGTGTTCCAACGACCAGGTGTTCGACGTACCAGACAAACATCGATGGGATCTTATCGTTTTCCGTCTCCTAGGCCACCTCAGCTTGTTAACTGAAACTTTATCAGGGTCACTGCGATAAAGTACAGTGGTTACTGATAGTGTAACGCACACATTGGGTCGAAAAGAGCTCGAGCGATAAGGTTATGTCCTCATCGCATCGTGCATTCCTTTGCGCATACATATATGCATTCGCGAAGAATAATATACCGTAGCTGCGCGCGTTTCACCACGCGCATTCTCCCGCTATAGCGCAATTTCTTTTGCCGCAATCGAGGATATAATTCGATGCGACAGTACGATAAAACGTATTACCGCAGTTTTCTACGAACGAAAATTGTCCCGTGAGGTTGATCGTTTCAATAAAAACGAAAATTGCGTCCTTTACTCCTTGAGAATAGCAAAAAATGATGCAAACTAAGCTGGATAGATCGTTTGACAGATTGCCAGCTGTGCGCGCGGGAGTCCATCGAGAGGTTAGGTTAGGCTCGTCGTTGGTGGGTATATCGCGATGTATGATTTATTTCTATTCTATTATGAATTTGTTAATCTTTTTATGTCTCGCGCGAGGAGAAAATTATTGAAGATAAATTGGCGGTAATTCGGAAGTATGTATTAATTATATATAATAATAGATGTAGGCGATATAACTCGAAGACAAAGAATGGACTCACCTCGTTGAAGGCCATCTTCTTCGTTATGCTTCCGGGCTGACGAGTTTTTCCGGCACCTCCTTGTCCCACCGTTCGCTCGGACTTTTACGATCCTCGCGACCGGTATACGGCGATACTTCAATTATTCCCGCGTCTTTTGCAGCACTGGCGCGTCTTACCGTCGTCGTCGTCGTCTTCTTCGTCGTTTCGAATGTAGATACAACGCATCGGTGATAACAAAAGGTATCACAAAAATCGTGAAAACGAAACGGCACTTCACGCAAACGACCTGTCTGCTGGCAGCCCTCCGCGACACACATACGTCTCTCACGAGCACCTTGACCCTCCCTCCCCACTCCCCGACCACACCGAACCCTCCGTTGGCAGCGCGAACCAACGAGCACACAACAACAACAAAAAAAACAACCGGCGTTGTGTATTCTCCTCAACGCCTGTATTTAAACCTCTTAACGAACTCGCCAAACACCGTTATCAGCCGTCCCAAACGTTTTCCTTCGAGACTTGCATTCCTCAGGTGGGAAGCCGCGCTTCGTCAGCCTATAACCTGCCCTCCTGCTTGCCGTTAAAACTTCCGTAAGCTTCTTTTCGCGATCGATCTTTATCCCACACGTCGGTTGGTCGTCGTCGTCGTGGCACCATCGACTTCTCTCTCTCTCTCTCGTTCAGACCGTTCCTCCTCGGCCCGTCCTGTTTATTCGACTGTCGTTTTTTCCCGACGAGAGTCACGCGAAGCAATAAGCTTCTTTTTTTATTTCCAGACTCGAGGGTATTTGCGTGCGTGTTTTTTTTTATTTGGTCACGTATTTATAACGCACCACAGAGATAGCCGCAACAGTACAGCGCCATGTTGATTTTCGACGAGTGTGATGAAGCGCGCGCATCGCATCACAGCTGTGGTATTGCGGAAACTCGTTGCGACACGATGGCGCCAACTTACGGAGTAATCGAGAAACTGTTACCGCGAGGTTATCGATACAGCGTTCGAGATATCTCGAAGCTCGAAGTCGGACGCTCGAAACTCGAAGCTCGCTTAATGGCAAGTATGGCCGTTGCAGTTGTTCCAAGTGCCAATATAGTGCAATTGTCGTGCGTCGTACACGTCTTTTCTCAAAAGTCCATTGTACATGATATTGTCTTGTGTTTTCTTCGTCGTTTCTGATCATTCGATTCGTGCAATCTTAAACGTTGCCTCCTCTTTATTGATCGCGATTGTCTCTCTTCGTTCGGTTCGTAATTAAAAAGAGGAATATAACCGCGTGGAGTCGTGTGTACCGTGCGATTGTGCATCGGTATAAAAGAAAAACAAAGCGTGTGGCCGTTTCTCGTCGAAGAATAGTCAACGTATTCACGATTGAGTCTAGCAAGAGAACGGTTAAGCTCGGTAAAATGGGTAGGTCTAGGACGCGCAGTAAATCGCCTAGTAGGCGTCGTCACAAGAGCAAACATTCGCGCAAACGTTCCAAATCACGAGAGAAGAGATCAAGCAGCAAATACTCGGAAAAACCGAAAGAACGAAGCTCCAAGTCACGGTAAATAAGTTTTTAGGCGAATGCCTCATGTAATAGCTATCGACGATTGCACATGGTCACATACGATATCGTCGAGCATATCCATCCGCCATGTTTAGCCACTTTTCGTCAACGCAGGCATATTTTTTGGAGTCGATCGATGCTTCTCAGGTGTAGTATAGCGGCGTCGAGGTTAAGTTCGTCGGAAATAAACGTTTTTTAAACGTTCGCGCGTGGTTTTTCTGCACAGGTATACGTTACAATGACAAAATGCTCATCATTTCTATCCATCCCTTATTTTATAATATTATCAATGGACATTTATTATTACCGGGGTTGTTGGAATGCTACGTTCAATGTTTCATCACGAGATTTAATTCAACTTTGATAGCAACACTGTAATTGAATTATTAAGCACCGAGTGACAACGCGCCCGAACTAAAAATTTTCCCATTAATAAAAACTAATTTCTAATAAAAAAATGCGACACGTAATGAAAAATAAAAATTGCATAAGTTGTTGCTATTGATGGTCGTTTATAATTTTCGTTCAATGTACAAATATCCTTTGCTTGTCACAATGAGTACATATAAAATCGAGGTTCAATGGTAATATTGCGACCACAATATGTGCAAAATTGATTTCATCTCTATTAAGAAAGGTGGTTTTGCAATCTCGTATTAATCGACTTACAAACTATTTTCTTCCATAAACATCCTGCCTCATATTATAAACGATGAATATATTGGAATTAAGTAGCTGGTTTAATGTTTTGGCATAACTTGTTACGAGGTCCTGGTTGGTTTTAATAAGGATTTTAATGAAGTCTTTATTTAAATGGATGCTTACTTTTATATTTGATCATTTACTTTTCGACTATGAAATTCGCTACGTTCGAGCATTACTGGACTTGCATTATCTATATTCGTGGTGATAGATAAGTGGAGCTTACAATGTTTACTTTACACATGTTTGTACTGCTCCTGTAATTTTTCGAAAAATACTTAGAGGTTTATCCATAATGCGGATATATATTTGTACTTTTAGGAAACGCTCACATTCGGCATCATCCAGCAGCGGAACAGATGTCTCGGACGATGTTCACATTGTCAGCCACAAAAAACGTTCCTATCGGGACAGGGATCGCAAAATGGACGAGGTGGAGCGTCTTGCCGAAATGGAACGACAAAGGTAATGCGGATGACGTTTTTTGTTTGTTATTGTATTTGTAACGATCCTCGTTATTTCGTCGGTACTCTGCCAACTTGTTAAATTCCTTGGAATTTGGGACTCCCTGACATTTAGCGCATACGAGTACCGTCGGCGATATTCTTTATCAATTATATGTTCTGTACGTCGTTTCTTTTTTGCACTTGTGTTATCAGGAAAAAGAATGAATTTACGAACAAAGTCCTCGCCACGAGCGCTATCCGGTAAGACTTTGTTTCTACGTTTGCAAAGGTGGTGGGATTTGCTGGATTACAATATTTATTTTTAACGGGAAAAGTTCTTTTCGATGATTGAAACGAAATTGCATGTATCGTATATATCGGTATATTTTTTAAACGAGGGATAAATTCTACCGCGCACACAAAACAAACAATGATTTTTGTCGTATCGAGTCGTGACGAAATAAGCATAAAAGGTAATGAGACACGAGATAAAATATAAAATGGTGATGCCTGTCTGGCCTACAGGCGACAGCGCGAATCCGAGCAAAAAATGGTCGAGGAAGAGGCTGCCAAGAGGATCGAGGAACTCGTCCAAAAAAGAGTCGAGGAGGAACTCGAAAAGAGGAAAGAGGAGATCGAGGCCGAGGTACAGAGACGAGTCGAAGAGGCCAAGAGGGCTATGGAGAGACAAATGATGGAAGAGATGGAGTGGCGCCAGGCTAAGCTCCGCGAAGAGGAAAAACGAAGAGAGGTAAGACCAATCCAAAGAAACATTGGACGATATTGAGCACCGAGCGCTGCCTGTGAAAATTTAAAACAAACAACTGTTCGCCAACTCGACGTTTCGGCTTGCTTAAAAAACAAAACAAAAAACAAAAAACACTTACTATTATTCGCTCGTTGCTTCGAAGACTTTGATGGAGAAAACAGTCGTACGCAAGTAGACTGATATCTCGATCAAGTACAAGAAAATTATGAAGCGCAAAGCCGTTTCGTCCTGCTCGCGTCTCAGTCGCGGCGCTCGGGCTGAACGAAGTTTTGTGGTTTTCGGTCTATTTTACGATACAAAAGAAAATAGCGAAAAAACCAAAAAGACGAGATGAAAGGCCTCGATTACCACATCGCTTCGATCTTCCCGGCTTTCTACCGAGGTGTAGATTCGTCGGGGAGAAAAGACTGGTGGATCAAATTTTCCAAAACTTATCGATAAATTGTGAAAGAGCGGGCGAGAGGTATTGTCGTAACGATGCGTTTTATTTAAAAAACACACACAGTATTGATTTCGTATAATGTGTATATATTATATATTTTCATATATATATATACTGTATATATTGTGCATAATACTTTTATCGTATAACGCTGTTTTCCCGCCTTCATTCGGTCGGGTTTGGGTGCACTTTTTCCCTCGCGATCTCGACAAATCTCCGCGGTTGTTCGAGCAACGACGAAAACAAATTCGTGAAGAGCCGCAGAATTTTGTTTCCTGGACACTCTGCGAGATCATTTCGGAGTTTAGCCGCGAGCTATATAGTTTTTTTTTCTTCTCGTGATGGCTGAAGCATCGTCGTACACTCTTATGGACTCTAAGTTATTGAACAGTATATGAAAAAAGAAGCTATCGAAAAAAAATAACAACAACAACAACAAATTTCAGTGACTTACTTACAGTGATCCGAAAATTGTAATTTATTTTTAACTCCCGAATCTCGACTTATGGAGACTGAATAAAGGGTATTTATCTATTAAATAAATACAATCTCAGAATAATGGTTATCTTCCCTCGGGAGATTTTTGGACGCGAACGAATTACATTTTTATTTTTTCATTTTGTTTCATCGAGGGACTCTCGTTTTTTTTTGCGTGCCCTAGAACGAGGCCTCCTGGTCAGGGACAGATCTTGGTTACAAAATAATTCTATATCTTTCCTTTTTTTATAATTTTTATTTCACACTCTCGGTAATCTATCACTGTGAGCACGATTTTCGTACTTTTATTTAATTTTTTTTTTTTTTGTAAATATCGTTTCCGCGCAAATATCAATTGTGTCTTCCCAATGAATTAACGATTTTCGAAAATATGCATGGACATCATTATCCAAACGCGACTGATCGCATATCGAGCCAAACAAAAACGTTACAGCCCATTTTCCTGCTTAGCTCGGTGAAAATTCGCCGAGATTGCGGAATTTGTTAGGACGCGAGGAAAGCGTAGACTTTTAAGGGGCTACCAAGAGCAAGCGAATAAGAAAAACCGAAACGAGACAAGAAAAATACGAAAACTAGAATCCCATAGCAACAAACCGCACGACCTAGACAAAAATATATAGGTCGGCTTCCTAAACTGACTACCAACGGAAGATGCCGGTATTATTGTCACTGCCAAGTGTGATTGTCGATGAAGAAGGCATCCCCTACGTGCTGGCGTATGAGAGCTACATTCAGGTATTATCCAATTTATATATATTCATAATTTTCATTTAATTCATACAAAATATGTAACGTTCTTTTTGTTTTGTTTATATTATCGTTCTTTGTTGAGACCACTACTCTCGATGACGAAGGCTCGTCGGGTGGGCATTCTTGCAATGCGCTGAAACCAAACGCGACATAATATTCTTCTCTCCAAGTCCAATTCTCTCGTTGATTCTTAAATATTAAAACTCGGACATGATCCACTAGTCCGTTATTTAGCTGCAAACATCCTACCTATATATACAAAATTGAAAATAAATGAAAATGATTAAAAATATGGTTAACAAAAAAAAACATCCCCTCTGCCAGTTTTGAAATATATTTTAATACAAGTCAAATCGAGATTTTATAAATCAGTACAAATGGGCAAAATTCCATTACAAACCGTATCGATTCTACTCTCTGGCAAAGTGTGCGGATCTTTGGTGCAATGAAAATCAAGATCTGAGCAATAGTTGGGAGCACGAATCGCCAAACGACGATTTCTCGTCCGAGTGAAACGCGTAGCGATCCTTTTTCAATTCGGAGTAAAAAAAACGGAAAAAGTCGTTGCGCACGAGGGCATTCCTGACGAGCAACGTTCTTCACGAGACGCAAATGATGAAAAAAAAGTCAACGAGAGTTAGCGAGAGGCATTTCAGAGGATCTGAAAAATCCGTGGTGTCTTACATCGTTCGAGGCCGATCTACCGCGTTCTTGAGACGAGCCCGTCGCTTCGAGGGGACGTAAACAAAGAAAATAATAAAAAATAATTCTTTACACGTATCCCTGTTTACCTCCCCCCACCTTACAAGGTTCTTAGGATGTGTAAACCATTAAGGCCGTTGTTGTAACAACAGCGGCACTATATTTTTTTGTCCGGACGTGATTGACGGTGTAAAAGAGAAAAGAAAAAGGAAACTGTGGCAGTTCAGTGGGCGAGTCTGTCATTGTCTTTATGTAAACGTGTGCCGTTGTCGTTGTAGGAGGAAGAGCGGAAAAAACGCGAGGAACTTGAAAGGATCATGGAGGAGAACAACAGAAAAATCGAGGAGGCCCAGAAGAAACTGGTACGTAATGCCAATCGTTTTTCAACGTTTCATTGTCAGTTTGGAATATCGAGATGTCCAAAATTCATCGGATAACACAAAAAATTGTTAATTTTCCCAGTTTTTAAACGTTTTTTTGTTCTTGTTTGATGTACAGGCCGAGGAGCGACTCGCGATGGTCGAAGAGCAACGTTTGATGGAGGAGGAGAGACAGAAGATGCGAAAGGAACAAGAGAAACGTATCAAGGAGGAACAGAAGAAGATTCTCGGCAAGAACAACTCGAGACCAAAGTTATCGTTCAGTCTTAAACCAGTTACGTGAGTCTGTGCCGAAAATGTGCAGTCTTGCATGTGATAATCGACGCGTTCCAACGTCGGATCGAGAGGCAGGCTCTCTGCCGGTCTTCTCTCACTCTCTTTCTCGCTCTCGTCACCACCGAAAGTTTTGAGAGGATTGCAGACTCGATATTTCGACTAATAAAAAATAAATAAAATGTGATCATTTCGATTGATCGATCGATAGATTGATTTCGATTGATCGGCTACGATTGATCGTTAGTATGATCTCGATGTCGATTAATTGATCGGTAGATCGAAACTCGACTCTGCAAGCATTATTAATAAACGCAATAACGCGATACCGACGTAGATTTTAGGAAAGCTCGTTGAACAGAGGAAGAAGCAAAGAAGACGAAGTGGCGTAATGTAGAACGAGCTCGTATATTAAGTCAAGTGTCGATTTGTATATTTCAACGATGAAACAAAATTGACATTTGCGCGACTCGAGTGAGATAGTGCGGCTTTGCAACGAGATATTTCGTTGCTTTCAGAATTATGTAATGGACACACTGTTATTTGTAAGATAAAAAAAAAGATTTTTAATAACGTAATATGGTGTCCGATTAATTATACACCGAGTGACTCAATTTTGGGGCTTAAATTCTGCTTTATCATTATGTATTCCCGTCGTTCCACGCGCTATAAGCATAAGGCTTTGTTCTTTTTATCGGTGGCTCGTAATTTACAAGCCGAGTTTCCTTCTCGATCGGACAATTCCAATTTACAACGCTGCTCCTGTATCTCTTTATCGCTCGGGCCATCGAATCGTCCAGTTCTTTGCCAACTTCCGGCTTACGAAAAATCGGTCGAACAGCAGGGCATTTTTTCTCCGGTTCGTCGGGAACAAATATCGCGGTATTCGCACGAGAAATCTTTGGCGGTAGAGTTTTACGCGACGTATCGGTCCGTTTAGTTTGTTTCGATCGTTCGTTCGACGAAGAACCACCGTGTGTACCGCGCCGAAGTTTCTTCACCTTCGAGCTCTTTTTATTCGGGGTTCGAGATGGTCCGAGTCGATTGTTTGAAGTTCCGAACTTTATTCTCGTTGCTGGAAGGTCGGTATCGCCAATTCCACCAAATCTGTCGAGCAACGAGGTCGTGTCTTCCATTCTGCCAATTTGCTCCTCAGCCTCGCACCACTGTTGATCAATTGGCAACGATTCCAACCATCGTACGACGTTTCGCGAATTCTCGTCTCGCTCGCTTCCGGAATCGCTACAAGCGGCCTCCGAGATATCGGAATGTGCGGAATTACCGTTTCGCGATGGGAAATTGTGGGCGGTCTGCGTTTGAAAAATATGTTCACCACCGTTAAAAAGTCTGTGTGAGAAACAAAAGTGTAACCTGTATTTTATGCGTGAATGTTTGACGAAGAAAAGAACAATGTTAGTTACCCAAATTGACGTAAAAGGTTTGAGGCAAGCGAACCTCTTGTGAACCTCTTCGTGTCTTTCGCCATGTGCCATTTTCTAATATTTGTTTAAATATCGTTGAGCCTGATAATTTAGCGAATTTTCTCGAGATGTAAATTAAGTGATCTAAAAAAAGGGTCGAAAATATATCGAGATATCGATATGCGCGCACGATAACGCTCGTCGTTTGTCAAACTCGTTGACTAAAAAAATCGGCCAATCTTTGTTTTTGTTGCTGTTTTATTTTATTTTTTTATTTTTTTTCTCAAGACTTTGAAGAAAATTATTTCCCATTGCGTATCTCTATTGTACGTGCGATTAATCATGCGAGTCAAAATATATATAACTGTATTTTCATTTTGTTAAACCAAGACCAACGGCGTACATGTCGTTAACGTCATTCACGACCTTATTATTTTTTCTCTGTTGCGTTAATCTTTTTCGACGCTTTTTTGGTTTATTACTCGGTGTACTCGAGTTACTCGTTCTAGTCGTGGTGGATTGAACTGTCGAGGAAAGCGCACCAATCGCCGGAACCTCCAAAGAACCCGTCCCATATTTTTTGTATTTCGTTACTGCGTCGCGCATTGCCGAATCAATTACCTGTAAATTTATGAAATTGCCTCTTATTTGTTCCTTCGTTTTTACAAATGAAGAAATACATTTATGCAAAAATTATCTAATTTAAGAAACGAGAATCATCGGAAAATTTATAGATTTTATGTTTACACCTTTTCCTCGGTTTTTCTCATCATCGATGATTTCTCGATGTTCCTGGAGGCTCCGGGTGCGGTCATAGACTCACGCTGAAGGTCCATTATCTTTGAGACAAGATTCTGTCGCATCGACGTACCCTCGGATTTTGCCGTTGATGCTTGATGCTTTGTTCTCGTCCCAGCGACTTTACGAGGCGATATTTTACCATTTTTTGCTACGTTACGACTAACGGTTGATAATTTATTCTTTGGGTTTATCGTTGGTGCGGCGCTCTTGGCAATATTTGCATCTTGTACCAGGGACTCTGATGACTTTACGGGTACGAGAGAAATTTTCGAGGGAAATTTCGTCGGAGCCGAGGCTGTTGCCAAAGTTTGCCTCGTTCTCGGTGTCTCGAGCTTGCAATATGCGAGAAACTCTTGATCCAATTGTATCTCCAGTTCTTCGATCAGGTCAACGATCACAGGTCCTATGTATGTATGAGCCATTGGCTTTGTTTTCGTCGGACAAACCTGTTATCAATCAATTATTAATTTGGTCAATTATACATTTTTTAATAATTAAAAAATCGATTCTAAAATCATTTGTCACTTAAGGCAGGAGACTCGTATAGAATTTTCAAAAAATCAATTTCTTTTTTATTTTATAACATGTTAGTATAATATCTTAAGAATACGTCAGCAAAATTATAAAATTTAATTCAAAGTATGTCTCATGTTACAACGTGTAAACGTGACCCTACTGTACTGAACGTTCGCGCTCCGTCGGAACTTTAAACGCGTTTTTCTCAAAACTATGTTTTTCAGATCGGTGAGGCAGATAACTCAGTTTGGAAAATAACATAAAGATAATAATTTTTTCGGGGCGAAAACCATTGGAAACTGTAGTAAAAATTGCAAGGTTTTTTTATTGTGTCTCAATTCTCGAATTTTTCTTTTTTTTCATTTTTTGTAGGTTCACCGACTAATTATAACATTAATAAACAATCAGATTTTGTTTTCGGATTAATACATGAAGAACTAGAAGCCCCACCGATAAACAACTCGCGCTGCGTTCTTCCCCGAAGACTGCACAATAAATCAGCCATTTTACATTAAAAAAAAAAAATTCGCAGCAGTTCAAAATATAAATAAACAATATGCCAAATTTCAAAAACATCGAAAAAGTTATTCGTTAAAAATAAATTCATGACAATCGACTGAAATTCACGCGTCTATATGAGTCTCCTGCCTTAAAGTCATTGACTTTAGTTTTGTTTTTCTTACGGTGGGTGTTTTTTGTACGAGATTCAATTTCGAGTCTGGAACTCCAAGATTTCCCTTTTTTTCGCAAGCTGGTATTCGAGTTCCCTGCAAAGACAAAGCTGCGCCAAGATAAGGCTGACAAGACGGCATTCTCTGACGATAAACCAACTCGAAGAGACCAGTGTCCGCATTTTTATCTTCTCGAAAATCGATCACCACTAAAATATAGTCAAAGGTTCTCAATCGAGATCCACATGTGCAAATGGACCGAGAATGCAAAATTCCAAGCGTACGTTTTATCGTACGATTTTATTGCTAATTGTTTCTTAGACCAATAGAAATATTTGCGAATTTATTAAGAATTATTTTTTTAAATATTTTCGTCAGATTGTATAAAATTACTAAAGTGGAAAAAGACCTTTAATTTTTTCAAAAACCATGACATTCTTTTGATATTTCGTTAGCTGCATTTTTCCTCATATGGATTATCATAATTAATTGAACGAGAAACCAAGTTTGATTATCGAAGTAAATATATTTTCATACACTTTACCCTTGATCGTATCTTCCATGACCTGCCTGCAGAGTCTGGTGGTCACGCTACTCGAATAACTCATGTCAGGATGGCTGTTTATCTCGATCAGCCAAACCGAAAAGTCTTCCATCACCATAAAATCAGCGCCGTAAAGTTCAAAGCTATTTTTACGACGATCCATTGCTTCTTGACTGGCCAATAATGAACCAACGAGACCTTGCTTCATCCCCGGATATATCAACTGGTCCCAGGCGTCATCGTGACCTTGAGCTCTATTGAAATCGTTGAAATCCATTTGAATGAATATATTCAATAATTTCAATAATTTATTCGCATTTCATACTACATTATTTTCAATTCTTTTTCACTTCAAAAATTGTTTGAAGGTCGTCGCGTCCCACATATTGTCAACGGGAAGTGCCGGATCACGATCGGGGCAGTTTTTATACTTGCACTGCACTGCATTGTTGCACAAATGGATAGATTCGTGAAAGTCCGTAAGGCGAAAATTTTGCGAACAAAATCGCAGATAACTTTCTCTGAAAAATAAATTATAAAGATGAACAAAATACGGCAATATATATATTTTTTTCTGCTTAATGTTTCTTGTTGCAAGTCAGCGACGGAATAAAACCAAGAAACATCGGTTCTTTTTGAGTGGCGAGTAAAATTTGCGTCGACAGCGTCACGAACGAGTTTCAATTCACGACGAAATAATAGGCCATCGTACAAACACAGGTAAGTTGGATTTACGCAAAACTGGGTTGTATGATCAATTTTGCCAAGGGGGAGAAATTTCGACAAACTCGTAATATCTTTGCGGTGAAATTATGCTTTTCGTGTTCTCGGGTGATGGTACGCGTTTATATTCGTATTAAATACGAAACAATTTTCTACCTACATGGATCATCTATATATAGTCATTTGGTAAAAGAGCGTTGTTTGTGGGACAGCAATTGTCTGCTATTCTGTGACTTTCGCTGTTGTCATTAGCGTCACGCGATGGAAAACTCACTGGGCTAACTCTCGCTAATATATAATTTATCAAAGTGCATATGCGAGTAAGGAGAAAAGGGTGGAGGTTCAAATTGCTCACCTGTACATCCAGAGCGTCAATGGCTGAGCGCATGTTACGATAAACCACTGTCGTATGTCGAATTTTGTACTGTAGATCAGCAGAGGTTTTTCTATTTGAATCGTAAGTGTGTCGAGTTAAAAACTCTGGATTAATTTAATGAACATCGAGGATATGTTGAACCATTTTAAGAAATATGTTCAAAAATTATAAATTTTGAAAGGAAAATAAAGTTAAAGATTTTCGGTAATTAACGCTCGTTATATTGATTGCTTATTATTTTCGAACCATTCGGACTCCCGATGGTCGAGGACGAACACGAATATATTATACAATATTGTAAGTGTAAAAAAAAAGAAGAAGCACAGTATTTTGTTTCTTTTTTCGTAGGATTGAATAATTACCAATATATTTTTGTACGACGTAACGAGTGTCAGATTTGTTAGCAGGGTTCATTCTCGCCACGACGTCCTCCAGTTTGTTAATGAGAACGATACCTCGACCACGACTTTTATTTCCTGGCTTTAATATCCAAATATTCAGTATACCGTCCATGTCCAACTGTTGCCAGTATTTTCGTATTTTTTTAAGAATTTGTCGAGAGGCGAGGAAATATTTCTGGATAAAAAAATGACGATGAACCACACTTTACGTACTTTCGTAATTTCAATGGGACAATTGGTTAAATATACAGAAGGTGGCCAAATTATTATACTCAAACTTGAATTTGGTTAGTGATATTTGAAAGACTTTATCTCAATGAAAAATGGTCGTATGGAGATAAAAAAAAGCTCCAAGATTCTAGTTTTGAGATCTTCTAGCGAAAATTATGTATGATCTTCGGTTACTACGCAATCATAAGACATAGCGCGAAAAAAATGTGCCAAATTTCGTCAATTTTTTGTTTTGGTCCGCGCGCTTAGACATTTTTTTAAAATTAAATCAATATATGGACCAGATAGCCTATTGTTTCAGCTTCAATTTGCGGTTTTATTTATCTTTTTTCGTCAATTTTTGGCCGAGATATCCGACTTGTAATGAAAAAGGGGTTTTTTGCCTTTCGTCATCGATATCTCAGAAACCACTGAACGCACAGAAAATGAAAGGGTAGTTTTGAAATATTTAAAACATTTCCTATAAGATCATTTCGTAATTTTTAGGAAAAAAATTACTGTTTTATCTTCCACATTGATTTGAAAAAAAGCGACTTCTTTCGTTGTTTTAATAAATCTACCGCGTATTGACAAATACAGTGGGTGGCCAATTTATTATACTCAAACCAAAATTCGTCACAATCTGTGAAAGGGATGGCCGTAATTAACTTATTATGGCAACAATGTTATTGTTTTCTTAATTTATCTGTCGTTAGTATTACGACGCATAAATATTATATTTTTCAAAATGCTGGCGGGTAAATAAACTTACTAGTATTAAAAAATATATAATAACTTTAGAACCCATATAACTAATGTATTTTAACCGTTTTTCCGGACTCATTCTGCGCGTTCATTGGTTGCTGAAATGATGACCAAAGGCAAAAGGACCCTTTTTAATTACAAGTCAGATATCTCAGTCAAAAATTGACGTAAAGAAATAAATAAAAAAGCAAATTGAAGCTGAAACTCATAACAAAATTTCGCTAAGAGATCTCAAAACTAGAATCTCGGAGTTTCAAAATGCTTTTTTTTTATCTTGATACGACCATTTGTCACTGATTGTGAGATACAGTCTTTCAAACGTCATTAACAAAATTCAAGTTTGAGTATAATAATTTGGCCACCCTCTGTAGCTTCTCAAATAAAGTGTACTCACGTTGAAGGGCACATTATTGCGAACAAAAACAGCTTGTCCCTGTATGATTTTGTAATACCAGCAGATAAATTGATCCCATTGATGGGACCAGACTCTTTCAACTTCCTGATCGATATCCTCGTGAGATTGAGCCCCTATGTAATCCGTGCATCTCCTTATGGCAAAATCCAGTGCCTTGAGGGGTATAGTTCCGGTAGGCGACCTCGTTGCATTTTCGCCCTCAGCGTCGATCGTATCCACGAGCCACTTTAGTAGACTCAAACAAGCTGTAAAGCTTAAGATCGTTCCAACATTTTCATTTATTTACGAAATTTTAAAAATCATTTTTCAACTATTACAATTTAAATCATTGACAACTTTCATCCACTTCCCCAAGGTAATTACAAAATTTCACGTTTCTAATTTAAAATTAATGATAAATATATATTTGCAATTATTGTTCGACCAATTGTCGATTACTTTTCAAATAATAAGACGCTTTACGTTCTGGATTCATTCATTAAAAATAATCTTATGGTGATGTTATCCTACATAAATTTAATCGAGAGTCAATAACTTAACGAGTTACGAAAGACAATATTTGGCTTGATTATTTTTCAATCAAACGATAGTAATTAGTACATACTTACAATTAGTAAATAAATTAGTAAATAAAAGTCTCTAATAATTTAGGGAAATATAATTTTTGAGAATAATACGACGTACCGGAAATCCTCGATAAAAGCGTGCATCTGATCCCCCTGGCAGAGATTATAGCATCGTGGAAAGAGAGTATTGGCAACCCCAGCCTCGTAATACCAATGCATCTGTCTAACATTGGCGCAAAGGCCAATTTTCGAAGTAAAACCAGCTCGACCATAACGATTGAAAATTGTCGTTTTGTTGTCTTGCGATGGCCAGCCTGCCCACTCGGACCCCGAATTCCATAAAAAATCGACGGTATGATCCCCGAGCATTTTCGATACGAGCATACGTTCGCTCTGTTGATCCTTTAAATCGCCGATTCCAGCGAGAAGCGATACGGGACTCGTTTCAAGGTTGCTCGAACGATCGCCTGTAAAATTATTACGTCCACGTAAACGTAACGATCTACGATCGTGTATTATCGAGCGTTCACCGTTGATCGTTTTCCTGTAGAATTTCTCGCACCATCCCCTCGTCAACATGCATTCGCGAATCACTCGGGATTTTCCATAAATCATAAACGTACGACGAGACGCCACGGCGTCTTTTACGAGCTTTTTTATTCGAAGAAAACGGTCCTGTAGGGTCGGTGGAAGAACGTCGGGAGGTAAATATTCTGCGACAAAAATATACATTCAAAAATACAAAAAAAAATCATTATGACAAATTATGAAACAATCTATTAAAATTAAATCCTATAAAATAAAGTTTCTATTTTACTTGCGCTTTGATTTTTTTTTTATACATGTTTATTGAACGAAATAAGAAAAATGATTGAAAATCGATCAATTTCATACTTTCTATATCCTGATTTGCTTTATCAGGACCGCTGGAATTATTCAACGTTATTAATTCCGTCCCGGAAGTTTCCGAACTTTTCGTCTCTTCCGTGATATTTTTCTCCCCCTTGTTCGTCGGCTCTTCGTTCTTCGGGTTTCCATCGTCTCGTTGGCTCATGTGGCGAAGACGCGAATCAGCTCAACGTCGAGCGATTTATCCGCCGAAACGAAATCTTCAAGGAGCTTCGAGCCCCGATCTTCGTGCCATTAAGATGTTTCAAGCTCGATTCCTCGATGAAACTGACGATCGAAATAATCGACGAGACATGATCGTATATGCTCGTTGGCTCGGAAGCTTAACGATAATCGTGTTCATCGCGAATGAAAGATGCATCCTTATCGAAAGTGAAACCGCGACATTCTTGGAGATTGTCGAGAGGAAGGGGATGAAACGTAACGTAACACACCCGGCTACGCTACCTCAAGAATACCTGTTGCGGTTTCATTGCTTCGATCTCTCTCTCTCTCTCTTTCTCACCCCTCGACGACCCACTTTTCCAATACTTTATCAAAAGTCTTCGAATCCTCCCTTAAAATTTCCGTTACTTTGTAAAATTCTCGATAAACAAATTTCATAAACGAGATTCTCGTTTCCTCGATAATTCCTCTAATTCGATTCATTTCTTCGAACATTGTTATTATCAACCCCAATTACCGGCATACCGGCACCCTATGTCAATTTTCTCGAATTTAAATTACGATGATATTTTGCAAAAAAAAAAAAATTATTCAACCGCCCGTCTCGTGATTCAACACACGAAACACATTTTGTTTATATATAAATATGAAATCCTAAAAAATTGGCAATGTCGAAGAAAGAAAATGGAACCTCGACCGAGTCGTACGGCGAACGGTGCTCGACTGATAGAAAGTCGAAACCTGCGGCGTTTTCACAATCGGGGAACGAACGAACGTTACAGATACGTAGATAAACAGAGTGAGGCCGAGAGGGGGGAAAGAGAGTTGGAATACAAACCATGTGTCGGTGTTCGAGATCCGAGGGGGTTAAATTCCGCTGGCAAAAAGGGGGTCGCCGGGGCAAAAGGGGTTCTCGAGAGAGAAAGAGAGAGAGAGAGAGAGAGAAAGATAAGCGTGCCGGATAAGATCGCAGGGTTGAAGTTGGTGGGATGGAGGTGAAGAGGACAAGGGGTGGATTACGAGCAGCGTACCAGGCACCTAGCTTGTTCTATTCCCTCGGTTTCGTTTCCTCAATCCCATCTACCTTCTCCCTCTATCTCTCTTTCTCTGACGCACATATATGTCGACAACGAAATCTAGGTATAAGAAAGGAGAACGCGGACTCGACCGGGGTCGGTTAATCAACCTGTGGGCCGTTTCTTCTGCTTCTCCATTCGCTGACCCACTTACGCGCAGATCCGACCCTGGATGCCCTTCGAATCTAGATAATTTTGTTAATTTGATTTTTAGACACTCGATCGACTATAAAAATATTTGACATTTATATCTAGGGCACAATGGTTATTCGAAACCACTTGTACAAATTGTTAATTTATATATATATATATTTTTTTTTTGTAAAATAAAAAATAGATCAATTTTCGATAGAAACCTATCTTTTTTTAAAAATTTTGTCGATGAAATAATATTATGGGAATTATGGGAAAAAATATATAATTGAAAAAGAATTGAATCGAATTGTTTTAGTGCCGGGTGATTGTGAGATGGGTAAGATAAGTAAGGGAGGGCTGACGCGTGGACTCAAAATCGCCTATAATAAACCTCCACCGTCATGTCTATGGATATTGAGCTTAATTGCACGCGAAGTACTCGTAATCTGTCGGTTTGCAACGGAGAGACTATTCTTAGAAACGTATCTACGAAACCTGATTTCATGGCGAACGCAAGTATCTTCCTGATGAAATCCGGGCGTAACCTTTGACCCTTTAAATTCCAGAGGCTATTTTTAATTACGCGATTATCCGAGGAACCGGAAGAAAGATGATTTCCGGCGAATCGTTGGAGGGATCTTCGGGGAGAATTTTAATTACAGAATTCTGGTGAGATGAGAGGAGAGAGCACGTGGTGCCTCGTTAAAGTCACTGGAATGTTGAAGAAGAAAACGGGTCCGAGAGAGTGAGAGAGAGACCTTGCGAAAGATCCGTCAGCGACGAATCTCACGAATGACAAACTTTAAACTGTCGCTTGTTTTTTTTTTTTTTTTTTTTTTTCAAGAGAAATTCTTTATTATTCACGAGATGTTTATTTTCTATGCATCTAATCAGCGGATTCATTAATATATCGGATAATCGTACGATAGGTAATCGGAGAAATAATTATTGTTTTTTTTCTGTTTTTTTAACACCGTTGAAACATAATTTTATCGCAAGTATATTCTACCTTTGAATCAACATGACACTCGTATAAAAAGAAGACAAATAATCGGTTTCAATATTCAAACATTTTTAACTCTTATTAATACACACCTTGGACTAAAATTCGAACCACTGGGCATTCGTAATTTTTCGACAGTGTTACTTCAGACACCATTCCATCGACTAACGAGCCATCAAACGCGAAATTCTTGATTCGTCCGTAATTTTCATATCTCCTTTTAATAGATTGTCGTCTGGTGTGACTAAGCTTTGTTTCGTTGTACACAAATATTAATGTTGCTTCATCATTCTTGATTTTGGCCAATTTCACTAATAACTGAAAAACAAACAGTCAGTTGTACTCGTCCTCGCATTAAAAACATCCAACTTTTCGAAAAAAGTTGATTTTTTATTTCGGGGGTTGTTTCATCCCTTATGTTCGGATTTCAATCTTTATTCATGCTCTGCATGAATATAGTTTTGTGTACAGCAACATTGCAATATCTTGAAAAATTTCTGAATGAGCTGCTTTTTTTAACGCGAAATGAAAATTTTATAGACGAATAGAAAATTTGGCGCAGGCTGACTCGGTAGCTAATGGCGAGGGCTAATCGGCGTACGTATATTAGGGACTCGCACGAAACGAGAGCTACGCGCCCTCTATCCGTCGAGCCCGTGAACAAATTTCTTATGCACAGCGGCGTCACCGGAATATTACAGAAAAATTCATATATTCATTGCAGTCGGTGGGACGTGACCCACTTGGACGCTTTTCACATTTAAAAAATTCACATTATCTTATATACATCGAGTCTCATACAATATATACACGATACTCAAGAAATCCAAAAAGAAATCTCAACTAAAATCGAACCGATGGAAAACGGAAGTTTTATACTTTGCCGAGAATACTGTGGATGTACATTTTCTTCTTGTACGATCGCTTTACGGCGAATTTAATGCAAACGAGAATGAGAATAGCTGCCGAAGTTATATAAAGTACAACACATATGCTTATGTCGAATATCGTAAAATCCCAGCCGAACTTTCGTGCGGTAATGTTTTTCATATAATCGTCGGTCGGTGCTCGCATTGTTCTCATAAAACTTTCGTACTTGATTCCCGAGTAAGAATATTTTTCTTTGAGATAAGCCAGTACCTCGGTCTCGTTCCATTCGCCGCTGTCGTTCCGACAGCTCGAACAATGCTCCGACGATGGATATTGTATCTTGATGTGTTCCGGATCTTCGGTATTGTCACCGGAGAGCCTTCTGTTAACTGCGTTGTGCGCTCTCCACAGCCAAAGGATGCTTTGATCGGCATTTGTGACATCGAAGATCTTGTCTTTAGATGCCATCGCCATGAAATGCTCAGCGCAATCGCTGCACCCAAAAAAATACTTGACGTAACCGTGTATAGCGGCCAGAATTTGGGTTGGTTCCATGTCCGGATGTTCTTCGCTCTTAACGGCAAATTGGACCGTCAACGTGTGAAAAAGAGTCCAAAGACCGCATGGATAGCCCCTGAGACCCGGCTTACTCGGCTTGCAACCGACCCATCCATTCACTTCCGAATAAACCGGTGACATCTCTTTCTCGGTCGTCGTGACTAGAGTATCGAAATCCGCACCGGTTATACTCTCCTTCGTTCTCACGACGAAGCTCAACATACTAAGAAACATCGGATTTCCCCGTTTCATGGGGAAGTACGAGGCCAGAGCTGTCGTGTAATTTTTTAAGGCTCTCATTCGTTCTCCGTCGATCGTTTTTACCATAGCGATTTCGTGGCCCAAGGAGAATCTGAGGGTTGTTTCGAGATCGGCTTGATGCAAATAGTCTGATTCTGGTTTTTTCGTCGAACGATTTGGATTTATTTCCAGTATCCGTTTCGGCACGAGATCCGTGCGCGGTGGAACATCCGCTTTGAGCCATTCACCCGGATGCTCGTCCGGTATATCCTCGATTTCTACGTTGATGCCTTGCGATGTCATGAATTCTTTGATCACCTTTCGCGTGCCCTCTCTCGTTGGTGTACGTATGTTGACACGTTTTTCAGTACCGTCACGCCCGAAAACTATCAGTGTCGGCATTCTCGTTACTTTATACATGAGACAGAGAAGATTGTTGTCGGAGGTAACACGACGAATAACCAGACTCGTAACTTTATGATAATCTAGTATTATCTCCGAGCCTAGATAAGAGTCAGTTTCTTCGAACAAAAAAAAGAAAAACTTTACAGCAGCATTCACGCCCTCCCAGACATTTTTTATCTCGGAACTTCGGTACGGCGTGATGTTCGGCCATTTGTCGCCGCGTCCTTCCTGCTGTTCCTTCTGCAATTTCAATATGACGTTCTGACGTATAGAGTCCATGTCCTTGCCCTTATCGATGCCCTTGAATCCTGTACTTCCAAGCTTCTCGTGCGGACCGAAGTAACGGACGTCTGGATAACGCATTATTTCGTATTCGCGGCATAGTTGATTATTGTCATCGTCGGCACAGTCCAGAGCCACAATGCCTACGATGTCTTTCCATGCTGTGAGAAAAAACAAAACGAAACATTCATTTAATCATTAATCATTAAATTAATCCACGGAAAAAGAAATCGGCTTCGCAATCCCATCGTAAATCTTTTCAAACAGCTTTATGAACATCAAATATCTGTCATTGGTTCGATCTTAATGAGTAATTGCTTATTTCGATTATACAATCTCCACAAGCTCGTTCTTAAAAATTGTTGATGGTAGATACTAATTGCAACCGATATTCAGAAAGAAGTATGGAAAACAATGATACGATCTAAACTTTCATCGCGATCGACGTAAGAAGCATTTTATCCAATGAGTTCATAGAGTTTTCTTCCATCAACAAACGAGCCAAGATTTATCAAAACCAGAACTTAAGAGGAATAACAGTTAGTTTCTGGCATAATAATAAACGTAAAATCAAACTTCAGCATTGCGCCAATTGAATGTGTTCAATGCTTACGCAGTATATTGTACGCCAATGATTTCCAAGTCGGTGCAAAACGTTGACAAAAACCGCACCAACTGTTGTAAAACTCGACGAGCCACCCGTGTTCGCTTCCATAAATAGTGCTGTAGAAATTCGTGACATTCAAATCAACGACATAATCACTCGAGTTGTATAGACCCGGGTTTCGCGCTACACTCTGATACTCTGCTACATCTCGGCCGATTGCCGTTGGCAAGGCTTCTCGGACGGAAACGATATATAATAACAAAATTGGAAGTATGAGTCTGAAACAACAACTAGCCATATTCACAAACAGTTCGGTGACTGACTGTCCGTCAAGTTTAACCTCAAAAGACCAAGGTGAGAACGACACACGTCGATTGTACACAAACGAGTGTTTTTATAATGACGTAATAAACACTTTGGCGATGACAGCTTTGGAGTGCGTCGGGAAAAGAGAAAACTGTCGGGGTAGGCGATGCCGGTTGTGCGATATAATATCGCGGAATATTGGGAGAAAAATCGATTTTCCAACAGACTGAAACTCCACTGTGGTCATACAGTATACAGCGTTAAGAGAATTTGTTGAATCGTGGCATAGTTTATATCGTCGCAGTAAAACGTCGTTTATCGTTGATAAGGGGTCATAAACACTTGCGAAATATATGCTAACAAAAGTTTTAAGATATATCGGCTCAGTCGGTAATAAGAATGCAACAGATATAGCGCTATTTGCATTACAGCGGAATGAACGAGAACGTGGTATGTCGAAGTTCATTGAACTGTTGCCTCGAGAGAAAAGCTTCATATCGAGGGCCGGCACTACAGATTATATTTTTATAGTGCCATCTACTGGAGTGAGCGCGAATCTTGCTCTCATTTTTTCCGTATATTGCTTGAACGGACCATCGTTGCAGAGACAGTTATATACGCTTACGATAGCAGATGGGATTTGCGCGCTCTTTGTTCTAATCTCGTTTCAGTTCACTTCAGTATCGCTCTATTCTTTCTTGTGAGTGTACGTTCTGTCCTCGAAGTCTTTCATTCCTCGTGCGTTTCGTGTTTTCATAGCTTCTTTTATATGACCTATTTTGCAGTTCAATCGCAGTGTGCATGTAGACGCACGATGCTTTGACAAGGATGACGCGACTGTCGATAGTCTCGTCTATTAATTCCTCGTAATAATGGAGAATACTTGGCTGGAATAACAAAAAATCATTATGCGATAATTCGATCGGCGAAACTGATCTATGCGTTACTTATGGAACAAGATCACATTGTGTATTTAACGACCAATCTTGTTAGTGTTTACGGAGTGTATCGGAATAATAAGCGACAACAGGCGTTCAAGACGTCATGACAAAGCCCTGGTTTCGCGTGTTATAACAACCGTTCCAAGTACAGAAACGTCATTTTGACAGTTTATAAAGTGTGCATAATAAATTCGCAACGACGCTTAGAGGTGTAATGGAGGGTGGTATTATGGAAAGTCCCGAGACAACATTGACGAACTCCGAATACGATGACATCGCTTTACAAGGATGTTGCAGTCCGAAAAAACGACCGTACAGATTTCTTGGACTGGCGCTCATGTGCCTACTTGGCTTTGGTGAGTTTGTGGTTTTATTCGATCCGTTGTGTGTGCGTGCGTCTAATCTATAGTGTTGTCTTTCCATTGTTGTTCTATCACTTGGTTTCGTTAGTCACTATCATATGTAGCTCCAATACACGAGCGTGACTCTCAGGGGGCGTGTTATTGACCGCGATATATCCCTGACATAAGATTATTCAAATACGTGGATTCCTTCACAGAGCGTTCAATAATTGTATCATAAAATGGTATTGCTTATTATATTTTCCGAAAATTTTAACATATAAAGTTCAGGGAATTCACTTTTTGACATTTTTTTTATTACAAATAGGAAGAAAGTGTTGCTAAATTACCATTTTTCCTGCAAGGACACTTTTTATACTTTGTTTATTATTTAACATTATTTTTTATTACGTTACGGTAGAGAAATATAAATTATTTCGAATTTATTAGACGTTATAATGCATAACTATAAACATCGTTATAATAATGTTCCAAGGTTCTTACTTCTGTTACGACAATCCCGGAGCTCTGCAGGACAACTTCAAGAAGGACTTGGGTCTTTCGACCAGTAATTTCGTTTTACTCTATTCCATTTATTCCTGGCCGAATGTAGTTTTCTGTTTCATTGGAGGATTTTTATTGGACCGAATATTTGGCATAAGACTTGGAACTATGATATACATGGCACTGACTCTTGTTGGTCAGGTGATCTTCGCAACTGGAGCGATGTTCAATGCGTTCTGGATGATGATGCTTGGAAGACTTGTTTTCGGGTATGTAAAAGATACAATGGTAATTTTCACCTAAAATCATGGTTATTATAACAATTATAATAATAATAATATAACGATAATTTAATGGTTATTAGGATAATATTTTTATTTGCCATTGAAATACGTTCCTTCCCTTTTTTCTTCTGACCAATCCAATTTATCAGAAAATTCATTTGCAATTCGTCTCCTTATACTTTAGAATCGGAGCAGAATCGTTAGCGGTCGCACAAAACAGCTACGCCGTTCTATGGTTCAAGGGTAAAGAACTCAATATGGTTTTCGGACTACAGTTGAGTTTCGCTCGTCTTGGTTCGACCGTGAATTTTCTTGCGATGGAACCGATTTACAATTATGTAGCCACGATGTACAAGGGTCCGACTTGCATCGGTGTTGTTCTTTTCCTTGCATCTCTGACATGCGTATTCTCGATGGTCTGCACCGTCGTACTTGGCCTTATGGACAGACGAGCGGAGCGATTGTTGAAACGTGGTCATGGTCAAGAACCCGAAGTTGTGCGATTAAGCGACGTCAAGGATTTTAAAGCAGTTTTCTGGCTAATTACCATCATATGTATCTCTTATTATATGGCCATATATCCGTTTATCGCACTGGGAAAGTGAGTATCGATATTTTTTTTTACCCGAATGGAAATAAGCGCGATATCGAATGTCAAATCAAAGTACAAATCAAATATTGTAGAGTATTCTTCGAGAGGAAATACAATTATGCGCCGGATGCCGCTAATACAGTAAACTCCATCGTATTCTCCATATCAGCGATAGCATCGCCTCTACTCGGAGTTGTCGTCGACAAAACTGGCAGAAATGTTTTTTGGGTATTCATTAGTATTTGTGGAACTATATTGGCGCATGGACTTCTCGCGTTTTCATACGCTGATCCTTACATCTGTATGGTCACGATGGGACTATCATATTCGATGTTAGCCAGTAGTCTGTGGCCATTGATCGCTCTTGTGACACCTGAATATCAGCTCGGAACCGCTTATGGAATGTAAGTTTCGCAAGTCAACCGCCTTTTTTTTCTAATAAATTTGTAATGCATTTTTTCGTTTTTAGTGCTCAAGCTGTACAAAATGTGGGTTTAGCTGTAGTGTCAATTCTGGCTGGTATGATCGTCGATTCAGCCGGTTATTTTATGCTCGAATTGTTCTTTCTTGGTTGGCTTTGGAGTAAGTAATTTTATGCAATTGGACACGACGTTATTCTTGCCACGGTAGGCAAAAACACTTTTTTCGTTTTCTCTTTTCTCTCCTCATTCTCAAACTCGTTCGTAGTTTCGTTAATCATGGCCGTGGCTGTATGGATATCGGATAGCTCATCAACCGGTGGTTATCTCAACATGACACCGGGTGAACGGGAGAAATACGCATCGGAAAGACCCTCCCAGGAATCACTCGAGAGAGAAAAACTTTTATCGACCGAGTCAACGTCGGATCTTTCCGCGGATGATCTTCTACAACCACAATCCGACATACGAATTAGGAATCGATATTTGTCACGGATAGGTGCAGCGGTAAGACATCTTTACCAACCCGCGTTTCGTGTCTTCGCCCCTTTCCGACGTTCATCATCAACGAACGATTTACGTTCGAACTTTTGAACGTTTCTCTTTTCAGCTACCGACTCAGGTCAAAGCACCGACGTACCGACCACTCCGATGATGATACCCAACCCATTAGCCTCGAGTTTGTTCTATTGACATTCTCTGATAATGTGTACATATATACATACATACATACATATATATATATATCAAAATTAAATCAGAAATTTCTCGTCGAGAAACGAAATAATAGCAACGGAAAATGAAAAAGATAGAAGAAAATTGCTCACTGTGTCTTCCTGTCGCACAGCGTTGATCTGTGATACGTTTACAAAGTTTAACAATTTAAACAAAGCATAACAACCCATAATCCATAGATATATACATATATATTAAAGATAAACGATTATATATATATTTAAATGAAGAAATGACGAAATGTTTTGGAAATCGATTATGTCGAAATGCCACAAGGTTAATGAAAAAATTTATTTTACATTAATGACTATTGAAAATGAACATATGCATCATATCTTTACACAGGGTCATGATTTGCTCGGGAAACGTCGTAAACTAAATTGCGAATAAAATCTTTACGAGTCATCCATCTGTATTTCATTTGCAGTAACCTTTATATTACATCAAACTCTTGTTCTACACGAGCATGAGAATTGCAGAGGCCAAAGTTCAGTGCGATTGCGGAAGTGTATCTACCATCTATCGTACAACTATTCTGCTTGATTATTGTGAAATCGCTATTTGTTTTTGTTTTTGTTTTTGTTTTAAAGAGTGTGAATTGCACCTTGCATCAGTTTCAACAAATGGATAGACATCGTTGGAAAACTGCTTTTCTTTTGTATTTCTGACTATTCAAAGCGTTTATTTACATCATAATACCATGTTTAATACTTCTTGAAATACATTTTATTTTCACTTCGTATTATTCCAAAAGGGAAACTGTTCGTACTTACGTGGAAACTTTTGCCACGTGCATTATAGGGCGCCACTGTACAAGGTACGAACAGCTGTGATCCAACATGGCGACACGTCATAGTCAAAACACGTGCGTGCTTTGTTACACGAACAAAAAACGTTTTAATTCCAAGTTTTCGCGCTTGTCTATCAATAAGAATAAATTAGTGAAATCATGGGGGTTCACGACAACATGGACTCCAAGTACAAAGTTATGGGTAGCTCGAGTTTCTCGAAACTCGCGCCAAAGAGACCCGCGACCGTTGTGACGTTTGGTGAGAATCCAAATAAGATACAGAAGCACGAGGATGGTCAGAACGCGCATTCGAGCAATCAGGACAAGACTTGCGTGAGTCTTCAACAGCAGAGAAGATCCCTGCCGGTATACAAACTTCGTAAAAAGTGAGTTTGTGTGTATGCAATTTTTACGACGGTCATAATATCTGAACGATAAGGGATTGGGAAGAAAAGTTCAAGAAAACGATAACGATATAATAAACACACGAAGCCCGCCGTTTATAAATGGCCGTTTTGCTATATAATTCCACTTTTGTCCGTTCGATGCCGCCACGGTGTCAAATCTGAAATGTTTCGGTCGTTTTCCGTCTGATGGCGCTACGGTGCGTTATTTTGAATTTGTCGGTCAATCGACCCACCGCCACTTGAATACATTCTCTTTGTTATGTTTTGTAACTTTATTGGTTTGCTTTATGATAATTGAAGAAATAATCCACCGGTGCTCGATTAGTTACTTACGTAAATAATCACGTTGGTTTTCGAATGATTGGGGATAAAGAAAACTGAGCTTGGAATTGATATTTTAGGCTAAATATGTCGAAAGTCTTATAGTATTGGCCGAAAACTCCGGGCACAAATACGCCTTTGTGACATTTGATTGATCTTTTATGCTAATTTTATATGAATTTAGATCTGTGTGAAACTTTTCCAACAGAAAGGATTCCACCTTACACATATTTGTCTACCTTAATCATTTGAATAGCACGATCATCAAAATAAACAAAATATACAGAAATGCTATGCGGGGATTTAAAGAGAAACGTCTTCGGAGTTTTTGCATGTTGGACAGTCTATTACCGACATCTAGTATCGTTTAAACCAATAATTCAATTGCAGTCTCGATAATGTGTAGCTTGTGTCCGAGCAACAGTTGGATCAAATTAAATATATATTTAAATAATTTGTATATTTGATTCATAATTTTATTAAAAACATAAATAAATAAATATATAAATAAATTTCTATATCGATTCAACAATACCTGTGAAATAAAAACAAAAAGGAAATATAAATATTCTAGTATCGAATAAATATTCTATTACTATTTCGATCGAGCTACGGCACCTCGGATAATTAAATAATTAAAACTCGCTGCAAAAGCTAAAATATTATTGTGTCTTATCGCCACAGCAGCTTCCGGGTGTAAGATGAATAACCTTTTCTGTATCTTATAAAAGTGGTATCCCTTCAAATTTGATTTCCTTACAAGAATATTCCAATCAATGATTCTTGATGTTCTCGAAGATTACTCGAGGAGATACGGAAGCATAACAGTCTGATAGTAATCGGTGAGACTGGGAGCGGGAAGACAACGCAGATACCTCAGCTACTTCTAACGAGTGGAATAGCTGGAACTTTGGGATGTATAGGAATTACACAGCCACGGCGTGTAGCGGCTGTGAGTGTGGCCCGTCGAGTCGCTCAAGAACAAGGAACGCAGCCAGGAAAATTGGTCGGTTATCGAGTTCGTTTCGAAGACGTAACGTCGACTCAAACGAGGATAAAATATCTCACAGATGGTATGATGGTGCGAGAAGCAATGACCGACGAGATTCTCTCGGATTATTCGGTCGTTATATTGGACGAGGCGCATGAGAGATCCGTTCAAACTGACGTTCTACTCGGGGTTGCTAGGAGAGCTCAAAATTTACGAAAACTAAGGAACCACTCTCCCCTTAAATTGATCATCATGTCCGCTACAATGGACGTCGATAAATTTGTCAAATATTTTCAAGCGCCAGTTATTTATCTCGAAGGACGTCAATATCCTGTGAAGATGTTTCACGCGATCAAGTCACAAGACGATTATTCGTTCGCTGCTCTCGTCACGGCGTTTAAAATTCATAGAGAATCACCGCCAAAGTAAGTCTGCAAACTTCAGCAATACGGAAGGCGCTAGTTCTTTTCCACGCAAAGATTATTACGACGCGTTTCTTATTATTTTGTACCATTCAGCGAGGATATTCTGGTGTTCCTAACGGGCCAAGAAGAAATTGAGGCTGCGGCAATTGCAGCGAGACAAGTTGCAAAACAATTAGAGGGCAAAAGTTATCCTCAGTTAAAGATCTTTCCACTGTACTCGGCATTGCCAACTCATCAACAGTTGGAAGCTTTCAAACCTTCGCCAAATGGAATGAGAAAGATAGTTCTCTCGACTAACGTTGCTGAGACTTCTGTCACAATAGGAGGTTTGATTCGATTTCTCAAAAGTTATTTATCCTCGTATTTCTTGCAATAGGAAATAAAATTTAAACCAAAAATCGTTTTTTCAGGTATCCGTCATGTAATCGATACTGGAGTTGTAAAAGCTCGTACGCATCATCCAACGACGGGTCTGAGCGTTCTGCGAGTCGAAAAAGTAGCCAAAGCTCAGGCTTGGCAGAGAACCGGCAGAGCCGGTCGCGAATCGCCCGGAAAATGTTACAGAACTTATACAAAGGAAGAATTCGAACGAATGAAGGAAATGCCGATACCGGAGATTCAGAGATGTTCACTAGAGGGTGTGGCACTTCAGCTTCTCGCAATTGGAGTGGACATAACGACTTTCGATTTTATGGACAAACCACCCAAAGATTCGGTCGACGTTGCTGTAGCTTGCCTCGAAAAACTTGGTGCGGTCAAGGGTGAGCAAAATATGACTAATAATGAAAAGGTCGAATCTGTCTATATCTAAATAATGGCTTTTATTTAAATGTAAATATTTCATACTGTTTTTTCTCTGAAGGTTCACCACCCCAATTGACCACTGTAGGAAGGACGATGTCCCTATTTCCTCTGAATCCTCGATTCACCAAAGTCATTCTTGCCTCTGTCGAGCATAAATGTCTCGAGGAAGCGCTTACGGTTATAGCACTTCTCTCCGGTGAATCTGTTTTCACCGAGCCTTCGGCGAAACGCGAACAAGCACATGTCGCTAAATCTAGGTGAAATATCGATTAACAATGTTTACCCGACAAACATTCACTCTTATCTGTGTGCCTCGAATTTTTTTACCGTATATTGCACAACTTATTTCAGATTCGCTTCACCCGAAGGTGATCACGTTACATTATTGAATGTTTATCGTGGTTACACGAATGCAACCCAGAAAAAGCCATGGTGCCACGACAACTTTCTTCACTATAGAAATCTCGAGTACGGGACCGAAGTGAGAAAGCAATTGGCCGAATTAGCGGAGAGAGCCAAGTTGGAAAAATCAAGCTGTGGCACTAACACCGAATTGTTGAGGCAATCGTTGTTGGAGGGTCTCAGTGACAATTTGGCGGAATTGCAAAGGGATCATAATTATGTGACGGTGAGATTCAACGATTTATCATAAAATATCGTTCATTTTTAATTAATATTTTAAATCAAATACTCTTTTTAATTTACTTACAGCTCAGTTCGAGGCAGCCCGTCGCAATTCATCCTTCGTCGACACTTCACGCTCTTCGACCCCCTCTCGTTCTCTTCACCGAAATCGTAGCCACGGGTAGATATTATCTTCGAGATTTATCGGTTATCGAATCGTGTTGGCTAACGACGAAGCAAACGAGTTCGTCCGAAGTCAAGTATGACAGCTAGAAATGTTTATATCAAGCTAATTTCCGGCCCACATTATCGTTCATAAACGATTTTATAAGTTTTTAATTCGATGAAAAGCCAACAATATATAACACCAGCATCGCGGGCTCAGCGGACGTTTTATAATGGGATTCCCCCGCGAATCGCGGTACGAATACGTACATACGATAAAAAAATCGAATTTACGCCTCAATAACCATATTTTATTCAATTACAATTAATATTGTACGTCGGGACACCATGTCGTTATGTGAGAAGCCGGAAGGTTTGAAGAAGCTGGGTGATCTATTAGTGAGAGAGAATGACGAAAATAAGTCTGTTTGATAAAATAACATCGCCGCAAAACCAATTTTTCTCCAATATTTTCGGTCTGACCACCGAATAATAAAAATCTCGTTGTTCGACCAGCTTTTCGCAATATTAGAAATCGTATCACGAACAATTGTAAATAATGATAATAATAAAGAGTTGTTTTCGTCACATCGGGAATAATTATAACGGAAATGAAGAAAAAGAACGCGACGCAGAAGATTCGTAAAAAAGAAGAAAAAAAACGATCAGTTAAAACATTAAGTTGGCACAGTTGATGGACGGATGAGGTAACGCAATTGTCGAAGATTCTCTCCTCCGTTGAACTTTCGTTTTCGGCGCGCCTTGCACAAGGGTCCAAGCAACGAATCCGATAAGCTCCGCATTTCGTTTAATATGTATAGAACGCACGCAATGAAGTTACTCAAGTCGAAGTTACGTTAGAGGCTTCATGCATCTTTGTATATACGTAGTTACAGTTAGTTGAGAGCTTGAACGAGAAACTCAAGTGGTGGTTTGCTGAAACGTAAATACGAATTACGGGGCTAACGAGATATAGCAAGAATGTAGCCCGGCATGGGCGAACCTCTCTCCACGGTCTCTCCTCCTCTCGGCAGCCGGTGAATAGTAAACCTTTCCACGCGAAAAATCAGAGCGTCGATATAGCTTGGCCCTCTATAAAACTTCTCTCCGTTTCGTCATTATTCATAAAACATCATAAATTATGAGAATTTGGAAAAATTCTCGAGTTTGTATTCATTTTCATTTCAATAATCTTCGAATTTTGTTACTTTCCATTTTAATCTAAATTTTTTGTTTGATAAATCGTAGTATCTTTTTCAAGGGCTGACCTATATTTGAAACGACAAAAAACTTTCAATTCGGTAGACAAATCATGACATTATAGAAGAACGAATGTTCTCGAATACGTCATAACGATGCTGTATTAAAGGGATGAAAAGAAGCTGTGTGTTCTAGGGTCGCTTCCCCGTTTGCACGTTTATAAAGAAAGATGATGTCCAATAGCCCGTTTCGCAATTTTTTCAGACCATTTCCCTCGGAATAGTTCACATCATTTCCCTCTTTCGTTGGGCACACAAAAAAAAAGAAGAAAAATACCATTCCATCCCCGATACGACGGTATACACGCGACACCGAGGATAATTAAAGTCGTCGTTAGCCGTGTGAATGTCGCGATATTCCCCCGGGAAAAATACTCCAGCAAAAGATTTCAGTCTCGCGATAAAAACAAAAAAAACCAAGAGGGGCGGGGGGGGGGGGGAAGAATAAAGAAGCAAAGGCACACAAAGCGAGCCAGGAAAAAGAAAATGTTTCTGTGCTTGCAACGCGAGAGAGAGAGAGAGAGAGAGAGAGAGAGAGGGAAAGCCGAGCTCGACCAAGAAATAAAGGAGGAGAGAGGAGAGGTAAAGTTTCAACGAGCAAAGCGAGAACCAGCGTTGTCCGGCGTCTCGTTTGCCCAGAGGGCTGAACCGAGAGAGAGAGAGAGAGAGAGAAAGGATGCCCTTGGAAGAGAGAAAGCTAAAATACTTCAGGGGGTTGAAGAAAATCGTGGGTGTTCCCACATCGCTGCAAAATAGGTATATATAAATTCGCACGAAAACACACACACACACACGCTCGCAAAAATATTCCACAATGCCGTGTGAAAAGAGTGAAAAGGGCGTAGGGTCTGCATGAAAGCGATATCAACATAATATAGCTTCCTTGCTACATTCTCCCTTTTCACACGTGAAAAAGCTCATCTTCTCAGTATTTCTATTCTCTCATCTTTTTGGCTTTCTTCTTTCTCAACATTTCGTATCATCCACATCCCCTTCTCTCCACCCTCTCTTCTCATCCTCATTCTGAACTTGGACATTCACAGGTGATTGACGAATGCATTATAAACGATCGTAATCGTCCCGTCGCTTATTCACCGCTCTTGCTTTCCTTTCTTTCCAACGATAGGTACTCTTTTTCCTTCGTCCTCTTTCTTTCTCACCAAGATCCCCTTTTATGCTTTGATGTTTTTTAATGGGAAATTTAGCTTATGAAAGACGAGAGTACTCTTATCGTTGACCAAAAGAAGGCCAAGAAAAGACTCTGCTCGGAGTGCCTTCAATGCACTGTCTACGAATACGTTTTACTACGATATATATATATAGATATATACATAGACACACGCATATATTTATATATTATATACATGCCCAAGGGGATTAGCTTCGAGAACCCGATTCCTGGGTCCCTCTTCCTACTTGAAAATTAATTGGCACTACACGTACCCTGGCGATGCTCGTCGCGTTTGATCAAACTTCTTCTATATATTTTCCTTGCTTACCTATCTCCTTCTTTCTCTAGGCAAGCATGCTACGAGTATATCTGAACTGTGTACTCGGTATGCAACGGTATAGCAGTTCATCAAGCACTGCCGAGCGTGAATGTCTCATCCTTTGCATGACTTAGTGGGTCTCTTCTTCTTCTTCTTCCTTCTTCTTCTTCTTCTTCTTCATCAACTTCTGTACAGAGTTTTTGCTTATAAGACAGGTTTATACGGCCAAGAGGTTTTTCTTCGTCATCTTCTGGTGTCTGGTAGCCGACCACAAAGCATTCTCTCTCGCTGTTTCTTTTTTAAGAGCGAAGTAGATATACAGACGATCCATGATCACTTTTTGTTGACGTTGTTCGAGCTTCGAAAGTTCCCATTTTATATTTATCTATTCGTTCGTTTTATTTGAGAACAAGTTTTGTAATTTTTGGTAGTTTTCGTACCAGAAGGACTATTTTGAATAGCCAGAAGATCGGATGTAATATAGGAATTTATCGGAAGAATTCTGTAAAAGTCCGAGCTATTACGATGAAGATATTTTTTTAACAGAATAAATCTTTCACGTGAATCGATAAAGAGGCAAATTTGCAATTACCTCATTTTAAAGTTATAAACAAAAGGACAAATAATAAAGAACAGGTATTCTATAAATTCTTTTTAAAACACGAATCGGTCTAAAGATCCAAATGTTATCAAATAATAATACTTTAAACATTTTTCCAAATTCTTCCAGAGAATTGAAATAAGTCGGTTGAATCTTGAATTAATTCAAAATTAAACGTTAAAACGTTAAGACTTTGTAAATCGGAAAGAATGATAAATTACGAAAACTCCGAAAGTTTCCATTCCCATTATTTATGTTTTAAACTATCCTCGTCGTTTCTCCACTTTGACGACTTTGGAGAATCGATAATACTCTTTGATCGAACCAAAAATGTAACCAAAGTGTGCATAGTTTCGAAAGCGAGAAGCAGACCAGAAAACTCGGAGGAAGCAACAGGTGGCTTCAAAAATTCATTCGTGCTTCAAGGATGGCACACAGGATTCATCGAGTAGCAGTATAGATAATGCTGTCGACGGCTATCATCCGACGTCGTTTATGGGTTATCCTCTTCAGACCACCGCCTAGCTTCTTCTCGTACTTCGATCGATGCTCTTAATTGGGAGACTCGATTGAGTGTTCTACGACACTCACACCCGTCTTATATTATCCTCGGGTTCCCTAACGATGCTGGGATATGCATACATACTATATTCCATAATACTATGATACTATAGGTACATATCGGTTAGTCCATTAGCGAGAGAAACGGCTATCGACAAACATTCTCGAGTTCCCGAGAGTCCTTGTCATCGGTTCACGTTCTATTCAAATTTAGCTTCCTAACATTCGTAATAAACTTGGACGAGATTCTAACATCGCAGATAATTAATACCTATCCAGATATTTGATATACCTATTATATATAACAATGACTTAATGGAGGATTAAAAACCCATGAATTTTCGACAAGGTTTGTCAAAGAATTTTCCCAACTTTTTTAAAATAACGAAATGTATGTCGATAAGGGTGCATGGATATGGCCCAAACGATGATCGACTTACCATTTAGAAATACATATGTACTCGAATAATCGACGATGATAATATTTTATTATTTTTCAAATTTTTAACAAAATATGTTAACACTAAAATGTCGGAGAACTGAAATAAAGACGATGTAGCGAAAAGTTTTATTAAAAATCACTTGCTCACGTTTGTTTGTATGATAAAATACTTTAAGAATTTCCTATAGGATAGATGTTGATCCAGGATTCACTAATAACCGAACCATTTGACACTTCGATTATATACGTATTGCTTGGCGCACGATAAAACGATCGATGATTCAACGACGTTTCTAACAATCCGAAAAGCGTTGATAAGCAAGCCAGCTATTCTTAAAACGATCAGAAAAATCTTATTGTCTCGAATCATATGAAAGATTCGTTCCTCAATAGTGAGTTCGCGACTCTCGATATTTCTTTCGCGTCTTTCCGGACGAGTCGTCGTCGTAGTCGTGCCAGCTCGAGAATATCTCTTCTCCTCGGTGGGTCTTTCGTACGGGAGAAATCTCTTGGAGTTTCTCGTACGAGTCACAGGAGGATGGCTCTCTTCCTCGCCGTAATCCGCCATAAATAGCTCGACCGTGACGTCGAGTAACGAGGCTAATCTCGCGGGGTGAACGGGATCGTTTTCTTCTGACTTTGAGCCACCGAAGAACCGAGCATCTTTGCTCCTTCTTGCCTTAGAACCAAGATCGGCTCTCTCGAACGACGGAACAATCGTATAATCGAGATTACGTCGGTTCGAACCGACGATTCTCTCGTAAAGCGCCAGAAACGAGGGAAAATGTACTTTGGCGAACAAACTGTTGGACAAACTTGACCCTCGAATACTCCGCGTTGATCGATCACCCATCGAACGACCATCCCTTTCATTATTATATAAAGCTTTTTTCCAGCTCGAAGATATTCGAGCGACCCGCTTCTCTTTATTTTCGTCCGCGTATTTTTTCGATTCAACGACCTCGTCCAATTTCTCGACGTTATCGTCGTTTATCGCCCTCAGATTTTCCTCGACGACTTGTATATTTCTGGCGAATCTCCAATTTTTCGGCCTCGCGTTCTTCTCCATCGATGGAAAGAAGCCTTGATTCGATTCCTCGACGTGGATTGTCCTCGACCCGTCGATCCTGGGACTCGGCACGTGCTCCTTGACAAAACGGCCGATTCCACCGATTATGCATTTTCCCATATCCATCTCGTCCCGATAAGTGTGATAAACGTCACGTCCGTACTTCATGTACGACGTTACAATTTCTATCGGATTAACGTAGCTCGACTGCGATTTTACGAAATGCGATAACGGGCAGAAAATTAAAACGAGAAAAATCAAAGTTTTCGTCAACCGCATTGTATCACGAGGGTCGAGACTCGTTGTCGAGTCATCGAAGAGCGTTGGGAGACTGACCGGATTTGGTGCGAGTGTCTATACCTGCGCTTCACGAATTACCTGTAGGACTGTCCCCGCGGTTTTAATGGTCCTTCGAGCCTGGAATCTTCGCTAGCCCTCGAAACAAAAGTTAGGGAAATGTTCGATTTTAGATTTTTCTTTATCTAACGATTTCCGAGATTAGGGTAAACGGTTTAAAGCGGCTCGTGCCTCGGATCACGTTTTTTCTTTCAAATACGATAATGCCAATTTTCAATCGATTGCCAAAATTTTGTTAATCGTTAGCTGATGTTCCTCTCTTTAGGTTTTTATTGAGATAATAATATACGAATTTCGATGTAATCAACGAAACAACCAAAGGGCATAAAAAAGAATTGAATAGAATTTTTCCCCAGTATAGAGAATTTCATCGTTCATAACGTATATCGGAAAATATATTCCACCTCTTTCCATAAATTCCTTCGCATTCCCAAATTCCAGACATACCTACCGCGTTCAAAGCTCTACATTAGGCGAGTGAATTTTACGGCGGAGAAAGAAGTTACGCCGTGGTGAATGCGCGAAAGTCGAAGGAAAAACGAAGGCAAAAAAAAAAAGAAAAAATGACAAATTTCTCTTTGATTCCCGATCGTACGGGAAGTTTGATGAAAATCCGAGAATCCTCCACGTACTTTTATCATCCGACGTACCTACCCTAAAAGCGACATACGAGGCCAGAATCGCGTGGAACAGGAAGAAGAAATATTTTTTCTTTTTGCTAAATTGCGATACGATGCTGTCGTTCGTAATCCCCGAAACTCCGATAAAAATCGGAGATTCTTCGATTTCCTTTCAGCCATCGATCAGAAAAAAAGAGTAAACGAGTGAAGCGAGTAACAAAAAAAAATAGAGGAAACAGCGGAATCGCAACAGGATCTCTGGCATTCGTGATTTGAAAAAAGATCAATGAAAATCAGAGGTTTCTTGATGCCATTTCGAGCTTCCGCCCATAGAAATTGGAAAAAAGAGAGGTCTGATGTACGTCTATGAACGAATACGTATAAATATACGATAAGCTCGCTTATAAGAGGATGACGAGATGTGACAGTCGAGGGGTTGGCTACCTTCGGCGCATTTACGTTTTCATCCCCCAAGCGACGACGCAGTATTCCCGCGAAGAGCTTCACCTTCAGCACTTTCAAGACATTCGAAAGATTCGACGAGCGGCAATAAACCCAAAAACTGGGAGAAAGAAATATCGCAAAAAAGCGATCGAAGCCTGGCCCGAATGAATCCCAAGGATGGACAAAAAAAATAGAAATAAAAGAGAAAATCCGAAAAGTGATAGCGAATCGTTGATGGAACGACGCGATAATCGTGAAAGAGCGAGATGAAGCAGAGGAGAAAGAAGAAGAAGAAGAAGAAGAAGAAGAAGAAGAAGAAGAGCGCGAGGAAGAAGAAATCGTTGGGGGTATGGGAGCAACGTTCGTAGGGGTGGTCGAAGAGGGATATGGAGTGGTAGAGCGAAGGAGAGAGGGGCTTGAAAAGGAGAGCCGGAACGACCCGGGGGTTGCCGTGGCGTTATCGATCCTCGTGGGTTGTCGGAACGGTCTACACGAACCTAGGGACAGAGAGGGGTGTAAAAGGCAGCGCTGGTGGATTCGGCGCTGTAGAGCGCACCCCCGTTCTGCGATATCTCTTCTCTCCCTTCTCTCTCTCTCTCTCTCTCTCTCACTCTCTCTCTCGCTCTCTCCGCTCGTCGGTTCTCGGGTTATATAGCGAAGAGTTTCTCTCACGGTGGTGCCACCGGTTTGTGCCTGTTATAAGACCGCCAGTACTGCCCGGGACAGTCGGTAGAACCGAGTTGGACCAGTTTGGAGCTCTGGCAAGAGCAGAGGGAGAGAGAGAGAGAGAGAGAGAGAGAGAGAGAGAGAGAGGGTGACGGGGGTGAGAGGGGCTGAGAGACGAATCTCGTGTCGTTCTCTCGCTCTTGTCCCGCGAGCCAGTGCCGCTCTTCCACAGCGAGTCATAGCCATCCCCTATACACTTATATATATATATATATATATACGCGTGTGTACACATACACGTATATGTATAAAAAGAGAAAGAGATATATATAATATATATATATATATAAATGCACAGTTCTGTCACTTGTCTCGAGGGTTGGGTAACCACCGCCTCCGCGTTTCTTCCGCCTTTGGAGCAGGATCCGGCTTTTACTACGTATACCCTCGCGGGTCCAACGTCATCCGGGACAGACGCCACGGGGACACCGAGCTGTGAGGACGTCGCGGTTCTCGCGTTACGTTTATTTCGTCTCGACAAGTTTTAGGCTCGATATTCCATACACGAAGGAATAATAAATATTCGTCACGAAAGTTCGTAACGGACGATCGAGATTTTACGAAGGAGAGTTTAAGACAGTAGTACGATAAGTCGCGCGCCATCGTGTGTTCTCCCGAATCGCCATATGGAACTTTAACGACACGATTTTTTGGGTGTTGCTGTTGTTGTTTTTTTTTTCGTTTTCTTCTTCTTTTTTTTTTTTTTTCGTTGTTGTTATTTTTTCTATAAAGTCGTCGAGCCTCGAAAAATTGGAATATACTTCGTGATGTCACTGCAAGATTGGATACCTCGAGGAAAAGTGGGACCAGAGTGCGGGACTTTATCGGGGAAAACGACGGCTCGGAGATCATCGAGGAGTCGATGAATCGTCGTGTGACCTTTTTCAAACGCTGAGATGGAGAGTTGAGAGAGAGTTTGCTTTTTGTTTTCTGTGGATTTTCGTTAACTGACGGCTTGGAGGGTGTATCGATCTTTCTATTTCTATTTTCTTCTTTCTGTCGGATCGAAAAGAATCGGGAGGGACAAGAGGAAAGAACCCGTCCGGCAATGAGGACAAGATTAATCCTAGGCAGGTGAAAGAGAACGAGGGTTGATAGCGGGAGAGAATTTTTGGTCGAGGAAGAGAACGAGAACGTCGTTGAGAAAAATGGTCGGAGAGATCTTCGAGCTCGGATAAAGTAATTCGTAAGAATAATTGGTCGAGGAAGAGAGAGAGAGAGAGAGCTTGATGTAATTTATTACTTCAAAATCAACCTCATCATGGAAAATATTCTCGGAGGGTCGTTCAAGGTCATATAATCATTGATCGCGCGATCCGGTCAAGGACGTAAAGGAAGAAATATTCGAGCGATAAAAATCCATTTTCATCCCCTCCTCCCGGACCAAATTCTCCAAAAGACCTTGAAGGTCGTATATAATATTAATTAATATACACTGCCGATGAGGAGGCCGAGTATCGCGATAATAATAAAGAATACGATAAACAATCGTTCGGCGTCGAAAAGTGTCCGGAGCGTGATCGTGTACGCATTATCGCGAGGATGGAACAGAGTTTCGTCTTAACCGAGGAGACAATTAACGAAAAATCATCGTCGTCAACGTCATCATCGTCGAGGGGATCGATCATCATCGTTTCGAAAAATTCAAGGTCGAAGAATCATCGGACGCGTCCGTGTTCGTCTCGAGGACGTTGGACGCGTCCTCGTGTCGCAGATTCGTTCGGTATCGTCGCGCGCGCGTCGATCGCGTCGCCACTCGCGAGCCCCGTCGTAACGAAAACTCGCGAAAGAGTGGTGAAAAGCTCGAGTAACGAGGTCTGCGTGTTCATCGCCGCGGAGGAATTGCCTCCGGAGGCGAGACGTATTATTCACAGATGCGTTTTACGGTGGTGCCGAGACGCGGCGGCGTGACGCGATGCGGGAGCGCCCAAACGAGCGTGAAAAAATCCTCCGTAAGAAGAAAAAGAAGAGACGAAGAAACGAGGCTCGAGGTTGGCTCGACAACGATAGGAAAAAGATCATCGAGCGATCGTTGCTCGTTCGCGCGAGCTACGACGACGAGAGAGTCTTCGGGAACGAAGGGAGCATCGATGATTCCTCGGAGAGTCAGGAAATACGAGAAACATCGAAGAACGAAGGAGGCGATGTCCTCGGCGACGGCAGCGGCGACGAGGCGATCGAGAAAAATAACCTCGTCGAAGAGACCTTCGACGAGACGAGTCGGCCCGATAAATTGTACGTCCGTGAGAACGAAAAATTTCTTCTCAATGGCAAATCGTCCAACGACGAAATTGCCGAATCGTCCGTTAACGAGAACGAGATTTTCGTCGAACGGCAGAAAAACGGATTTAATCCGCGACGTTTTAATTTTCTCGTTGGCCAAACGGCTTTTTACTTTGGCGCGTTCGCCGCTATTCTTCTCGTCGTGTCGATATTCGTCGCGTCTCGCGGTAAGAGCCATCACCTCGATTGGGCCGTCCAAGGCTTCGCCGATGGACCGGTCAAGTATAGTACTCGTACCGTACACACGAGATACGGAAGTCTCCGTGGCATCGCGACGAGGAACAACGAGCTCGAGGCTTATCTGGGTGTGCCATACGCGACACCGCCACTCGGTGCATTGCGCTACATGCCACCTGTCACGCCGACACAGTGGCAAGGTATCAAGCCCGCTGATAATATGCCACCTGCATGCCCGCAGAGGATCCCCGAGACGGTTGCAAATTTGCCGAGACGAAGACGAGCCTATCTCGAGAGGGTCTCACCTATGCTCGCTAATCAGAGCGAGGATTGCCTATATTTGAATCTTTACGTGCCACGATCGGCTCACGGTGAGTCGATATCTCGTTTACTATTTTCTTATTTTTATTACACGCGAATATATTTCATTGGCGCGTGACGAGTATCAACGATTTTTTCCTTTCTCGTTTCCATTGGAAATAAACTTTCGGGCTTTGAAATGAGACTGGGCGATATAATAACGATGAACTTTTTCTCTCAGGGAACAAATTCTCTTCTTTACGTGTTTTACGATCCGTTCGTATGATTTTTTCGCGAATTGTTCGCAGTTTCTTTTTTTCATAGATGGTCGAGCTAGCGTTTAAGACGTGGAAACGGGGGGAAAATTGTTTGACGAAGCGCGGGCTCGTATATCGGAGTTATTAGCCGCGGATGATTCACGGTCGATCGAATTAAAAGGATCTTGGTGTCTTGGAATTTTACGAAGTATTCGAGGAAACTGTGGAGAAATGGCTGAAAATTTTCTTTTAAAAATTGTACAATCGTAAATTTTTAATATATTCTGATTGGTTCGATCGGATTTACGGGGATTGGCACGATTTCTCTCGATATATCGAAACGAATTTTGATGAATCAATTATGAAGGATTGAAATAAATGTGGAAGAATTTAATGAAAAATGTAGAATTGTGAATTTGAATATCGACTATCTATCATAAGACAAAAGATAAAAAACAAATCATCGTTCTATAATTATTGTGGACAGGATCGAGACGTCTTTTTCTATTAAAATAATCCAGCTTTGTATATTCCTCTTCTTCGTTTGATAAAAAGAAGGATAAAGCCTTTCGTCAAGCCACGCATCGTTATTTAATTAAAAGTAATTAAAAATTTATGGAAGCTTGTTCAGGATGTTGAAAAAAACTATGAATTCTCAGATTAACTTTACGAAATAACGAGCTTTCGTCCTTTCGTGTTTTTGCCGTACATCAGCACGAAACACGAGAGAGGTACGTGTCGTAATCCGTCACTCGTCACCGAGGATAGCGTGAAACTGAGTTTACGCGAGAAACGAAAGGGAGGAGGAAGATCGTTGCTATATACAATATATACACACATATATTATATATACATATATATATGCATATAGCATATATATATATATGCAAATATGCATATATGTACGAAAGAGAAAATAAAATTCTTCGCGTATGCCTCTGCCATGTGTAATATCGCGAGACTTGTTTGCGAAGAACGAACGTGTTCGTCGCTTAGTTATTTTTATTTTTGAAAACATGGCTATTGAAAGCTGCACTCATCGTCGGATTACAGAACGGAGATATAAAACGTCAGAGTAGATGGGTTACCGAATACATAGAAATACACACACATACACTCGATCAAATATTCTCGCCCCAATAGTCAGAGGTCAACTGTATATCCAGAATTTCATAAATGCGTAATCGCACGAATTACGAACGTACGGCGCATTGATGAATTATCGATTTATTAAAACAATGCCGACTCGCCGATCACTCGTGAAAAAACGAGAAACTAATTTTCATCGGAAACTGGTGCATCGGACATTTTCATATCGATAGATCGGACTAACGTTTATGCCGAATTTTTAATCACTTTTTAATCAACGATCCGCCATTCGACCAAATCTATGGATCGTCGAATTTTCGTCCACGACATATTTTTGTCGTCGTACAATTTTGATATTAGCAGGATTAATTTGCGATTTCATATTTAATACGCGATTACCTATCGAACCGGAATTTTTAATAAGCTATGGAAAATCAACAGCAACGGAAATTTGGATTCTTGACAAAGGCCATACTCGACAGAATTTATTTTCATTGCCACATTAAACCCCTCGCGTATTTTTAAATAATTCAAATGATATCGTAATTTTTAAATCTTATATATAAAAATTGAAGAATGTTTATTTGTTTTTTTGTATGCTGTTTGTCCTGCATACGTTCCTATACCATTCATCCGACAGCGATGAAAATTTGGCGAGTCGTATTCCGCGAAAATGACTGAATTAGTAGAATTAACAAGATTAACAAAGTTTTTGAAAATATTGCACATAATTGCAAAAATCGTCAGTGGTTAAGGAAACGTCCTATATTAGCAGCAAAAAACAACGATGCCAATCATATAAATATCACGATTAAAAATCAAATCCAAATCGACGTACAAGTCGATTGATATTTTAACGAATCAAGAACAAGTTGTTAATTATCCAAATGAATTCTTGAAATCACTTGATTTGCCAGGCAGACCGCCACACGTTTTAACATTGAAAATTGGCCTATCATTCTTCTACGAAACATCAATTCACCGCGACTTTACAACGGTACCAGGATTTTAGTGGAAAATGAGAGGAATCATCGAAGCTACAATTTTAAATGCTAAATTTAAAGGACAAAGATGTACTATCGCCCCGTATCTCAATTATACCAACAGATATGCCACTCGAATTCAAACGTTTGCAGTTTCCAGTGCGACTCGCAATTTGCAATGACCATTAACAAAGTTCAGTGACAATCGCTACAAATGTCTGGATTACATTTGTAAAATCCATGCTTTATACACATGTGGCTAACTCACTCGTACGAAAACCTTCTAATTTATTCGTATACGCACAAGATGATAAAACAAAAAATATTCTGTATCCAAAAGCGCTTGAATAATAATAATAAAAAAAAAACACAAATTTCTGTCATTGACATTCGCCGTAAACTAAATTATGCCACAAAAAACGGCATTGCAACGTATGCCGGGTATGGCTAGTTTCTCATAAATCCACCAAAATTCGTTACAATTAACGAAGAATAATGGAGGAAACTACGTGGAAAATCCGTTAGCGGTGAATACAGGACTATATTAACCTTACGAAACGCAATATGATCCTGTTAGTTCTCGGCATACACCTAGTCGGGTCATTTCTTGCTCGTACGATGCCGGTGGGAGAAAACCGCTCTAACTAACCGTCACTTGGTCGACCACACACGACGATCCCGAATCGCGGCCAGATTCGCCGCATCGACCTTCCCAACCTTCCAGCTCCCTTCCCCCAAAAAAACAGGTCGCAATATCGTGCATGTTCGCACAACGGCGGTTCGTCGTGTTGGTAGTCTCGACTCTGTATAAGAATAGTATTTGTATGAGAAGTTATCAGTGTTGGTTGTGAGAAACAAGTAGTACGAATCGGTGGATAGGGAGACCGGAAATAAAGTGCCAGGCAGATTCTGCTTGCTCCAGGACAGTGGCGTTTCTGTATACCCGCCTATGTATAGAGATACATAGCAGGGTTTCTTTCTTACGGTGCATCTCTACGGTCGATGCAGGAATATCGTGCAGCATACATATATAACTGCATTGTATGTACATACTATATAGGACATATTGAGAGAAAGAAGAGAGAGAGAGAGAGAGAGATTTCGCTGTGAAAGGGCCGTAATATGCCGCAATCACAGTTTGGAGGCGACTGTCTGGCTGCTTGCCTTTTCCAAGGCATACATATACATAAATAAATATATATATATATATAAATATAGATACGTATGGACATGCGTATATATATGTAAATACAAGAGAGAATCCCAGCACCATCTCCTCGTTCCATGAAATCCGCGAACGAACGATACCGAGCGAGGAAAAGGGCGGCAGTATTCATCGAGGCCGTCACGGAGAGAAGACAAGTTCAAGGGACAACAAGCTTTAAAAGAAACTTTTCACTAATTGTAAAGGGGACAATTTTTTAAAATTGAAAAATGTCAAATTAGGAAAATAAACGGGAATTAAGTGAAAAAAAACAAAGATAGATTTTGAAAGAAAAGAATGATGCGGTGGTCGACAAGGAGAAGGAAGAGAGAAGGGGCCGGATGAAAAGGAAAGAATTGTCATCGATGTCGAAGGGGAATATCGAAGGATGGAAAAAGGTGATCGAGCACGGCGCAAGGACGCGGTGGTATCTCGTGAGAATTTTAGTGTTTGACGCGTTGCCACTTCAATTCCGTAGTGCATTGCAGTCGATCTCGTATCGTGATATAAGAAACCTGCAAGCACCGCGGGAGTGAGGCGGCTCTCGCGTACCACTCGACGTCAACTTCGGTGACTTGTGCCACTTCGCGGACGGGAGATTCCACTGCCGACGCTGGAGAATCGACTCGTGAGAATAAAATAAATAAATAAATAAACGAAGTTAGAGGAGGAGAAAAATGAAAAGAAGAAAAGAAAAAAACCAGTATAAAAGATGAAAGCAACGGGGAAAAGTGCTCGCGAGTGAAAAATACGAGAGCGTAGGTATATCCTCGAAACTGAAGAACGAAGAAGATTGTGCGAAATGATATTCGAGGGATCGACAAAAAGAGTGAAAAATGGAGGAGAGAAAAATGAGAGCTCTCTTTCTTTAGTTAAACATCCGTTATTTAAAGGAAACATTTTCGGTCCCGACGGTATTCATCAGTTTTGTATAAAATTGAAGTTTATATTTTCTCGATTAAAAACAATTTTCTAAATATTTTTCGCGATCTTCACGTTTCTCATCGAACGTTTTTTCTGTTCTGTCTTCTATTCGCGAGACCACTTTCACCTTCTGAATCTCAATTGTCCTTGGAACAGACGAGTTTTTTCAATCGTGTCTGCTCCTCACAGAAAAGGTTCAAACGAGATAGGATCGATGTATATAAATATATACGCCACACACTGTACGTTTGTAAAAAAGTGGAGTTCGTGGCACAGCTAGGATTATGCTGACCTCTTTCAGACAACCTCAACGATTTCTCGATATACTCTCTCTCTCTTTCTCTCTCTCTCTCTCTCTCTCTCTCTGTCCCTGTCTCTCTGTCTGTCTATTTATATCTCTCTCGCTCTTTCCCTCTGTCTCGTTCTCTCCCCAGAGAGTTTCAGAGAACTCCGTTTTCCTGAAGGGCTGCACAATCGTTCGTTGACCCCGTAACAGATAATCCAGCTGGGACAAAATGTCCAATACAGGATACGACACAGACGAATCCAGACACTGTGCAAAGCCAAAGATGAAGCGAGCCAGATGAGTTTCTCTCAGTTTGTCAACAAAAAAACAAAAATGAACTGAAAACAAAGATCCATGGAAGTATCTCTCATCGAATGAGAATTTTGCTGACCTCGAGAATCTCTGAAATCGAGGGAGTGGACTTTTCCACTTCGATCGAAGAACCCTCATCTTCACTTAGATCGAAGCAAAATGCTTTCTGGTTCTTCTCTCGCGAATCCAGCACTGGCGGGGCAAACTTCTCAAAAGTTTCCTCCCCAACGTAAAGCGTTCTCTCCTCGTGAACGTTTAGTATTCGCATGCACGCTTCTCTCCCCATCTCTCTGGAGTGAAAACGTTCTTTTCGTTTTCTCTTTAGCGATAAGAGAGCAACGGGAAAGAGAGAAAGAAAGAGAGAGAGAAAGAAAGAGAGAGAGAGAGGAAGAGAGTGAAACGGCAGTTTTCCCCCGACGACGGAGAAAATGCGTCACGGTAAAGGGAAAACCGGTTTTCCCTTGTCGCTGGTTTGAGTTTGTATAAACTTCAAGTTTTACTGACGATCGAGTAGACTTTTGTGCGTCGTAGGTAGGTAGGTACATAGCCAAGGGAAACTTTCATTCTATAATAGGGCCACAGAAAATCCGCACAATTTTCCTATTTTCTTTCTCTCTCGCTGTATCTTTTCAACGTGAAGTTCGTAAAAATAGAAAGGAGAGTTTTTTATACAACGGTTTGATAGATCCTGCGATTGTTCGTGCCACGAGAGATGATTTTGAGGAGTATAATATAAGCACGCATCAAATACGCGTTCGATATATCCGCTATTTTATTCAATGTAAAATTCAGGATATTTCGCTCGCCCATAGTTGCAAGTACCTATGTCTATAGGTATATTGGACCATCCGTCTGCTCGCATTATTTACGCAGAGGTGAAACTGCCTACTATGGTTAGAGAGCTCTCCGCAAACCGTAAGCTTATCGCCAAACATCAGCAAATTTATACTATTTTGCGATTCAAATCAAATGAATTTGGTCACTGGGTCCACATGGATTTGAAAAACTGTGATTAACTGCTTCTCTATTAATAATAATAATAATAATAATAATAATAATAATGATGATAATAATAATAATAACAGAGTAATTGACATTTTAGCTAATTATTTTTGGTTTGATCTCAATTACCAAAAAATACCACGAGATCATGAAATATATTAAGTAAAGAATTAACACGTTTAACGTAAGTAGTAACAGTAAGGGCCCGCACACTCGAAACAAAATGACTTTATCTCAAAAGTGTTATGAATGAAAAAACTTAAAAAAAAAAATCAACATTTCTTTAATTCTTTAACAGTTTGTGACTGTAAGGTAGAGTTAGTTAAGACGGAGAAACCGGTAGACCCGAATAAGTAAGGAGTCAGCTGGAGCGCGACTGATCAAAAACCGATATCTAGGAGGGACCGTACTAGCGGCGTCGGAGTATATATCCTCGGTAAGTGCAAGAGGAAAGATACCGTCAGCGGGCCTCGTCCTCTTCACTTAATCTTATCGCCTCTGCGATATTATATATATATATGGGATGTGTATATGTGTGTAAAGAAAGAGAGAGAGAGAGAGAGAGATCCTCTTGGTAAACTCGATTTCTCTCGCATCGTTTGGCTTATCCGTAAGGCGACGAAAACGGCACATTGCGAGTATAGAGTACGAGTCGGACGGCCAGAGATGCGCTCTAGAGAGATCCTTGGAGCCATCGTGGACGTTTGCAACCGCTGAGACACGATTTTACAGAGCTGTCGTCTCGCGTTCATCTCGAGCTGTGTGATACCGATTATGCCGGGATTAAGTTAACGGCCTAGAAATATCGAGTTTGTTCCTTTGTATTGTACATTAGACTTTTTTTTATCCAATTGGTGGCACTCTTTACTCTCAATTTACAAGGAAAAGTGAACTGATTGTAAATTCATCTAATTGTAGCGATCTTACATCGGTCAACGAGCCTGTCCTCGGATAAACACTGAAAAACTTTTCATCTTACAATTATTATTATTATTATTATTATTATTATTATTATCATTATTATTGAATAAATGATTTCGTTACGAGTCGAGATCTTCCAAAGCAAGATTTTATCCACCGATAAGTGGATTAAGAATCGGAATTTTAACGGGTTTAGCTTGGAACGTGAGGGAAGTGCAAATTTGTGCGACATAGCACGATAGTGATAAGCCGTAGTAGATATAGAACGAGGTGCAAGAGGAAGTGATAGGAATGAAAGACGACCAACGTAGTCGGGACGTTAGGGTGCCTAGATATAGTGCGGTTCCTCCAGGTTTCCATCTAGCTTCCGGCGTAGCTCCCCGCGCCTAGACCAACCCTCCTATCAACCAACTTATATATATATATATATATACGTACGTAGCATAGTCAGGGGCAGTCAGGATCGGCAACAGGTGGACGTCTCACATCCCTTGCAAAATCCGTCTCTCGTGATCAGCTCATAAGACTAGAAGTGACGAAAAATATATAGATATACCTAGGACTAGATCCGTGTTGTCCTAGCGTAGAATGAATCAATTAGCACATTCTGATTTCTCGATCATTAAAACTTGTAATATTTATGGCAATCTAGATTTTTTCGAAACTCGATGTCTCCGAGAGGATTTCGATAGTTCATGCTAAATTTATCGAACACGTCGTAGCACTCGAACGAGTAGATCTTTCTCGATATTAATTGTGCGAATGAATAAGAATTTGAAAGGTCTGCTAGCATGCTAAATTTCACCCCAGTCAACAATGCCATTGTCATATTATAGGAAGTGGAATTTCTGCGTTGCGATACACAGGTACACACGTTTATGCTTTGTTTTTCATAAAAACAAAGCCCCGAACGATACATTTTTATCTTGATTAATATTCTTTTTTTACAATTGTACGATTTTATAAAAACGCATGAATTGCTCGGCTGAAAAATGATCGGAATGTTTGCCATTTTCGTATGTACGTTTCGTATATATACATATCATAGACATTGTGTACGTCGGTACGATTGCTGACCCATAAATGATATTGCGTATATTGCAAATAGGGTATGCGGGAACGGTGTTTGTGGCGTATAGCAAAACGCGCAAATAGACATGGAGTTTCTACTCTGTATACAATGCGGAGGGAGTGATGATATGAATTATTCACCATTTTGGCAAATTCAATCTCTCTCTCTCTCTCTCGTTCTCTATTTTACATCGATATATAAACATCGTTCTCCCATTCGCGTTTGTGTTACAGCCGAGATATAGCGATACACGGGAAGCCTTTCACTGGCAGAGTTCGAGAACGCGCAAAAGATATTCATGTGACTCGCGGATAGAATTTTTTAGTACACTCCAAAATACACGAAGAGAGAGAGAGGAATTGAAAAAAAAGAAAAAAAGAACGTCGAAATTACGCGTACTCTCGTGTATTGGGACAGAGTGAAAGAAACATTCGATTTCGAGTTACAGGCAATAGCACGGAATTGCTGCCAGCTTTGCTCCTCGTACATGGTGACTCGTACTCATGGGGAGCTGGTAATCAACTTGTCGGCACTGCCCTAGCATCTCACGGACGTCTCGTCGTAGTATCGATCAATTTTCGCCTTGGAATACTCGGTGAGTAATTTTCACCACGTAAACAAAGTTCTCGTTTATTTCAACGAAAATTGATTTAGGTAATACGCACAGCCTTATTTTTTTATATTCGTCGAATTTTTATTCATTTTTTTGTTTTTATAGTTGAAAAGGCTGAGGTTTTAAAAGTTTTCTGTGAAAATTAAGGAAGATCTGTTTTTTTACAAAATTTATTATCGTTCTTACTGGATGACTGTGATATCCATTTCCTAAATTCGTTTTGTTACAACTGGCTATTTTTTTTAAATCGACCTGTATTCTGCAACCTTTTTATTACGTACCAAGAGCTGGATGTAAATTATAGGGTTGTTTCGAGAAATTGAATTGAAGTACTGTGATTCGAAGAAAATCGAACCCAAAGTTTTTAGTTCTTTTACGTTTAACATCGAGTGATATTGCCATTGTTGCGACAAATTTCTTCAGTACAGGTATTCGAGAGTCTTGATAACGATTTGTAAAAAAAATTGTATGTGATAATATTGCAAACCCCTTGGTAGATTAATAATACATAAGTACCTATTTAAACTTGCATGTGCGAGCTCAGTGTTGGTCTTTAATCTCGCGTCTCGTTAACGTTCCTTCGATGCTGCCACGGTTTCTCTCATCTACTCGACATACGAGTCATAGTAAATAAACCTATTTTACTTTCGCGTACGATATTTTTTTCTTCCTCGCCTTTTTCCGGCTTTTTTTCTCTCGTTATACTCGCTCGTGTCGAAGCTTCGCGTGGTTTTCCACGTGCGACGAGAGTTTAACCACCGAGGCTAATCATCCCTTGAATATTTTACGAGGCAATCTTGAAGTTGAAGTGTTCGTTTGTACAAGACAAAGGCTCGGTTACGCGAGAACGAGAGAGATAGAGAGGGCCACTGTAGCAGCCTGAAAGACCTCGTTTTTTTCTTTTTCTTTTTGCCTCTCAGTTGCGATCTTCTTTGACGAGAACAGTTTTCCTTTGTATAAAAAAAAGGGTGCTCGTTCTCTCCTCGATTCTTCTTCTTCGTTTTTTTTGTTTCATCGAACGTTGATGAGTGGTCGCGAAATTGATGCTGAATCGAAAAAAATAATAGCTTTTAGCAACGTAGCCTCGAGAAAAAGAATGGTTCACGAACGTTTGTCTCGGATTTGCTGGTTCTCAGGTTTTTTGAAAACTGGTTCGAAAGGCAGTGGCCAAGGTAATTATGGTCTGATGGATCTCGTTGCCGGACTTCATTGGCTACGCGAGAATCTCGCAGCGTTCGGCGGTGATCCCGAACGTCTCAGTGTACTCGGCCATGGGACTGGCGCTGCGTTGGCAAATTTTTTAGCCGTTTCGCCAATGGCCAAAGGTAAGAAAAATATTAATTATTTTATTTTATTTTTCTCCAAAATATCTAATCAAGGTTTTTTCTGTAATAGGTAATTAGCTCGGCAGAACGGAAAATAAAAGAAATCATCGTTCAATTTTAAAGAAAGGGGGATGCAGTTTCGTTTTATCTTTCATAAAAAAAATCATGACAATATAAATATATATATGTGTTTTTTTTCGGAAATAATGAAATTCCGAGTAAATGGTTTAAAAAATTGTTACTCGATCGGTAACGCGACATTGAAAATTCGACTATTAATGGTGAAACGTTTGGAAAATACGATATGATTTTTTTTTGTTTTTTTTTTTTTTCGAAAAATTTGTTCCCCATCACCGCACCGAGAGTAATTGTTATCGAAGTTCCAATTTTCGTATCCCTCGGCTACTTCGCGCGAAAAATATTTTCCCCACGTGCCAATTACGCGTCACCAATTCTCTCGTCGGTCGTTCTCCCGAATTTGCGAGCCCAATATCCGTAAATTTTGTTGGATTTCATCCGGTGAGTCGTACGTGTCACGCCGAAATCGAGGAAAAACGCGACGCGCGTATAGCGTCGAATGCAATCTACAAACCTGTGCAGCTTTGTAAAATCGAAAATTCATGTTGCAGAACGCGACGAATTTGCCGGAGGGGTTTATTCCATCTCGTTATTCGCGGCGTGTGCGATAATTAAAATCCCTTTTATCCCCGAACGTGTGAGAGAGCGAGAGTCGCGAGACGAGAATCGATTCGGCTCTACTAATCATCGAGTAGTTTCGATCATTTTTCTTTTTTTCTCATCTCGGGCTTACAGCGGAAATAATGGAATGGCTCTGGTTTGTCGCGTTGCCAGTGATCGATTTCCTAATTGCAACACGAGTTGACGAATCGACTCGTACTCTGCCCATCCTTTCGTTTGAAAATGAAATTCCGTTTGATTCGCGCAATATTTGTTCCATTGGAATCCATATCGATCGATTCGAAATAAATATTCATTTACTATCGATATTCATCAATTTATCTCAACATTATTTAAAAAAAAAGCGAATAATTTACATGGAGACGAAAAAACGGTTTTTTCTTTTCCAATAAATTGTAAATATTTTTGCACCACTGAATTTCATGAAACATCGTAATGGCTTTACCAAAGTTTCTTGATCAAATGCTTGTCTATTCAAAATCTATTATGTAGCCACGATCTGATAAATGTTACGTTTGATACATCGTGTATACGGTTTACCACAAGAATCAAGCTCTCTCTCTCTCTCTCTCTCTCTCTCTCTATATATATATATATATATATATATGACAGCAATGTCACATCAGCAGAGGCAAAAGGCTCGAGTAGGCGGACGCGTCGAGACCGCGAGTGCTACTGGGGCATTAACAAGCTTTCTCGAGTATACGCGAGAGCCTTCGCCCGGACGCTGTCGTCGCCTACGTATATAGCGAATCTTCTCGTGTCTTCTTCGTAATACCGCGCTTTCAACCCTCCATACCAACCCCTCGGTTCTTCTCTTTTCCACTAACGAACCCTCTCTCGTGGAGGGATGGCTAGGGTAGTCGATATCACCCTCGCTGACACGAGAGACTTGGTCGAAGACACGTTCCCGTCATCGTATCCCAGACGCTCCCTGGCACACACGCCCATTCGCTCCTTCCCTCTGCCTTCCCTCTGGGAATGAAACTTGATTCCTCAATCCCACTTCGAAAAGTCTCTATATATATATATATATATATCTGTTGCGTAGAAAGCTCGGGGATTTCGTATGAAATATCCACGAATGAGGAGAAAATAATTTTTCAGATGAATTAAAGTGAACTCGCATAATGCGACGGTTGAAAATAAAAAAATAAATAAAGAAATAAACGATGTCAAATGTTTTTTCAATGATTGAAATAGTTAAAAAAAAATTATTCGCTCATTTCGTGAATGTACGTTGATGCATGGTTCTTCTATCTTTTGTTTGTAGCAGATCTTCGATCGAAAGGAAACAACGATTTTTCTCTAAGCTCGGAGTTATGGTGTCTTTTTAATTAATTTGTCCGCAGAGCTGATAAAGCGGGTCGTTTTGCTCGGAGGCTCGGCTCTGTCGCCTTGGGCCATACAGAGGGATCCATTGGCGATAAAACGCCGGGTCGCCGAACAAACTGGGTGCCCCAGCGACGTCGAGGCGGACGACATCGCCGCTTGCCTTCGACTTCGTACTCTCGACGAGCTTTTGGCGGTTCGACTCGATTCGCCAAGATTCACTTGCGGTTTCGCCCCTTTCGTCGACGGCACCGTCTTGCCACTTTCTTCGGGCTCGGTAAGATTTAATGCATTATTATTGTTTTCCTTTCATAAGATAGAAATACAAAATTCAATCCTACGAAATAAATTTCACAAACTACCGAATATTTCCATCGGTTTAATCATCTTTTTATGAAACATGTTTTTTTCTTTGACATTATTTTTTTCTTGCAATGTCTATCGAAATGTCGATGCAAAATTTGCCTATAAGTATTTACAATACAATTTCCGTAAGATTCATCATCGAATAAATTATTTTAACAATGTCTCGAATTAAACAAACGTCTTGCCACTTTCTTCGGGCTCGGTAAGATTTAATGCATTATTATTGTTTTCCTTTCATAAGATAGAAATACAAAATTCAATCCTACGAAATAAATTTGACAAACTACCGAATATTTCCATCGGTTTAATCATCTTTTTATGAAACATGTTTTTTTCTTTGAGATTCTTTTTTTCTTGCAATGTCTATCGAAATGTCGATGCAAAATTTATCTTTAAGTATTTACAATACAATTTCCGTAAGATTCATCATTGAATAAATTATCTTAAACATGTCTCGAATTAAAAAAACGTCTTGCCACTTTCTTAGGGCTCGGTAAGATTTAATTCATTATTATTGTTTTCCTTTCATAAGATAGAAATACAAAATTCAATCCTACGAAATAAATTTGACAAACTACCGAATATTTCCATCGGTTTAATCATCTTTTTATGAAACATGTTTTTTTCTTTCACATTCTTTTTTTCTTACATTGTCTATAGAAATATCGATGCAAAATTTGCCTATAAGTATTTACAATACAATTTCCGTAAGATTCATCATCGGATAAATTATCTTAAAAATGTCTCGAAATAAAATAAAAAACAGTAAGATTAAATATTTAGCGATCGATTCTTCATTTTTCCAAATTCGAATCGAACCGATCGTTGATCCGTCAAAGGGTCATTTAGCGAAGATAACCCAGTTTCACACGCGCACGTACGCGAACATACACACGTTTAGCAAAGCCAAACAAGGTGTTGATCGTCGACGTAACACCGAGCGACTGGTGCACTCGGTGCGCGTGCTAGGCATGAGAGACCTCTCGTAGTGTCGAGAGAGGATGTCACGGCGTCATCCGTAGCTTTTCTCGTACATCTCGAATGTACACATATATATATATATATATATATTCTCAGCAATGTAGGTACAACGGCCAACAGGCGGAAATCGATGAGCGGGCTAATTGGACGGACAAGCCGTTCAAGCCCATTCTCTCGCACCCTAAAGCCTACGTGCTAGCCCACCTTCACGCATACGTATTCCCTAATACCATTCCATATCCTGTACGAGCTACGGACGACAGAGAATGTCATAGTCGCCCTCGATTCTTTTGTGTCTCGCCTCGAGTGTCCATTAGCCATAAAAAATTATACGGGGCGGTTCAAAATCCTGAAAAATACCGACGAATTGTTCGACATAGCGATTACCATGTGGAATAAAATGAAATAAAAGTGTTTAATTTAATGAGAATGTCGGAGAAACGTCACGAAAATATTTCATACGTCGTGATTTTTTTTACAATAAAGAACAAAGTAAAAATTAATCCAATTTCGAAATGAAACAAAATTTCGGAATTTAATGAAAATTGTTCAAATGTAATATAAGAAAAATCTTTTAAGTAAGATAATAATGCGAAATTTATAAAAACTTTCAAAGAAATTATAATTACTAAAAATGTAGGCAAAAATAATCTCGTAGATATATTTTTTTAAGCTTTTTCGTTTGAAATGAGTTTTTTTTGTATCACCCTGTATGTGTACGTGTATATAGTACATTGAGCCATCCCCGTTGCATAAGCATCGATCTTCTCCACCACGCGCTCTTTTGCCAGAGATTATATTTCACCCAGCGAGGGATTACTCGATGGCGCAACCCAAGATAAATTTTTTCTCTCGAAATGCGTTCCATCTCTCGCCTTGTATTTTCTACCTATCCCCCTAAAATAACGAGATTGACGTGATAACTTCACTGCGTACTACCGCCATTAAACTCGCAAGTATACGTGGAAATTCTTTTTCGTCGGACCGACCGTGGATAAACACGTTCCACTCGCGAAGATAGCAAACTTTCGATTTTCTTTGATGAAAGAATCCTGCTTTGAGAAATCTCACTGATGCGTGTCTCAACTTTATTCACGTCGGATTCGCTATCTCTATACAAAATAGAATACTGCCAGTAGGTATCTATCACGAAAGAATTATTGGCGTCGCTTCCTTTCTCTTCCGTTTCTCGTCCAATTCACTCCCTTATGTTCTACAAAACTTATCCCACTTTCATACCGTGGCTAATGGTTATTCTAAATTCGTTAGAAATTTATTGTTGCACCGGCGAGAAGATGGAATTAGTTTCTTCCTATTTTGTGGGATTATCTACGAAAGATGCATAAAACGAGGATCCTTATTACTCGATGTAGACAATTTAATTTTGTTCGCAAACTCTAAGAGGGATCGACAGTGAAGCTAAAATTTCCACGAAAGACAATCAAATGTCAACAGTTTCGATGAGAAATGTACATTCTGGATAAAGTGTTTTTTGTTTGTTTTGTTTGTCAATAGATTATAATAACATGAAATAATAATTTAATCAATAATAACGATGGGACGAGAGATGTTTTTGGTTTAGCCGACGAAATAAAAATGTACGCCTTTTCAATATAATGATTTTCAATGAACAAGGGTGGGAAAATTATGAATATGCAGGATGTGTTTTGTGCACAGAATATACAGCCGACGGTGGGGTCTTCGGGTTTGTTGCCGATCGTGCCTGGACCGGGTGCCGAGTTTGCAACATTTGGAAATCGCGATCTTCTTATGGGCCTTACTTCCGGCGAGGCGTGGCTCGACCTGGCCGACGAGGATTTGCGGGTGAGTAATATACATAGACTCTCCTGTGGGCATATATATATACATATATATATATATATATATATATATATTATATATATACATACATATATACATATATATATATATATATATTTGGAATATAGTACAGAGCGGGTATAGAATATACAACGGCATGCACTGACCAGCCCGGATTTCCGATAATTGCGCTCCTCCCGTTAAAATCGACGTCTATTAGTTGGCCGCAAAAGATCACTCGACAATTTAACACCGGATGTATCGAGTTTCGTGGTGCTCGAACGAGTTCACGAACGCTCGTTTTTTTCACTCGAATTTACCCGCTAAAGTACTTTCCGGAGAAACAAATTTCTCTATTTGTATTCGAAAATATAAGAGAACCGCGCGGTGTAATTTCTCACAGAAACTATTTGCAATTACGATAATTGCTTTGCAGCTAATAAATATCATGACTTTTCCACTGTGGCAAAGAAATTAAAAAAAGAAAACAAATGAATTGTAAATACAGTTGAATTCATCGTATGTTTAGTTTATAGAATTTTCTAAAAATCATTTTTTTTCTTTCATAAAATGTTGGTATAACTTATTAAGAATACATTCAGTAAAGTTATAAAACTTAATTCAAAGTATGGCTCATGTTGCAACGTGTAAACACGACCCTCTTATACCGAACGTTCGCGCGTCGTCAGAACTTTAAAGGCGTTTTTCAAATCGGTGGGGGAGATAACTCAAAAAGTTGTTGATCAATCACGCTGAAACTTTGCACACATATTACCTATACCATTACTTTCTACACGAACCTACTTGTTTTGAATCATTTTTTTAAATACTAATTTTTTCGAGACGAAACCCATGGGAAAATGTAGTAAAAATTCAAAAGTTTTTTATAAAGTGTCTCAATCCGCGATTTTTTTTTTTTGTAGGTTCACCAACTAATTATAACATTACTAAATAATCAGAATTTAGTTTTTCGCATGAATACAAGAAGAACTAAAAGCCCCACCTATAAACAACTCGCGTTGCGTTCTTCCCCGAAGACTGCACAGTAAATCGGCCATTTTTCATTAAAAAAAAAAACATCTCGTAGCAGTTCAAAACATAGATAAACAATATGCCAAATTTCAAAAACATCGAAAAAGTTATTCGTTAAAAAAAAATTCATGAAAATCGAGTGAAATTCACGCGTCTATACGAGTCCTCCTGCCTTAATAGAGAAACGAATCACGAAACGCAACGAGGCCGAAAGAAAAAATTAAATGTTCCCACGTTCAATCTCGACGTACCGAAAACGACCGAATAGTTTAGTTAGTCGACGGAAATTCCCACTCGACGAGTTATCGAGTCACTTGTTTGGCAAACGTCGAAAAAATGTTATAAATTTCGTTTTTTTATTTTATTTTTTATTTTTTATTAATACGGGAGCGAATGAAAAATAATTTGCAGAGCGGTCTGAACGAGACGCGAAGAGATCGTATATTGCGCACGTACGTGCGAAACACTTATCGTTATCATCTTCACGAGATCTACTCGACGCTGAGAAACGAGTACACGGATTGGGAGAGGGGCGAGCAGAGTCCTAGCGCGATACGCGAGGGGTTGCTATCGCTGCTGGGCGACGGACAGGTCGCCGCGCCTTTGCTGAGGCTGGCACTCCTCCACTCGGCGTCCGGTGGTCGTGGCTATTTCCTGCACTTTCAACCGGGTGATCATCCGAGTCAGAGGGGCGAAGAATTGCCGTATCTGTTGGGGATACCGTTGTTGAGAAACGAGGATGCAAGCTCGCCATCAATCGCACCTGTATCCGGCAACTACACGCAAGACGATGAAAATCTCTCTCGTTTGCTGGTTCGATATCTTGCCAATTTCATCTGGCGTGGGTGAGTCATTAAACACATTTTTCCGTTATATACATATTCCTTATAATAGAAAAAACAAACATAAGAAAAAAGGCTTTTTACTATTTACACGATTTTCTCAATAATAATTCGTTTTTCGTCTCATTAAACACATTTTTCCGTTATATACATATTTCTTATAATAGAAAAAACAAACATAAGAAAAAAGGCTTTTTACTATTTACACGATTTTCTCAATAAGAATTCGTTTTTATTTTCTTAATTAATCTCTGATTTTTCTTGGCACGAAAATATCTCTAGTGGAAAGATTGGATATCGTGAGAAATTGTACGAACGGTTTTGTTGATCGATCTAGTCCACATCATCCCCTTATTCAGCATTCACTTTGAAAGTTATCCACGTTGGCCGAAGTGTTATATGCTAGTTCAAGGGTTTTCGTAACGGGGTGAATACAGATTGGGGGTATATCGAGCCTGAGAGAGTATAGTCTTGTGTCGCGCTGTTAGAGTACTAGTCGGTTCTTGTGTCGTCGGCAAGTGGACTTTGCCAAAAGCCTCCCTCGTTCCTATCTTAACCTAACCCCAGGCTGTCGGACCTACGAGTTTCTCAACTCCTCGGGCCGCCACCGCTCGTGCCAATTAGTAACCAACACCAAGAGACGAAAGGCTTTCTTCGTGTTTTATCAAGTTCGAAGACCAAAAGCTATACACCCTTGATTCTATACCCAATTTTAGTTTACCCATGTGAATATATGCAAACGAGACTATCGAATATTCCGATAATCACCCTCCACAGGAATTTCTCTAGCTTGTTGATACATCGTTTTAGTACATCGATCGTATGTATATCGAATACGATACCAAATTATTTTAACTTATTTTTTGTTTTTAATTTATATTTCTTTGTCCATTTAATTTTAGCGAAAGTCGACAAGGTCTGATTTCTCGTGACGCGTGTAAATATTAGACATGGATTAGATGCAATTTTATTCATTACGTAAGAAATAACGATGATTTTATTTCAATTTAACAATTTTTCACCAATTAATCAATGATCCAATTTTCGATTTCGAAAAAAAAACAATATTTTGTGAAATTTTGTGTAATCGTGTCATAATTGAAAAATAACGTTTTACTAATTGTAATTGTTGAGAATATTACGAAAATATCATCCATTGCGTCCCCGGATCTTGTTCCAGTGATCCGAACGACGGTGGAATGGGAAATCCGCCGTTCTGGGACGCCTATGATTCGATAAATCAGTACTACCTCGAAGCGGGTGGAGTGACGAAAATGCGTTCTCATTATCGTGGTCACAAGATGTCGCTGTGGTTGAACCTTCTTCCCCAGCTTCATCGGCCCGGTTACGAGATCAATATGCGTCATCATCATCTGGCGGAGAGTCCGAGCCTGTACGAGGGTGCGGTACGTCCTCAGACAATGGCCCTGCCAATTCCGGCCCCACCGTTGTCAATTCCATCCCCGACCGAGGCGTCGTTGTCCTCGATGCCGATATCCACCACGGAATGCACCCCTAACGAAAGCACGACGACGAGCCTGCCGGAAGTCACTCGAAATCTTCAAAATCCAAAGCTCGGACCAGGCCCCAATAATTTGTTGCGAAAATTCGCCTCGAATCATTATCAGAGCTACACGACCGCGCTGACGGTCACGATCGCGGTTGGAATTTTCTTGCTACTCCTGAATATTCTTATATTCGCGGGTATTTATCATCAACGTGACAGAAACTCGGCGGGCTCGTCGAATTCTTCGTCGTCGATGGGCTTCGGCGACAAGAAGAAGGAAGAATTGCTCGAGGCGGGATGTTCCGGTCTGGATCTTGGATCTGGGAAACCTCGATTGTCCTCCCTCGTTATCAACGATTCGCCGTCCTCGAGTCCACCACCCCATAAACAAAAGTTGGTGCAAGAGCTGGAGCTTCAGTTGCAAGAATTTCAATGCTCGCCACCGCCCGGAAGTGGTAAGAGAGTCTCGATCGATCCGCCATCTTATGGATGGGCCGATCCACCGAGAACACCCTCGCCCTGTGTCGACATCGCTGCGCAAAATAACGCGAACGACGACGACGACAACGGCGACGACGATGACGACGACGACGACGATGACGACGACGACGACGACGATGATCTTCCCGATCCACCACCGCCACCGAAAGCACCGGCTCCGAACGTTGCTGCCTGCCCTGGAATTCTACGACAACCCGGAACCCCCGGAAGTGCGAAAAAACGTGTTCAGATTCAGGAAATATCGGTGTGAAATCAAAGAAAAAAAAGGTCGAAACAAAGAAAACATTGAAAAATTTGATTTTCGCGAATTGTTCGATCGGTCGATTTTTCTTTGTTTGGTTCTCCTCGCGATGGTTTCACAGGACTTTAAAGAGTGAAGTTTACGCGAGAGACTCGGGAATTTTGTGAAACTACGCACAAATCGGCGAGCGGAAGAGGAAATTCTGAATTAGAATTCATAAGAATTCCGTCGGGAAGGTAATTTGGGCCTTTCCTTGCCCGAAGGGTTTTTTGTGCTTCGTTTAAAAAAAGAGTTGTGAACGAAGGATTATTTATGTATGAAAGTATGTGGTGCCAACGCAACGTGGGATTGACGAGAGCTCGGGTAGAGCTGAGATATTATTATTATTATTATTATTATAACTATTAAAAAAGAGGTAAACAAACGGAATAAAAATGCTGATTCGGTTGCACCTGTTTTTCAGCCTAAAGAGGAATTAATGTACTCGAGGAATTGCCCAAGAATGGTGGTAGAGCGGATATAATCGAAGGGGGGGAGGGGAAAAAATTCGCCTATTCACTCGCTCGTCGAATAAAAACAAGAAATATCGTAAATCGTAGAATTTGGTACAGTGCGACGCCCCGAGTGAATAATTTAATCACGCGATGCGGCCGCGCCCTTTTGTCTTTGTGCTCCAAAAGAGGGATGCTTACGGATTTTTCCGAAAAAAATCACCTCGTCGTAGAGAATTTTCATTATTTATAAAACCCAATTTAAAGGAGATTATAATAAAACAAAAATACACGGAGAGCAGATTAAAACGGATGGTTATATAAATATATAAACGAATAAAAAAACAGAACGCACAAGCCATCGAAATACGTACTTAGGAGCGCTCGATGAAAGATTTAAGACAAAAGAAACATTGGAAAAAAAGGGAAATAAAAACGGAGGCAACCTGATAAAAAATCAAGAAGCGAGTAGCTTTTACTGCACGGAGAATAAAACGAGGATAAAAGCGAAGAAATCGTCGTAAGCATCCCTCTTGTGGAACGGAGAAAGGAGCTAATTATAATTGATTGAAGTAATACAGATTTAAAGAATTAAAAATAAACAAATACAAAGAACAAACGAAAAAGGATGAAGGAGAAAGAGCCGTGCGAGGGGCCATTCGTAATGTCTACGATTTTAGTCTAATCGAGGGAAGCTCGCGAAGAAAACATATGAAGCAAAAATTGTCGCTGATTGGCCGCTTGAAAGAAACGAAACCTGCGGGGTAATTAAACAAAAAATAAAGACACGAATCGCGTGAAACGTTCGAGAGTTTCTGTACGTACGGTCCAACTCACAAAATCTTCTAATTTCTCATGGCCATCATCCGTTCGAGAGAATCTAAGAAAAAGAAAGAAAAAAAATGTGGCTCGCGAGCCAAAAAAAAAAATCGTGTTGTGCGTGCGTTATAATAATTTGGGGGCGAAAATAAAATAAAGAAAAATCAAGAGAAACGAATCGAGAGGAAATGTGGAAGAGTGAAAGTTCTCCCGAACTGTCCTTGTGTCCACGAAGTTACATAAACAAAAACAAATGTAGCGGAGGAGACACGATGAAAAACATAAGCATACACGATTAACAAAACATACAAATTTATCAATGTTTCGAATGTTGGCATTTGGTTGAATAAATAATTGATTGGATTTAAGGAGGCCTCGAAAACTATCGACTATATATAACGATACGTATATTAGCCCTCGTTCCTTCTGTATTATCGAACCTTTCACCTCTTTCCAAAAACCATTTATTTACCCTAATTATCACGAACTATCATTTTCTTTGCGAAAATCAATATTCGACATGAAATAATATTCACTAACGATCGTATAAAGAAAATATTATTTTTTTCATGAGTTTTTCTTTATTCAAAAATTATCATTTTCTAATGAAATCAGAATGATTTATTTTACAATTCTTAGCAATTACAAAATAATGTTGAATTATTTTGGAAAATTTGAAAGGAACGTTATCTTCCCACCAGAATCAATTTCCATTCACAGAGTTCAACGACTGGCGCGCCCTCTGCATCACGAGGCATTAAACTTCGTCAGCACGTACGTCTTTACTTAAGCTTCTGACGAGAGTCACGATTCGTCGGGGCCCTTAAAATACCGCAGCTTTCTCCATTATTCTCTCTCTAAATTCGCGTACTTCGTAGCTCTCTCCCTTCTCTCTCTCTCTCTCTCTCTCTCTCTCTCTCTCTCACGATACTCGAAAGCTATTGTGAGAATCGTAGGATCGTATACGAGCCGCCCGAATGTTTTAAGGTAATGGAAATTGCGGTTTCATTTCTCTCATTCCCGCAGGTATATGTTGCTCGCACTCGAAGGTACTCGAAGACGCTCGTAGAGCAATTTCCATGATCGTTTCCAGGTCCTCTATCTCTCTCTCTCTCTCACACACACACACATACACACACACTCTGTCATCGCATAGACCAACTTCCTGAATAGGAATATATACAGAAATCATTCACACCTACACGCGTCACGCCTACTCCATTATTCAAGTTTATTCCACTTCCCTGAATTCTTTTTTTTACTCTCGTCGTAGTTCAAACCCGTTTTTCTCACTTTCTCGTGTTGTCGCGATGGAATCATACATTTTCATGGCAATCGCGTATAAATGGTGCATCTGCGTCGTAACGTTTATCGATTTTTTTTCATGCTTTCTTGTTCAAACTGATAAAAGTACCTGATTCTTACCCGAATCAGTTCACGCTCAGCCAGACACCGTAAATTTTTTCGTAAAAACATGGCTGGTGTATTGTTTTTCTCGTTCCATCTTGAAATAGGCTCTTCGTCATAACAGCGCATCAGCAGTCGACCGGTTATCCTGGATGATAAACTCGATAATAAATATTGAATTAAACACTTGTATTAATTAATGAAAATATACTTCGACAGTTCACACTGCGGAAAGCTGTAATGAAATAACAACGATTCAGAGTGTTGATAAGCCCCGAGACGTTGACGCTGGTTGCCAATGATAATTTATTAGGGATACACGATAATGCGCTTGCTAATAAATTCTATTACGTAACGATGACCTAGAAGCAGGATTATTCTATTCGCCATAATCATCGTAGACCGTAGGCGGCAATTTACTTTGTTACGCACTCGGCATAAGATTCAATCTAATACAAATTTTCTTTACCACACCGAATGATATTTTTCGTCAAAAAATATCCCTACATAAATTCCGTCGAATTTAGCTCGACGTAGACAGGAACCGATTGAAAATATTTCGCGAGTTACCGAAAAGTGATTTTGCAAAAATCGCACAATTTCCGTAAAGATAACCAAAAAACCACTGCCGAAATGATTCTAGAATAATCGAAATATAGAAAATGGATTTAACGAAGATGGAATTATTTTCGTGCAAGCGAAAAGCTGGGATTTCCTTCGCCGTTTCCAATCTTTTGCAATCTACGACAATATGGAAAATCTTTTGAAAAATTCATTAAATTATTATTTCTCTTCGCGTCGACTATATTTTCCTTGCGTATATTCGATCCGTGATATACAAATCGCAATCTGTTTTCAAATCCGTCGCACGTGGTTTGCGAACGAACGAGGGATGGGAAGGTAGTTGGGTCTTTCAGTGGTTGGCGGAAAGACGAGCAAGGCCGAAGAAGGTTCTCAGGTGCGGTCCAGTGAGGTAAATGAGGCTCGAAATATGTCATATAGATGGTGTACGTAGAGTTTCAAACGGCAAGAGGTTTGCCTAGGTCGTGAACGTTGAAGGCGAAATACGAAGGGAGAGCCCACTCTGAGCTCGCGTGCACTTTCTCTTCGTATTGACTCTGACGCTCCTGACGAACGAGAGGGTTGGCTGCTATGTTCTCTATGGACTCTGTACTTCCATATATGTATAGATATATACACGAGGATAGCTCGTAACTCGGCTTAATGGGGTGCTTTCCGCCTCTCTCGACACGAGCCAGGGCCAAAAGAGAGCGAGACAGAGCGAGACAGAGCGAGAGAGAGATCCGTGCGCCCCAGGCCGAAGTATAATTAGTCGTGCCATAGAGTTTCGTGGCGTAGACCGAGTACCTGTCTTCTTGATGTATACACGTGTTACAAAACTATATACGTACACAGATTTCCAGAGAGCGAGGATGAGTATATCTACGTATACGTCTATTTTTCTTTCGTTCGCGCCACCACCGCCATATTTTTCGTCTTTCAAGGCGCGAGATTCTCGAGTGTGCCCCCGGGACCTCTTTGGACACGCGCGCCAAACTTGGAAAGAAGACTTTGTGTATACGTAGCTCTGGCTTTTTGACACTGGAAATTTCGTTCGCGAGGATTAAAAAAGATTGAAGGGTGTGTAGAGGGCGTAACTATAGATGTAAATTTTTATTGTGAATTTTTGAGGGTTGACTTGAGGATTTATTTTTAGTTTCTTTTTATTCACCCTCGAATGAAAAAAACAAAAAGAAACGAGGCGAACGAGCTGGTGTGTTCGAATCCTGGATGAAGTAGGTCACTTATGAAAGTTACTCGGCTCGTATACGAACGCGACAGCCCTCTGGCATAGTCATCGCGCGAAAAAGGTATAAGTCTTTGACTCTCGAAACGTGTCGGATTTTTCATCGAGGGCTCGTCACATAGGTTCTCTCACTAGTCCATGAAATGTTTATGCTCTCTTTCTCTCTCTCTCTCTCTCTCTCTCGCACGTTTTCTCTTGCCTCAAGGCACACGTAGTACCTACGTAGCGCGAAGCCCCCAAAAATGCAAGCCCCAAATAACGAAAGCCCCAAAAGTAACTTGCGCCTATTTTCGAGTCTCCTCGTGTCTGTGAAAGCATCGCGGTGGACACGGCCCCGGCACGTTTACAGTTATTTAGTGACGAAGAAAAAGCAATAATCAAACTGTTTAGTTCTATTATATTATAAATATAACATTAATAAGTGCTCGAAATTTGTAAATTCTCGGTGTAATATTTTTTTCTCTTTGTCGATAAAATCAGCTATCTTACAGGCGTTCGTACCTGATTTTTGAATTCATATTTTCCGCATCCGATAAACTTGTTATTAATCTAGAGCCCTCGAGGTATATTCCTCCTATAAAAGAATATTGCCCAGACTACATTTGCCACGTTCTCGCTATGATTTCACCGGCAACGGAGATTAAGACATTATAAAAACGGGGTACGTAAATTTTCCCGAAGTGGAAGAAAAAAATTGTTTCGCAGAACTAAAACACTCTATAAAATGTTGGATCGTTGAGAGAGAGAGAGAGAGAGAGAGAGGGAGAGAGAAAGAGTAAATCCTCGGGGCAATGTAGCCATTAAAAAATTCCCGGTCGAAGGTTCGAAGCGGTCTCACCGGTAGGACGTTTTTTTTTTTTTAATTTTTTTTCTTTTCGTACATTTTTTTACACCAGCCACTATGCTTTTAAGAGCTGGAGCAGCAAATGGGCGAAACTCTTACGATCGAGGGGTACGCGAGGCTGGAGAGAGGGGGCAAGTTACTATCTTCTGATAGCCGCGGGAGAGAAATAAGACGAGAGGAGTGCGAGAGGGTGAGAGGAAATTGAGAGGTCGCTGTTGAGGTTCAAAGCGAGAGGGCGAATATCGTCGAGAAACCGGCGAATATGTACTATAGTTGGTGGATAGGTATACGATGAGGGAAAAGAGCCACCGAGGACAAGAACCAAGTTTCTTCTTGGTCGTATAGTTCAGGAACTCGATAAAACTGGCGTGAACGACGCCGCTGGTTAAAGCTGACAAAGTGGATTAGCGCCCGATGGCTCTCTCTCTCTCTCTCTCTCTCTCTCTTCCTCTCTCTCTCCCTCTCTTTCTCTCTCTCTCTATCTCTCGCTATCTCTGTCTCCCTTGCGATACCAAAGTGCTTTACCCTTTCCTTTGGTCGTCTAACTCGATGCTGCCGTGGTTATAAATTTATATCGAAACCCGTGCCCCGAAGTAGTTTATACGAGATTACATTCAAACGCACAATTTAACGCAGAAACAGGCGTTGACAGTTATCCGGACGCCTTCGAAACGATCAGTTTCGATCGGGTCTTCGTACATACCCTTCGTGTTCACTCAATTATATGAAAGCATATTCTTTTCAGTAAGAAGTAAAAGTGCGGAGAAATTATTATTATTATTATTATTATTATCATTATCTTTATTATCGTAATGTTTTTTTCTATACTATTTTTTATATTATTCCAATATTATCGATAGTTACGAAGATAATATCGAATCTGTCAGAGTTAATCAAACTGTCCCTTGACCCTTATGCTCACTAGATTTTCCAACAGATTAGCATTCAACTATTCGTTATGAGAAACGAATGGTCGCAAATAACATTGGTCGACCAGTTTTCTAGTCGATGCTGCCAGATTTTACAGCCAAACATGAATACCACTGATAAGAAATGATTGCAAGTAAGTTCAAATCGGTAGAGTCCAATCAAATCCTCCCCTGGCATTTATATTCCCTCGATTTTACGATCGATTCATATTCATTCATTCTTCGTCCCCGTACTATTCACTATTTGATATTCATTCATTTATTCCATTTCACTCGTTCGCCAGTTCATATTCTATGCGGAATTCAATAAAGTCTCAACTACGACGACGTTCACCATCCTATCCCGTAATATAGTCCGGGCGTTATACAGTACGAAGGAATATCCCAACTTTCTCGCGATTTTTCATCGATTCTTATTATTCATGTCGTCACAGGTGAGGTGAGGGGGGAGGCGGCTGAAGAAAACGCGAGATAAATACTACGCGCGAGCTATAAAATCGTTTATCGGTGTTACGAGCACATATGGAGTTCTAACCGTATGAATAAGACCGGCGCTTTCGGTATTGTCAAACAAAAAATCATCTAACAAGTTTAAAGAAATTATCAAGTTATTTGCTCCCAAAGTGAAAAATACAAAGAGACAAAATTCCGGTAAGATTTATCGTACGGCGTCGGAAAAATTATTGAGAAATGCGGTACTCGAGGTCTTATTGTTACGTCGAGTGGTCGTAGAGTTCTTGAAAAATTCAAAAACGTATTACTACCCTTTGAGGCTCGAGTTATATTTATTTGTGTTTGGATTTGCAATGTGGGATTTAGTGCTGCCATCTGTTGATTAATAGCAGTACATTTGTATTATGATGCCAAATGGCACTAGGTACTGGGCTGGAAAGGGTTAATTCAATGCTCCTCGGTTACCGTCAAACGGGGCTACTTTGAAGAGGTTTTGGTAGTTATTTGTACGTTACGTTTTTTTTAACATCGTAAATTCCGACTTTTTTTTTGCTCCAATAGAACAATGTGTTCTTTGGCTATGAAATGTATAAGGAAGTCAAGCCCTCCCCAGCCCACCACTATTTTTTATATATTTTTAAAAAACGTGTCAAAGTAACTCCGGTATGGGGTTTTTTTGACAAAGCATTAAAATGCAATTTATATCGACGATCCAAAGCGTAATGGTTACTTTTGACAATATTTTGATAACAAATTTGATATTTTATGCATTCTACATAAAATTAAATGGAAATCAACGATTTTTTACTATCAAATTGTCATTTTTAGGAAACACTTTACCTATAAATATGAATTACCTACGGTGCTATTATAGGCACTTAATCAGTTTTATATATTATTGTTAAGATCGAAAAACTGAATATTTACGTAAATTACAATATATCGGGATTATAACGGCGATATTCGTGTTGCGCGGGTAAATTTCGATTGTACAGAATCGGAAATTTTCTGCAAAAGACTTTCTAGGGGAGTTACGAACCATCTAGAAAGTCTTTTTGGTCGAAAACAAAAATCCCCCCGAACCCCCAAAATCCTGAAAGAAAATAACGAACATCGACTGTCGGCACCGGCCGAGGGTTAAAATTTGATTCCTCCAAAAAGGCTTCGATTGGAGACGAATATCGCCATTATAATCTCGATATATTGCAATTTACGTAAATAGTCGACCTTTTCACCGCTGCGAGCATATTTAACCCGTATTTTGGTGCTCTTTCAAAGTAGCCCCAAAAACTGTCAAAGTTACCCTCAATGTAAAAGTAACCCTCTTTGACGGTAACCTTCTTCGGGCTCTATAACAATTCATAATAAGTAATTTATTTGAGTATAAAAAGATGAGCCTGCTAGATACGAAAATTGGGTATGCATGATATTTATGAAATATATACAAATCGAGAGCCCAGGAGCGAAGCTGTCAGCTCTATTTACGTGCAAAATTGCACTTCGATCGGTCCACCCGTTTCGCACTCATTGAAATTTGATCGTTGCAATCTCATCACACGTAACAAGCGAATGTTCTAAAAAAAAAAGTTTTTTTCGACGTTGGTACAATTTAATTGGATCGGTCTGAAAATCTCGAAGGACAAAAGTAAATCGAGATAATCAACGGTTTTTCTGCAAAAAAACGATATCGATTTTTTTTTGAAGTGCCAACATATACCTACTCGCGTCAACATCAGATATGACCTGTGTCTATTTTTTCGTTTCGTAAGATCCAGATTTATCACGCTCCGACGTATATTAATTCACAACAATCTCTGCGTAAAGCAATAATGTTCATACGATCAATATATATTACGCGATAGTGTACGGAGGGTACCAATCGCTTCTGATTAATCGACCTCGGGTATTAGTGAAACGTGGCACAGTAGCGATGATCATAAACAGCGCTATTGACGGCGATACCGCAGGGGCGTAGATAATCACTGTGAGTTGTGCTGATAACGATCGTTTCTCGGTCAGGGGATTCGCTATATTGTTGAAAATTAAACTATCGAATATTTATATATGCATCCGTCGTCTATTGATTTATTATCGATATCACTATAATTTAGTCGATGGACAAAGTTACGCAAGCGTGTTACTTTTCTCAAAAATAAACATTACGTAATATATAATCCATATTCATATTTATTTGTTAAATATCTTTTTATTCGAGCTTAATGTTTTTTCATTCTACAAATATTTGTAGGGATCGTATAAATATATTAGTAAATTATATTGACAATTATTAAATATTATATAATATTTTTTGTATAAATCGAATCTGATATTTATTTTTCATTTTTTAATCATTTTTTTCATAATCTTATCATTTTATAAATTAAATATATTTAATTAATTTGTACTCCGAGTATATTTGACGAGTATTCGTATATCGTTGATCTACGTTCTTTTATATAAGTAGATATACAGAAAGATGGATAAAAGACAGAGAGAAAGATAGAGAGACAGAGTCAGAGTTCGGCTTATCACAAGGATCAACCGCGAATGAGAAAAAATATCGTGACCGGGTCCGGATGACGAATGATTTATGAAGTTGGAAACATTTTCAACCGAAGACCGATGGGTCCATTAATCATTAGGAGGCGTGCGCGCGAGCGCATCCATACGCGGAAAAGCGTTTCGTACAGTCGGTAATCAGTTATGAGCGAGCAACAGCACTGGCATACCGCACGCTGCTGTCTCCCCATCTGTGTGCCATTATCGAATCGACCGTTCCGGTAACGTTTTCTGTCGTAAAATAATCGCGATGGACATTGTGACACACGCTCGACAAAATTATTTCGTGGAACGACGGTTAGCGGGTTGGGTGGGTTTCATTAAACACCGACTCATTACTTCTCGACGAAAAGTCCGACGTGTCTGACTATGTTCGAAAATTTACTACTGTGCCCGTGAATTTTATACGACCAACTGGGGATTCAAAGAAAGAAAGAAAGAAAGAAAGAAAAAAAATACGATCGATGGTTTCCTCGATGGCAGATATATCGTTCGATCCTCGAATTAACAATTATTCTTAATCAATATCTCAACAAGTTATTAATATTCATGCGAGAGAAATTTACCGTAAATTAACTTTTTCGAACAATTCTTTTAATTACTTTTTATAATATAATCCGAAACGTGTTCGCTGCATCTCGTAATTACATGAATCAATCGCGAGTCATATTCGATCTGTAGATATAATAAGGATATATCATTCGTATTGACAGTTGGAGCGTTTTTTCAATTCTTCGCGATTTCTGTCACTCGAATTCTCATACAGATACTTATACATACATATACATATATACATCTACATATACATATAAACATCTACATATACATATATATATAGTACAAGACATCTGTAGAAATAAATGAATAAAATGTGAACAGGTCGAGGGGACAGGGGCAGAGTCGAGTGCTATGTATGTATGTGCGTGTGTGTGGGTACATGTACGTATATAACATGAGAAGAGACAGCGAAAGCCGGAGAGAGGAATATTGCGATGGGAAATCCGACGTTAGATATCGGGATCCCGATAAAATGGAAATACCTATCCGACGCTGCAGGGGTTGTGAAGGGGTTGAGACGAGGGTAGAGATCGACGCAGTGCCCCTGGTGATTCTACTGCTGCTGTGTGCAACCAGCAGCAGCCGTTCCGGCTTTACAATTGGCACGGGGCTTCACCGAAGCTTCATATACATATCCCGTATACACTTAACACTGTACATATATACATCGAGATATGTATGTGCATAGTGTATAGGCCGAGGAAAATTTATTCTCCATTCCCCCTCGATTCTCATTCGCGCTATCCGCAGCACTCTCGATCGTATTGCGTTAATAAACTTCGAACGGTCTCTATACGTATGTATAATGCGCATGGATATATAAATATATAGATATTATAAAACAGGGAAGTATATAAAAGCCTAAGAGTTTTCTCTCTTACTTTTTTTTAACCACATCTACGAACGTTCGTACGGTAGGAAAAAAATTTGCCTAGAAATTGTGTTTACACAGGATTCTCGAGTGAGAGAGAGAGAGAGAGAGAGAGAGAGAGAGAGAGAGGGGGAGGGAGACAGACGGCGAGAGGGAAAGATTTATAGGTAGAATTACCGGTTGGAGAAGTCATATTCTCGGTCGGAGAATTTTATATGAATATAATAATACGTATAGTGGAAAAGTGGATAAAAAAAATCCCCCTCGACTTATGCCCTTTTTACTATGCCGTTCTACGTGGAGAATGAAAAAGAGATATTTCAAGGCTTTATTCCATCAACGAATTACCATAATAATTATTTTCTTCTGTATTATCGTTGGTTCGAACGAAAATAAGAAATTTTATCAGTCTTTTTTTTGAGTTAATAATTATTACAATTGCGAACAATTCTGTATTATGATTATACGACGAAATAAACAAGATCGAACAAAAATTCGTGAACCTTGAGGTCGAGACGAAACTCAGAAAACAAAGGAACAAAGCACGATGAAATTCCACAAGACTTTCATCATAAAAAATAGAATAATGCCAAAAGTATGAATAAATTTCATGAAATAAATATATTTATTAAAAAATTGTGAAAAACTTTTATTCGAATATTAAATTAATCCAAGATTCTTTCGTAAAAATGCAATTTTTATATTTAAATATTAACCAGTCTTATACCTGTCGGAGAATGGAATCGATCGATCAATAAGTCAACGACACGAAGTCTCTGAACAAAAATTTATGAACGAATTTTCGATTCATTTTTTTAGCACATAATTTTTCGAGAAGACCATATATGTGTGTCGCATTATTTAAATTCACAAACAATACACCTTCGTCGCATGCAACGAAAAGAGGATATGGCATAATGCGAAATCATACGTGCAACTTTATTGTTACAGCTGTTTCTCTTTCTCTCTCGCTCTCGACCTCAGCGGTGCGAAAGATGGGAGTGTAGAAACATTAAGAATTCAAGTCGCGAGGAACCCTCGATTCCGAGAGTTTAATTGCCCAACTTATTCCCCCACCGGTCAATTTGTCACCGTGAAGTGCCCGCGATAATCTTCAGTAGTGGAGAAGGGGCGGCTGTGGCATTGCGCACGTATTCTGAATTTGTATTTACAGCTTAAGCATTAATCGTCCATGTGTTTCGTTGCACGTACGCTTAACGCGAGACGCTCCGACTTACGCCCGTTCGAAGGCCGCTGGCAATGTCCCACATATGTATATGTGTACAGGATGGAGTCGGGAAATTTGGCCCAAGTTACAAGGATAAACCGAGAAAGTTTTTCATACAAAAGTTTCGCCGAAAAATCACTATGCGATATTCCATCGTTTAAAGATCAGGAAAAGAGAAGCAATTTGTCGAATTTGTGCGATTGGTTGCTCTCGAATTCGCCCGGATCAATATTTTTCAAATTGTTATCGGGATATGACGTTCGTCGTTTTTATTTTCACGCGATTCTCGAAATAATCGATCGTTAATTCGATCGTAAGTGTCGTAGGCAGAATTATTATGGTGGTCCATATTGCCTGGCTTTATCTTATATTACATATGCGAACGTATAAGCGCATACATATATTTTTTTCCTGCTGGATGAGACAGCGGTAGTTCGTATGTATACTTTTTTTTTGGTCTCCTTACGCTCTCGTGGTCAGTGCACATACGAGTTGTGGAGTTTCGAGGAAATGTTTTACGTTATCCACCTCGCGTCCTGTGCCACACCGGTCGACTGCTAATTGCACCGCGAGAGTTTAGGACCAACCGCACTAATTAGCCGGCTCGCGTGGTTGCCGGCTTCCCTCCCTTTCATCTCTCTCTCTCTCTCTCCCTCTCTTTCTCCCTCTCTCTCTCTCTCTCTCTCTCTCACACACAAGTACCAGAGTTGCCGTGATTTTCCTTTTTTTGTACCATTTTGTGCATCGTGAAACTCGCAGATGAACCACACATACTGGACCAAACGATTTTGTCAGAGTTGGTTTTATACCGTCTAGTTTCTCAATGGTCTATTATCAGGGAAAAGTGTTGAATTTTATTTGAAAATACAATTGTACGGAAATTACGTTTAAAGTTGAACGAAAAGAACGTTGGTACTGAATACGAGGTAACATTGAATTAAATCGAATCGAGACTAAAAGTGAAACTTAAATCGGAAATGAAATAAAATTCATAAACTTTACAATGTTAGGTAAAACATTTAATGAAAATGGATATCGTCAAGCATCTCTATGACTTTTCCTTTATAATAAGAAACAAAACTCGTAAAAGAACTCGTGTCTCACTACGAAGAGACGAGTTTTTTTCACGAAATTCGTGAAAAACAGAAGTCGGCGTTGCAACCTACTTAACACTCTTAACTATCACCTGTTGACACATTCAATAATCCTATTATTGTCAAAAAAGAAAAAAAAAAAAAAAAAAAAAAAACCCCGCGTGATCTTACATCACACATATTCGCTAATTTTTCAAAATACGTACGTACTTATATATCTATATTTAGTAACCTACGACGATAACAATTCATAGATTCTCGTAACACGCGCAATAGCCAGTGATTTCGCATCCGCTCGTCAGCTATCTGATAATTATTGCGGAAAAAACATCTCGCACGAACGACACGTTTTTGGTGTGACCTTTGCTTTACTTTTTCCGGCATCGTTATTTGATTGGTCAAAAGAAAAAAGGAAAAAAAACCATACAAAAAAAATAAATAGGCGTCGTGTATATATATATATATATATATATATATATCGTTGGAATCGTTCGCACGGCGGAGTGCAAATTGCATCCATTAAACAACCGCGGGCTTGTTTCAAAGCGTAACGCCGCGCGGCGTCGGCAATTAGTCGAGTTATCACCCGCCTCGCCCCGTCCATTCTCCCACTGGTGCCCGGATTCTCTCCTCTTCAGCTTTCGAGGAGGCACCGATCTAATTGGCCCGACGAAGCGACTCTTCGAGAGAATATCCACCGCACAGTCGCGACGTTTAATCCTCGTAGATGTTAACACGTTTTATCGAGTCTTTTTGTTTGTTTGTTTTTTTTTTCACTTTTTTCTTTTCTTTTTTTCGCAGCAAAGTTTCGTCTCGTTCTCGTGGATTTCTTACGAGCGGCAAGAAGATAGGGCGTGTATCCTCGTATACAAACGTATAGATATATTATATTAGCCGTCGGAGAAGAGCAAGCGGTTATCAATGAAAATCGATTCTCACCTAACGACCGATAAGCTTTTCACCCTTCGGTTTTCTTCCAAGTTGCGTTCGAATATATTCTCGTATACTACGTTTTTTTCTTCTCCTTCTTACTTCACTTCCGGGCTCTGCTCCCCTCGATCTCGTATAATTTACGGGTTCGCCATTTCGCCCGCCCTCTTCCGGCTTTATTCGTCTTGCTCCGTCGAAGCCCTCCGTCGCTAGTCGCCATTGCCGTCTCTTTGGCTCCCGGGCAACAGCCTCCACCCTACATCGGTCCATGTAGAAAATCGCTTGGCAAAACAGGCAAAGACGCACTTTTTTCACCCTCGCGAAACAGCTCGTAAAAGAGTTCTGTCGTTATCGAAAGCGCGTTCGCTCCAACTATGGGGGAAACATTGTTGTTGCTTTCATTACCGAAATATCATAGGTTTTAAATCTCGAGAACAAACAATTAACTATACGAGTACGATTATTTCATCGTCCGAATTTCTTTTATCCATGATAAAAAATATCGTATATAACTGTAGGAATTTCGTATTTTTTTTCGTTTGTTTACTATTATTGTTGGAATTATAACTGCAGGCCCGAGATAAAAGAGAACGATAATGAAAATACATTTCGAGAATAGTATTCCCTCGGTAGGCGTAATTTTACGAGTGTACGAAATCCGCGTGGTTCGAATATTCATGAATCGTTCGAATTATTCATGGGTGCGAGAGGTCTCCCGGCGAAGTTTCAAAATCTCGTCGAACCAAGCAAAACGAATAACAGCAAAAACACACACATTTGCGATTAACACCGAATAGCGAAGAGAAAGGAAAAACATAGCCAAGTGCTCTGGTTAACCTTAGAAAAAGAAGTAGATAAGAAAAAAAAACCTGAAATTGTGCTCGAAAGGTGTAGCGTAGTAGATAAAGACGTTGGTGGGTCAGCCACGAGTGAAAAAGGGGGCACGAGAGAGAGAGAATGATGAAAGAGAGAGAGTGAGAGAATCGGTCTGCTCGAAGTAGTGTCGGCGCGTAGATAAAGACGTCGGTGGTGGATTCGCGTTCCACCAAGTACCTCAGACATATATATATATATATATATATATATATATATATATATATCGTATAGATGTGTAGTTGGAACGGCGGGTCGGCCGATCGTGGCTTTACTACTGCCGTGAGAACCGTCGGGAAACCGATGCTGCTCGTGTTCTTCCGAGTGCCGGACCATAGCCGGCGGTATCTACTGCACTCGCGTCTCAACGCTACCCTACTGGCACGAATGCGGTCCGTGCTCCTGAGTTATCTATTTAGTAGTAGATACGAACAACGTCAGGCAACTCGATCAGACCGAAAGCAGTCGAGAAAATCCATCGTCCGAAATATTGTAGATTCTCGTTGATAATTTTTATTCCGATACAAAACGATCGAATTATTCTTTCCGACCGTAAAAATAATATCCTCCGTACCTTGACATCACGAATTCAATGGAATTTTCCTATCATCGTATTTTATCGTCGTATTTTTTTATCGCCCGCGATAATTCGAGACATAATACGATCGGACGGGTTATCTGCTTTTCCGCTGCCTACACGAAATCTCCGACGTATCTCGGACAAGAGAGAAAGAGAAAGAAACGCCCGCACGGCCATTCACGATTCACCGCGACGTATGTTCCGTGTACGTATGATCTTACAGCCGGTTAATCGTCGGACTTTCTGGTTTTGTTGTATCGTCGGTGTGCAATATGGTTCCGCGATCGTCGTGTCCACTACGTGAGACCAACGCCTGTCGTCGACGATAATGAGCTCTAATTGGCATCGGTCGACGCGTGTGTTGCGCTATCACACCGCTCACCAGTAAACCTTGACGATCGTACGTTTATCGTAACTCCAACCTGACGCTCGCGACACGCCGAGAGTTTGCACTCGATGAGTCGGTTCAAAAGTCATCGTGTCAAAAAAAAAACGCAATTACTTTTTGGCGAAATTAACGTTCGTTATGTTAAAATTCGAATACGATAAGAATTACATTTTCCTTTGATTATACACAGATCTATGCACATAGACAAAGGCTAAATTATGTTCAGACCGGTCTAAGAGTTGGACAATAATCGACACATCTTGATTTAACTTGTCGCCCGAATTATCCCAGATCACTTATAAATTCGCATCTTCGCGTCGAGTCACTCCTTGTCAATATTTACGTATACCTCTCCAATAATCGTTTCCTCGTAACGTCGAAACGTCTCGAAACATAATTCAAGCACCAAATTCACAATAATCAACGAGAAACAACGCCTGTCAGTTTTCAGATGAAATTTTATTGAATTGTGCAAATAATCGTACGAAGCTTCGATAGTTGGTATCGTTGTGATGGAAAAAGTGCGGCATAGATCTCATCTCCATAATAACGACGTGATAATAATGGAGAGAGTGCGAGAACAAGAAGGGTGCGTTTCGCGTCGACAATGATGTTCCAGCTGTGCCCATCCTGTGCGATGCGATAACAATTATTGCCGTGTGCTATAAGCCTCGCAGTGGGAGGAATGTGCTATATATATATATATATATATATATATATATATATATGCACGTATCCAACAAGCATGGTATGACAGCTACTGCCACTTCCACCGACCACACGTCGGTCAAACTCCCACTGTACTGATATATAGTTATATGTATACGTAATATAAATGTACATATACGTATATATATGTACAAATATACACGTATTAATATGATTATACGTCAATACCAACATGCTCATAGCTATACCCGTAAATCTGTATATATATATATATATATATATACTATACATATATTTTGTACGTATACATATAAAATGGGCGTGTATATAAAATGTGAGCAAGCACGTAAGTTTCTAGACTTTTGTGATGTACCCCACCAATCGACTGGAAACCTACACAGGAATGAGCGAGGCTATTAGTGGGACACAAAAGGTGGGTATAATGCGGCCATTTTTCCGCGTTCGTCAATCAGTCATTGACCAGTTGTGTTCCGAGTCGATTGTCACACACGTTGTTCGAGCCTCGTTGTTTCTTCTCGAATTTTTTTTTGTTATAATTTTCATAATATTCGTCGAAACGACGAGTCGACGAATTATACGGGTTGATAACTCGACGGCTGTTATCGCGATAATCGTTATATATACGATGTAAAAAAGTTATAACGAAATATTGAATCGCGAATAATCGTTATTACACGGTGTAAAAAAGTTATAACGAAATATCGAATCGCGAATAATCGTTGTTTTACGGTGTAAAAGAATTATAACGAAATATCGAATCGTCATTAAATATAATTCGACGAAAAAACGAAGTTCACCGACGTCGAAATGTGTCTTTCGCGACGACGACGACACGTATGTAATATCACGAATCGTAGTACCGTGGTATGTCACGTATAACGAAGAATGAGCGAGAAGGATAGAGAAGAGAAGTGCCCCGGTAGGAGACTCGAGCAATAATAATCTTCACGGTCTCTCGTTGACCAGACGGCCGAACTACACAAGCCTCAGTGCAACTCGCGCCTTTCTACGCTCCTCGTCTCATGTCTTCCGACAGTTCTGGAAGTGAGAACGTCATTGCATGAGGAAAAAGCCGGGGGAAAAGAAAAAGAAAAAAGAAGAAAAAAAAACAAGAACCTGGAACGTTGCAAAAGTAAAACGCTCACGTAACGCCGATACGGGGGTGCGTCAAAAGTTCACGTGGTGTCTCTACAAAGTCTAATAATGTATATATGACAGATACATAGATTTATATGTATATATATGTATATATATATATATATATATATATATATATATATATGTATACGTGTAAACATATTTTGTGTATATTCCACGAGGTGTTTGGTGAGCACAAGCTGTCCGCGAGTCACAAGAAACGGGCCAAGGTGTCAAAGACGTCGATAAATCACGACTTTATCCATCGTTACATATACACGTATTTGTATATACATATATATATACATACATATATATATATATATATATATACGTGTGTACGTGTGTGTGTATAAATGGCTAAATGCACACACGAGGTGATATCGTCTGTAAGCATTAGCGAATGAGAGTTATATATCGGCGCGTTTAACCCAAAGGCAGAAAGTATGATTTAAGGAAAAAAAGAAAGAAAAAAAAAAGGAGAAAAGGAGTGAACAAAATATATAAATGAGCATAAGGAGTCACGAGGTTTGTCCGAGAGACTCGTGATCTCGCGGACTAATACGACTATATCTCTCTCTCTCTCTCGCACGCACTCCGTCTCTGTCAACGTCTTACCCGGAATCGTCGGACGACGACGCGCCATATCGAACAATCACCAACACTCGAGGCATTCGTCTCCGGACTCTTCGCAACGAGAGACGAGGGTTTTTAGTTCAACTTTGTCACTCGCGTCGAGCGGTGATTCTTACGCACGATTTTTCTCTTCGAATTTATCGAACACCCGTAATATAAGCTCGAGGAAAAAGATTTTTTTTTTTTTTTTTTTTTTTATTTCGCAAAGAATTAATTATTTTGGAAAAAAAACGCAACGCATTTGCACTCGATTTAAAAAGGATGGAAAATTAAAGGGAGAAAGAAGATCAAAGGGGTTGTGTAATACGTTTATTTTATATCGAGTATATTTGATCAATCGCGATATTCGCGGGTGACAGTTTTGTAATGGAATCGAGCGTAAATTCGTGTTTGGATTTGCCGCCGTCACGTGGCACGAGGAGCTCCGACGAAATGTCGAAAAGACGAGTTTCGATAAGCGAACAAGTGCTCGGCATCGATAATCCTTCGTTCGAGTACAACAGACGTATAAGCGGCAGTTCCGAACACAATTCCGAGCAAGGACGTAAAAAATCCATATTGCACCATGGAAGCAGCAATTGCGGAAGTATCGAGAATATACAGCAATACAAATTCGATCTCGAGAATGGTCGTATCAATGGAAATAGTCGTAAGAAATCGGCAATGAGCCTATCGAGCTCGATACGGGACAAGATCGAATATTCCGAAGAGTTGAAAAGGTACAATGCGATAATATACGTTGAAATCACATTTTTCAATTTTTAACGATAAATTCGCGAAAAATTTTCCATTAAATTTGTCCTTTAGTTAACCTCGATTTTGTGAAAACGTAGACCTTGACCTCCCCTCTATCGCTGCGACCTTGGTAAATCTCGTCGAAACCTTGAATTTTCACGTTAAATCGAAATAAACGAGATTTCAACGTATAAATACCGAGAGAAAATTAAATGGAAAAATATATAATTGATGTTGTGGAAAAATATCGATGTTTCGGAAAAATGCTCACACAACCTCTCTCAGTGATTCGAAATCCTGGGTTTCTGTCGACAGATCGTGGCTCTACATGTTTTGCGCTCGTTGTCACGGACGCGAAGACAGTACCTCGTGGGAACCACCGGGCTGGCGACGTGCCTGTCCCCAACCTTTCTGTCCGACCTACAGAAAATTCGCTCGTATATTATGCCTATTCTTGCTAGGCCTCATGGCATGGGGTATCGTTTATTCGATTATTGGCAAAGACGCTGCACCCGGTGGTCCACTTTTCAGTCTCGCCGCTTTATGCATCGCGGCACACTTCGGCGGTTGGCTTTTCTCGCTTACGACACTCCCGGCTCTCATCGGTATGCTGATCACCGGTATCATCATGCAAAACGTGGGTCTCATCAATATCGAGGGCAACTACGCCGTCGTCGTCGCCAATCTCCGGTGAGTACCAGCTTTCGGTGCTAAAACACTTTTCTTCGTGGCATTGTGTAACGAAGACTTTGAAAAACTCGAAGAGTTTATGTTCGGCTCGATATTTTTAACTACCCATTTTTCCGATATTTAGATTATCAAAATTCTCGTTATTCGAAAGAAAAATTGATTTCATCAATTTTCCTTTATTATCCTTTAAAAATTGATTTCATCAATTTTCCTTTAATTAGGAACGAGACTCGTAATTTTGTGTGTTCAATCGTGGAAATCTCGATTTCACTAATCTTTTTTTACCCATGAGTCTTTCTCTATAAAAAAATTATCATGAAATATGTTCTCGACGTTTTTTTTTCGATATTTCAAAGACGAAATTTATAAAACTATTGACAATGGTTAAAAAAATCACGAGGTTCTTTTTTATCAACAGTCACTTATTCGATCGAACGAATCGATTACGCGGATATTTATTCGTTGGGGGTAAATCGAGAGAGGATAGAACATTAAAATAGCCGATTCTCTCGTTATTATCTCGCGCAGAAGGTTTAAAATAATCATTTCGAGACAAGGAGCGATTAATCTGATTTGCCGAGACTAGGAAGTTTGATAGGATCGTAAATATCGGCGGCGCTGATTGTCTCGTAGTCTTACTGGATTATTGTAGCACCGGGTTATGATAGGAGCTTTATAATACGGATTCGTCGAGTGTTCGAGCTAGACTGACTCGCATACCGTACTCTCATAATTGAATATGGTAATCGGCACAATCTGATAAACGAGCTTGAACCTCTCCGGCCACTTGCAGTTTTCACGTTAAATCCGCTTTTTCGTGATTCGATAACGAAACTCGCTAGCGTCACCGACTCATCGAGCAAACTATCCGCAGATTGATTCCATATTTATACTTTTTTTCTTCTTCGTTCGTTAAATATTCCTCCTAAAATCCACAAATAAAAGAAAACCCATCAGAATCCATTTTCGCATTCTTCGACGACGTTCATATTTTCAAACGAATCGTCAGACCCGAAAACTATAAAGGATGCGAATATTTCTATGACGAGAAAAATATGATATATAACACCATAATAACAAAATGATCGAATTATATTTGATCCACGACCGAGTCGTACACTTTTACAAAGAAAAAAGCAATTTAAACGAACTGTTAATCTCCGATCCTCCCTTTTGTTCTCGTAAAAAAAGGACACGTGGGAAAATTATTTTCGCGATAATGCAAAAGTTTCGTTGATTTTCTTTGTTAAGTGGGCCGCATTGTATTAACGTCGAGGCCTTAGAATAGCGTTGTCAGCGTGGCATAACAAGCGAAGATAACGATATACATATACATCTACACATATGCATACATACATATATATATATATAAATACACACACATATATATATATATACATATATATATATAAATACATATATATATGAAGAGAGGGAGTATATGGTGAGCTCGTACTTGAAACGTTATCGCAATTACTACGCGAGAAGGGTAGACGGGACAATCGAGCGAGAGAGCTGCTATAGGATGGCCTTCATCGAGAACTGTACGAGTCGCGTACGAAATTCTTTACGGTCTCCCTCAGTACAAAGCAATATAGGCGTAAACTCTACACAGCTGACACGTTCCACGACCAACATTGCCGCGACAGGGTCGGTCAACGCTACCGCGACGCGGTCTCTGCAGCCGGTGCAACTATCACGAATGATCTAAATCGCGATCCAGAACGCGCTCGGTGCATCCATCGCTAAGTGACTAGATCCAGTTGAGCTTTTCTCTCCCTCTCTCTCTGTCTCTCTCTCTCTCTTTCATTCTGTCTCTTTCTCTTAGAAACCACGCCACAACAAATCGAGAGACGTAGATTAATATAACGGCATGGGAGTTTTGCGGTCGTGAAATTCGAAGGTTGTTACATGTTATATTCCGCTATCGCTCGTTGTGAGATAATCCACGGAATATCGATAAAATATCGATAATCGATACTACGAGAGATTTTCTTTTCGAGATTGACTCGAACCTCCTGTGTGACGTAACAGTCATTGACACAGATTGGAAAATAGAAAATTGAAGAATTTTTAAATTGATGAATAATATTACGTTTTCTTATCAATTAGAAAAATATATATTTCTTTTATCGCAAAACAAAAATTATTTTCTTCCGCATGTAAATATTGTTCGAAGGCTACGTTAAAACGATGAACGAAGAAACGCTTTGGAAAATTGCAGGAAAGGGAAAAACGAGCATGTGGGTTAACTACCTCAACTTTGTAAGCAACAAAATTGTCCATGACATTGAAACGTCGCGTTACGTGTCGCAACGACGTAGACATAACTTTCCGACAAGTTCCCAGTGTTTGTTTTTTAGTAAAAATATTCGAAACACGGACGTGTTACAAAATTACTTGAACGAAGATCGCCCAAAAAAATGAATAAAATTGTATTTAAAAAGTTTAATCCGATACAACGTAATTTAAATAAAAAGCAAAAGAATATAATGCAAACGTGAAAATTGTAAACGTTTAATCGGTTGAACGAGATTCGGTTTATAAATCGTTCGAGAATCGGCATTTCTTTTCGAATCTTCATCGAGAAACTCGGTAAATTTTCAAAAAAAAAAGCTCCAAACATCTTTTGCATAAACGTATATAAATTTTTTTCTACAATATCTGTATACGATAAGAATGTGGAAAGAGAGATAGAAAATTTGGCAACCGCAGCTGTCTATAAAATTCTTCCTAGCCAGAGCACTCATGGGACAAAAACGGTTATATATATATATATATATTATATAATATATATATATATATATATATATATTACATGCAGGCTTACCGAATATACATATACCTATCGTTCTCTCGTTTTGCGCTAGGAATATCGACGTTCGCCGCGTCACAACCTACCGACGATCGAGACATGTTCCCGCGATCTCTTCACCCCGTGTTACCCCCCAGTCTCGCTCGCTCCTCTCTGAACCCCTATCTGTCTACAATGCCGGCTCTTTTGCCCCGTTATCGTTTTATTACACTATCTATCTCTCGGATTCCCACGAATTCTTGGATCTTTTTATAACTCCATATACAGTTCGCGACAGGGTCGGATATCAACGAGTGGCTTCTTCGTACGACCACCGAATCGATTTTTAATTTATCGAGAAAATTTACCAATTACGTATCTATATATCATTTACTAAGACGATAATTCTATCCCCTTCCTATATTAAATAAAATAAGAGAAACCGTTTTTATTTTCTAATTATATCGTAAAAAAACATTCGGATACAAAATTTTCATCGTTATATTAAACAAATGTTATCGATGGTCAAATCGAGAGCTCATAATTTTTTATGACAGTAAAAAATGGATCCATTTATCAAAATTCTATCGTTAAAAACTGTATGTACTTGTTGTATATATATATGTAATGTATGTACAGATAACATAACATTTGGACTTGAATACTCGAGGGCTTATTTTTCTTGGACTTTTCCTTCCAGTATTACTCGGTCGAAAACGTTGCCCGGAATACTTTGCGAGTATATCGGGACAGCCCGTGGTGGGCATCGATAGCTAGTGTACTAAGGCAACACACGAGAAAGACACGCTCGTGGGACGAGACGCTTGCATTATTGAAAAGGTTTTGTCCGGGACGAGAAGCACCAAGATACAGCAAAGTATATAGAATATTACGTATATAAAGTTATATATGTGTCAGCTTGGTAGAAAGGTGTCGTGAGAACGTAGCCTAGGATATGTATAGGATAGAAGGCTATGGATATATTTTCAGTGGCTATCTTCGTCCGAATAGTAGACGAGGGCTCGTGCAAAACTAAATTCGCACACTACCCTCGTTTTTTCGCTTTCATCTCTTTTTCTCCAACAGAGCTCTCGGCAAAGAAAGTGCTTCTTCTCTACACGTACACACGTTTTTCTCGACTTTGCGAGATTCTCTGAACGGACAAAGTAAGAAGTAGTCGCACCTGAGCCAACCCCTTTGTTCGATATAGATGTATAATACGTTCGGATCTCTTTTTCCATCGTTAACCCCCGAGTCCTTCGGTACGGAATCTTTTAAATCCTTCTCGTGTACAGCAAAATTAATGTTATTCTATCGATGTTCAGCTTGTTTATTATTATTCGCAGCTGGGAAAGAGATAAATAGAAGTATTTTACACCGTGTAACAAAGTCGAAAGAAATATGATTTTTTTTAACGATGATTGTTTTACCAATGGATTTAAAAGGGCATAAGTTGAACGGATAATTTAATTTTGTGGTGCAAGATAAGATGTAAAAATAGTAGAGGGATATATATATTTTGTGGCTGGATGACTTGATGGTTGATGGTGAAACGAGCGATATATTTCATTTTACGGATTCTGGATGGAAGAAAAATGCTATAAGATCGGTTCAAGAATTCGTCGGATTTTTTGAAGCACCCGCAGTTTCTCAAAGAAGGAATTTCAGCGGCGATTTTTGATACGAAATTCACGGTCGTTCGTCGAATTGTCACATGATTCGACAGACATGACTTTCGATGTGATTCTCTCAAAGAAATTCCCATAAATCGTCATGAAGGTTCGCTACATCCATATTTATGACTTATATATTTCGTTTGACTCATCTTCGTCTTTAGCTCTCGTTAAACCTTTCTGCGTTCGTTTTTTCACTTTTGTTTTACGCTGAAAAAACAATACAGCTTTATCTTTAATCCATGGAATAATCCGCACTCGGCATGACTTGAAAACATCACCGCGCACTTCATATTATTGACATTTTTTTCCAGTCGTTTCATCATTTTGTGAAAGCTTAGGCAACGCAGGATATTTGTTATCGCTACCTGTTTGCGACTCTTGAAATCGTGAAGTACATCGAGATGTACTAATTGACGTTATACGCGTATAACGCAACATGAACATACAACGTTGTACGTGTGCTTACGAGTTTATATAGTTATGTTACATTGCAGTACTGTCAATGAAAAATGATAATTTCGTGTCACAAGGCGAGATTCTTATCTGTCGCGTGTGTATAACGATCTATTGATACAAAAGCTGGACCGGTGATACGTTAGCGAGTGACATTGAATTTTATTCTGATCGCGAGAAGCTCGATTCGTCGTTAAAGAATCGGCTCGAATGAATGGAAATTAACCGTCAATGAACGACACAAATCTCGGGCGAACTGAGATTCGTATCATATGTCTCGATAGCGTCCATCTTATCGAAAGAATCCCTCCAACGATTGGCAAAAAAAAACAATCGCAGCATATGTTTCTTCGCTGACCCGATAAGTTTTTTGATAGCGTTTATCAATGGAAAAGTTTGATAAAACAGAATTGAGGCTAATTCGCGTGGGTTGGCAATTGATTTGAAAATAATGGAGTAATCTGATATAGATAACGTAGCTATAGGTATATAGAATTTACTACACGTGGGGTATTAACGAGATATAAAATAATTCGAAAATAAGCAAATAATTCATAATATTTCGAGTCGAACGACGTTCGATCAATCTTACGAGGACATCGAGAATCGAACAACAGCAAATTCGAAACGTTTATCATTTTTATTCCAATTTCTAATCGTCATCGGGATTTCTTGACAATCGTCTCGATTTATTTTGTGTCTCTCATCGTGAGATACAAATCAGGATCTATAAATTACGAGCAAAACTGTGAAAGAAAATGGTTCAGCCACTTTTTCATTGCGCAATAATATTAAATCGTTGCAAGTCGCGCATAATTTTTCGATCGATAGTCGAGTGGAAATTTATTTACGCCGCGGTGATTTATTATTATTATTATTATTTTTTTGCATAGTTCAGTCATTTCTTTTTCACTGTTCCTTGAGAATCACAAGTGATTTGTTTGGTTTACAATACCTCGTAATGGAGATCACGGCAACGGTCCCGCGTGCTCTGTTGGCTCATTTTTTTAGCGAACCTACGCGCTGGCAATTTTTCAAAGTGTCGTGATATTCTTTGAGCGCAAATACACGTGATAAAACTGAAGCCGAAGGAGAGCGTATTGAATGCGCAATGGCTTGGAAAAATCTTCGTAAATCTTGTCCACTTTGACGGCTGATAATTTGTAAGACACATATCGATCCATATACGTGTATAATACACGAGGCAGTGAACCGTATCGGTAGTATTTAGCATGGTCAGTGATCGATAAGGCTGAAAAAAGTCGCTCATTACAGTACGACGTAAATCCAAGCGTAGATTCTTACCTCTTATTCGTTTTCTTTCGGTTGTCAAAATCCACCGTGCATTTTTTAAAAACATACATTAATGAATTCGAATATCGTAACAAAACGTAAACGAGAGTCAACGATTTAAAAAAATCACTCGTAATTTTTCGAATCTTTTTGTAAGTTTTTAAAAATCACTTCTTACTTTCGTTCAAAATATTTACAATAAAAAGAAGAAAAGCTCCTTTTTGTATATAAATATATGTCGATTTTATGATCTTATTTGCTTATGAATAATTAATAGCGGTATCTTCAAATCGCACTTGAAATTAATCGTTACTCGAAAGCGATCGATCATTTATGCGGACAATTATGTTGTCGCAACGATATCATCCGGGTGTTTATCCATCCTTGCACGCTATCCACATTTTACACTTACGATTAACTCGACAATTAGTCGTAACTAATTAATCGTTTACGGAAATCCCCATAAACTTATTATTCACAGTTTACTGTCAGTGATGCCGTGTATAGGTACTCTCTGGTTCGTAGGATAACCAGAAGCTCGCCTCCCTTCGACAGCACGAGTCTCGCACTTGATATACAGGTATATACGTATGTACCAACACGTATGCATGATGCACATGGATGTTACACAAGTCGATCGTAAATGCACTCACGCGGCTTACATAACGAATCGTAGATGGCTGCGTCGCGTCAAGCGCCTCGACGGTCTCTCGCCCGTCTATTTACGCTATCTCGCCCGTATCGCATATAAAACGTAAACGTAGATGTATATTTAAATTATTTAATTTTACAGGGCATACGAAATACGAAATCTTTCACTTAATGTCTCGTTTATCGATATTTTCATAGACAAAGTGAATATCTCAATATGTGGGAATATCAAGAATTATATTTTTTCCACTATATAATCACTATTATCAATTTTTCTTGATATTTTATGACGATAATTACAAGAGTCTGCGAAATATTTTTAATTATCGTCAAGTCGAACCATGTGTGTCGGAACGAGCGCGACGCAAGCTTACGTTCGCTCACACCCAAGTCCATTTCAATGGGCACATATATATATATATATACGTGCACAATATACTTATATATATATATATAGAACGTACGCTGTTACATCGTAGTACGAATTTCGCTCGGACTCGAGGCTCCATTATAGAGAATATACGTGAGCTGGAAGCTCTTCCCACACGTGCTTCTACTGGACGCGGAGTGTCTCGCGAGCAAATCGAGATTATCGAGGGACGCTGTCGTATGAGAGGGGTGGACAGAGGCCACGACGATATAACCGAGAGAAAAGCAGTCCATGCCAGGAATCTCAGCATTTTGGGTCGCAAGTTCTGTAACGCAAGAGCCAAAAAATACCTTGAGCGAACTCAAGCTCCTCAGGGAAAGACGTAATCTTCTAGGTGAACATTCACTACAATGAACTGTAATAAAAAATGTTTGAAACATATTTATACAGTTTTTAATTAAAAGAAGACAACATCATTTGACTTTTTTGAAGTCGAAAAATATTGAAATTAAAGTTATTACAGTTATTAGAAATGTTAGTGCCGCCATATTTAATTTTTCCAAAATTAATTGGCCAATTCATCAATCAATTTTATTATAATTAATATCAAATTGTGAAGATTCTGGGTTCGTGATTTCTAAAATTCACAAGTACCAAAGTTCATCCCCATCGAGCTTCTTTTTACACGCTTGTCGTTAATTTTTCAATTTCAAAATATTTCAATGACTTTCATGTAAATATTCGCTGTCGAAAAAATATATACATCGACGTCGGAGAGGAAACAATAAACAATATTTGCCGACTGGCATAATTTTATTTTTACGCTTGGCTCGTAAAAGCTTATACGATGTTATTATTATTATTATTTGTTTACCGAGGAGTTGGAGAAACTCATAAAGTACGAGTTTCATGTAACTCCCAAATACGTAATTGACCTTTTTCGATCTCATCTTGCTCAATACCGAAAAAAGAGCGAGAGTGGAAAAAGAACAGAGGGAGAAAGAGAGAAAGAGAGAGAGGGCAATATAATCTTCCGCGTGACTCTCATGGTGAGCTCACGGTCTCTCCCCAGACGGTTCGTTTCCATAAGACACGTTCGATAATTGATCGTTCGTTTGAATAAACACGAGTCAAGTCACGAGGATACTCGTGTTTTCGTTTTATCAGTGGAAGTAAATGCAATATACACACATATATGTGTATATATATATATATATGTATATACACATTCATACGCGTATACAAATATATATATTTCGACCACTGTCTCATCCGTTATTTATAGGCTTTTCGCAAGACGCAGGGAATATAATATTTCAACAATGTCAACAAAAAAATATATATATCATTCGCGTACGTTCTACTTCATCGATCTGCAAATTGAACGATCCTTCGATTCGATTGCATTATCAATATTCTTTTCTCGCTGTCCGGGAACTGCGATGACGACGAAATGCGACGGATCGATACGGAAAAAGATATAATCAATAAACGATAAGATACGCGTTTGTCACGAGGTTACTTTTTTCCAATCTGATTTGTTAGATTTTTAAGATTATATATTGTTTTTTGTCACATGTCGAGGAATGAGCATCGATCGAGCGATAGCGAGAACTCGTGATCGCTCATAGTCACGTGAATGAGATAACGACATTCCACCATAGATCACTATAGTGCTAATGTCGTACATTATACGTATAGGTATATATTTCATAAATACTCACATATATTATTCAGGATGAAGCAAGTAGAATGCTTTAGCTTATGGCCATTAGTTATGCGATCGATCAAATGTAACGGACAAGGTCAATAATATTGATTTATTACTCTTGCTTCAATGCGAAATTTGAAGAAAAACTAATTTATAAAACGATTATTGATACTTTTCATCGTCGCGTCGTTCTTCAAATATCTCCAATAATTTCCACCGATGAATTTTTATTTCAGTCTCTTGATTTCAGAAGAACTACGAAGCGTCGCGAAGACGACACAAAGAACAATATTTCCCTGCCCTAATTAACCCGATTTGTTTCTTCTATATTTGTCCCTCCACGATATAAATCAATAAAATTGCTTTAATCAGGGTTACATTTATATTATTTATCAGTATTGAATAAAACAAATATTGCTTTTGTAATATCATAGATGATTGACATTTGCGGATTTCAGGAAAATCGCTTTAGTGATTATTCTGACGAGGGCCGGTCTCGATCTCGATCCAAATGCTCTCAAGAGGCAAAGGATCACCGTACCGAAGCTCGGTCTTATACCATGGTGTGTCGAGGCTACGGTCGTCGCTGTCATGACTACTTACCTACTCGACTTACCCTGGATATGGAGTTTCCTAACTGGAAGTGTCATTGCTGCGGTTTCACCGGCCGTCGTGGTGCCGTGCCTATTCAGACTTCGTGGCAAGGGTTACGGGGTCGCCAAGGTACGTACACGGTGTGACAGTATATTTCTCGAATTTCCCACATAATACATTCCACTGATGTGACATTAATAAATCGATATTATTAATAACAATAAACACAATGATTACCGTGGTAAACACGAAAACGATTTATTTATAAAATCGTATCGATCAAGTTACGATCAAGTTACGAAAAAAAAAATAACAAATCGGCGATATGGTGTTTGCAGGGAATCCCGACGTTGATAATCGCGATAGCTGGTATCGACGACGCAGCCTCGGTCGCCATCTATGGAATCATGAAAAGCGTCATGTTTTCGCAAGACGCTCTTTGGTATCAGATTCTTCAGGGCCCTATCGCTATAGTAGGTGGCATTGGCTTCGGTGTTTTGTGGGGATTCCTGGCGAAATACGTCCCGGAAAAGGGTGACGTAAGTTTTGTTTTACATTTTTCATTACAAACATACGAATACAACAAAAAAATACGTATATTAGTAGTACAATCGTTAGTAAAGATATTGGAGAAGAAACAATTGATATTCGTAAGATAAAATTAATTCTGTAATTAATAGATTTTTCGGTAAATGGCGAATTTCAAGATGGGAGATATTTTTTTATTATTTATTTTTATTTATTTATTTTGTTCGTTTAAGAAGGTGCACGTCCTCGTGTGTCACTGTGTTCGATGATTTGACCGATCTGACCGACAGACGCGAAGCAAACGATCTCGTGACTGGGGTTTAACGTCGTAACGTTAATATATTTTCCTCTCCGACCCCGCCCCTCGTCGACGTTCGATGACACTTTGGTCTCGTGATCGTCTTGATATAATAATCAGCCACATGGTTATGTACACATGAGAATGTGACTCATACTATTATATATGTATGTATATATAAAATACGGGCAAGTTTAAAAGACGATGCGAATAAACGGTTGTCACACGGTATTCATTGACGCACGGGCTACGACCGGGAGATACCGCACTCTTCTTGACGAACGACAAAGGCTCCCGCATCGATGAATGCTTTCGCGTGTCAAATCAGTGAAAAGCCTTTCTTTCTCGCTCTCTTTCGCTCCGTCTCTCTGGCCGCACGTGATTCCCATTGTCTCTGATTTATCGTCATCTCATAAATACTCTTGAAGAGGAAACGCTTTTTCTCGTTCTCTCTCTCTCTCTCTCTCTCTCTCTCTCTCCCTCTTTCTTTGCTACTGAGAATCTTTGCACGTTTCTTTCCTCGGAAATTTATAATTCCCATCGCGAACCTAGAAAGGTCGAACGAACTTTCGTCATAAATTGAAAGAAAGAACGGAAATTAAACGAATATCCAATTGATTATTTTGTTTCTCTTCGAAATCATTAAAATTCGAAGTATGTTCATCATAATACGTCCGAAAATTTTGTTTTGCTCGCACGTAATGCCAAGTACGTCGATGTAATTATTTCACGCATCAGAGGGTCGGGCTCGATTGTTTATCTTTTCTTATATTCAATAATTTGTCACGTTACTTGCGAGAAACAATTTTTTTTAGATTAAATTCACTTGTAAATCAGCACGTACGATGGCATAAATTCATGCTTCATAAGCAATTGTTTTTGAGTACGTGAAAACATTGTAAACGCAGGTACATTCCTACACTCGCTGCGGGTCTCGGTGGGTCAGAGATAAGGTTTATTTGGAGAATTCTCTCTTCCTCGTTTTTGCGCACAATTGTCCTTAATGTACACTATATGTCTATATATATGACATGTATATATATATATATATATATATATACATACAGAGTTAAACTTGTGTGCGAAATAGAACGAGAAAACGTCGAGTCCGGTCTCTCGAGTTTCTCGGAGTCTCCGTAGAGCTTGAGACGACGAGGACGACGACGAGGACGAGGACGAGGACGACGACGACGACGACGACGATCGATCAAGCTCTCCCTTGGCGTAGCCTGGCCTCTCGGGCAATCGAGCGAACGTCGTTTGAAGAAGTAGAGAAGCTCCCTAGTACACTAGAAATACGTACATATGTGTGTAGAGCCAGACATGACCACCGGTGTTCAGCTTTCTCGTGTGTAGATCGACTGGAATCTACTTCTCTCTCTCTCTCTCTCTCTCTCTCTCTCTCTCTCTCTCTCACACTCTTTGGTCAGTTTAGTCCACCACGACACGAAGATAAATCCACGCCACACGCCACTAAGACTATATATGTGTCCAAGGGATGAATCTTCTCCTGGGCCATGTCCCTCACGTATAGCTGGTAACCCCCAACCGACTCCTCGCTCTTCCGTTTTCGTCCGGGCACTGGTGATTCCGAATAGAGAATCGCTTACGTGACTCTGGAAATTCGATTCTTGATTTTAAACAAATCAACGAGCGTAGTAGCGTTGAATTAATCCAAATCGCGTATTTTTGTATTTATAATCACGTCTTTGTGAGATTAGATCGAATATTTGTCTTAAAAAAAAACAGTCGAGTCGGTATAAAAAATTATAATATTAAACAGCCATTTTAACTAATACGATTGATACGACCTACCATTTCTTCTCTCCAAGTTACAATTTATGCCAATTACCGTTTTTTTTTTGTTAATGCACGACGCTATAATTTTGGGCATTTCTCGTTCGTGACATTATGGATAATCTTTAGAACAAACGATGAAAATTTTCAAAAGCGCAAGGGAGGAGAAAATGGGTTTTGTCCGACCAGGAAAAATTGCATTCCGAGTTCCATGTACGATGTATATATATATACTGATATGTTACATGGTACCCGAACCACGTCCGCTATTCACAGTATGCGACGGCGATACGAGTGTCCTCCCACAGCCTTTACTCTCTCACACTGTAAACACACGACTCTGGAGCGAGCTAGACGATTCTCTCGACTATTATATCTATATGTACGTAATAGAAAACAATGATATGACAGAACGGTGGAATTTCGCTCGAGGCTCAATGCCAGAGAAGCGAAACAGTTTGTGTTGGAACGAGGAAATGGATCTGAAGACACGGAACGAGAGAGCGAACGAGAGACAGAGAGAGAGAAAAAGAGAGAGAGAGAGAGAAGGACAAAAATTGATATCCCAACGATAGCCTCAATTTGCTTTGGGTCTTGCGGGAAAGTAGCTTCGAAGCGGCGAGATGGCGAGGATACTCGAAATCGTCGGGGCAGAACTATATAAAAGGGATCGGCGAGTAAGAAGAACCAGAAGGGTGGCAAAAGTATCGCCGGAAGTTAAACTCATTCCCCTTGTCGACCCCTCGAGCGATAGATAGAAGGATCAAGATTCTGGTTACGAGGACCTTCTTACGGGGCGTGAAAGATCCGTTTTTTCCTATAAGGATCGTGTATATGTATAATACGTACCGCGAAAAAAAAAATAATAAATAAAAAAAATCAAACGGATAAAAATAAAAATGCATCGCACACACAACACATTTGGAATACACACATTGAAAAGTAGACAAACGAACGTGATATAATATTTATTGCACGATCGAACTATATTTCTTTTTTATTTATTGTATTTAATTATAAAAAAAATACATCCTGTTACGTATTGGTTGCGCGCGCATACCGCATAACACACATTCGTATACACAGGAATCTTGGTCAAAGCGAGAATTCTCTTTTGTTGTTTATCATTATTTATTCAATCAGTCGCGATGCGTTCTCACGAACGAGGTTATGAAAAGAAAAAAAGAATAACTAAAAGAAAAAACACCCATACACAATGCTACAATAATGACAGGGGTGGTGGTAGTCGAGGTATTTTTCGCCCGCCACCGTGCGAACAAACAAACGCTCTCTCTGGTTGATACAACGAGAGAGATTGAGATAGAAAAAGAAAGAACGACGGGGGAGAGGAATTTATATCTGCAATGGATAGCCTTTTCGACCACCCCCAATTTCTGCTATATATACTTTTGGAAGCTACCTCCATCTCTCTGCCTGTATCTCTCACTCTCCCTCTGCCCCCTCTCTTTCTCTCTCTCTCTCTCTCTCTCATGAATTGCAAATTGCAGAGTGAAAATAGCGAAAAGTTTTTTTTTAAAGTGGGGGTAGGGGGCGAGGGTACCAACAGGCGGGTAGGAGGCGGGAGAATCGGAAGCTCTCTGGAGTTCTCATTCTCCTCATCCTCGTTCGAAGCTCTCGTTCGCTTCGCAGACTCGTCGAGTGCACTCGTCAGGCCACAACTAATTTGTATAGACTCGACTCGTTCTTTTATATACCATCGTTTATGTATTTATATGTACCTATACATAACGTAAATATAGATGGAAAGTTTATATACGGATCGGTTCGATACAAATAGTTGTGCATAGTTGTGCTAAATATTTATTTACATATATATATATATATATATATATATATATCGATCGACAGTAAAGATTTGAAATTCAATTCGGTCAGCGACGTCGACAAGTGCATCGATGCACACGGCCAACCGGAACTGCATCCACTCATACTCATCGATATGGATACTCTCGGATATGAACACACAAATACGTACACACACGTTGGCTATCGATTTTCCTGAATTAAATGTTTGCGAATAGAGCTTTCTATCGGTATTCTATATATCTCTATATATACTTATGTGTGTATGTATGTATCTATATATCTATATATCTATATCTATTGTCAGTAGAACGGCTTCACCGACGGCGTGCAGTCGAATTCTGGCCCGCGCACAGTGTGCTTTTGCCGCATTGGCACCTGCATCGCGCTCGCCATTCTCTATCATTCCATCCATATATTTCCACGTTGCCTGAGCCGAGCTCCTTCAGGCTCAGCTACATCACGGCTGTACCTCTCGATGCCTCGGAATATTAAAAATTACGATCGAAAGATAAATTCTACGACGTCGATGCTGATATGTTGTTTTTCGTTTTTTTTTTGTCTTTTAATTTAATATTTGCCTAATTGTACACGATTCTATAAAATTTCCGATAATTCGAATAATTCAATATAATTATTTAAAAGGACGTAGTATTAAAATGAACGAAGTAATTATGTATTTTCCTTTGGTATGTGTATTTTGTTTGCGTTGTGTTTTATCGTTCGAAGAACATTTCGCGTAGTCGCGATGAGAGAGAAAACGAAAAATATATAGGAACGGTGTTTCGCGGTTCGTCTGTGTGCACAGTGTCCCAGTGGCGAAATGTAATATTGGCCGGCTTACCGCAATATCGAAAAGGACGAAAACGCTCGAGATAGTAGTCTCTTGGTAGAGAGTCACGATTCTGCCATCGCTTTTCACTCCCCTGCAGACACAAACCGCGACCACTAAAATACATATCGACGTATACCATATCGTATCCCTGTACGTGAAACTTATGTAAAACATTACACGTATAACGTATATATATATATACGTAGAGCATTGAGATTGGTAAAGCCCAAAGAATATCTAGTCGACATTCATTCGGCACGGTAACCCATGATCCGTGTACGTGGAATCCTTGAATATTTTTCCGCCAGATGCATAGTGAGACGTCTATTCGATTTTTCATCGGTCCCTTTTCCTTTCGTAACAGATTTTTTATCGTCGGAATATTTCGACAATTTGTTCGAAATATTTTTTCACGCCGAGAGAAACTTTCAACGAATTGAAATTACGAGAGTTTCTTCGTATTTTTGTGCAAATATGTATACGAAAACAAAACGAGAGTTTTGTGCATTTTATCATTGGCTTAATGAATCAATCTTCTTTTCTATTCGATAAAACCTCCCTTCGGGTCCGTTTCGTATACGTATCGAATTTTCAATCTTTGCATCTTGTTGATTGTTACGTGGAATATATAATGTATAAGCTCTTTTTTAATTACCACGGTAAAAATAATGCGATTATTTTTTTGTTAAAAAAAAATATATAATAATTTCATCCTCTCAACGTGATGCAGATTCCACCAGGCAAAAATACAGTGGGAGAGGGAGGGTAGAGGAGAAAGAGAGAGAGACGATAAAGAGAGAGAGAGCGAGAGAGAGAGAGAGAGAGAGCGTTACCACAGCTACATCTCGGGGTATCTTGTTAAGCCGACCGGAGGATTTAACGGCTCTCCCTGTGTGCACGAAGTGAAATTCTCGAGAGATGTACGTACCACGTATGAATACGTGTAAACGCGAATGAGAACCGAGGAAACTGCCGGAAAGTGGAGAGAAAATGGAAAAGAGCTCCTACAACTACATGCTTGTATGTGTTGATGGATAATGGATATAGACAGAGAGAGAGAGAGATAGACAGACAGACAGAAAGAGAGAGAGAGAGAGAGTGAGAGAGACAGACAGACATAGAGATAGAGGGAGAGAAAGAAAGAAAGAGAAAAAGAGAGGGAGAAAGAGAGGACGAAGGAGAGAGAGAATGAGAGAAAGAGAGAGAGAGAGAGAGAGAGAGAGAGAGAGAGAGAGAGAGAGACAGACAGAGAGATAGAGAGAGAGAGAAAGAAAGAAAAAGAGAAAGAAAGAGAGAGAGAGAGATGGAGAGCCAAGGTGAATGTAATCGGACGCGAACCAGTCGTGGTCCATGGCCCAATTGCTTGGAGAGTTCCGGGACGCTGCATTGTCTCGTACATTCGTGTCCTTCCGATAGTGAAGATCTTTCTTGAATGCTTTATGGCTGATCGCGGCCTCTTCGTTCTTTCTCTCTCTCTCTCTCTCTCTCTCTCTCTCTCTCTTTCTTTCTCTCTTTCTCTCTTTCGCCTCTTTAAGGCTCAGGAGTGCCAAAAAAAAAACGCTGACCCCGCTCCTAATCGTCGAGTAACTCTGAAGCCAGAATGGCAATATAAACAACCAAATGTATTATATTTATTATTTATACAAAAATAAGGTTTATTCGCGTTGATCGTTAATTAACTTTGTCAATTTCCGATTATTTTAAATTTCGAGTTTTCATCAACCCGTAAGTCTCTACAATCTTTCGAATAAATATATTATGTATAATATATTGTTAATCCGTGTCGAAACTAAAATCCCACAAAGTTTTCTTCACTTGATTTTTTCTTCATTTTTTAATACAACGTATGACATTTTACACCCTCGTAAATCTCATAGCGAGAATGATAGTGGAAGTTTATCACATTTTTTAAAATATAGGTACACACACACATATATATATATATAATACATATATAATACATATATATATATATATATATATATATATAATAACCGAGAGCATGCACAGGGTTTGCACATAAGGTGTATCACCGTGAAATAGAACTGCATATGATGATACTCTACGTTTTCATCCCTCTCTCTTTTTTCGACGGTGCGTGTATGCGCTACAAAGTATGGAGAAACTCGGGAAAGGTATTTAATCTTGCTCGGAGACTCGGAGTTTATATCTCCAACATTTCGTGCCTCCTCTCCTATATATACACATATATATTAAAAATATAAATATATATGTCCCTTTATATGGTAATAATATGTATGCGCACGTACATATAAAAAATATATACGTCCTTTTAGTGTGCATGGATGAAAAGCACGCTTCTCGTGCACATACAAGAATATTCATATATATATATATAGATATGTGTTTCATTCGTGTGTATGCTATACGTGCCAGATGACCCGAAGATTCGAGAGAGGGTGTACTGGAGGATATAAAGAAAAAGGGAAACGAAAAATTGCATATATACACATGCATATGTGTATGCATGTGTGATGTTGGGCATTTTACTACATTCATGGAAAAAGGTGTATAGCTTGTAACATCGGGTACATGTGCGAGTGGGAAAATCCGTTTCTATTCCCAACCTCCGCCACGCGATGTACAGAATCGTGTTTACCTAGGCTAACGCCTATATTCTATTTCTACGTGCCCCGAAGGATATTCTCACGTTCGTGGCGATTTCTGCGACATATTCGATGGCTTCTATACATTTCGTGCACACTCGTGTGTACATATGTTTCTCGCGGTGGTATGCACGATCTCGATAGTAAAATCTCCTTCAGCAGTTGAACTCCCGTATTCCATTGGAGTGAAAGTGCGTATATAATATCGTATTTGGCTTTAGAATCCACCAGCTCAATATTCTTCGTGAACATTTTTTTCGAGTCGTATTGTGACGATTTTGTTCTAGAAAATTAGAAAAAAAAAACATGTGCGAAGATGTAATATTTGTTTCATTTGATTTATTCTACTGATTCGGACATATTCTCACAATCGGTCACTTCGACTTTGTCGTTTTTTCAGTTGGGACGCTGTGCTTCGGTTTTTATTATTATCAGGCATGAAAAAGTCTGATGTACGTATATTATTATTGAGATTGTTATTAACAATACTATTGTAGGTGGTATTGCGCAATCGAAGGGCAGAGGCATAATATAAATATAAAAGAGAGAATAAACCAAAATAATAAATCCGGAAAAGAAATAATGGTGATGTAATAGATTTTTCAACTTGACCATTTTTTATTTTGCCGAAACTTTTATATATTATAATACCCCACTAAAACATTTTTGTGAATTTTTTCAAATTTGTTTACCCTACTGCAAAAAAGTTATGAAGTTTGAAAGAAAAACGTCTTTTTTCAACCATTTTCAAACGCTCATAACTTTAAAAAAAATTGGTTAATCGAGACGTGTTTTTTTCGAATTTTTCGTTTTTAAACGCGCATTTCAGAAAAAAATATATAAATAAAATATTCAAGTCATATTTTATGAAATTTTTCATTTTTTTTCGAGAAATATCTCAATTTCTCAAAAACTCTATTTTTTCTTTTTTTTCTTTTTGAAAATTTAATTTATTCTGAGTTTAATGCCGTAAGATTCATCGTGGGCAGATTTTTCTTTCTAACAACGGAACAGCACCGTCAGACACCAAATATCATTACAAAGATAAAAGCCCTCATAATTTTCAGGGATATCGAACAAATATCACGGGTGCAAATTTTATGGTGAAATGTTTTGTTTTATACTTATGACACATGGAAATCTTGTATCGTCGTTTTATATAAATATGATAAAAAATGTATTTCTTAGCATTATTACCAAATGTTGTAACGATCCCACTTTCGTCTTGCAGCCTTTTATGATACCACTGAGGGTGCTGATGTTACTGGGCGGTGGTCTCTTGGCAGTATTCGGTAGCGAGGCGATCGAACTCGGTGGTGCTGGTCCTCTGGCAGTCGTTGCAGCAGCTTTTGTTAGTTGTTACTTCTGGCAACAGGAAGGCTGGGAAGTCGACGACGTGCGTAAAACGCTTTTAAATTATATCAAGCTTCATATTTTTTAAATCACGTTCGAGTTAATTATATGTCAGTAGTAATTTAATGTGCATCAAGAACAAAGAATTTACGTCCCAGCTAAAACACACAAAATTAACGGCCAGAATTTCGTTTCACCAGAAATGTCAAATGGAATTTTTTTACATTCGGATTTTCTTGATTCTTCTTTGGAAAGCGTCAATTTTCGCAGTTTGCGAGACTGAAGAGAACGCGAATGCACGAGTTGAGTATAAAGCGAGAGCGGCAAGAGTTTTCCCGAATGCGCGGTTATAGAGGGCATATACATCGTTCTCGCCGGAAGTCTCCGTATCTGGTGGTTCTAAAGGCCGGAAGCCTGTCAGAGCGAACATAGAAACCGCGAGGCGGGAAGAGAGAGAGAGAGAGAGAGAGAGAGCGATTGAGAGAGATGCATGCCGGATGCAGCGTCAACACGAGCCTATACTCACGCGCACGCGCCCGAATGTATCCTAGAAACGCAACCCCTTTCTGCCCTCTTGCCACTCTTGCACGCATTTCAAACTTCTATAAAATATTCACAAGCTTTCCCAAATGAATTTCGATTCCGTGGTGTACAACATTTCTCTCTCTCTCTCTCTCTCTCTCTCTTGCTGTTTCTTTCTACGTGCTGGCTTATGTAGGTACGCGTATACCTACCCTGACAATTTCTCTTGCTCCCCTGGCATTTTATCCAGCTAGCCAAACCGCGACGCGCAACCCCAAGTATCGGAGCAGAAACATGCGAACTACATTCGTATATATATGAAATACTGAACTTTGCCAAAATTGAAACAGTTAATCGCGACCTTATAACTAGTCGAACATACCAATTTAAGAGAGCCCAAATATAAGAAGAGTTTGGCAACGTGGAGTATAATGTGAATTCGAGAAGGCGAAAAATCAATCAAGACCCTCGTGGATCTGGAAACGGCATAAAAACAAAAATTTTAACCATTCGCGTTAAATACGAAAATATAGAAAAGTTTTGTTTGAAGATACGAAGTTTATAAAAAAAAAAACGTTGTTTAATATTTTCTACCATTATTGATAGAATAATAATTAACTCGTTTCCTCGTAAGCAAAGTAATTATTAGATAAAGTAAAATTGTATTTTCTCAATTACTTCACGTGCCACAATTTTTGTTTATTTCCGTCATTTTAAACTTTTCGCAGTTCATTTGCTCGTTATTCAGTGAAAAGAATAGCGAAAGAAGGACAGAAGGATAGAAAAGAATTGGAAGCTCATCGTTAAAGTCTAAAATAGCGTCGAAAAAGGCTAAGCTGGCTAACACTCCGAGAAAATAGCATTTTGAGACACGAGAGAGAGAGAGAGAAAGAGAGAGCTTGAACCGGGTAAATGCGAAAAAAAAGTTCAGGTCCAGTTGGCCAGGCTGGAAGAGTACCAGCGAGCTAGTTTTCCTCGCTACTTTTCCGTCGAATAAAGGCACTGGACTCAGCTGGTGTTTGCAACCCGTCTTTTTCTCTCCCTCTTTTCATCCCTCTCTCTCTCTCTCTCTCTCTCTCTCTTCCTCCGTCAGCCAGAAAAGAATCGAACATCTTTCGCTCGACCGACCCTCCCTTCTCTCTTTCGTGTGCTACTATGCACCCCGGGGTTACTAGGTTACTCGGGTTTGCTGAAAGGAATCCGGGCGTCGAGAGAACGCGCGCCAGTTCTTCCGAATTGCTCAAGGGACGTGAATATATATATGCAAACGTCGATGTATACGTTACGTAGGAACGATAGGTGGTCCAAAAGTGGGGCGAAAAAAGTCCGGACCGATAAAACCCATTACCCTAGCGAAATTTCTCTCCTTCGGTACGATCTCGCGTTTCGAAAAATCTTTTCTCACAATTTTCTTGTATCTTCGCGCAAACTTTGTTTCATCTTCTTCATCGTCTTCTTCTTTCTTTTTAAAAGATCTTATTTAACACGTCACCGAGGAAAGAAAAAAACAAAACAAAAAACGAAGCAAATCAGTCGAAGGAAGAACTCTTTTTCATTCGGGGAAAACAGTATCGCGATGAGGGGTTGCTGCGGTGGCCTGTGGCTTGGCATCGAAAAGGATCGTTCGGGAGAAGGATCTGTGGGGTGGACGGGTAGTTATCGCAGTTAACCGTGTTTTACGGGTCACGATAGAGGGAACTGCCGCATCACGCCTCTCTCGTGAAAACTACCCTACCCCTCTCGCGGTCCTTTCCATGTCCCAATCCCATTCTCCTCTTAAGGCCGTAAGGAATCGTAAGCGTGGAAGTTTGCCTCGGGGCTACAGCGAAGAATACTCGGCACACGAATTCTACTATACTGTACCGCAGCAAGGAAATATATACGTACACATGTATATACATATATATATATATATAGGGAGGGAGGGGGAGAGAGAGAGAGAGAGAGAGAGAGAGAGAGAGAGAGAGAGAGGAAGAAATTTCCCAGTAGCGCCTGGCCCACTTCCGGTACGTGTACCGAGGTTCACCATTGCCGAGGGATAATTTGCCATTTGGATCCAGCGCAGCAACTGAAACTTGGAAATCCTCGCTGCGATTTGGTCCAACTAGCCACAGCGTATATTTGCACACTCACACACAGCCACAGACACACATAGAAAGGCGATTACTTACGCTCGAACGCAAACAGATATGGAGCGAGTCAATACCGAGTGATTAACGATTTGACGATTGAGTGGACTAATCGCTTTATACCAATTTCCATTTCTTTTTTTGTTTTTTTTTTTCGAAATGTTTCTTATCAATGGTAATTAGCATTTTTTTAAATAGATCTGTAATTATATTAAAGTTACGAGGGTCGATCGAGACATTGATTTATCGCAATTTGAGAAAAGGTAAACTGAAAAATGAAATTTTATTTCTTTAGTTTATTTCTGATGATAAAAAGTATATGGGTGGTTTTTAATGTAGCGACATTGATGTTCTATGGATTTTTCCGCGGTAAGAAATTTTCACGTATTTCGTATAGCGTATAGGAATTTTTTAAATGCGATTTGTATTCACACTTTTTTTCTCCCCTTAAAACCTCGGACGAAAACCTCGTTAATTCGATGATTAATTTGATCGAGTGCCAAACGGGAATGCAATACGAACGTGCACTCGCGGGACGTTGAAAGTCTCACAGCCGAGTGAAGTCAGAGGCTGCTCTAATTATCATCAACGAGCAACAGTGTTGCCAATATCGTTAAGAATACGGGAACGAACTTTGACTCGATTGGATTATCCTCAATTACTCGAGTACTCTCATTCACGAAGAGCTCTCTCTTCGTGAAAGAGAGAGAGAGAGAGAGAGAGAGAGAGAGAGAGAGAGAGAGAGAGAGAGTCTCGTCTTATATTTCTCGAACCCGGGAACATGGAGCGGACGGTACGTTTCCTGTTTCTCGTGTTTCTGAATTTTCCATCATATCAACGTCTTTTCCAGAAGATAGCTCGAAAACTTCTCCTACTCCGAGTTTCCATTCCGCAGAGCTTCCATCCCGTAGCGTAGCCGTGAGCGAGAAAAATAAATATAAACAAGCCGCATTCGTGCAAAAGCGTATTAAAGAAACTTGCCAAGATAAACCTCTAATTAAATTAATCGATTGTCCGGGCTTCTCGTTAATGAATACGCGGCAAAAAAAAATTTCATACGTAACATACATTTTTTTCTTCTCTTATATTTTTACACTTTTATTCAACAACGCGAGAAAAGGTGCTACGTAATCCGGTTACAGAAATTAATTGGAGCGTTACGGATATATAAAAAAGTCCAACCGTTGGGAATTCTTATAATGCCGTTGAACTTTTTTTTTCTCCCTGATATTTCGTGCAAATTACCGTGAAGCTTGAAGCACGGCCAGAATCGAGGGGAAATAATCTTTTTTTTCTCTCTTTCTTTTAATCATTATGAAATAAAAAGTAAGGATAATTTCCCATATAGAATTTTATAACCAGCGCGTGACATTATTTTGAGCCAGTAAATAACACCCAGCCCGGAAGTGCATTAAAATTCTCCCCGTGGTATTCGAATGCAGCCGTACTTTTATAAACCAATAATTTTCATTGCACTGGAAACTATTGTGCGATATGTCTCTATTCCCATATACACGCTACTGAATTGTACTAAACTTTTCGGCATGCTCCACAAAACTCGTCCTATATATATATAGGATGAGTTATATATATATATATAGTCGCGATATGTTCGTTAAAACTCTAAACTGTAATACGAAGTGGGTATGCGTGCACGAAGCTCTCTCGTCGTTGTATAGATGCGCTCGTGGTGCACACCGGAAGTTCTCGATTTCGCGTCCGTACTGAGCGGTAGACTTGTTCCGAAGGACATACGAATAATTCGCGAGCAGCGAGCGCGGTAGAGCTGCTTTTCACGAGAGCCGTATTACGTATACCTATATATAACGTTCTCCTCCTGGTACACCGAGGCTGTATCTATTTACATCTTTGATAGCTGCATCCATCCACTCTGGTGAAACGAGAGAATCGCTCGACGTTCTCTCGCTCTCGCTCTAGCCGATGGTATCGCCTAGAAGCCAGCACCAGTCGTCGAAGTCCTCTGCGAGAAATAACGATACCCTCGAGAGGATTTCGTCGCTCTCTCGCTGGTGAAATCCTAGGGGAGTGACGAAAGGCTCGTTTCCCTGTCGCGTGTATGCATTATTCTTTCGGCTGATCCGTACGAACGGCGGAGACACGATTTATTCTCGAGAAATCACACTTTTATTTTCGTTTGAAAAAACAATAATAATTTTTTAAATACATTAACTCGTTTGTTCCTTTTTTTCGAAAATTTCTATTTTATATTTCATAAGTGTATCAAAGTTCAGTCACGGATAAAATAATTATGTCATATTGTTAAAAAAAAATGTTCATCGCATCCCTTATTTTATTTCGGTCTTCCCGAACTCCTCTTAATCATCCCGTCACGACCGTGGTTCGTTACCGTTGTGCGTAATTAACGACAGTGAATAAATAACGTGGCATAAATTAACTCGTATATATTTATTTAGAATGTAGATCGCGATTCGGCAGAGTGTGCGTCGCAGCTTTATTAGTTTCTCTTGAACACACGCACACTTCTCTCTCTCTCTCTCTCTCTCTTTCTCTCTCTCTCTATATATATAGCTATTGTCTGTAATAATAAGCTCTCGACGTCGGTTCCACGGGATCTCAACAATATTAATATGTATGCGAATTTCTTATATATATGTATATATATATATATACTCGTATTTAATATATAAATATTCATGCAAAGACTAAGGCACCCATAATGAAAATACATTTTGTTATCTATGATGCAGAATCCTGTGGCGATATCCTTCGAGATCTTCTGGATGATTTTCGAGCCTATACTGTTCGGCGTTACTGGAACGCAGATAAAAATCAACGAATTGGAAGGAAGGACGGTTTATCTGAGTCTGTGCTGTTTACTCGCCGGAATCGTCATAAGAATATTTGCGACGGTACTCGTCGGTGTCGGCTCAAAACTAAATCTGAAAGAAAAGGTTTTCATCGCTTTGGCGTGTATGGCAAAAGCCACGGTGCAAGCCGCCCTCGGACCCGTTACTCTCGACGAGATCGATCACTCGCAACCCGATCAGGTTCGTTACGCCGAAACGACCCTAACCCTCTGCGTTCTCTCGATCTTGCTGACGGCACCGGCCGGCGGAATAATTATTTCCCTATCCGGACCGAAGTTTCTGACGAAAACGACCGAGCCCGTTCCACCGCCCGAGGGCTGGAGAACACGAAAGCCTTCCATAAGAGATATTTCGATCATAAACGAGGATCCCGATCTCGAGGAATCGGCAGGTGATACGAAACCCTGATGGACCATGAAACTTCGCGGGACAAAAAAACTGTGAAGAAAAAATACGACTTGCCACTTTTTGGTTAATTCGTCGAGAGAACGATGTGAAATTTTCTCCACGAACGGGCTGTGGAACGAAAAACAAAACAAAACAAAAGAAACGAAAGAAAAATAAGGGAAATTTTTGCGATAATGTTAGAGAACTGTTATTTTTCAAGATTTTTACTTGAATTTTGATGATAGTCGCACAATTAATCCAAGAACTCATGGAAATTCAAGTGAAAATTATGAAAAGCCCGATGATGATTGTCGTTTAAATGTAAAAAATTGGCGATGTTATTGCCATTTAGGAAAATCCGAGTTGTCGTCGTCGTCGTCGTCGTGAAGATATATGAAAGAATTATGACAACGAGGAGAATCGTGTTGGTGAAAACATCGTTTCTTCGCTAATCTTGTACATAAATAACGCGTAATTTAACCTAGATGTAACGTCACTATAGAGACAGAGACCCGGTAAATGTCGAAGATGTGGCGTGAAAATGCGAGGAAAAAAAACCAGAAATGGAGAGGAGATAATAAACATTATTTTTACGAGTCTGCGTATTGCTCAATGATTCGTGTTTAGTTACCAAGATACTCACGGCGTGGACTTCTCTTTGAAGAAAAGATATTTCAACTACTCAAAGATAATGACGAGAGACGAACGGCGAAGCGAGGAATTTGAGAATCAGAGAACGAGATCTACCTTCTAGAAGTGCGAAACAAAAACAATAACTTCAAGACAACAAGGTAGGTGAGATAAAATAAAAACCTCAGTAAAAAAAACTTAATAAAACGCGATCCTTGTCGTTACGACAAAGCTAACAGTTCTACAATTTTATTCGAAAAAGAACTCGTTAGGATCTAGTGGAGATATTCGAATAGTGACAGCCGATTTGCCTTTGACTTATCTTATTTTTAAAGAACAACGTTTTTTTACAGTTTATTAGAAGACGCATATGAATTTACCAACCGAGTTGCGTATCGTTTAGCGTTAAGGTGGATGTGACATAGATTCTCTATATTCTATTCTTTCCCGGTCCATCAAAGGTACGTAAAGCGCTCTGTCTCACCCTCGTCTTCATTCGGTAAAACACCCTTTTGAAAGGTTAACGGAATTCCTCGTTCGGTAATAAAAAAAAAACACAGTATACCTACAATTTTTATGAAACACAGTTCATCCACCGAAAAAGCACGAGAGCAGCAAAATCTGTGGAACAATTCTACGATTTCATAATCTCGTACCTTTCTTGGAATATGGATCGGTTTAAACGAGAATTGTTGTTAAAATAACACACTGTGGTTGCTTTTTCAACATAAACTGTAAACTAAATTAGGGAGAATAAATTCGATTTATAATCTTTGATCCCAGGTCTTCAGGGGGATGCGCTGACGGCGAATGTCGACATGATAGTGCTGGTGCTAGCGCTGTTTCTCATCTTGTACGGATCCTGAAGCCCTCCTTGACCAGGTGGTACTTTTTGCTTTTCACGGCCGAATCGTTTTCGCAGCGCGTGATACACTTTGCTCTTCATTACGAAAAGAAAGAAGATCGCAGGACCCTGAAGAGAATTGATGGCATCGAAGACGTAGAAGGCTTCGACCCGCCTAGGCATGTGTGGTGCGTAGTGATTCAGGAGCGTTGAGATTATTTCGAAAACCCACGTGATTCCCATCACGGTAGACAGTCTTCCGTTCATTATCAGCCTGAAAGAAGAATCATTTTCTTTAGTCAGGATCCTTAGACTTTTTTCAGACGAACCAATTTGTGCAAATTGTACACTCGTTACTAACTTTGTTCTAACGGCCCGTAATCTTTTACTTCGTGGATCCGTCGGAGTGGCCATCAATCTCGCTATCTCAGCCTTCACTTTGTTGCAGTACCTCACGGTGAGAATGAAAAATGTCATATTTGCTATTAACTGCAAAGTGACAGGCGCAATGAAGAAAACCATTTCGCCGAAGGAATAAGTACTTGCTGGAGAAAGAAGAAAAACAAAGAGTATTACTATATTATCACACCCTCTTTATCTTCATTGTCATTATCATAATCGTTAAAAGTTCTTTAATTAACCTTATTCGTTTATTATTAAAAATCAGAGAGTGTTTCGTAATTATACAAATCTCAATTACTCAATTCGTATTAAGAATGAGATTTTCTACCTTGTTAAACGAATAATTTAAACTAATTTTCCGAACAATGTTGACGTTACTCTTGATTTATAGCGTGTTGAGTTTAACGATATAGTCAATCAACGTCGGTGGCAGTCTGGTCGAAGCTATTACATAAGCTATCGCCCACGAAAAAACGGGAAAAATGAACTAAAAAATCATTAAGCACCATTGGGGAGGGGGCGGGGAGTTATTTGTCGGGAAGCGTTCGTACCTGCAATCCGTTAACACTTTTTCGAATAACCTTTCAATATCCCTTTTCGTCCGTAGAACGTGACAAAAGTAATCGAGTGTCGAGGGTAAGTGTCAAACGATAGTTAGTTATATTTTAATTTCAAGGTCAGGTTATGGAAAATGTAAAGGGCAACCGGGATTTCTACTGACAGATTGTACGATATCAGCAACACTTGTAAAATCCTTCATCAATGTCATCAGGTACAAAGTAGCACCTGAAGTTCAGTTTGATCATTCGACAGCGATTGTGCTTTCTCATTTAAAAAATCATGAAATATTGAAGCGGATCAATTGAGGAAAACATATCGCAATTGAACTTTTTCAAAAAGTGAGAAGATCTTCGAATTCACCGTTAAAATGTACTTGGCGAATAACTGACCATCAAGGCGATTGAAACTCCAACATTCCTGTTACTCTGACCCAAGCAATGAAATTCCCTTTACCGTACCTAAAGCAAGAGCTTCGAGCACGATCTTCACAGGCTCCTGAAGCGAGTCGCTTACCTCGAGCATTTCAAGAAAAGTGGACGACAATTTTGTATACGTGGTCTTGACGGAAAAGAATCCTTGGAACTCGGTCCAACGCTATGTCTCATTGTCAGTCTCTCCCAGAGGGTACATTTGATCGAAAAATCAACGATGAACAAATTATCGCCAATCAGACAGATTGCAACATGATTTCAAGAGCTTGTGCAGGACTTTCAAATATTATAATACGGCAATCTTAAATGCAAAAAAACAATTAGATAGACAGAAAACTCTCGAATTCCACATCTTGAAAGAGCATATACCTCGAAAGAAAACTCGCCCAAGTCCCAAAGAGGCGCTTATTCTATCTCAAGCTTCTGCATATAAATATAGTTGTATCTTTTGTCGCCTCAATACAAACGGAGATTCGTGATCCAAAGATCTATCCAACTTGTAAACTACGATTTTTGTATCCAGCAACAGTTTAAGGGATTACACCACCTTGAGATTTTCAAAAAATCGAATTATTTTTCTTACTAGATAAATTGTTTGTGCTTTTTTAAGAACATTTTAAACCCTTAATTCCTTTTCAACATTCAAATTATTTACGAAGTTATAGCAATTAGAATTGAGCGCGGCAGAGAGTCGGTCCGTAACTCAGGTAGCGATCGGACCGGTACGACTGGTCAACGCCTTGACAAAGGATCCCCGGCTGGAACTTTGGATTCTTATAAGCATCAAAATTCTATTCCTGTAATCGTCCTAGAGGTAATTAAACCGGTATACGATAGATTAACTGATACCGATTTGTTAGAGCGCTGTTTAAGAAGATACGATCAGAATAACAACGAACGTCTGAGTGCTATCATTTGGATCTATAGCTCCAAAAGTGCATTACAGTGGCACAAAAATTGTTGAGATTACATCTTATATTCCAAGTAAGAGTAGATGAGTATGGTGAGAAAGGAATGTGGGACCCTTGCACTACTTTTGCGAGCTACTGATTCTACGCTATATCGCAATGCCTGTTAATTATTTTTCTCTTCTTCTTTATCCACCTGACAAATAATCTCGGGATCCTAGTGAGATATAATTTCCCAGTTACGTTCGGTCTGCGGGCTCCGAGTAATATTTAAACATAACTATTCACATGAATACGTATCTCTATATCTGTATACGTAACTATCTGCAATCTGCCCGCATCCCTACATACCTGATTGTATATATCAGACATTTCATGCCAACTCCATTACCACCCAACTTTGACGGTCTTGGATTCGGCAGGTATTTTTTTCTTTCCGTATGACTGCACGATGGGTAAAGAAATCAGAAGGGATTTTTGACCTCATTGCGGTCGTAGAACAACAAATTACTCAATGGTTCGACGTTAAATATTGGCAGAGTCAATGTGGAATGTCCCATGTACGGTACACGTAGTGAATTGCAAATAAAAAGTAGGCAAACGAGGATAGATGATAGCGCGAAGTATTCGCGGGGTCTCCAAGCCTTGATCTCGTGTGTGATGAGGGACCTTTGCTCGGACCGTTCCCTTAATGTAATATTCGCAGTGATCACTAGGTGGACAAACGATCGCGTTGAAAATGGTCCCCGAGAGACGAGACACCACAAGGGGCAGAAAGAGTGAAAGAGAAATCTGTTGAACGGGAGCGGTTCTATGAAACTCGGTCTCTCTGTTCGTACCGTGTACAACTACGAATCCGTGACCTCTCTCTCTCTCTCTCTCTCTCTCTCTCTCTCTCTCTCTCTCTCTCTCTCTCTCTTTCTCTCTTTCTCTCTCTCTCTCTCTCTCTCTCTCTCTCTCTCTCTCTCTCTCTCTCTCTCTCTCTCTCTCTCTCTCTCTCTCTCTCTCTCTCTCTCTCTCTCTCTCTCTCTCTCTCTCTCTCTCTCTCTCTCTCTCTCTCTCTCTCTCTCTCTCTCTCTCTCTCTCTCTCTCTCTCTCTCTCTGTCTGTCTCTCCTTCTTCCGCTTTCTCTCTTGGTTGGGGAATTTAATTAATTTTCCTGGCTTCGTTTTACAGCGCCATCTCTACTTTCCCCATTTTCTACTCTTCCCACTATGTCTATATCTCCCATACCGTTCGAATCGCTTCTCCCTCTCTCCTTTCTTCTTCTCTCCATACCAATTTCTCCCGTCATTCGTTCGTCGTACTCGTTCCTAGTGGTCCAAAGTCCTCGTCCGTAGTAGTTCGTAGCCGTCCGCAGGCGACTTGCGGCAATTGAAATACTAATGACTCGCCCGTTTCGCGTTCCATTCCACGTTTTTTCCTCTTTTTTTTTCTTGTCTCCAATGCCGCGCGGCCTAATGAGTCATAATGACGCTTCCGGTTCCGCGTTCTCTTTCTCTTATTTTCTCTCTCTCTCTTGCTCGCATACTCTCTCTTTCTCTCTTTCTCTCTCTCTCTCTCTCTCTCTGTCCTCCTCACTCCATTTCTCTATTTTCCTACGATCGATCACATCGTAATCAATTCAACAGAGAACGTATAAAACTTTTTAATCTTTCGAGAAATTTAGACTTTCGCGATCTTGATCTATTTATTTTTTCAGACCCTACAGAACTTGCGGACGATTTTTTTAACGAACCGACGAATGAAAGAAACTACCATTCCATCGATTCGACATGTGCGAAAGACGCGTATAAAAAGTTTGGAGGTATAGTGGAGCGTATACTCACTTAGGAACCAGCAGCCATCCATCCCTATGTTCGGACGCAAATGATTTGGCATGTACTCGGTACTATCGACAAAGAAACCTAGGCCTACCACGAGAAGGGCAAACCCCCAGCCGTAAATGGAGTACACGAAGAAGCGTTTACTGTAAGCTCTGCCACGGCTATTGGAAACTCCAGGACCATCTCGGCCTCTGAAAAATGAAGGAGAATCATAATTATATGCATAAAAATTACAAGATAGTGGTAGATATAATTAGGGTTTGGAGGTTTAGCAGTAACCAGATATGATTTAATAACGAGATTCAACATGGAGCCAACATTTGTTACTAATCATTCGCTGATGGAATGGATGTATGTTGATCGATTGCGATCCATCGATTCGACTGCATCTTCGATTGCATTAGAATCCGTGTGGATTGATTTCTCCAATCTGACTAATTTTATAGCTCGATGCGCGTAGGTTTCGCGCTTTTGTTATCAGTGATATTATCGTAGCGAAGCTTTATGATGACCTCGTTAAGCTCGTGATTACTTTGAATCGTTTCGTATATTCAACCATTAGGTACTCGATTTAGTAATCCCATAAGTCAGCCTTGAGCATCTACTTCAAAATCACAAATCTTCCTATAATTTTCGCACGGAGGCCGGTTAATGAGTCCAATTATTCTTCGATTCCGAACATTAAAAATTAGAAATCCGCCAATTATTTCCTCGTTATCTTCCTTCATTCGCAAAGCCGTCTATCATTCACAAGACAGCCATTATACTTATGCTTTTTCACGAAGTAAGCTTTTCGAAAAAGGAAAAATAATGAGGAAGTAATGTACGAGTCACTCATTAGCAGACGTTTTTTTTTTAATTTTTCATTATTTATTTTCTATAATTTCTTTCAGAAATAATCGTCGTGAAATCTCAATGACTCAATCAGTTATAATCAAGGGGAATGCGTAGGTTTTTGGACAATTTTAAGTGATGTTGGCAAAAATTTCAAACAAACTCCGTTCCACCGTAACGAAGGAAATAGAGTTGCCTCGACTCTTCAACATTTTCAAAGGTACCTACATATGACGATGCCAAGATTGGAATTGACCATTTCTTGAATGGCCGATAACTGAAACGCGGTCATCATACACGTACTTTCTCTAACTCTCTCCCTCTCTCTCTCTCTCTTTCTCTCGCGGGGGCGTTCTCGTTGTTATATTATGACGATCCTTCTCTCTTCGCGTAGTGATCTATTTTCGTGACCAAGACTACGTCCCGCGCTTTTCAGCGTATTGCCGCGAGGGCGACCGACTGAAAACACAAACAGAGGAGAACGGATCGCGCGCGAGAGACAGACAGACAGAGAGAGCGAGAGAGAGAGAGAAGAGAGAGAAGAGAGAGAAGAGAGAGAGAGAGAGAGAGAGAGAGAGAGAGAGAGAGAGAAGAGAGGGCGCGAGTGAGCGGCAGGGACAAGAGGGGTGAAGCGTGTGAGCAACGCAAGCTCACATTTTGTTATAGCGATGCATATACCGTGTATATACATGTATGTGTATATAAATATAGTAGGTCGTCGACGGAACACATTGTTCAAACGTTGCAGCTGCAAGTACATGAGCAGCGAGACAGGGGGCGCTCGCGACGCTCGGGGCTATTAAAGCTGTGCCGGTACTGGGGAAATAACGACTACGACGCGGACTCGACGACAACGTTGCAGCGCGGGGCTATTTCGCGTATGCTGCGGCTGAAACAATGCTGCTTTATTCTTGCACGTTTTACCGCTGCCTGCTATACTTGTTACGGTACAACGTGTATATATACACACGCATATGTATATATATATATATATATATATATGTATATAAAGTCCTCGAGCACGCCACCGTTTTCTCCAGGCGTCTCAGGGACGACAGGAAACAAAGAGACCCTTGACAACACCCCTGCTACCTGGCCCGCATCACTCGCCCATTCTCTCTCTCTCTCTCTCTCTCTTTTTCTCTCTCCCTCTTTCCCATTGACTTACCCAAAGGTCCACCAAATGTCGAAGCACATAACGTTGAGCCACGAGAATGCCGAGATCCAAAAGTATAGCGCTGTATAGCCTGAAAGCATCAACGATTTTGTTTTCTTTTTCTTTTCGGGCGCTTATAAAATATACATCCGAGCGTATACCCTCGTATACGAGGGTGCTTAAAAAACGTACGGTGTGAATGCACGTGTATTCTTAAAAAAGGACAACCAAAGGTGTATATAAACGGTCGTGCGGTAAAAAAATATGAATATTTTGATGTATTTGTTTGTTCGTTCGAATGCAATGTGTGCATTTTTTTTTTTTGGACAAAAAACGAGAATGAACGCTACATTTTCACAGATCTAGTTTTATTTGGGATATGTTGAACAAATTGCCGATATACTTGGAGAAAATAGCAATTTGTGATAAAAAAAAATATCTATTTTGATTTAGCCGTGAAATATGGAGGGATATTTCGAAAATTAGAAGACTGGAGGAAAATCGATAGTCCTTAATTGACAAATGGAAAAATGTTATTCATAGCGAAGCCAAATGATTCAAGCGTAATTCAAAAGGTCAAATATCATTTGATAATAAGTAGCGCGAAGCGATAAACTTGTTGATAGTTTCTTTGATCGATTTATTGAACGTATCATATTTTATACCCACCGAGAATTGTGCAAAACGTCGAGGGGTCGGTACTCGAACTATCGTGTGAGTCGGGCGTACCGATCGCGATAATTCCGAGACAGAAGTACGCTATACCTAAGCTGGCAACGTGGCTCATGATAGTCTTGCCGTGGAGATTCTGCAGCGTAGGCAGGCAGATGTAGACGAGGAGAGTTAAGATTAAAAAGGCGCAACTGGTGAATTCCATAGAAGCGTTTACTACGTATCTGAAAAGATTTCGGTGTATGAGATCGATGAAAATTATCGTATAAATTACATATACATTGTTCAAAATCGTTAATAAATAGGTAAGGAAGTAAATGTAATTATTTATTCATTCATTTATTTAATTAATTTTACCATTATCGTGTTACGTTATTTTAAACCAGAATTATATTTCATTTATCTAAAACGTTTTTTTGACAGAATATTATCAGAGCAAAGTATAGAAATATTGATCTTTCGTTCGAATATATCTTATGTTATATCTAACCTGATAGGAGACTCCTCGAGAACTCGGGAATCATCGAAACAAGGGAACGCAGTTATTTGCACCTCGTGGGATCGATTATCGTAGTAGAAGTCCAAGCAATGCTCATTGTTACCGAAGAGTCCGTAACTCGGCGCATACGTGTGTCCCTTTGAAGTTACGTACCATTGCTCGTCTGGGTCAGTGGAATACATTCCCAACTTGCAGGGACGCCCAAACAGGATACCGTATTCTATAATTGTAAAAAAAATAAAATTACAATAAAGACCCGACGATTTAAACTCGAACGACATGAATTACACGATTGATTTTAATCACATGCGTTTGTTTCGCAAGTTGAAAACAAGTGAAATTTGTTTGTTTTTTTTTTCATAAATGACAATAAATAATTTTATATTTATTGAATTCAATGAATTTAATTAGGTTAGACAACGAACCGAGGTTATTAAGAAAATCTTTGCCCGCAGCTCCTCCTCTCGTGATCGATGTATTTAACAATGTTTCGTGAAACGACATGGGCGGAAAATCCGCCGGAGGCTTGCCGCAATGTTCGTCGATGAACGACTGGTTCTCGGGACAACATTTTCTGATGCAAGAATGATTTTTGCAAAATCTCGAACCGCTGCAGCGCCTTACGACCATCTGATCGGTTGCACCGGTGCCAGGATCGAGGCAGCTGTTTTCTTCACTCGTCAAAATCGCGAATGACTCATCCTTCGACGAAAGAATTATCTAATCAAGGAATATATAACAAAAACGACGAAAAATTAACAGAAATTTATAAACTTCTTTCTCATTCTCTTCAACAACAACAAAATTACAAAAAGAAATCTTTTTATCAGTTTTAATTACGCGCAATATTTCAGCTCACGTCGTATCTATGCCCATCTATTATTTCAACTGGATACAACGATTTGGAAAAGCAAAAAATCCGATCGGACGGCAGCCCCTCCGCGCGTGTAGCGTTGTCAAGGAGTGAAATATGCTCGCGCTTGAAAAATATTCATGAAAAGTGGGAAGGATTCCTGGGGTTTCTCCCTGTAATATGGAAAAATACATCACGGCCCGGGATACGCGGGCTCGTTCTCGAAGAAAAGCTAGCACGAAGCGCATATATAATAACAGAAACGAGTACGTATAGTAGGAAGGTACGCGTTTCTCTCCGCGCTTGTACGCGAGCCTGTACTGCTAGACGCTCTTGTGTCACGAGACTCACAACATAAGTGATCCCAGCAGCTCCGGGACGATGCCCAGGAGAAATGGGACTCTACAGGTGTTTCATACTATCCTCGGAGAAAATTCTGGCCAAAGAGTACGCGAAAACGCGACCTGTCGGTCGGTATCGGAGGGAGAGAAATGAAAATTTTACGAGTATGTACCTATATCGCGAATTTCTCGATACCGGTGACACAGTCCTTTATGTATTTGCTAGACGTAAATATATATAGATATACACATAGATATAGCTGAAGTCCATATATACCTAAATATTAGGCTGTGTCATTTTTGGCCAACTTTATTTTTTCATCCTGGTATCAGGCTTTAAACTTGCAGAAAGGTGAAAAAAGATGCCTGTCAAAATTTGAGCTCTTAATGTTAATATTTAGAGGTCGCTAAAAACACATCTCTATTTCCCATTTAAATAACATGGGGAAAATTTCTTTTTATGTTTGGAATTTTGTACCTCGCTCGTGGTGTTTTGTACAAACAAGCTCCTGGCATATTCTTATAGAGAATGAGATTTTCTAGAAAAAATGTGTTATAATTTTTTGATAAACCATTCAAATGATATTCGAGTTCAAAGTTCAAAATGTGTGAAAATTCATGGTTTTTTTTTAATATTACAGCGAAACTATTACAGCGAGCTCTATTGAGAAATATTAAAGAACTTTTTTGTAGATCATTAAATTTATTATAAAAATTCTTTCATTGATAATCAGTAAATATTGATAGATAGTTTTTTAAGGCTTTAGAAACTTATTTTTTGTCAGAAAACTGGTTCTGATGAGCCAGCGGGTTCCAATATCTACAAATAAGATGGACAAAATACTCACGTATCATTCTTTATTCCCAATAACAGTGAGACAAAATGTTTCATCACATTTTTTTAACCAGTTTTCTCACAAAAATGTATTATATTATATAATATAATATTAAGAGCTCAAATGTTGACACGCTTCTTTTTTACCTTCCTGCAAGTTTACAACCCGGTACCAAGATAAAAAAAAAGTTACCAAAAAATGACACAGCCTAATATATATGCATATATAAGTTCGAGCAAATATCCGGTAAAGGCGTATCCGCGAGGTTCGACGATTTTCGATGCTAGGCGAACAGGAATCTCGAGCTCGTGGTGCGAAATACCCGTCGGGACGTCTCACGAATTTATTTGCCCGGAGCAAATATGGACTCAACCAACGACCTTTTGAAAATCGAGGCGAGAACCAACCCGACTGGTTGAAAGTATCGTTTTATGTAGTTGAGCGCCTGCTAGGATTCCCGGAGTTCCTTCGTTATTTAATCAGCAAAATCCAAATCTCATTTGGTCTTATATATTCGTGAAATACGCAAATAGCGATGAATATATCACTAGGTGGGACAAGATAAACCATCGACAGTTTTTCGATACATCTGGTAACCCACATGAGAGGACGCGTTCGATCATAGGTGTGAAATTTTTCGAAAGCACACGATCCGTCGGAAATATCGATTTTTCAATTTATTTGTCATTTTGGTGGTTCGACGACTTTGCACATATATTAAGTTTACAAGTTTATAACGTTAAAAGTTATAAGATTGTCCAAAGATTTATTGTATCATTGTTTTCTGAACGATTGGCGAGTCTGAGAACTGACGTAGATGGAATCTATATAAAAAAATATTCAAATTTTCAGCAAGGCAAAACGATTATTGGCGATATCACGTTTAGTTCGTATCATCGATTCGATGCTGTTCCACATTCGAATAAAAATACGGGAAAGCGGTCCAAACTAGAGCTTAATAAAGAACCTGCAACTATCGGTCCCGCCCCTCGCCGTTTTATCAAGAAATATGACCCGTTCGTGCACGATACGAACGCCAGAAATTGCAACGTAGCATATCCAATTTCTACGCTTTAATTAATCATTTCGACGAAGAGCTGCGAAATAATTAACTTTGCAAAATTTCCAATCGACTCAATTTTTTATTAATCGCGCAAGGGGCAAAGTACAATCCAATTTTGTTTTCAATGCTTTCGGCAGAAATAAAATTGCTATGCTTATTCCGGTAATTCGATGACCTTGACGTCGTCAGAACTGGACAAATACCACGTTTTTATTTTCATACGCATAAGCAATATAAATCCAATCGATATTCAAATTTGATTAAAAATATAGATTAATTTTCGTTCGTCATTGAGATCTGATATGAATGGAAAAAAATCCTCCTTCATAAACGAAAGATTTCGTATAAGCGTCTCGATTAACTGTCTGCAGTCTCGTCGCTAGGGCATGAATAGCGGGATCCCGGATAAATTTTAGCGGTATTAGAATCCCGGTATTGGCGACTCTAATACCGAAACACCGGTATTGAACAAACCCCTATTTTTATCTACTCCAATAATTGCTGCATATTTTTTTCCTCTCTACGCGTGACATCTATTGACAATGTTTTTATTTCAATTAGATACTAACGGACCCATTTTCAGGCTCAATTAGGGTGACTCGGGCCAATTATGGATTCAAGCCATGGTCCTTACTAACGTTTAAAATTACCGACATGACTTAATTTTGTTGTTGTTTTTTTATAATTCTAAGAATTATAAGTACCGTTTTGGAATTTGATTGCCTAGATTGACTGATCTCAAATACCTACCTACTTTTTTTTTCATTTTTAACTAAGTAATTATTCTTTAGCAATGCTAAAAAGGACTGATTCAAATTTCACAGTATTAAGACAAAGACCGAAAGGAAAGGAAAATATTATTTACGTAAATGTTACCTTTTATCGATGTTAATCGTTTAAAATTAGAATTTATGTGATTAAAACTTGTTTTTAATTAGAAATTCTCTTTTTTTTTGGTTGATTTGGATGATCTCGTTCGTTTTTTTGTTATTCTCTGTGTATTTATACTCTTCCTGCTGTTCTTTGTTTGATAGGCAATTTATTAAACGACCTCCTAGCCAGCCATGTTTTAAAAAACCGGTACTAGTACCGGGATACCGGTATTCGACGCCAATAACGGAACTCAATACCGGTATTGAGATCCATTCGGTATCACATGTCCTACTCGTGGCACATGCTAAAAGTCCGTCAACGAATGTCGGCAAAGTCATAGACACGCGGGAAAAAAATGGGGAAAGGAAAATAAATACTCGATAACCGGTAATGGTGCGGTGAAATCGGGGTTCTTTTTTAGATCCGATCTCGCAGAACGAGACTGCGGACGAGGATGCCGAAAATGTCAGCTCTCTTCATCATCTCTATTTGGTTACATAACCCGTAAAAGCGGTTCGTCCATAGGCCGGTGTTTATAGCATCGTAAAAACCGTTGAAGATGAGAGATGCGCTTAAGAAAAAATAACAATCACTAATAATCCTGGAAATAACCGTCCCATTTTACAATCGTGTAAATAATAAAATATAATCGGAAAATACGCAATAAGGAACACGGAACAAATTTATTTGAAAGCAAAAAATAAAGGGGTGAATATTGGCCGACAAAAAAAATAATCCGTAGGTGATAAAAATTGAATCTCTCTAGAAAAAATGTTTTAATTAAAAAATTCTTTTTTTGTTTTCGAGGATGAAAATATCACGATAACAGTCGAATTAGCAGAGCTATTTTCCGCGCGAGTTTCAATCACGTAGATCACGTTCCCATCGACGATGTCCTTTATACTACGAGGTTCGAGCGCGCCTTTTCTTATTGCTAGAGGGAAACCAGCCGCCCGTTAATTATTTTAATATTGGCGCGCAGACGAGAACTCGAACCTGCGATGCCGGGGCTTTGAAAATTGTGCAGCGAGACTATCACACGCTTTGATGAATATCGATAATGCACATATTTCGACTCGATGGAACCTGAGACCTTATATATATATGTAACTATGCCTGTCTCTTCTCCGAGTTGGCACGAAACGAGCTGACGAGGTTCACATATAGTAAATGAGCGATCGCGACGCGTCGCGTGCGTGAATATTGAATAATGCGATCGCGGAAGTTTCGATCGGAGGAGTCGGGGATTCAATGAAATACAGCAACAAAAAATAAGACAAAAAAATATAACATTGGACGTTATGGAAGCGGAAACTCGAAGGCTAAGAATAAAACGAGTTTTGTTGGACGTGTATATTCGTCTATATGTGTATTCAGCGTGTATGTCCGATTGATAGAAGCGGAGATTGTGTTTCAACAGTAGATTTCTGAAGAAACTACAAATCGCGATGATAGAGTCGTAACGCGTCTCGGTCTCACGCGTGATCGCAAGATAGGATAATGGACGTTCGAATTATAAATCAAAATTTTCCACGTCGAATCTCGATATGATAAATGCCTTTGATCACGTTTTTCCTTTTTATTGGAGTGATGTGAATCGCGCTTTTAGGATATGTCGCAATTCTTCCTTTTGTTTTACTGCTAGGTTGGGGCTGATTTTCCCACTTCTCGAAGATAAGTTTTATGAAGACGGCTTTGAATATATTTGCACACATCGACGGTAATGAGACGCTTTATTACGGAGAAGCAACGATGCGAGCGAAAATTATTGTATCAAGGAGGACTCGGGGAATTACATGTGTCGGGAATTTCCCGGTAAGAAAAGTTCGACCTTCGCATCAAACGTTAACAATCGAATAGATATCGATGGAATCTCTGGATTTCTGTGTTGCTTCTAATCTTGAGTTCGATCAACGGTTTATTATCGATTAACGATTAACCAATCTTTTCGATACAAATATTCCAATACATTTTCAATGTCATATAATGTTATATGTGTAGTGTCGAATTTAACCGAGCCTATACCGGAGTATATAAGTAATATAATAAGATAATTCGAGGACGTTCTGGAATATACGATTTTAAGCCTCTTTCTTTCCCTTCAACGGTTTATTTCGTCCATTGTCCGAAGAAATGCAAAGTGTATCGAAATATGGGAGACGAGCGTCTAATTGTAAGCATAGAAAGGAAACAGTTAGTCTCCCTTTGGGCTTCGTGCAAGCAACAATTAATATCCACTTATGAACGAAATAAAATGTTATATTCAACTATGGCGTGCCATACGACGATATTCCTTTATCTAATATCCCACATTACGTATGCAAATGTCAGTTATGCAACGAACATAATCGCATTGACGTGATTTGGTATTTATCGAATTTTCATCGATAACTGCAGCAATATTATACGATAATTAATTGACGTAAATTAATAGTAAGAAAAATATTCGTTTGATGACGAAAAATGCAAGTTTCGTATCTCAATTTCCTAGCTAACGCTTTTATCGGTTGAAACATCGTCGCTTATAATTTCATTATTTTGTTCATACCTCGAATTTTCCGTTGTCAAAAACCCGTAAATCCTTCGTGATATTAACGGTGTAGTCGACAATCGCATGTTCGCATTTTGGCCGTCCTCTTAGGATCGTGACGAAGTCGACTTTATTGTTGAAAATTTTCAAAAAATTTTCAACATCGTTTTCTTCGTTGACGGGCACGCACTCGCGTTGCTTAACGTCGAAAACGGCATTCGGACCACAGCACATTCGTAGGGTCGCGAGTCTCGGTGCCCGAAGACTTCCGAGCGTCGTCGGTGTTTCGTTATTATTTTTCTCATCTTCCAGACAATGATACACTATCGGTATAGATTTGTCGACTTGTTTATCCCATAAGAGATCGACGCACGCCGTAGTAGCATTAGGAATTTCATTCTCGATATCGTCCAAACTCGTTATCGTCAGAATTTTAGATTCCGCGCACGCGAGAATATCGTCGGGTCTTTCGCGATTCTTCAGGGGATAAAGTTCGTGACTGTAATCCTCGGAATAAACGCAGGTGTAATTTTCTGACACGGATAATAATTGACCGAGCGGGCAACACTTTCCAATCGAGGAGTGCGAAGTAACGGTAGATATTAAAACATTTATTAACACAAATAATATCATTAATTTAACGGCTGAAACTTTGGATCGCCTTCGGTCACTTAATTTCCCCATCGTCATTTTTCTCCAGATATCTGTCTCACTGAAATTCAGAAAAGATGATAAACGCACCTTTCGATTTATTTCAATTTATTAAAACCGTTTAACTTCGTTTCTTCACACCGACGTATTTTTAAAAACAAACAAATTTTTAATCCTAACGCGGATTTGTTTAAAAATATATTTTATGTTTCATTGACATATCTGTATGTCATCTTCGATCTTACGTGCTTGTCAAACTTCTCGATTATTATTTCACCTTTCAAACTTATTTTTATGTTTTTCCTCACACTTGGGGATAATTATTTTTCATTTTGTTCGCGAATCGTCGAACCGATATTACGACTTTTTTACTTCACGAGTGTATAAAAATTATATTAAATAAAAACCTTAATCGTTATTTAATTGCGCAGGAACAAAAATTAGTTTCTTCGGTATTGTTTTACGAGCAGCCGCGCGACTAGTCATTACTTTCTTTTAAGTATCGACAAAAACAAATATTTTTACTTTAACCGGCTCGATCGACGTTCGAACACCGAAACGTAGAAGCAGAAATAAGTTTAACTGGTCGTAACTGTCGTGGAAGTTTTGACTAGGTCTCGCTATGGGCCACGGTTTGAATGACCGGTTCGCGGACACTCTTGACTCGCGCATCCCGCGCTCCGTCAAACGCGCTACTTCGACTGACGTTTCTCACTGATCGAAGTATATGCCTTGAGAATTACAGAGAGTCCGACAGAGAGAGAGAGAGAGAGAGAGAGAGAGAGAGAGAGAGAAAAGGCGAGAACGCGACTAATAAAGATGAAGGAAGGGAAATCTTCTCCGCGGGTAATCGCTACACCAGTCGTGCCAGAGTTCTCGTTGCTCCGCCTCTCTCGCTCTCTCTCTCTCTCTCTCTCTCTCTCTCTCTCTCTCTCTCTCTCTCTCTCTCTCTCTCTCTCTCTCTCTCTCTCTCTCTCTCTCTCTCTCTCTCTCTCTCTCTCTCTCTCTCTCTCATTCTATCTCGAGAGAAGAGCATGCTAGATCCGATCTGCCGCCACTTTCGCGCGAATAATTAATTTATTATTTCTCAGCAAGACTATAATTTTTATTCAGAAATTCTTCTGAAAGTTGGTGAGAGATTAGTATACATCGTCGTAGCGAGGAATTCTGGAATAGAAAGGAAATTATACACAGGTGCAAGTCGTCCTCGATGTTTCAAGAAAAGTTTGCTTATGCGTGAGAATTCATCGAAGAAAGAGGCACAAGGCACAAAGAGAGAAAAGAAAGAGACCAGAAGATATTTTTTGTTTCTTTGTGTGTGAAATTTTCAAGGGTTTTTTTTTTAATTCGATGACTCATTTGAAATTATAATCGAAGTTTAACGTCAGGAGAAAATCGCGATTAATTGATATTTAAAAATGGAAAAACGTTCCTAACGACGTTCGTGAATAAATTTCACAGAATCCGTATTAGCATATATTTTTATATATTTTACGAATTATTTTTCAGGGAGACAGTAGCGTTTTCCATAAATTGACAAATTTATAAAATGATACTTGCAAATGCGAAATGCTACAGACTTAATAGAGATCTATAGAAAAGAATGTTGATCCTCCCGAAACCAGAATTCATAAATAAATGAATAGCAATAAATATTAAACAAGGTTCGCCAAAAAAAAGTGGTAGTCCCGACTAAACAAATTTTGCAGACGTGGGTTTTTCGACGTTATAAGAAATTCCAGACGCTTCGTCACAAGCAATCAAGAATAAAAACATTCGGGAAAGCAAAGTTTCTGAGGAAGTAAAATTATTGAATAGTCAAACGAAAATCTCCCGAGAGATGTACAGTTAATTTGTAATTAACAAACAAAAAAACTACGTACTTAGAGTCCGGGAATAGAAACAATTGCTAACCAATCAAAATCCAATCGAACTAATAACGACTCATTCTTCATCAAATTATACGCTTTTCGAATAATTTGTATTCACGTCGATGAAGGCACACGGCACGTATGCTCAGAGTGATATTTGATATAGTGAAGAAAACATTGTCGGAGTGAAAAGGGGAATTAGGATGATTATATATACTGTCATATATACATGATAATATATATATCTCTCAGTTCGTAGCAGACCTCTCAACAAATGCCTGTTTTTTCGGGCTTCTCCTTTGTTTACCTACAACATACAAACCTTTTTTCTCCCTCATACATATTACCTGAAAACCTCACGAAAACGAGAAAAGTTTTACTCGTAAAAATGTGTTAACGAGCTTCTGACTCTTTTGTCATAAACGTGAATACGTGAAACCCTAGCCATTTCTATGGTCCGGTAACTTTTTAGTCCCTGAATTTGTACTCGCTCTCATTGATTTTTTCACATATTAATTTCAGAATAAAAGCAGAATAAATAAAAAAATATATATTAAAACGAAGGTCTCAGCTGGATAAAGATTGCTGTGCCATATTTACTCGATCATCGAATCAAATATTGCACTTGTAATAAGACAATCGATTTAAAACAAAATTATTTTTTTGAGACGAACAATGCAAAATATATATTTAAAAATAAAATCCTCAATTTCATCGCGACAGAAGGTGATAGTTTCCTATTTTACAAAATCGCGAATACATATAAATAGAATATAAATTTTATTTCTAATTACATTTAACGAATAAATATATTTTACCGGATTACTTTTTACCGAACAATATCTTTATTACACAAATATTTTTCGACATATTTTCAAATTCCAATATGGTAAATCCTTTCTGTCGAAAGTGGTACGTTTATTTATGAGCGAAGGATAAATTCATAATAGACTTACCCGAAATCCTCCATTCTTTTTTTTCGATAGAAAGAAAAATCTAAAAATTAAATTTCACTCTGTATCTGGTATGGCACCAACAAAGCAAGAGACGGTATTAGCCAAAAAAAATGTGGCAATGGGAAACACCGGAAGAGAAATAAAAGGGATACAGAGCGAGAGAGACCGAGAGAGAGCGAGAGAGAGAGAGAAATATGTGCGTGTATGTAAGAGAGTGAGTGAGAGCTGTAACTGCAGCTTCTGGAGCATCGACACTCTCGTTAATGGAAGCCGGCGAGTGTCGCTCGCTCGCCTGCAGTACTCTCTCGCTATGGCCCGTTGAATAAATTGGAAATTTATTCCGTCCCCGGAACCATAAATTTTGCTCTCCCGGCTCGTCCGACCTCCTACCCTCCGTTCCAGGCATTGTTTATCTCGGCGTACATTTTTATTTACCACGAGCGTTCGTTTGGTCTCAACGCCGCATCGACGAATCTCCGTGCATGCGAGAAACCGAGAGAGAGGTGGAGTTTTGAGCGGGGCGACCGGAAGATAAAAAAAAGGGGAAAAACAGACAAAAAAAACAAGATCCATAAACAGAACGAAGGGAGAGCGAGAGCTCTCGATTAAGAAAAGGAAAATTGGAAGTTCGCCAGGCCACCACTTTATTGTTTACGAATTTTCAACCCGTGTCGCAATTTGTTTCCACCCAGGTTTTCTCAGCACCCACCACGAAAACCTTTCTCCCCCTCTCTCTCTCTCTCTCTCTCTCTCTCTTTCTCTAGCACTTTCGTAAACGTGTACTTTTTACCCAGAAGGAAAAATGGGTCACGCCCATGAATCGAAACACCTCTTTCACCCCCAGACACGCACTCTCTTTCCCGCTTGCTCTCTTTTCTCTTGATCCCGCGCGTACCTAGAATAAGGAAGAACGCCGTTGCTACCCCTTATTCATCGCACTGCGATATATATTTAGGGATGAATAGTTTTGGTATCAAACGTGTGAAGAACGAATTTCCACGTACGAGGGAAATATTACTTATCGTGTTTAAAGAGAAACGCTTTTTTTAGTTCGTCTTTTGGGGAGGGAACGAATGTTTACCCTTGACCGAGGAACGCATAATTTCGCGATGACGAATAATTACATTTCGAGAAATCCCTCGATTTTTTTTCTATTGAATCAACCGCCTCCGCTTCGCGTACGTCGAATAACAAACCTTGAGAGAATCTATTTTTAATTTTTTTTTAAACGCTCGGGATTCGTGAGTGGCTACATATTAAACCATATCGAACGGAAGGGAGAACGATAAAAATGATGCTTGAAAATGTCTGGATTTATGTCGAACTCGAAAGCACACAGAATTCTCCGTTCGTCGATTTAATTCTTTCAATCACAATTCAATTTCATTAATCGAGTTTGTTTTATCGTAGTAATTATTCGTGATGTGAATTTAGGCGTTCGCCATTTCGAGATTTTACACATTTTTCGTGATGGAAATCCGACTTTGCGACGTCTCGAGAACCACACACACAAACCGACACACAGTTGAGAACATCTTTCTCTGTGTCACGCGAAAAGAATCTCGCTACCGTTCGCACAGATAGAACGATCGACGAATTGAGAAAGGACGATAAGAGAGCGTGGCAGATTCAAGGACGAATGAGACCACGAGAGACTGAGAGAGAAAGAAGTCAAAGGGGGATTGTTAATCCCCGGTGCCCTTGAGACTCAAGCTCTTTTCCTCGAAACAATCAGTGGCTTTTCTCATAATTGGGAAGCTTTTAGGATATATATGTAACGAGGACCTATTGTGGAAACGAACCAAGATGGAGATCCGAGGTCACGATACGACCGAATCTCTGAGCGTACGTCGTCGATCTAACGGAGTTAAATGAAAACAATATTGCAAAATCTATTTATTACGGAATGAGAATTATTTATTTAATCGGTGCAATGAGCAGATATTTTCATTTAAAAAATCGTCCAGATATATACGTTCTTTTTAAGAAAATTAAAGTAAAAATAATTACTTTTTGTTCGATCGATTAAATTTTCAAAGATCACATTTATTTTTCGAAGTTTTCTAATTAAAACGTTTAAGAGACGGACTATCCAAGCACATTTAAAAGCTCTTACGCGCTAAACTCATTGTCAGTGGTGCGTATTACGTTTTTCGCAGACATTTCCGGACCAGTGAACGCTCCCAAAAATCGATGGTGCATAATCGGAAATATAAAAATTTCAATTTGAATTAATCTTAAATGATCTGTATGGTTGTATATTCAAAAAAACAATGGAATATAAACGGTGGACATCCTCACGTACACGCACATGCACGCACAACCACCCGTGCACACACGTTCGTCGAAAAATTGTTTTCAAGTTTAATTTTCCTATCTTTGTCAGACCATTTTAATTACTTTAGCATTACAAATTGTAAAGAAAATATCACCGACACAAACCTTTCTCTACGAGAAAATACAAACGAGATACTTTATTTTGCAACGTCCATTGTATTAGTAAATCGCGAATTATACGTGTTCTAAATTCTCGCACAGGTTGCAAATATGAAAACGTAGAAGCGAAATGCCCGAGCAACAATGGCGATTCAGGCGATACATCGCAAATTGCTGAATAGGAAAGTTTCGAATATTTTACACGTCGATTAACATAAACTTGCGATTATACACCGCGTTAATTCCGCCGATGGTGACGAGCTGGCGTATCGTGACTAACTACTGTTCTCCAACAGCTCGTCCAACTCATTTTATTTAATTTCTTCAGCGCTATATCGTATCAAATTATTTAATAAGAGGATTTCGTAAGTGAACTATGTTCATCCGATAAAATCGGAAACAACGCTTCCCATTGCGGCGCACGAGCGAGTCAAAAGAGAAACTTCGGACCGGGATGAAAAAAAAAACTTTAATTTTCATCGTGGTTTTTAGCCGCGTACGAATGGGCTCGTCGGTTGGATCTTTACGATCTCCGTGACTCACCATCCCTAATCGCCAATGTTGATGACCGGGATAATGCAAAATGTCACGCAATATTATTCATCGAGTGCAAGAAATTGGGACGATAGGTCGCGTAAATGCGTACGGAGAGACGTTTATATATTTCTCTCCGTGCGATAGAAAGATCGCGTCATTGCTGTGTACGAGAATAGGGTTGACCCACCCTCTGGCGCTCCTCGCGAGCCGAGCATAGCTCCATGGGCCTTTCATCTCCCATGGGGTCTCACATACCCCCAGGAGTCCAATAACGAGATGCGAGGTGCGTATAGCACCCGGGTTGTATGAATCTCTAAATATATGTATGTTTATATAGAATACATGTCACAGAAGTTGTCATGCGTTAGACAGGATGTAGGTAAACGCCGCTCTCTGCAGCAAACATCCCCCTCCCCCTGCCTTCATCCTAGCCATCACTTTACCCCATCGATGATCCGTCACTCCAGGAGCGAGGCTTGCGCCGGTATTGCCTATTAACGGAAATTACACGGGTCGCAAAATTGTCTCGTAATATCTTAACGAGAATGTCGTTATAATGCCGCTCGCTGACCCGTCCACTCTCTATACCAAATGTCTGCAGCATCCTTATATACAATGTACATACACATGTACATATATTTCTATATAATACCGCGTATTACCTATAAAAATATGTATAAACTGCATAGGATATAAACGACCCTCACAATGGTCACTTTCATCGAACGCATCTTCCGATCCCCTATTTTATCTTCGACTCCGGTGATGTTCTCTGATCTCCCGTCGTTCAAATCGTTAACCAGTAACACGTAACGAGGGTTAACAATCCCCATTGTGAGAACGGAAAATTTACGACATTTCTCACTCTCTCTCTCTCTCTCTCTCTCTCGAGGATGTAACCCCATCCTGCCCTTTTCCACCCTGCTGGCAGTTTATATAGGTACCCTTTTAGATCGATATTGGCCGAGAAATCCGTTGATTAAAACAGGCTTATGTCGCCAGCGTCAGTGTCTGGGTGGAAATTACTATTATGAATTGCGACCAGCTCCAATAGCTTTGGTTAAGATATATATATATATATATATATATATATATATATAGTGTACACGGTTGATTTGGCGTAAAATCATTTAACGTTATATCCATTTATCGATATATCGATAAATTGATATATATATATATATATATATCCTAATATCATACTAAACGTTATAAATTACTTGTGTTATATATACATGTTAAGTTATATATATATTATATTTGTATCATTGGTGCCACTCGGCATTCGAGGCGGAATAATTTCATACTGCAATCATATTCTATCGTATAGCTTCTACTCATAGCGATTTTCAACGAGAATTAACGAGGTGCGAGTACGGCAATTTTAATAAGTGGAGCTACGAGGGAGAGGCCATGGGTAGAGGAATTTACGAGGACCGAGCCGACGGGCCCGGAGTGTCGAGAGGACGTTGATCGATATTACTGTCGCAAAACAGTCGGCCGGTGAGGGAAATAAAATCGAGAACAGAAGCATATGCATGGTACAACGTCAAACGGTATTTGCTGAAACAAATTCCGCCAGGTACCTACACTAGATCGACTGCCTATAAATCAACTGCCATAGTCGCGGCACATTGATTGACCCTTCTTCATATTATGTCGTTGTGTACACCTATTATGTGCAATATTTTTCATTAAATTGCTCTAATCGAATGGTAATTATTAGATTATCAATGGTAATTATTAGACAAATTATTGTGTTAATTATTAAAACGCTATGTGTCATCTATTGACCATAGTGACAATTGCGATCGTTTGTATTCATGTCGAACAGTTCATAATCGATAACTACTGATTTTCAATCGATACGACGCTAATATAATTATACTGGTTGGCTGCTACATTTATACCCGACAGCGAGTAAATTATATAATCTGATTAATGACATTAATCTGTAATGAAATGTGGTGTTCCAATTACATGATCGGTATATAGATTGTAGGTAATAAGAGATAAGACTAATAGTGGGAAGAAAGAAGGAATGAGCGATAGGACCAAAGTTTTCCCAAATTATGATAAATGTATATATAAAAATCAGTCCTCTCCAGAGAAAGTCACTGATTAGTCGTATGCGATTATTTGACTGTATAATTTAGATATTCTCTCTATGCTACTCAAACTTGAATGTTGATAGGGATGTTTGAAAGACTGTATCTCAGTGAAAAATGGTCGTATCAAGATAAAAAAAAAGCATTTTGAAGCTCCAAGATTCTAGTTTTGAGTTCTCGTAGCGAATTTGTTTTTATGAGCTTCGGTTACTATGCAATCATAAGACATAGCGCGAAGAAAATGTGCCAAATTTCGTCTATTTTTTGTTTTGGTCCTCGCGCGACCAAACAGCAGTTCCGTTCGTCATCGTTGTAATGTCTATCGTTATTCGCTCTATTTTCACTGATCGACATTGTTCCAATCAACAAATAATTAAAAGTAGGTATTCTGTTTTCTCCCGTCCCGTTTGAATATTCATAATTTACGTAATTTTCACATTTATATAAGAAGTTTATACCGAAATAATAATACCCACGAAATATAAATACATAACAAATCAGAAATAAATTCAATTTGATTTGACCAATTGCTATCAAATAGCGATCAATTCATATCTATTTGTATGATGACGATAGAAACTTCTCATCCAATGATAATAAAAACTTTGGGATTATATCGATGTTAATTGATTAATCCCGATATCGTAAACGTGCAGGGAGCTTTCTGTTTGCTGGGAGGGAAAACGTGCGAACGAAATTCTCGAGGTATTCTCATAGCGCCTGCAACAATTTACCTGACATTAAGAGAGACAGGGCGTAGGAGGGAGGGAGACAGGGGAAAAAGAGTCTATCGAATTTCCAGTGGAATACATTTATCAGAAACGGATTAACTTTTGTGGCACAGAATCGGACTTTAACGGGCAGACGGGGGAGAACGTGGGAGAGGAAAAGAGGGTAATGGGGAGTATGGCATGGAGAGAACGAAAACGAGTATGAGAGAGAACGAGCGAGAATATAAAATCGTCTCGTTGGCGAAATACTATTCAGCTGCCGGGCCACCTCGAGAGAGCACGAGCAGCGAATAGAGAAAGATTTATTCACCGGCGTGATAGAGCTAATGGAATAATACGCCTCGAACCGGCAGCTAGGCCGTGGCGTATCCAAACACATCGTAGAAGGAGGTCACTCAACATAAAAGGGAAATAAATTCGCGATGCACTTGTTGTGCTGATGAATAACGAACAAAAATACATACGCAAACGAGGATAAAACAAAAGTATTTATGAGATCGTAAACCTTTTTCCCCCGTATGTACGAGACAAAAAGCCCTAGGGCTCATCGGACACGCGTTATTGTCAACTTGGGCAGACGGAGTGACGACACGTTGAGAAATTTCATTAATAATAATGAAAAATTACATGTCGCGTGGTTTCGCCTCTGAGGCAGCTCGGTATGCCATATTGCGACAGCGATTTTGAGCTCGCGATAAAAGATTAATGTTTATTTTCAAACTGCAATCTCCTAACTGTGCTCCCAAATCGTATATCACTTCCATCGCAGAACTATACATAAAATAAGTAGGAACAAAAGTTACAAGTGATTTTTCTTTGTATCTGTTTTGTATAGCTGCGTGTATGCCGAATCATATACGCAGCTACGTATTGATATGTAGGTACCTCGATATAAAACCTTTCTAATCGTTAAGTGCAGTCGCCTTAGTATTCCCAAGAGTTCCTACCGAGGTCGCTTTTGAGTACTAGTACCTCCCTACAGGACATAGAAGTACTTATGTATATTTCCGTGGGATAATAAATATATCGTGCCGCTACCGTCTCTGCCGTGTACGAGAATTCCGGAGTAGCTCGGAGTCCAATGCTATATGAGAGGCTTCATTTCACCCCGCTCTACCCCGAGCGTCCGCGGAAGACCGAACGCGCTCGAGCTGTAGGTACGAGTCCCTGGCATGCATACCTATGTATATATCTGTATCCCAGAAATATGTCGCAGCCACCGTGCACAGAAATATCAGGGTAGATCGGGGTTAAACGAAGTGCCCATGGTAAACCGTAGCCTTTATGTATATGCGGTTTTTCATTCTACCCCGCTGCAATCCAAGTGGCCATAGGGGGACGCGATATACGGACCCTTAGAATACATAAATATATTTATACATAGTAGTAATATGTAGGAGTCTAGCATCAGTGAGTAATACTCTTATCGTACTAAAACTGCTGGGCCGTAAAGCTCAGGCATCGAAGGATCTATCTGTGGACAACGTTTACGCACACGAATCCATCGATTCTCTCCTACTTCGTGCGTTCTTCCTTTAATACTATATATATGTATATATATATATATATATATATATATACATATACACACATATATACTTAACCCAAACCCAAACTCAACATACATGTATATATATGTTGAGTCCCAAACCCAAACTCAACATATATATATATATATGTTGAGTTTGGGTTTGGGTTAAATATATGTGTGACGGATGGCTTTTTAAAGAGTGGAGAAAAATGAATGTGACGAACTTTAAGTTTAATGAAATATATTTTACTTTGAATAATAATTCAATTGAAGAGGTCTGATCAGTAATGATGTCGGAGGAGAACAAATTTGGAGATGGGGAGAGGTATTAAGAAAGGGTTTGAACGAAAGAGTTTAGGAGTGGAGATCTCATGCACGAGGGCAGTAGGGCTCCGTGGGACTGCGGAGTAAGCAAGTTGGAGATTAGCGGGAAAGGAGATTAGGAGTAGGTGAGAATGGTGAGAAAGGAATGTGGGACCGTTACATATGTATGTAGGAGGATCGGGGCTTTTCATAAAAATAAAAAGTCCCTTTCCTTTATAAAAGGTCAAAACGTTTATTAGATTAAATTCAAGAGTTACAAGTCGTCCTTATCTTTAGACTAGTTATCAAGATTGACCGAAGAAAGGCTTTTTGTGGTCTCACAATGTCGGAAGAAAGGTCCGAAACACACGACGTCCCTTCACAGAGTATCTCGACATTCACGTGTTTATGGCTCTCATTGTGTGAACAACAGCAAATACAAAAGTGAGCCAACGAGAGATCGCTCACTCACTTTTCAACGCAAGCTCTAACGCACTCTTTCGAAAAGTCAGTGAAGGGACGACTTTTTGTGATCTCACAATGCCCGAAGGAAGGGTCAATGTCGTTCCTACACACAGTGTGTAGACTTGTTTACATGTTTGTACCTACCGCCATTGGCTCACTCGTTCGCAGGCGATCGTTCGAAAAATAAAAACTAAAGATGGCCTACAATATATAAATGTATATAAAGGAATATACTACATGTAGCCCATCACAGAATCCAATACGAATAAAGTGCGGTCGTAGATCAAGGCTGTGGTGGTGTCTCTTCCTTCCTGGCTATATATTTTCTTTCTCAGCTTTCCGCGGTTTTCCCTGGGACAACGGATAGCTCATCTGTGAAAATATCTCGTTACCTCACTGCAGAGTGGCATCGAATCACCCGCAGTGGGGTGGCTGTGCTTCATATATTCCTATACATATAGCTTACATTTACTATGTATATATCAATACTTTTACTTGTGCCAATTTTATAGCTAAAGGAGGAAAGGTATCCGAATCAGCGGACAGACGTTAATAAGAATTTATTGAAGCAAACTTTCACGCTCGAGCTCACTTTTCTCGTCCGGGAAGCACAAACTCAAAGTGTGTATTTCGTTGCTGATAATAAATTTGTCTTCGGTATCATTGCTTGTTACAAATATAGACGAGTTTCTTCTTTTTTCTGTTGGACTTTGTTGTCCCTTATTTCCTGGACATTTTACGCTAAAGCAGACTCATTACCTGTTGTATTTATGCATTCTGCAAGGAATAACCCATCATCTACGAGAAAAATGCGTTCCATAATTCCATCCTTATTTATGAATAATTTATGACCCGGAACACTGGGCTACATCAGGCCGATGCGAAGGTAAAATATATAATATACACATTATATATTTACATGTTTTTTTTTTATTTATTTATATATTTACATGCCATGGCCGAAGCTAATCAAGAGACACCGCGGCAATGGGTAAGGAGACATACGACCAAAATACTAAAAGTTCATCTTGCAAGAGAAGGTCGTGAGGTCGCCGTTGCCTGTCGAAACGTCGCAATTCTCTCTGTTCGTTGATGAGGTGTCGGCTGCGAATCGAAGCCGACACCTCATCAACAATTAGTTATTTACACGGCCGCACACCATACCCATCAGATTATAACTCTGTTCGTCTTGACATGGAATCGGTATCGCTGGTTGAATGTCAATGGAGTGTCGCCACTCACCGATTGTGGGTACAAACGTTGGAGGACGATACGGGAAAACATTAATTTCCACAAAATTTAATAAACTCGTTGTTACAACACAAACAGCAAAATAAAGTAGTTTGTACTGATCACGAAACAAATGTAGTGTTACTATCAAGGAAAGGTCGCGAGGTCGATCTCTCCGATTTCGCGGAAATTTGGCATGTTTGGATAATGGATAAAAATAAGGGTTACGTATTATATTTATATCAGCGGATCCCGATTTTTAAGGGGTGACAGGCACCCTCGAAAATAGAGGTGTTTTTCAACAACGTTTATTTTTCCGCATATTGTACACTGAAGATGAGAACGATGTAGATAACAACAAATTTCATACTGTTTATGACAAAAATGCAATTTTTTCATACGTATCCCCGAGAATTTTTAACCAATTCGGATTTAAATTTGCATACGTGTAGAAGATGGAAAACTAGCGGATGCGTTTTTTTTATTTTTCCGATATCTTATAATTAAGGGGTTGGAACTGCCCTTCGATTTTTTAGTTAAGTGCATCGTATAATCAGCTAGGCTTTTACCATTCCGGATTAAATTCATGTCAACATAAGTTCGTTTCAATACGCGATTGCATATTTGTAAATACCACGCCCACCAACCAGCCCCCTCTCGAACGTTCAAAGTCCTTACCGTGCAGCATGGACGAAAAATTGTAGAAATAAAAATTGATTACAATGGAAGTACAATGAGTCAAAAAAGTCGATACAAATGTTCTCGTTTTGGCGGAACATCACTCTTAAGGGGCTAGCGCACACTTAACAACTTTGTTTTTCCGTGAACGGGTCGAGATAAAAAAGAAGTTTGAAGGGACATAATGTTGTATTCTTCGACGACTAGACGTTCACGATGGTAATGGTGAATACAACAACAAATGGTGTATTGTTTATTGCAATAATTGGTGAATATCTGATGAAAATCAAACATTTACAATTGTATACTCACAACAAAAATTCAGTCTCCTCACCGTATCGAAGACGCTACCTGCAGAGATTACAACATTCTTGGATTTCCGCAGCAACTCGTAAACGGAGTGAAGAAAAACATCTTTATCGGCTTATAAAACAGCATAATTTCATATTATTCACAAACAGCAGAAGCAATGAACGAAAGAACGAAATCTGTGCAAAAAGCGGCTACCCCGAGATAACCTTGAGGTCGCCTTATTAAAGATTGATAGCAGGTCTAATAATAACGTGTTTCGTCGTTACCTCCCGAGTCAATATTTTTACTGCTCCTCTCAATCTCCTAGAGTCCATTTCCTTTGTAGCGCTTGAGCCGCCATCCTGCGCGCAATCCTAACACGCCCTCCAGCTCGAATCTAGTCTCATCGCGGACCTTCCACAATCCACCCCCAATCCCAAGTTCGAAAATACAGGACCCTCCGGACCCTGCTCTAGATCCCAGCTGTGCGCGTTGCGAGTCGTGGACCCTCCACAACCCGCCCTCGATCCAAATGTTGCCTCGAGTAATTGTCGCGTTAGCAGTACCGCCAGAGTCCGAGAGATGGCTACGATTCTCGCGGATGGTGTCGCGACATATTTGAATATAGCCGTGGAAGTTAGTCTAATTATAAAAGAGTCTCGAGTCGGCAAAAATGATGACAACGCTAAGGGTCTCTAGTTGTATGAGGAATTTGTGGTACATTATTCCTCACACATACAAATGTAATCGCTAATATTCATACGAGCCCGCCTAATTATCGTTAATTGTTAGTTTCCCTGGTATGAACAGGTACAGCAGCTTACAATGCGTGCAAGTGTCCGTGTTCGTTTTTCCTCGGTTTCCGGGATAGTCAAGAAGCATGGTTCGCGGCAATTGCGGGCGTCTCACCCGTGCTTCTGATAATAATAACACTGGCTGTTCGATGGTGAACTTGATTTCTCTCTTCCTGTTGATCGCGATCTGTTGTCTCTTTGATTCCCTCGCCGTGTTCTACGGTTTGGCGTTTTCAGTTGTTGAAGTTGCGCGTGCGTTTGGATCTTTGATGTTACCAGTGGTCGATTGCGTGACTTCGACAATCTTGTCGGCTAGCTGAGCGACGGTATCCAACTCCTGTATATCGTTGCCTCTCACACTCTCTGAAAGTTGTTTTAAAAAGTGGAGCGGAATACCGAGTCATTAGATTGAACGCCGTTCAGATACTGCAACCGTTGAAGAACGTGCGATGGTTTCTCGTCATTCAATTTCTCGCCTTGTAACAGCTCGTTAAACTTCGAATTACTGCTTTCTTCGAAACATGCAACGATTCCAGCTTTTATTGTTTCACATTTGTTCACAGCCAGTGGGGTTGTGATTAAATCAGATACCAAGGGTAAACGGCGTGATTAAGATTATGTGGTATACAGGGTGTCCCTTTTATCTCTACCACCCGAAATAACTCGGTAAGTATCGACGGCACAAAAAAATGTTCCAAACAAAAGTTGTGTGATGGGGGGGGGGGGCATCAAATGCGACCATATTTTTTATTTCGGTGGAGGCGTTTACGCACAGTGAAGGTCACCTTCAATTTTGTGAATGGAATGGTACATTTTCTTCAAACATCTTGTAGATCACCTCAAGCCGCATAAAAACATTAGGGGATCAATGTCGTTCAAGCTCATTCAAGGTCAGTATCGATGATACAAATTTAAATATCTCGGACTATCAAATATTTGGTAGTGTTATAAACATTTAGTAGTGAAACACTTGGTAGTGAAACATTTGGAAGTGAAACATTTGATAAAAATTTCACGATTTCAAAATTGGCGTCAAACGTTCGCCGGCTTGGACACTGTCGATCTGGAAATTGCTTAGCACACAACAAACGCGCGTTTGTGGAATTTTTTCTTGCTTCACCGGAACACAGTATCATGTCTACTTTTTCGAATTGCCGGTACATTTTCAAATTATGAATACCTCTTATCGAAATTCGAAATCAAACTGAACGACAACCTCGATTGAGCTACGTACGATACAGATTAACGCGGATTCGTAAATAAACAAAAGGTATTCGAAGTGTTGTGAACGATTACGATCTCCGATATCTCTCATTTCCAGCTAATTTTAGCTCGGGTCACTACCAAATGTTTGGTAGTCCGAGATATTTAGATTTGTATCATCGATACTGACCTTGAATGACCTTGAACAACTTTGACCCCCAGTGTTTTGTATGCGGCTTGAGGTGCTCTACAAGATGGTTGAAAAAAATGTAATGTAAAAAAATGTTCACTGTGCAGAAACACCTCCACCGAAATTAAAAATAATGATCGCATTCGATGGTCCCCTCCACACCGTACAACTTTTGTTTGGAACATTTTTTTGTGACGTCGATAATTACCGAGTTATTTCGGGTGGCAGAGCTAAAAGGGACACCCTGTATATCGGTACTTCCTCTCGTCTAACGTATTTCGTGATATATCGAAGCGGTTCCGACACGAGCTAACCAAAGTACCCAATTGTTTTTCCAGAATGTTGAAAGTTTGACCATTGTGGTCGCGTGAACTTCCTCGCCTTGCATCGTTACGTCGTATTTCAGGCTTAGGTTGCGCGAGAGCTTATCGGCGGTAGAACTATGCGTACCAATCAATTTATCTGCGGTCGACTCATCTACGCGCGAATCTTCGTTCGGCGTTAGTCGATTCCTGGCGATGCTGGTTCGATGTGAACGATGTGAATGGTGTGTCGCTAATCTTTCGTTATCGCTATTGTTCAAATCACGTCGGGGTCACCAATTACGGGTACTTATAACCAGTTACAACTGTCGGCAAATATTACAGGGAGACATCGATTTTCGCAAATCGCAATAAACCTTTTATTCGACACACATAACAAAATTAATTAGTTGTGACTGATTATGAAACAAATTTAGTCGTTTTTCGTTACTGACAATAACATAAACGTTTAATTTTTTGTCGTAGGTCTCCTTCCGCCTTGCCTGCGGCGTCCCTTGTTTACTTCTCTCTACTTTGGCCACTCGACGTTTGTGGGTTCTGCTGGGTTGTTACAACAATGGAACTTGTGGCGCCAGCCCACGGTACAAAAAGAAACCTATAGTGCTTCGTCTCGAGCACGTGTGATGGAGCTATCGTTCGGTTTTCAACGATCGAAGTGTTTCTTTTTGAATGCACACATACATACGGCAGTACTCTACTATGAAATGGTATCCAACGAACTTGGATACCTTTTATCTGTTTTATTATTCAATGAAACTCTCGTAATCACCAAACTGAGCGATTTTGTGTTAAATGGAAAGATCTGTGATCCGAAAATTTACCTAGTGAGCGTGAGCCGTTGAATTCAATGGTTAACCAGATGCGACGAGTCGTATGACCCATTTTTTCTTGAATAAACTCCACGAGTTTCTGACCGACCTGACATTTAATCGGTGCTTTAACAATCACTTTCCACCGATTTATCAACACTAGGGGATTTCTTATCTCTCGAGATTGTGTACCGAAAGTTTCCAGTAAGATCTCAAAAAAATTCTTGGAATCTTTTTGCATTCTCTGAATGCAAGGCAGAGCTCGAGAACGATGTATCTTGTTGCAAAATCGAGAAAGTTGCAACTTGTCAATGTCCAAAATTGACAAACTTTTTTCACAACTGGACAATGCATTGGCATATTCAACGTTTTATTCGAAAAGGATCACTTTCCGGAATAGTGGAGGATTGCAACGATGGATGAAACTGTGTAAAGAGCATTGTGCGCTACTCGAATTGTGCAGACAGAGTCCAAGTCTCTCATAAAATTCAACAAAATGACTGAAATGTTTGGCTCGCCCAGGGAGGCAGTGAGGGTTAAAGTAAAGGTAAGAAAATGAACAAGATTTTCATTGTTTTTCATCGATATAATAATGTATGCATTCTTGGTTCATACGCTTATCACCATTTCAGAAGTGTGAAACAAGACACCAACCGGAATACAGAAAATTCAGTGTAGATCCTCAAATAACTTCTATCGAAGTCTTACAGAGTATTCTCATAAAAGCATTTGATATAAAAGGGTAAATAGAATTTTTATTGGTTTTAATTACAAATTATATTCGGCATATTAGAATGAAATTTATAATAACATTTTTTCTTACAGAGACTTTACCGTATCTTACAGAGCAATCGATGATTATGGCTCCGAAACGTACTTATTTCTGCTATCAGACTGGGATTTGGATGCTGCATTTATCAGGTAAGTTTAGATATATATATTATGGATATTTGATTACATATAAGTTGTATGCCTCATCTCATTTTCATATTTTTCCTCTTGTAAGAAGATCTATTAGTTATGTATAAAATAACATATCGTTTTCATCGCTTGGGTTTTTCAGTGCTTCGGAACCGTATCTTTATCTTCAGGTGAATCTTAAGCCATTCGGCGAAACGGGTGATTGCGACTGTGATTGGGAACAGAATGCTCAAGATGTAGTTACGAGACAAACGGAAACTGGCTTTTCCTACAAGACTCCCAAATTACCCGGCCTCATAATGAACAAGGTAACCACAAAAATTTATAATTAATTCATGTTATTTCTCAGCCACTTTTTAGCAGCCGTAAGGATCCACTATGGTAACAAACGAATAAGATTAGACGCATGGGTTAACGATATTCAAAATGTAGTAAACACTGTTGTATCTAAACCGATGACCATTGATTCATATATTACGAATATTAATCCTCCATCCTGACATATTTCGTCTTTGTCATGTAGATGGAAAGAACACTAAGCTTGGTGCAAAGAGCTTTGGGTACTCTTGGTGATGAATCTTCGCGACAGAATGTTCAGCCGTTAAGGCCTGCTCTCACCGATGCTGAATTTCGTAGATTTTTGGATCCCATTGGTCAGGTGATACATTCGAAAGAGCTCAGAGCTGTAATATATTTTGGTGGTATAGAGCCAAGTCTTCGAAAAGTCGTATGGAAGCACATTCTCAATGTATATCCAGAGGGTATGTCGGGACGCGAGCGTATGAATTACATGAAGAAAAAAGCTCAGGAGTATCAAAATCTCCGCGAGAGATGGCGATCGTTGATACAAAAGGGGCAGAATGTCGGTGATCTTGGCTACGTAACGGGTATGGTGAGAAAAGACGTTCTTCGAACGGACAGGCATCACAAATTTTATGGTGGTTCAGACGACAATCAAAATACCGCTAGTCTGTTCAACATACTGACTACCTATGCTCTCAATCATCCAAGCGTCAGTTATTGTCAGGGTATGAGCGATCTAGCATCACCATTACTCGTTACAATGAGGGACGAAGCGCAAGCTTATATATGCCTCTGTGCATTGATGAGAAGGCTCAAAGATAATTTCATGCTCGATGGGATTGCCATGACCACCAAGTTCACCCATCTTGCAGAAGGTCAGTGTCCAAGAATAAAAGACAAAACTTATTTTATATGATTTGCGAAAAGGTTGTTTATCGATATGTCGGTTTTGTTGGCCCAGGCTTGCAACACTACGACCCAGATTTTTACGCTTATCTCAAGTCCCATCAAGCTGACGATCTTCTCTTCTGCTATCGTTGGTTACTTCTTGAGATGAAACGGGAATTCGCCCTTGAGGATGCACTGAGAATGCTCGAGGTACTTTGGGCCGCTTTACCCGCTGCACCCCCAAAACTCGAGCTTGTCTTAGCCGAAATAACTTTTCCACCGCCGTCACCACCTCCGAGCCCAAACTTCAAACAAATTCGCGAAAATGCATATACAAAAGTTTGTGCTATAAGAAGACAGAGTTCGTCGGCGAGCATAGCTAGTTGCAAAAAGAGACATCCGAGTACAGAAGAACAGCCACCTCTTGAGAGCACCAGTGAAAATGGTGATATTAGTAAAAGGTACGTTTAGAGAAACAACTGAAGCAAATTCGCGTCTCCCATTGCACATATTTACCGAAAATGTGTGAGACCAGAGCCCTGATCCGTTTCATAGTACACCATCAGAAATGTGTGAAAAGCGTTAGTTGTATAGATTATCAATCACACGTTATATCAAAGAATAATTGACGAATAGTCGCAAATGTTGGATATATTTTTGTATCGAGATTCCACATTGCACTTAAAACGTTTCAATTTCATTGAACAATTTGCTAATAAGTACTCGATAATCAAATTGCGATCGTATGAAACTTTGGATAATATTGCAACTTGAAAAGATACAAATTCGTCCGGATTGAAAAACAATGCCCATATGATTTTTGTTCAGATCCGTTTCACCGTACGAAGCTCCGTTAGAAACAGAAACGGATGAAGTAACATTCGCAAAAAATCGGAAAAACGCGACGACGGAGCGTTGTACGAGTATCGATTCGGTGCTCGTGAAATCTAAGCCATCGGTTGGATTAAAAGATCGTTTGAGCGTGACTTCCCATCAACCAAAAATCGGCGAACCGAGTAACGATGCTAGTGATAAAAAAAGTGCTCGTGTCGTTAAAAATCTCAATGAGTTTCTTAACTTTACAAGTCTAAATCGCAGCAAGGTTGGACCAAGCGACGAACGCGAGCTTAGGCGTGTCTCGAGCGAGAGCGGTGTCGTTCGTGTTGGTGACGACGGTTCAGGTTCGCCAGACGATCCGGCGGAATTCTTTCCAATGACAACATCGATGACACGAGAATTGAGATTGGAATTAGAATCGTTGGATCGTCAAGTTTTCGGTCCATCACCGACCGCCGATCACCAACAATGCGATTGCCTCGTTTCGAAGCGCGAATGCGAACTAATTGAGGGCGAAACGGAGACCGAAGTCGCAAGATGTAGTCCCGCGGCTGATGTGTTTGTTTGGGAAAATCCGTTGCACACTTTGCAGCAGAGAACACATGTAACGACACCCGACGAACAAGCCGATCTCGGGTATGACGGGGAGATCCTCGAGGATCAGAATGGTGTTAAATCTGTGACACCGATAAGATTACTCAAGCGCACTGCAAGGTTTGTCTAGAGGCTAAACGTCTAAACGGCTTCATTAATATCTTCCATACGGTTAATTTAATGAATTGTTTCAATCTGGGTACTCAGATACTCGTTGAATATAATTTTCGGTTGTAAAGTTCTCGGATAAACGACATGTAATAGAAATATATACTTGCAGATCCGCGTCAGCTTCAGACAGCGAAGGAACGGACCAGAGCTGGCATCAAAGCATCGTTGAGCCAGAAAGTCCTTCGTCCCAGGTACAGGAGCAGGGTGAAGAAGCAACGGAATTGACAGCGTTGATACCAGCAGGAACGAGCGAAGATCAATTGGGGGGTGGTTCGTTACCTCCGCCCAATGAATTCGGAGGTGGCAATCCTTTTCTGATGTTCCTCTGCATTACACTGTTACTTCAACATCGTGACTTCGTCATGCGCAACCAAATGGATTACAATGAGATGGCGATGCATTTTGACAAAATGGTCAGACGGCACAACGTGGCGCGAGTACTCAATCAAGCGAGACAATTATTCGCGGGTTATTTGCGACGGCATTCTTCCGCATCCGGTCACTCGGACTACGTATCTGTGTGAATTTGGGGCGGTCAACAAATACTCTTGCGGTTCTCCTCTCTCAATCTAATATAAATTTTAAGGTAAATTTCAACAACGACCGATTTTTCAAAAACATTTAAGCTATTATTCCACAGAAATGGTTCGCGGTTTCCTGAAAAATTATATTCTCAGGATGTTCGTCGATCGATCGACGATATCCAAGGAATACATTTTTTTCTAGAGGCATCGATCAACTGTGAATACAATGAACCGAACATCAATCGGAATTTTACAGCATTTTAACAATATTCTGCAAAGAACCAGAAACAAAACATTGCATTTAACGTTATGGGAAGAAGAAAAAGAATAATGCTGACGTGATTCGCACCAAATGCGTTGAATACTTTGAAAACGTATACATGCACGCAGACGCTGATTGCACCTCGTGCGAGGATGGTACACGACTGACTATCGCATCCGCGAATTCTTCCGCCTCCCATCCCGATCGATGAATATCTTTACCTTTAGGTTGATCTTAAATTTGTAAAAAAAGGAAAATTACTCAGTTGTATCAAGCTTAACCGTTACCTTGTTCACGAAGGAATGTGCTTCGTACACGACAATAAAGCGCATTTCATTCAATCGTTAACGGAGGAACAAACCTCGTTTCACACAAATACAGGATGATAAAGGGATCGCCATAGGCACGAAAGTGTATAATTAACAGTAGTACCAATTACTATAGCTTTTTGTTTAACTTATTTTATTAGATCGCGTATTCGTGTAAATTTGGTAAGGGTAGTTTATCATAGTCTACAATTAACTCAAGGAATATCAATTTTTAGGTAAACATTGCCTCGCCTATCTTAAATTATTTTACACCTTTTGCTCTTGCTTTTGTTTGTCTATCGGCGTTTTCCTCCACCTCCAGCCAATATTGTCAAAATTCGAACGAAGATATTGACCGTGTCCATGTAGATTGACATAGCACTGAAAAAAAAAGTTAACGTTATTACAGATGCATTTATGGCCCGTTTCGAACAGAAATTATTCAGTTAATGAACAACTAACTTGTTTATCGGATCATAAGTCCTGACACCTTCCATCTTGTAATAATTCGGATGTGTCTCGGCAGCACGGATTATTCTTTGAGTGTCATACATGAGAAACATTGAGAAGAGGACGAGACCTCCGTACAGAGCGATAGAGTGTAATCCAGATCCCATAACTGTTGTCGGTGGTAGGAACATACTTCCGAGCGAACTGGCAAATACAACGCCAAGACCAATCGCTAAAGGGCCTCCCATATTGAGAAACTTGTCGCTAGGTGCGCAAACGGCAATCGTCGAAAGACCACCGACAATACCAGCTGTGTACCAAGCTGCTCGTATTATCAAAGGACCGCCAAACAGCGACAACGGAGCGAGTACAGCACCGATCACGCCCGTATGAACGAGCCATGCCACTTGTTTAGCACCAAAACCTTCCTCGTACGGTATACCACGGGCGACCATACCGGTACCGATCATCGCTATCATACTCGCACCAAGGGCTAGCCATCCTTGTCGCATCACAATGTTCATAACAGCTGGCGAACGTAGGCAAGCCGCGGCTGTTAAAGCACTCGCGGCGATCGAACCACCAAAGTACATATACGTCGAACGAATCCGGTCTTTTACATACTGCGGCCATAATCTGAGAAACGAAAATTTGTAATGTTACTAGAGTATTATTTTAATTACTGGAAGAAGCCACGTTGTCGTAAGTAAAGCACGTTTCTTTAAACTTTACAAAATATTTTATGACGTTTGAATTATCGTTGGTAAAAAATAATGTGATATGAGTGGATGCTTACGCAGCGTGTTCTATGGCACCGGTGGATGAAGAAAGACCAGTACCGTAGTAGCAAAGGGCGCCCAATCCAAGAACCGCACCTCCAGCCACGAATCCCTTGCCGATGTTGAACGCTAAAGGGAATAATGCATTATGATTTTATGAATATGAGTCATAAAGAGATGGGGAAATAATTAATTTGATCATTATCCTGATTTACCTGTTTCACCCGCAGGTGCCGTAGCTTCCTCGATAATGCCAGTTCTTCTGCGTGCTGTACGTGTAAATGTACTACGTCCATCGCTAGCAAAAAGTCTAGCGACCTGAATTTTTGATCCTTGAGGTACAACGGGTGACCTTAGAAGTGTCGTCACCTGCGGCGATAAGCCGGATCTGCATACTCTTGCGAGCATCATCTCGAAAAAATGTTATTCCGTATTTTGTATCTGGAAACAAATAACGTCAAACGGGCAATGGTCCGAAAGTTGATAATTTTGTTTCTCCGGAGCGGCACAGTTATTTGGTAAGTGGCAATTTCTTATGGAGTTTGTTAATTCTTCGATGAATAACACGTTACTGAAATGTTTTTGATCGACATGTCGAACTCACGAGGCAAAAAACAAATTTGGATCAAAGAATACTGCGATTGACTCACCTGACGCAATAGTTTCGTCTGCTTTTCGATGCTTTTTGCTAACTACGTCGAGCTCAGTAAGCTCAGTTGCATATCGACTAATTTCACTAGTACACTGTGGTAGCGGTGGTAGCAGTGGTAGCTGTGGTACACGACGAAACGGAGTGTGCGCGGGGTGCGCGGTCTATCGATTTGGATAGGTGTGTAGTACGTGTAGTAGCAACGAATTTTCTAGACCTTTGCCAAGGAGAGAATATTCTGGCAAGGACGGTCAACGCAAAATAAAAAAACAAAGTAGTGCTGCCTCTAAATACGTCGCACATCTCAATGAAGATGGCGCCAAACGAGGATTTCATTTTATATACATAAATTAATTTTATATATTTTTTGTTATTCGATGGGAAAACATTTCGTGGTCATAATTGTTCTAGTTACACCGATCCGTATTTTATGCTTAAAATTCAAAAGATCGTTATTAACTTTTTTTGTGTAATACTCGTTTGATATCGTTTGATCGATAAAAAAACCTTTGATTAGTTTCTTAGAAAATCGAAATTTATTTTCCGCCAGTCTGATCTGAAGTTGTCTAGTAACTTTTCACTGGTGAACTTTGGACAATTCCAGTTGTTATATTTTTTTACTTTTTGAACATTTTTCAATTGCTATCGTTTTATTATCGTTTCATACTAATGGATATCAAATTTCATCGTTTCGTCGTTAATAGTTGCTTGGAAAATCGAAATTTACTTTCTACCAGTCTGACCTGAAGTTAGCTGTTAATTTTGTATCTGTAAACTGTGGACAATTCCAGTTTTTGTATTTTTGAACATTTTCTGTTTTATATTATTTGCTCATCGTTTTATGCTAATAGATACTAAATTTCATCACTTGAGCGTTAATAGTTTCTTAGAAAATCAAAATTTGAAATCGGGAGTAAAGTTAGCTGGCATCATACGATGAAATTTAGTATTTATTAGTATCAAACGACGGTCAAACGGTAGTAAAAAAAAAACTTTAAAAGGTCACATAGAACCCCATTATCATCTACACCAATCGCCTTTTAAAGTTTGGGAAAGATGATCCTTTTCATCATATGAATGAAGTCAGATGACATGAGTAAAATTAAGTGAATTTGAAGATATTCATCGCAGATTGTGTTAAAATTGAAGTATATTGTAAAATTACAGATTGCAAATTTTTTAAGCTATTTAGGCCTCTGACTAGATTTTTTCCAAAATATAGCACAAAGTCAAACCTTAAATCCAACAAATGTTTGCGTCGATATATAGCGGAATGTACCATCGTGTCGAAATAGTCATGGTGACCTTTTTGGTAGAGAGTAAACCAAACTTTATATTAATATTTCTTGTTTTGCAATACAAATTATTAACATAGGATTTTTATTTAAAATAAATATAAAATTCATGAAAAAACTCAAGACCTCAAAGAAGAATCCGAAAAACTATATTTTTCTTTCTTGAACTGTTTAGCACCTTTTATACAAACCAGAAAACTTACCTTAAAAGAGTCTTCTTCTTCTTCTATATTTTGGCTATGACACGATCCGGTCTTAAGCCATAACCTGGTAGTTCTTGAATGAGTCAAAATGTTACGCGCAACAATCGGCGCAGGCCTCCATCGATCACGAGCATCATGAGCAACGTGCTGATTCGTTGGCCGCTAGGTGGGGGTTGCCGTACGTACAACTTTTGACAACATATCCCGGTACGCCCGGTACGGATCCCTGCGAGAAACATTTTCAGTCTATCCAATATCCAATCCAACGCATATTTTGTTCATATATAAACGATGTACAACAAGTAAAATGTCGGTAATATAAAGATTCGAAACTGCTTGACTCACTTCACATGGGTCAACTATATTTCAAGGATACATTCCGTGGCGCCTCCAACGGCGTTCGAAAGGAATATTCCAGGCTCGACTGACCGCTGGAGCCTGGACGAGGTGGCATTCTTTTCTCGGTGGTGGCGTTGAAGAGCGATACGACACGGTCTACAGTCGTATATATCAGCGAGAGAAAGATAGTCCCCGATCAGTAGAGTGGGACAGAGCAAGTAACCGAGGACGAGAGGGAGAATCGGGACAGGCCTGGTCTGGCGCAGAACAGCAAGCCAAAGCAATATGGCGAAGTGTGTCACGAGCTGTTGGACGATACGTAGTGCCCGTTTAAAATAATGAAAGTATCGCGTTATGGGTTGAATGTGATAATGTAGTTAAAGAGACCGCGATGACGAAACGGTTATTCCGATGAAATGGTGTATGATTTTTCATAGAAGCAGTTATTTGGTGTTAATGTTCATACATATAGGAAAGAAAATATAGTATCGTGCGCGATCTTGCTGCTGTTGCTGCTGGTACTGCTGTTTGGACTACCGGGTTTTTGTGAATCATGGCCACGGATAAAATTAAGGTGGCCGTACGGGTCCGGCCTTTCAATCGAAGGGGTAAGTCTCGTAGAATTCTCGTTGCACCTGTCCGTTTCTATGTGCTCCATTTCGCTAAAAACTTCGATGGTCCAAAGAAATTTGCAAGTCCTGCGTTTTTTTTTTCCTTCTTTTTCTTAACGGGGGTACTCCAATCGCTCGCGGTTCATTTCTTATCGGACAGGCCGATACTTTTAAGACGATAATTTGTCATTCTCTGTCTCGTGATCGTGAAACCCCGAAACAACGAGCCAAGAAATAAAGTACGTGAAATACTATCTCGTCGTGTGTACCTGTCATAGCGAAGTCGCATGGGTCACGGTCCGGACTGTCAGAGCCCCAACAATACCTCCCTCCATGCTGTAACTATACAATCCTATAAGTCCGCGACGTTCGTGAGGGGGAAATAATTATTTTCTAGTATTAATAAACAAGTGGAAAACAAATGTTTGCATAATAGTTCGATTAGCATAATTTTTTTTCTTTCGTCAGTATTCAGTTTCGTTCGTTGCCATTTCTGAAAATTTTCGAACGCGGAAAAAGATAAACACGATCGCGTAGAGAGCTCAAAGATTCCTTGTGCCGTTTGGTAATCGCACTCGGGTGAACTATAAAGCAGAGACGTGGCGCAAACTTTTCGTGACACCTGAAATATCGCGAATCTCACGAGTACATAAACATCTTGACTTCACGTCTCGTTAATAATTACCAGCTTGACGAATCAATATATACATAGCGTATGTAGGAAGATCTTCCAATCGATATATCGCAATATACGTCAAATATGTGTCATGTCTGTGGCACGCATTCTCGATAATATATATCACACTCGTTGAATTATTATGATTATTATAATGGATGTATGGTCGTTATCAAGGAATTATGTTGTTCTCTCCTTTATTCTCGTTCTTCCTTCATTTAATAAACGAGATTACAGTTGGATACATTTTTTACAGCCGCATTGCCCTAATGTCACCCTTGCCATACGTCCCTCGAATCATTTCGGGTAATTAAGGATTTTAAAAAAGCCATCGTTCACAAGTACCGTAGATCGGTAACCGAATTAATCCTGTGACTATAAAATTCTCTTCAATAGGTCGAAAAACCACAATCTCAAATCGAGGCATAATCTTATATTCGAAGTAAATAAATTATTGATCCATTCTTAAAAAATATAATTGTTTAAGTATATTCACATGTATTCGACTGTCGGAAAAAAGCTGGCGTGACACGAAAGAACGTGCTTAAAACAATATAAAAAAAAATTCACGCGTTAAGCTAAAATGAATGTACCAAGCGAAAAATGAATTATTACAAAATATAGGAAAAACTTTGGCTCTGATGAAAAATCACCGTGAGATCCTCATTTGCAAAAAAAAAAAAAAACAACAAAAGGAACAAAAATACCACATCGAAAAGAAAAAGTGATTATTTCCATAAAAGCGACTTTCGCTTTTCCGGCGGCACACGCAACACTGACAGCCGAGCGTCTCGGATGAATTAAGTGAACTACCTAGTTGAGAATTTCTCACTCTCACTTACGCTCGGGCCATCTCGCGATACAATTTATTTTAAGCACATATTGGAATACCGTGAAAGCGATGGATTAATGAAATAACGCGTTTGGAACGCTTCGCTCAACCGTGTCTCGGTTCAAAGTCCAGATTCAGTAGAAAATGTGTGCGTCGGTGTTTTTTCTTTCGCGCTTTTTCTTTTTCCTCTCCCTTTTTTTGCTTCACCAACGATTACGCGAACTCGTTCCCAACAATGCGAGGGTATCACGCAAGCGATCCGACGTGCATTTTCTATCCGAGAGTCGCTATTTAATAATGCATTTTTACCTTCTTATTAAATTCTCAAAATCAAAAGCTTCGACAAAAATTGTCCAATATTTCTTCAATTTTGAATTGAGATTATAAACGTGATTTGTTTTCAAAGAAAAAAATTCACGATTTATCATTGAATCGTTCATTCAAGGTTTTCACGCCTACTTAGTTATCCGCAGACACAAGCGAGACATTCAAGTTGGAAGAATATTTCAAAGATCCGAAGCTAATGTCCACATATATATATATATATATATATATATATATATATATATATATAATAGGCCTGCATGTACTACGTGCATATAAACGTGCATAACGAGCGTAGGTGTTATATACTATGCGTCACGCGAAGCTTTTTTCCGCCGGTCGCTTTCCACTTGGTGCATACCGAGAGATCGACATCGGAGGAGACACTGGTTGACTGTTTACCCGTATCGAATCTCGCCAATTCAAATGGTAAATTGATCGCGACACCGTGCGAGGAGTACGTTACTTCGATCATCGAGGAAAACAAATATAGCCGAAAACTCGATATCCTATTTTCCGGCATTTTCGCGAAAGACATTAAATTCTATTAATATTTTTCTTTTTTGACAAAATAGAATTTCGTCCACGTTGTTATACACGACCTGTTCCATTGATGTATATCGGGGGTTGGATAAATCGATGTATCGATGAATCGATCTTATTTTAATTATTCAAACAAATCTCAAGGACTTCATCAAATAATTCACCATATGTTGCTTTTTTATTTTTTTTGTTTACGTTCTTTCTTCAAATTTAAACGAAAAATAGTTTTTTCATTCGCACGAGGCAATATTGATGATTCTTCTGTGTTTGCAGAACTCGAACTCGGCACACAATGCGTCGTGGAAATGACCGAACAGCAGACGATTCTCCAACATCCCACGACAATGGATAAGATTGATCGGTGAGTGACCTTGTAACTTTCGATTTCCTCGTTATAGAGGTCGACTAATGAAAAACTTATTTTTTTTACAGAAATTTTGTAGTTCTGTCCTTAACGCAAAAAAAGCAACGAAGAGATTAATCGAGATTTACTTATAGTCATTTGTCGACGAACAGGAATCCCGTATAATTCTAGGTCCTCGTGGTCGCGTTGATAACTCACCGTATTCACGCTATCAGTGGGCTCGCCAGGGACCACCTATCGTTGGCGCAAAGTAACGCCGAGATAATGTCCATCGATCCATGTGGCCTTTTTGGAACAAATTGCGAGACGAGGGATAAGATACAATCTGGCGAATGTAATCGACGTTTCCCGGAAAACAAAATCTTTTACCTTCGTTCATGAGACAAATAATTCAAGAATTTCCAATTATTTTCCAAGTTGAAGGAAAAAATTCTTATCGATTCCCGGTCGAGTCGCGTTTTTCGAGACGAATCATCGAAATCGCTGAAACACCGTCGTGTACAATATTTACTATTGATAGTAAATATCGTATCGCTGTCTCATATATATTTATATATATATATATAACCACGGATATAGATAGGCCGATACAATACTCGATCGAACGATGGAACGTGCAGATAACGTTCAAATTCGATACAGTCGATTTCTCGTTGTTGCTTGGCTTCGATGGTCTTTCGAACTCGGAGAGAATGAAATGAGAGACGTTGCCCCCATTTTTACTCCACAAGGATGGATGGAGGGAACGAGATAGATAGAGAGAGAAAGAGAGAGAGAGAGAGAGAAGAAACAAATGTGAGAATAGGACATATAAAAGTAGAAAGGATAGCTAAACCGCCTACGATCCCGAAACATCAGGTACTATTTTTCCTGCTGCGTCAGAGTCGTGACGTCATATTAATCGATATAAACTCGTCGTGACTACAATCTCGCGCGTATACGGGGAGTGTGCGCATCGAGGAGAGTCGAAACACGTAGCCGTGTAACTTTACTCTAAACGACCTACAAAATTCAACTATTCGGGGTAGAGCCAAAAGCGAGAACAAAAATTAGACGATAATTCAATTTTCCATTTTCTATCTCGATCCACGTTGTTTCGTGCGTAATGTCGGGATCGAAGCGGATAACGCTCTCGAGTTTCAAACCTAACTTTCCCCTAGGTAGCTCTTTTTTCTTCTTCTTATCGCGCGTTATCTCATCGAAACATCGTTTCGTCCATTATTGTATAACACACGAATGAATCTATGAATTACATACGTCGATATGTATCGACAACAAAGTCCAACGAAATATGTAATTCGCGAATGAACGATTTTCAAGTAGAACGAATTATTTCGCTAGACATTGATCGACTCTCGAATATCGAAATTACGATCTAGACGCGATACACGATTGATCGATTATCGAATTAAAATTTATTTAATGGCAGATGTTTAAATGGGAAAAATTGGGAAATTCGTCGAGTTGAAAATTATACTCGTTTGGCTATAGGACGATGTTTAATTCATAAGTAAAGCCTGTCGAGTTCATCAATTGATCGAGTTTCATATAGCGTGTACTATATAAACACTATAATAGGAATATAGGACGTAGGACAAGACTATGAAAGATTGAAGCGTGTAAGATTCGAGTTGAGTTCGAGCTGTCTATATACGTACACGTACATCAGTGTCCACTCCGAGTCACACGCTCGGACACACATACAGAGATATATGTTTGTCGAGCGTGCCTTATGTGTCAGATGGTTGGCAACGATGGTGGTAGACGGAAAATACTCGAAAAGTGGAGCACGTACAAAACAGAGGGTGGTTCAACGAGTACGAGTATTCCTTCTGCTACGTTATCTTCCACTCTCTCTCTCTCTCTCTCTCACTTCCTTTTTTTCCACCTTATCTATGCTCGGTACGATGAGACAAATTTGGCGTCAGGTGTAAAAAAAAGATTTATATATTATAATCCACCATGTGGTTTAATATATTCCCATGAAGAAAATTGAATAGGAATAGGTAAATCATCGAGCCAGTCATTTCTTGTCTTTTTTTTTCACGAAAAACATAATGTAAATAACATAAATCTTGAAAATAACTTACAATTGGAAAGTTTGGAAAGAAAGCTCGGGAGAACGGGGTTGTAGGGGTGTTTCGAAAAATTGAGTTAGCTTTGGAGTAAGCGAGTTCATTGAACATCGCATCCTCCCGATCTGGACCGGGTCCAAGATTATACACGTCCCATTTAAATTACTAATGGCTGTAGTACACACCGATATCATAGAGCGAATTGGTCTCGTTTCGTCCGATATCGCAACCTCTTTGAGAAATTTTCGAATGACTTTACAATGAAATTTATTCTGTACGACTCGGTAACATCGTGACTGTGGATTATTAATGGAGAGTCAGCGAAACTTCCGTCCAACATCGGCCAATGGCTTCGTCCCATACCCACTCGCGAGTTCTCTTCCCACTCGCGAAATCTTCCAAGTTGCCAAGAGTTTCAAGATTAACCGCTACAAAATTTTTTTTACATTTTTCAATGTTTAATGAATAAATTCATAAAATTGTATAGATATTGGATAATTAATTTGTAATTAACGGTGTGAGGTAGATTCAGGCGACGTGCATTTCCAAAAAATTGCTATTGTTTTTCCAAAATTTTTGCCATAATTCTCTAAATACCCTGAAAACTTTAACGCGACATGAAGGAGAAAGTATGGATGGCGTTTTCGAATCGCACGTCGCCTGCGACACTATATTCAACAATTTTTTAAAGAAAATACCAAGAGCCACTTTTTGCCATAATTCTCGACTTGCCAATTTTTAACCCGATCGGTTGTTTAGGTCTCGTACGAATGCTGATCAAATTTTCAAAGCCCTCGTCGCCACATAAAAGACAAAGGTCGGGAAACGAGGATAAAGTTTTTCACCCTGTTTCGCAAACTCACGTGTGTTTACAAAAGCAGGATGTAACTTTATTTTGCCCCTCTCCCATAGAACTCGACCTTGGGCAGATTGTTTTCATTATCGTTCAAGCTATAATACAGTGTCATCAGGACTATACAAATAATGATGTAGTAGAACGAACGAAACGTTATTTTCAAATTCTGCTCACGCTTTGTTCGAAACGCCCCAAGGATTATGCTTCAATCGGTCGCACGTGATCGGACTTACGAGCATTAAAAACAAAATTCCGTCTTTTATCCCAATTTATGAAAATTTGCAAACAAGAAATTCACAAATTTACCGTCGATAAAGGAAAGATTTCCGGTCTCTTTAAAAATGTAGTAGCATTGAACCCTGCTTGGTCATTGCGAATCAACGAGATGTTTTTTTTTTCGAAAATGAAGCCACATTTTGCTTCTCGCAAAAATTACGGAATATAGTAAACCTCCTAATATATAATACATATATGTATATATTGATCCGTTGCTCATTTGCCTTCGAAGGGATTCGAGCCACGCGATGGTCAGACCGCGTCGCACGCGTTCTTGTTGGACTATCAGCACGATCGTAGCCCCGCATCTCTATATGACACATAATATATATTTTCGATTCAACGAAGAAGCGTACGAATGCACCTTGACCCTTTCCCCCGAAATTAGCCCCAATAAGAAATTGTTAATCATAGCCTCATTAACATTCTGGTAAACGGATGTAAAAATATTCATAAAGAGAATTCGGGACGAGGCGCAAAATTTAGGGTGTTTCTTCTTTCTTTCGTATTTCATGAATAATGGATTTTCCACGTAGAGTCCGGTTACGAGTGTGCTGATCCGAGGTCGTCTCTCCCCGTCGTTTCTCGCACTCTCTCTCTCTCTCAGTCTCGTGACGGAAAATCGATAGTTCCCGACACCACTGTGCGTCCTAAATAGTTCGGACTCTTTGAATTATCTTATGTAGGTAATAGTATAACTCATTTTCCACGTGGCGATATTATCGGTTTATAGGAAAATATCGTTTTCAGCCACATCTCCAACCGAAAGGTTGAATAAGTCAGGGATTATGATTGCATAGGGCAAAACGAGGTCACGTGCGATACTTTGGTGAGAAACGGTTGCCACTTTTCTCCAGTTGTTAATTCAGAAAAATAGTCAAAGTTTTTCAAATGGATTATTAGGTAGATTTGCTTAGAAATAAGAGAAAAGTGTTGGAACGAAGCTTTGATTTTTACCATGATATAGCGAGGTGCGATTGGATAACTGGATAAATTAACGTTTTCGCGTTTCCCGAGACAAAGTTATGAAAAATGTTTGGTTAATTATTATCGAGTAAATTGAAATAATGAGATAGGTCGAGTTTCGCTAGAAACACACGTCATGAAGCGTTATTGTGCTTTTTATGGACACCCTGTGAAGAGTTACAAGACGATCGAGTTTAGTGCCTCTGAAAATTTACGACCGGGGTCGTAAATCGTAAAAGTGCTACAACACTAAAATACCTCGCTCGCCTATCATTCGCACATTGATTCTTTTTTATCGTGATCACTGAGAGAGCCTCTCCCGAATAATTACAATTTATTTTCATGCGAATGGCTTCCAAGCTAGACCTGGTGAAATTTTGTATCTGTGTCTACAATTTATGTAAAATGAGAATTCAAGTTGAATTGATAAAAAACGTTATTGTTATGTAATTAAAATAATAATTAGTTTGTATTGGAATGATCGACGATCGGTTTAATTAAAGCTTACAAATATTTTCCGTCGAGATTTATTTTACTTCATTTTTCTAGTCTGAATAAAAACGAGGGACATGGCCAGGTTTTTTACTCGGAAAAGATCAAGTCGGATCTCTTATATCGGACCAACTAGATAGATTTCCATATTTCTTCGGTTAGATGCCCGACGAACAATAAATACGAATAAAATATGAAGATAAAAACCCGGAGAATACAAATATTAATTAATATTTCCATGTACCACAGTTCATGGATAATGCGTCGAGAAATTATAATTAGTAAATATGTGTGTAATTTCGAAACATCGTACGAACAGTAAATACGAATATTTTCTGTTTTAGAAACAAACCAAAAACGTTTGCATTCGATCATTGTTTCTTCTCACTGGAGCCTGGAGTTGAAAATTTTGCGAGCCAGGAAGTCGTGTTCGACGCACTTGGTCGTGACATTTTGGACAATGCATTCCAAGGATATAACGCTTGCATTTTTGCGTACGGTCAAACGGGTAAGAAATTTACTTCTCCTTCGCATACCTACGTTTCTTTTTGCAAGATGGTTCATTTTTGGCTTTACTCTTACAATTATTTATTTTTCAAAAAGTAACGAATTAAAACGATATTGATTAATCAAACGATGTACTTACATTATTTTTTATGTTGAGAACGATCGACAAAGCCGTATTTTTCTAATACCATTTAGCGAAGCGGCACTTGAAAAAAATATGATAAAATCAATCAAGCACTCTCCGACACGTTATACATGTTTACTGTCATCGCTTCCAAGAGAGAAAGAGAGACGTCAGGAAGGCATAAAAATAAGATTATGCACTTGCAGAGATTCTTTAGACGACCAGAGTACGATATGTAGTAAGGAAGAGAGGAAAGAAGAAATTATAGCACTTGTTATTTGAAGCGTTGGTTTCGATCGTTCTCACGTCACTCGTGAATGCACAACTTCACGTATACGATGATTTTTTAAATAGGTTCGGGCAAGTCTTACACGATGATGGGCAGCGGTGATAACAAAGGTATCATACCACGTTTGTGCGACAATCTGTTCGACCTGATAGCGAAACAGCAGAGTTCCGAACTATCGTACAAGGTCGAGGTATCATATATGGAGATTTACAACGAGAAGGTTCACGACCTGTTGGATCCAAAGCCGAACAAACAATCGCTCAAAGTCCGCGAGCACAATGTACTTGGACCTTACGTGGATGGTCTTAGTCAATTGGCCGTTACTGCTTATCAAGTAATTGCAACGAAAAGAATCACGAGTAAAAAAATGTTAAACGGATTGTCCAGTTAAAAAAATAACACAAAATCACAATATTTTTCAGGACATCGACAATTTGATGACCGAGGGCAACAAGTCGCGAACGGTAGCGGCGACCAATATGAATTCGGAAAGTTCTCGTTCGCACGCTGTATTCTCCGTTATACTGACACAAACATTGACGGATTCGAAGAGCGGAGTTAGTGGCGAAAAAGTATCGCGAATGAGCTTGGTCGATTTGGCGGGTAGCGAAAGGGCTGTGAAAACTGGGGCTGTTGGCGATAGGCTTAAGGAAGGAAGCAATATTAATAAGTAAGCGTTGGATACAACGGTAAAATGGCGTTCAAGTACATTGCGGTATGGACAATATTCTAATTACTCGTGTTTCTTTCTATTCGTTTTTATCAGATCACTGACAACTTTGGGTCTAGTCATCTCGAAGCTAGCTGATCAGAATTCCGGTGGTAAAAATCGTGACAAATTTGTGCCCTATCGGGATTCGGTTCTCACGTGGTTATTAAAGGTAAGTCCCGGTTCTTGGAGAAATATGTATTTTACATTTATTTTCTTTGTTCATATCTCAACAACACGTATTTGGCCAATAATAATCCATGAGAAACTCTGATATTGCAGGATAATCTGGGTGGAAATAGTAAAACTGTGATGGTGGCAACGATATCGCCGGCAGCTGACAATTACGAGGAAACTTTATCGACCCTTCGTTATGCCGATAGAGCCAAGAGAATAGTTAATCACGCAGTCGTCAATGAGGATCCCAATGCCAGGATAATTCGAGAGCTTAGACAGGAGGTCGAAGCTTTAAAGGAGATGTTGCTTCACGCTACTGTGAGTATTCACAGACGCAGTCATATCCAACGCCCAGTAATCTAAACAATTTTTTCAAGTTTATACTTAAAAAATTTGACCAATTGGCAGACGAGTCAGTACACCACCCATCTATTTTTGAATTTTAAATGCACGATTGCGTTTTCTCGTCGTATCTTTTACTGTGCGAAAAAATATGCACTTTTCCTCCTGATAATGAAAGATTACCGCAAATATGTGTTTTGTAATGAAAGTTTTTACGTTTTCGAAACGGGAATGTGAATAATGACTAGTAGGTTAAAAGGAAATTAATATTCCTTGCACTTCTACACGTGCGACCTGAAATACTCTTTCTTTTCTTTAGGGTCAAGGTTCGGTTGTTGGTCAGAGACGAACGGACATAACGGAAAAACTGTCCGAGTCCGAGAGACTGATGAAGGAGATGTCACAAACGTGGGAAGAAAAATTGGTCAAAACCGAGAGATTGCAACACGAGCGGCAGCAGGCACTCGAGAAAATGGGCATAAGCGTGCAGGCTTCGGGTATTCAGGTCGAGAAGAACAAGTATTATTTAGTCAACTTGAACGACGACCCGAGCTTGAACGAGTTATTGGTGTATTATCTTAAGGTAAGCCGTCGAGGGACGTTTCTTAGACGACATATGCGATTATATTGATGGAGAGTGAGAAGGACAACGATCGATGATCCGATTGAATTATTCAGGATATAACTCTTGTCGGTGGTCGATCGGCCACGACCGAGCAAGACATACAGCTCCACGGTTTGGGTATTTTACCGGAGCACTGTATCATCACGATAGAAGAGTCGGGACTGTACATGACACCGTTGAACGGTGCTCGATGCTTCGTAAACGGAAGTCAAGTCGTCGACAAAACTCCTCTAATGCACGGTGATCGGATTGTTTGGGGAAATCATCATTTTTTCAGAGTCAATTGTCCGAGAAGTGCGACTGGTCAGTTTGAATAATTTTGCAAAATAACGAAATACGCAAACAACCATATTTATCAATTGTTTATTGTTTGTATTTGTGCGTCATTGTGCATTAGCAATCAGCAACGAGCCCCAGACTCCTGCCCAAAACATCGATTACAATTTCGCGAGAGAAGAATTGATGCTTAATGAACTATCGAACGATCCCATTCAGAGAGCTATAGCAAGACTTGAGAAACAACACGAGGAAGATAAACAGGTGAGTGCAATACTCGAAATAAGAAAAATTAAAGATTCCCGACTGAACAAATGTTTATTCCAAGAATGTGTTTAAGATACATCTATATTTGAACGAAATATCTCATCTGCAGTCGAAGAACGTTTTTTAGTACACGCGAAAATATAATTTTGTGTGTTTAACGTAAATTATTAGATTTTCAAAATGAAGAAATTTCCACTAGGGTATCGGACAGAAATGAATTTTATTTTATTTTATGATTTAAAAAATTAGAAAGCGGCTAAAACGTGATTGACGATAACACGATAGGACTCGACTATGACAGTTACTTGTCTACGAATGACGGGACATTGACTATGCGGAACTTGTCTCTCGTATCGACATTCATATCGTGGACCCTCGAATAATGACTGATCGAGCATGTGTGAGAGGAATATAAATCAAATGAGAATAAAATATTTATAGATTAAAAACATAAATTATTATAAATGATCTAAATGATATTGTTTATGCCTGCTATTTATCTTATCATTATCAATGGCCAGGTTGCACTTGAGAAACAGAGGCAGGAGTACGAGAGACAGTTTCAACAGCTGCGCAACATTTTGTCACCATCGACTCCCTACTCGCCGTACGTACCGTACGATCCACTGCGCGGCGGTAGTCAGAGTGGTAAACTGCCGGCCTGCACACCAACGACACAGATGCGGGTTGAAAAATGGGCCCAGGAACGGGACGAGATGTTCAAACGCTCGTTAGGCCAACTCAAGACCGACATACTCAAGGCAAACTCGTTGGTACAAGAGGCTAATTTTCTCGCCGAGGAGATGGAGAAGCAGACCAAGTTTAGCGTTACCTTACAGATACCACCTAATAATTTAAGTCCGAATAGAAAGGTACGGCCCTACTGTAATTTTACCTCCCCTTCCTCCGTCTAATTCTTTCCACATGTTTATACTTCTGTTTGGAGTTGTTGTTTTTTGTTCACTTTTCGTTCCGCGCTTATTTTCGTTTTCTTTCTTTTTTTTTTCGTCACACTCTTGGATGTGTAGAGTGTATTTTTTCAGCGCGGTGCTTTCGTGAGTGAACCAGCTATACTCGTTAAGAGGATCAATATGGGGAGCCAAGTGTGGACGATGGAGAAGCTCGAGAACAAGCTCGTCGACATGCGGGACATGTACGAGGAGAGAAAGGATTCGACCAATTGTCAAAGGTTGCTGCCAGCTGTGAAGGTAACGTGTGAAAAGTGATTAATATTTTTGTGATTAGAAAATAAGCGGATATTAACGTTTAACGACTTGTGTGCGCAGGACGATGTACCGGGCAAGACGCAAGATCCATTTTTTGAGTCGCAAGAGAATCATAATCTAATCGGCGTCGCAAATATATTTCTCGAAGTTTTGTTCCACGACGTGAGACTCGATTATCACACACCGATAATAAGTCAACAGGGTGAAGTCGCTGGTCGACTCCAGGTCGAGATCAGTCGTATATCCGGACAATTTCCGCAGGATCGTATATGCGAGGCGGCATCCGAATCATCGAGTTCGGGTGACTCGACGTCCTCCGAGCAGGAAGATTATTCCGGCTCGAGTCACATAACTTGTCGCGTTACGATAAAACAAGCTAGCGGATTGCCACTGCCGCTCAGTCACTTTGTCTTTTGTCAATACATGTTTTGGGGACACCCCGAGCCTATAGTCGTACCCCCCGTCGTAAATTCAGAATTGCCAGTCTCGACCTGCACTACGGGCCAGAGAGACTCTTTGGCGTTCAAATTCGAGCACAGCAAAGATTTCGTTGTACCGATAACCGAAGAATTTTTGGAACATTGTGCAGGTAATACAAATTGATTCTATACTTATTGTTGCTGTCGTAAAGTTACCGCGATGAAAGTGTCATCCGCGATTCGTCCTTGTTTTCCTTATGCCATAATATGTCTACATCGGTAGAGGGCGCATTGAGCATCGAAGTCTGGGGACATAGAAGCGCTGGTTTTTCGCGAAGTAAGCCCGGATGGGAAGTCGAGCAGCAACAGCTCGCCAAGGCACGATCTCTTGCCGATCGATGGTCGGAATTAACGAGAAAGATCGAGCTCTGGGTCGAGATTCAAGAGCTCAACGAACAAGGGGAATATTCGCCGGTCGAAGTCGCCATGAAGCCCGACACGTGGACGGGTACTGATCATGTTTCATTTTATCCTCACAATATTTTTAACCCTTATATATCATCTATGGAAACTTATGCCTGTGTATATTTGTTCCCACGTTTCTCAGGAGGAATTTATCAGTTACGCCAGGGTCAACAGAGACGAATACAGGTGCGAGTCAAGCCTGTCCAAAATTCGGGCACTTTACCGATAATTTGTCAATCGATATTGAGTATCGCGGTTGGAAGTGTTTCGGTGAGAAGCCGCTTGCAAATACCATTGGACAGTTATCAAGACGAAGATCTGAGCATACTGAGAGAAAAATGGAGCGACGCGCTTATGAGGCGACGACAATATCTCGATCATCAGATTCAGAAACTCATTAATAAGCAAGGTACATGCGCAAAAGAGAATTAGGAGAAACAAGTTTTGCAGAACGATGTGGACTATCCTTTATTACTAGTATTATTCGATCGAATAAATATTGTGAATAAATGTTGGTCCTAAAATACGTAGACAAGTCCGAACAGGACGTGGAACGAGAACAGAGTCTCGTCGATCAGTGGGTCAGTCTGACGGAAGAACGCAACGCAGTACTAGTCCCTGCGGCAGGTTCGGGTATTCCTGGTGCTCCCGCCGATTGGAATCCACCTTCCGGCATGGAACCTCATATTCCTGTTTTGTTCCTTGATCTCAATGGTACCATGATTCACAATTGTATCGCTCACTGCAATCAGTCGTTGCAGCACCGGGATTTACGAGATTATAATAATATAAATTTGTCCACTCGTAGCCGATGATCTCTCGACTCATAATTCGGGGGAAGAAGTTTCGACGACCGGGTTAAACTCCATTCTGCCTAAGGAGCACGGGAACAAATTTTATAATTTGCCGATAATACGACATCTTGAGAAGGACGTTTGTGCAATAGCTGCTTGGGATTCGAGCATACACGACAATCTTCATCTGAACAGAGTTACCGACGGTAATTATGAGGACGTTTTTGATTCACATCCCCCAATCGGGAATTGAGAATCGGCTTTTAATAATATTGTACGCATTTCATAGCGAACGAGAGAGTGTTTTTAATTCTTAAAACGACCGTCCGGCTTTCTCATCCCGCTCCGATGGATCTCGTGTTGCGCAAGAGGCTAGCCCTCAATATCTACAAAAGACAGAGCATCACTGATCGTATATTTAAGCGAATAGTACGAACGGATTGTTTATCGCAGACGGGAGTTACTTACGAGGTCGTTTCCAACATACCAAAGGCGAGCGAAGAGCTCGAGGATCGCGAGAGTTTGGCACAGATTGCTGCAAGCGGCGAGGACAGCAATTTGTGCGATGGCGAGACATACATTGGTTCGTGTCATACATGATTTTTCGATATTCTTTTCACCGCATCTCGATTAAATCTCTGTTATTATTCTCATCACGTTCGACAGAAAAATATACTCGAGGCGTTTCCGCCGTTGAAAGTATCTTGACCTTGGATCGTTTAAGACAGAGCGTCGCGGTCAAGGAACTTCTGCAGGCCCAAGGTCAACCGTTGATGCGTAAAACAGCAAGCGTACCAAATTTCTCGCAGGTACTTCTGCCACTACGACTTCTCGGACGCACTGTATGCTTCTTTTATCATTTATTTCTCTTCCATTTCATCGTCTTCCGAATCAAATCTCGAATATGATTCTTCATCCTCGTTTAATCCTCATCGACATTATACACTTTCGGCACTTAAATTGTTTCTTTCAATTCTTTACCGCACGCGCCAATATTCGCCGAATTTAACCAAAAATCGGTCGTTATGTTTACCAAACAGATAATGCGATTCGACACTTCGATGGATTCTCTGAATGTAACGAGATCGGAAAGCGTTACGGATCTCAATTCCGAATTGAATGGGATGCCTCATCCACGCAGAGCATCGGTTGGACATACAAGAAACGAGGAAAATTTCCTCACCTCACCGCCTAAACCTTTCGGCATTGGTAAGCGATTTTTATCCCTCCATTATATATCTATCTATCTATCTATCTATATATATATATATATATATATATATATTTATGTCAATACATATGTGCATATGTATAAATGGGCTATATATTATATATATGTATACTGTATACATGAATTCATCGTATACGCGATTAATAAGAGTGAACATATAGAAAAAGAAAAGGCGTCAAAGCTCCCGTTGTCTCTTGGTACTATTTGTGAAACAATTCATTCAATAAGAAAGTTGTAAATTTTTGGTTTATGAGTGATTAACGTGATTCGTGTTTCTTTTCATAATTACTTTTAAACACAATTATCGACGGTACTGACTCAAGTACACCAGCAAAAAGGTAATTGTGCCTTTATGATCGTTCAAATCCATTTTTTTTTTTCGTTTGTTTGCCTATTGATGCATTTGTTCCACATATACTCGGCACAAATGATGCGCATTACTTCTCTTTCGATACGCGGAAGATAAAAATAACAGACGCTGCGCTGCGTGTGTTCATAGAGAATTTCGAACGATTTGCTCGGTAGCTTATTTTACGCCTTAAATAACTCTTTTACGATTTACGATGAATGCGTCCCAGACCTTCCACATGTTCGTTGCTTTTTTATATCAAGGTTGAGTTACCGGAAAAAAGTAAGAAGAAAACTTTCGATTATAGGCTCATGTCATAACTCATAATCTTGTTCCGAATTGCTTTCTTTCGAATCACCAATATTTTATATGAAAAAAAAAACCAAACGGACGTTTTGCGTTTATGAGATGTGGCTTATGCTGTGTTTTCTCTGTATTCCACCCGTGTCATGCGACGATCACTATGATATTATATTTCGCTCTAGTTTTTTTTTTCTATTACTGTCTATGAGACTGTTCACCGTTAGATATATTTATATATTTATACTTTTTTTGTACTGAACATGTTTTAGATTTCTATATAAAAAAAAATCGTGCCTTTTTTAAAACTCTAGTTTCTCCTTTAAGATCACGTCATCCGCTATATCGCACTTTTATTACAAATGTGCGACGACGCAATGCGCGAGGCATTCAATCTTTATAGCACAAATATGATAACGTGAGACAGTGAAAAAAAAGAAAGAAAGAGAGAGAGAGAGAGAGAGAGAGAGAGAGCGAGAAAAAGAGTGTGTGAGTGAGAGAAAATTACATTTTTTTTCTAATACGCGCGAAGGACAATGAACCCATTTTGGATTTAAGTTAAAATGAAAGTCTTCTCGAGCTCGACAAAATATTTACATTCTCTTTAGCATAATTAATCATGTCAGACTTTTAGAAAAATATCATATTACGATTTCTATTAATTACAGCTTGTATCACAGTTTTTTATATACAATATTTTGCACTAGATGCAATGCCCAATTCTCTAGGTCCATATATATAGATATATATTTTTTTCTACTAAACCAATGCCTCTGTACTCACTATATTAGTAACGGTACGTCTAGAATTGAGAGCTAATTGAGAGAGAACAAAAATTTATTTCCAAAGCAACGAGACGAAAGTTGAGCATGGCTATCGTCATATATATTTATCAGATTTATGGCCTAGTGTTTTTTGGCAGCCAACATTTAAGCTCCACCACTTATAAAATATATGAATATTCTCGTTAATGTAACGGATGATGGATACGAACGAAAAATCCATCGATAACAAAAATATTAAACAAAAAACGAAAAACAGAACAGACATACGTACGAATTATCAGATGAAACTAATCGATCTTATGATGGTCTCTGTTCCTCTGTTTTAACACTACGTCTACTTCTACCACTATTTCGGCCCACCCAAGGCTCCATTCTCAACTCAGGTAAAAAATGGAGTCTTGATTTTTCGATATTTAATTGAAGAACGTTGAAAGGCGACCGTGATTAGATAAATAATGTCTCGTGAGTGGTTGAGTCTGTCTGTTGTTTAGTTTAATTACAAAGCCTGGCTTTTATGATGGCACTTATTTCATTGATGGCAATGTTCGGAAGACTCTAATCGTAAGAGATAATTATAAATATATTGTTATTCTTCGGGGCGTTGCCATAATGCTCATGTACGTTTTTTGTTTGCATATTTTATAGGGGCGTTGCGCTTTTTCCAACTTTATCGCGTAAAATTGCATGTGAATGGCTCGCGATGTATCGTCAAGCACCAGCAAATTCGTTACGAAGCACATTTTTTCGTTTATCATGGTACTTCAATGTTCGATTAACTTTGAACAATAATAATGCTACAACAATTATATATTAACAAAAAAGATTGTCAATCATTTGATCATTATTCGAAAATCCATATTACCAGTGCATACATCGTCTTACGTTCGTATTAATATTCAGCAATGATTAAATATTGAAACGGAGGAAAATATTATCAATAAAGATAACGAATAAATAATATTAAAACAAAGTAAAAAGTCCCGATTAAGCTTGGATGTGCATGAGATTCGGACTTTGAAAAAACGCATGTAGTACATACGTGTAAATGTCGATTAAATTACGGGCAATGATAAGAAAAAAAGAAAAACGTCTCGCTCCGAATTAGTACGTCGAGAAAATATTGTTCATATAACCACGGATGACTTGAATTGCACGAAAGTCATCGATTTCAAAAGAATGATAAGATAAGAAACCACGAAAAAAATCTTACATGCAAATATATAACTAATTATAAACCATGATCGATACAAAGTTATATTCATGTTTTATGCAATGAAAAGTAAAGCAAAATGAGTTGAATTAAATGCGCACTCAAGCAGCCTTCGTAAGCGAACATCCGAACGAGAGTTGAATATTTGTACATAATAGTTGATTATAATATTTATAGAAATTTTTTGTAGTTGTCGTCCAGGAACAAAAAAAGGAACGAGAGAGAGAGAGAGACAGAGAGAGAGAGAGAGAGAGAGAGAGAGAGAGAGAGAGAGAGAGAGAGAGAGAGAGAGAGAGAGAGAGAGAGAGAGAGAGAGAGAGAGAGAGAGAGAGAGAGTGGGAGAGTGAGTGTGTGTGAGTGGGAGAGTATACGTGTTTCGTGTATCGTTCGTTGTAATAAGCGAAAATCTGTCTCCTTTCAGCGAGACCGACTTTTCTGAATCTCAACCTGAATCTCAACTCACTGACACGACTTCAACAATCCACTTCAGCCAAGTGTAGGTGACACTCGCTGTTGTTCGCCACTTTCAGACTCAAAAGCCGTCAATTTTACGAATATACAAGTCGTACAATTGCGTTTTTTTCGTATGAGTCTGAAATGGCAGATTCGGTCATTATTCAGTAGAGTTTTGTAGTCGTATTTTGTATTAATTTTGTTTTCATTTTTTTCTTATTTATTTAATTTTTATTGTTCCCACGATTCTAGTCGTTTGTAGATATGTCTGTAGAAATGTTTATAGAAACGCTGTACACCCCACGTAGTCCTATGTCACCCTCCATGACTTCGAACAATTACACAGTTTTATACTTTAAGTTGTACAATTTATCGTTTATCTTTTCAGAAAATTACATTCTCCAAATGGTAGTCGCATGAATTATTATTTTTCTTTCGGCCATTGTTCATAAATGTTTTATCAGAAACGACCTGGCACCCTTGGAGTAAAAGAAAAATTGATAGTCGAGAACCCTTTACACAATGAAGTAGTTCTGTGTGACTTCAAAATATTAATACATACATCGATCTAATATAATTTTCGAGTGAAAAAAATACCGATGGGTGAAATAAATGACGAAAGGGCGGCCGGATCGGGCCTGATTCTACTCCTCTGTTTATCCCGTATCTGCCTGAGCTATCCTCTAATTGAACCTCATTGATATTCGGTTTTAGCATCGCCAAATATGGTTGGTAGTAAGTTGGGTCTACGAATGACGACTCTGCACGAGGAAACATCGAATATCGGAAATCAATTGACGTCGCCCGTTCGAGATGATGACGAAGAAAAGAGTGATGCCGATTATTCCGAATACGAGTCTTATCAGGTAAGAATTTAATAACCCTTTAGAAAAATCATCAAGCACAAGATTTCTTTGAGTAGATAAGCAAATAGTATGAATTAATGACCGTATCTTTCACAGCCATGTATCATCTATACGACTGTATTAACAAAAAACTGACCCCATTAATTTATTTCAAAACATTTCAAAGAAATCAAAATTGCAAATATGCATTTTTGGATTTTACATTCTCCACAATACGAATATGATATTAAGAAGGTCGTTGTATAAAATTGCGTTCAGGCACCGTCGAAACCATCGATAAAGCCATTAACGACTTCACGCACACTGGACTCACTAGCTGAGCTGCAATCGACAAAGATTAATACACCAAGTATGAGCAGCAGCGGTTACGGTTCCCAAGCTGTATCGACTACTAATTTAACGTCGGAGGATTCGATCTCGATGAAATCGATAAGCGTCGACGAGACGCCAGATTTGGAATATCGCAATCTTCTCGATGGCAAGCGAACCGACAGCAAGATGGACAGTTCGTTGGTCGAGGAAACACCCGAGGAATATATCGGTGAAATAAATACAGAAATGGAGAAGTTGAGCGTTTTGGAAAATGCTCGTACTTCTGGTTAGTCGTACAGATAAATACTACGCACTACAGAAAGTGAAGCGATAATCCTACGCTTGAAACATCGCTTCACGTTGAACGAAAGTGCAAGTAATGTTTAACAAGATGAAGAATATTCAACTATATCTCCCATATGTATTACAGACGAAACGGAAAAAATGGCCATCGAAGAACGTCGAAGCCCGCCTTTGAGCTGCGAAAAAATGATGGACGATAACGTGCAACATTCAAACGAAACGGAACACGATCGGAAGGCTGTTCGTCCAAGAAACGAAACGAACGATCCGGAAATTAGTCAAACGTCTAATTCGAGCGACGACAGCCCACTAGAGGGCAATTCGGTTGTTCACACAAAACTTCCACCAGGAAAGGTAAACAACGGATATTACATAATTGAAAATATTAGACGACGTCCTGTTCGAATATTAATCTTTGAAAAAAAAAATATATCATCAGGTGGTGAGAAGACGAAAAGCTCTGGGTGGTTGCGGAAGACCACAGAGCTCGCAGCATAGAGCTTCGTTTCCAATGGTACGTCCTTCACTGTCTGAGAGCAAGGTAGCAGCTCGGCTCGAACAGTCGTTGCAACCTAGCATGAATTATGAGAATGGGGATGATAATAGTTCGTCGGAGAGGATCGATGGTACGTTTGTAAATATTTCTCAAACTCGTATCGTACTATCTTATTATTTAAGATCACTAGAGAAATAATTATAAAATATAATACGTATAGACGACGCTAGCGAGAAGAGCTTCGGTTCTCGTCCCGATCTTACCAGAATCGAGGCGCCCTTGCCAGACTGGGTTGTAGTCGGGGAATCTGTGATGGTACGACCTTACAGTTATTGCGGAGTTATCGCCTACGTTGGACCAACGGAATTTGCCTCAGGCAATTGGATAGGCGTTGAACTCGACGCCCCAACCGGTAACGATATAAAAACTCCCGGCCAGGTAATCAGGATATTTATAGCGATGACTCATTTTTCTTCTCTCTCCATCGATCTGTCCCAGGAAAGAACGATGGTGCTGTTAATGGCCACCGGTACTTTACATGTCGATCGAAATGCGGTATATTCGTGAAGGTCGACAAGCTTATACAAGACAGACGTGGAAGGGCACTCCGAAGTTTTACCACGAAACAAGAGCCTGCAGTCCCACCGCCTTCGTCAACGATGCGCAGAAGCGTCAGCCGAGGTACGCCTTTTGAGATTTAATAAACAAATTCACTCGGTCGGATGATTTTTCATTATTGTTGAAAGCCTAATCGTTCATGAAATTTTTATTTAATATCTTATTTACACAAGTATTCTGTAGAATACTGGTTAGCAGAGACTTTTTAGACTGATGGATGTTTTCTCGATGTAGAAGGAAAAAGAATTAGCACGAACCTCAGTTAAAACAGTTGAGTCTTAATGTAATTTACACTCAGGTTGACATAACATTCAATTCACAGGGAGGTTCGTTGAATTTTAAGGGACGGCCCGAATCTCCAACACACATATAAAAAAAACTCACGTCACAATTTCTCACATAATGTAGTTTTTCAGTGAAAGGTAATGAAATAGACTTATACATAAGTTGCAACTGAGCTCGTGTTAAAAATTATGGTATCGAACGACAAATAATTCCGAGACGTTTTTTCAGCATGAACTTTTTTTCGTTCAGTTTATTTAGAGTACCATACGTAGAATGGTCATTAAAAAAATACGCCACAATATGGTTCTTACAATTAGATGGCAGCTGAATTATTCTCCTGTACCGCTGAATTATTGACCTGTCCACTCTCCTATGAAAATAATTCAGCAGCCATCCAAGTACCATACTGCGGCGTACTTTTTATAATATCTACAATAGAAAATAGAGGACAGGTCGATGTACCTTTCGAAGCTAAACTAATGTCAGCTATACCATTGTTATTAGTTAAGCTTCGAAAATAAGTAAAAATATTCTTTCAAGATTTAATTCTCGATATGTTAATTTCTTATTCATCGATTCTGTTAAACTGATAACAGGCGAGGGGTTACATTCTCTTCATCGAAGCCGAAGTCGAGGCGAGGGTCTCTCGACGGTTGGTACACGTACGTCTCCGCGGGGTAAATGAGCAGACCGTATGGATCATGGCAAGAAGACATTTAAAAAAAAGGAAAAGAAAAAATTATAGAAGTAAAAAAATAATATTCTAGTTGCTACATGCCTACAATCTGTGTAGCAGCGATGTTTACAGTCCTCGTAGACCTTAGGGCAGCTAATTATTGATTATCGCGGTTACAGACAACACGGAGACGAAAAAGACGGGGACAATGAACCTAGAAATACACGAAAGACACAAACACAGACACACGCATACACGTTTACGTTTACTATTTGGAACAAAAATTAGTGAATGTAACGCGGAAAACTAAGAGAATTTACCGATGCATTCCAAAAAAAACGACGAAAAAGAAACAAGTTGTGAATTTGAGCGAAATAATACTATGATAGTTATTATAATCGTGAATCGCATGGGTTACTTTTGTAATTTGATGAATTTTGTTTTGTTAATTATACGTTTTGACGAGAACGAAGGATAAAAAAAGAAATCAAAAAGTCAGTCTGAGAGAAGAGAAAAAAGAAACCATACCAAGATGGAGAACAAACAAAATGAGTCACATCCGGATTCTCTCCTCTCTCGCAGCCGTCCCCTTATCGCGTACTTTTACGATCACGATACCGAATTGCATATACCACGACACGATGTGTAATAATGAAGATAATTTAAAATGCCGCGAGAGACTGTCAGGATCTCCGATTTCAGGGTATAACCAAAACCGTCAAACTAACATTGCATTATACATATAGGACATGATACGTCTCTCGCAATCAACCTTTTTACATATTCGTATTATCATAATTGCAAAAAAAAACAAAAAAAAAAGAAAGACAAAAAATCCCACTTTCCAAAAATTGTCTCAACGACAATTTCAACGAGTTGGAAAAGTGACGTGTGTGTGTTGCGCGTCAGATGTAGCAATGTATGAGAAGCCCAAATTTTTGTTTAGCGTATTATAAACATATACTTTATCGAAACTGACTAATTATCGCGATGTTGTATGTATATTATTCAAAGATTTTATATATATACAGTTGTTTCATATAATATTGTATCATTTTTTTCTTTTTTTTTTATTTCGTTTATTTTTTTAGCGCAATCCGTCGAGTTCCTTCTGCTTGATCTTTCGTTTCTACTTTATTCCTTATTCTTTGCTCGACCATTTTATTATTGTAACATAGATGTTATACTTATCTCCGCTTCCTATTTGAGTTATTTACATAAATATCGAAGGGGGAAGACGAGGGGGGGAATTTAAATTGAATAGTTATGCATTAAGGGGGAAACAAAAAATTTGACGCAAAATCGTATATTATCGTAAAGATGGGATTAAAACGTGTAGTGATACGTGCACGTCGCTGGCTTTTGAATTCTCGTTCAATAGACCTAAATTGATTTTATGCGGAGGCAATCTGTATTTTTTCGTTCGTTTTGTAGATGTCCAAATACGATTAGGGATGCAATATTAGGGAATATTAATTTTAGTTAAATAGCATGATAAATAAACGAGCTTGCTTCATTGAATCAATTGGTAAAATATTATCATTCATTTAAATATATGATATACATATACATATATGTTGGTTCGACCTTTTGATCGATAAATCGAACTATGAAAAGTAATTTTTATGCGCTTCGTCTTCGTGTAAAATGTGTATCTAACTATTCTATAACGCGTCATGAGACGGACAATTTATTTTTTAAATCTTCGCCGATCGAAAAGAACAACTAGTCTCTCTCTCTCTCTCTCTCCCTCTCTCTCTCTCTCTATCTCACTCTCTCTCTCTCTCTCTCTCTTTCGATAAAAGGAAAATGAAAAGACGAAATACACGGGTAAAACGATATAACCGAGCTGTAAACAGAAGACTTCATCAAACACCCTCTTAACGAAAAATCAAATCGTGACAGACTATAGTATTTTTCGAATCCACGAATACGAAACAAAAAAATAATTTAACAACATTGCGTCGGGTTGAGCAAAAAGACAAATCCAACAGTACGAGATAAGTCGAAAAAAAACGTACCGAATAAGAATTAAAGTAAAATTTGTCCATATTGTGAAAAAAAAAAAACAAGAAAAAAAGAAAACAACAACAAGAACAAAAATGAGAAAACTACTCCTGTCCAATTAGAACAATACTTACTATTATTATTACAACTAGGGAAGATATTATTGTATGTAATATTTATTGAATAATAACGATTGAATCAATTTTTGTCACGGACGCGGTGTTTCCCCCTCGAAAAAATAACGAGATTTTTTTGCGCCTCGATGGGAAAACATTGCGACTGAATAAGGCACCTGATGTCCATTGTTGGCAATCGAGAATTATTGAAGGAAACAAAAAGGAAATAAGAAAAAGAACCGAGAAGAATTAGCAAGCAAATAATACGCGAAACAAAAAGAAAACGAGCCAACACACAAATCGAGTACTCATATATGTCACAGCGATGCTACTATGCCTATCATTGGTATAACGGTTATTACGAATAAAACTATTATTTCAGTCAGTCTGAATTATGATTTTCTTTTGCCTCCTAAAAACTCGTCTACACGATTTATTAAAAACAGAGTGCAACCACGAATTCCGAGATCCCTTCCTCGGCTCTTCCTCCTACCATTCAAGATGAAAGGAACATCTATTTTTGTCTATGTACAAATTGTATACACTACACGAAAGCGAAAGAAACACGATTATAACATGATGATCGGAGGAAACAGGATTGTATTACCGATTGATAATCGGCCATCGGATATCGACAGTTTCGCACCATACCGTCCCGGATCTTCCCCCCATTGTCGCCAATAAATGTAATATTAGATATAACAATATTATCGTCGTATATTTACGGATAATAATTAGCGAACGATTCGATGGAACATTTAATAGTAATTAAACGGAGCTTGCGTTTAGTCTATTACATTTTATGAAACATTATAAGACAATGTCCATTCTAATCGGCAACTAATTATCTAACATAATAATTAATAACAAGAATAATAATGGAACCGTTTGTTGTAATTGTTTGCGATTTACTTCGTACGAATATACGAAAGAGAAAAGAAAAAGAAAAGAAAAAAAAAAGATAAAAGAAAGAAAAAACGTTAAACCTACAGCATGGATGTGTGTGACCAATTGGTTTTACAAGAGTTGTCTCCTACGCGGAAGGCTTCCGAGTTTAAAACGTATATTATTGTAATTCGTATAGACGATGGAGAAAAAACCAAACGGATATGAAATAATAAGAGACGCGCCACGGTCCAAGTTCCAAATAAAATTCAAAGACAAAAAAAGGGTCGCACGGGTCCACTATTATTCAACGAGGATGAAATGCGTCGCGAGAGGCAAGAGTTACTTAAATTATTAAGATTTAAATTATGTTTTCAATTTTATCATTCCGACTACAATTATTAAAATATTATTATTATTTGTTACTTGAAATGCGATTGTATTCTCGATAACTCGATGACGAGCGCGAATTGAATTCGGAACTCTTCTACGCACTTTGGGTGGACGGAGATTAGGTCGAAGCGAAAAGAACAGAACGAGAAATACGGTCGATTATAAAAAGGATATTCGTAAGTCTCGAGATTGGTGTTTATATTTTACAATTTAGTATAAATACCATATGGAAACTCGTTCGTTCTATTTGCCGTATGTACGTAAAATTGAATTACGAATTTTCCGAAAGAGCCTTCTAGGGCTAATATCGCGCATCCTCGAAATATATTCAAATTTTTAATTAAGTTCAATGGAATTGACGCACCGTGTGTTATAAATATTGCTACACTATGAATATACATATATATTATTCACAATGAAAAATTCATGCTTATCACGTAATAATTATAAGTTGAAAAAAGATAATATCCGCGACTCTCGTTTGCGAATTGTGTATATATATTATATAGATAGCGCAAGAGTTGCTCGAATGACCGCGATGCTGGACATTTATTTTAGCCATTAATTGGTTATCTTAAATGACAATAATAATAAAAAAAAATACAAACAAAAACATCAATAAAACCAATATAATGTACTTTGCGATGAGAACTTTTTTCACCAAAAATTTACGAAGGTTCTGCAATTTTATATAATTTCGGAATCGTTATCTTTTTTTTGCACACCTGCTGATCCTTAAATTCCATTCGAAAGCGATAAATCGTCTTGTCAACGTTGAAAAAAAATCAAGCTCGCGTCAGTGGTCTAGTATGAAATATTTCCTGTCCATCCTCAATATTTCTAATATTTCAAAAAAAGGAAACCATACCTCAAAATTCTTACTGTCCTTCGAGCGACACACTGTACACGTATCAATGATGGTCGTAAATTATTTTTCATTTTCAACACCGCTACGAAAATTTTGTCCAAATATTGTTATTCTCTTTGTTCGTCAAATTTTTAGTTCCGCATTCAAATTTATTACACGGCTAACATATAATATTTGTTTTTCAGCTCATTTTTTCACGAGCACATTTTATTTACCATGGCAGCGACAATTACATTATTATTATTATATTATTGCATTAATATATTTCTAAATTATAAGTATCGCCGTAATTATTGCGCGATGAATTTGCCAAATTTATTTATGCTGGATAGTCATTTTACTTATACTTCATAATATTACCGATGCGCTGCGAGAAGAATTTTCTTAAACAATGCCAACAAGATACGAGCAATTTCCAGTCTGTCGCGTGCAATTGCTCAATTGTCACAGATTTCCTGGCTCGTCGGTTCGTGCCAAGAGATAATAGGGCCGAGATCTAGATTTCGTCGTCATTTTTTTCACCGCGAGATGGAGAGTGATGGAGGGGAAGGGGGGGGGGGTCGAAGGAGAGACAGAGAAAGCGATAACGCAGTCCGATATTGCGTCGGTTTCGAGAATTATCGTAGCGGAACCTACGTCATCGAACCTCTGGAGCGTTCGAATAGGTAATAATTTATTGGGTAATAATTTAGTCCCGTGAAAATGTTTAGAATAAAACAAAGCAGTTGTCCCAGATTTGAGTTAAGATTATCGAAGGCTTTCGCGCGGCAAAGATTCATTTTTGTCTACTGTCAACGCCATAAATTAACAAACAGGTTTCATGTACTTTTTTCGAATGTTTGAAAAAATATATTTTGAACTTTTCGACAGTGATGCTCGTAAATTTTGCAAAAAATATGGGCATAGTTTGGCGAAAGAATCATTGAAGTTTTCGAAATGATGAATTCCGTCTTGTTGCAGTTAATAAATAAGCTAGAAAAACGTTTACAGATAAATTACAGTAATTATTTACACGTAACTTTTTTTTAACATGCTAAATTCCATCTTTTTTTTGCTTCAATAGAACAATGTGTTCTTTGGCTATGAAATGTATAAGAAAGTCAAGCCCTCTCCAGCCCACCACTATTTTTTATATATTTTAAAAAAAGTGTCAAAGTAATGCCGGTATGGGGTTTCTTTGACAAGGAATTAAAATGCAATTAATATCGAAGATCCAAAGCGTAATGGTTACTTTTGACATTATTTTGATAACAAATTTAATATTTTATGCATTCTACATAAAATTAAATGAAAAACAACGATTTTTTTACTATCAAATTGTCATCTTTAGGAAACACTTTACATATAAATATCAAATACCTAGGGTGCTATCATAGGCACTTAATCAGTCTTATATATTATCGTTAAGATCGAAAAACTGAATATTTACGTAAATTGCAATATATCGAGATTATAATTGCGATATTCGTGTTGCGCGGGTAAATTCCGATTGTACAGAATCGGAAATTTTCTGCAAAAGACTTTCTAGGGGAGTTACGAACCCTCTAGAAAGTCTTTCTGGTCGAAAACAAAAATCCCCCCGAACCCCCAAAATCCCGAAAGTAAATAACGAACGTCGACTGTCGGCACCGGCCGAGGGTTAAAATTTGTTTCCTCCAAAAAGGCTTCGATTGGAGATTACGGAATCGGAATTTTTCCGCGCAACACGAATATCGCCATTATAATCTCGATATATTTCAATTTACATAAATAGTCGACCTTTTCACGGCTGCGAGCACATTTAACCCGTATTTTGGCGCTCTGTCAAAGTAGCCCCAAAAACTGTAAAAATTACCCTCAATGTCAAAGTAGCTTCGTTTGACGGTAGTAATTTTTCTGTGGTGTACGATTTATCAAAAACCTTTACTTTTTGCATGGTTGTACGAGATTTTATCCGATATGACGATAAGATTACGTTCAATTAATTGGATTAATTAAAAAACAAAGAAATTCGCTAGAACGAGAATCTGGGAATAACGCGAGTGAATTACGATAGAAAAGGTCGTTGTCGATCTACTCGTAATAACCATGAAATATATAAGAAACGCGATAAAAATAGAAAGGTAGAGAGATCATAGTTCTGTAAGATCTCGAACGTGTCGCAAGAAGCTTTTGCTCGCTAGCGAGAGAATACCCGAATCAGAGAAGGTTCAAAACGTTCGATTGACTAATCGTCTCAGCCAATAAATATTCGGCACAAGTAAAATTCATTCGAACAACCGTTTTTTTTTTCACCAAGAATCAAGAGCGACGCGCACGCTCGAGTGTCGAAGCGTCGAAGGCTGAATTTCCAGTTTTTCCTGAAACAGGAAAATCCCTGCCTCCTGTAATAGCTTGAATCATCTCTCTCTCTCTCTCTCTCTCTCTCTCTCTCTCTCTCTCTCTTACTCTCTCTTTCTCTCTCTATATATATAATATAATAGGGAGATGACACGTAAAACGGATCTTTCGAGGAAAATTTTGTGTTTTTTACGAAATTTCCAAATTGGTTATTGACTCTTTTCCTCAAAATGCGCCAAAGGCGAGATAAAACGTGGATGTTCCCGAGTAAGATGAAGAAAAAAAAGACGTTTCGAAGCGCGAGAAACGATAGCTCTCTTAACATTCAACATGTGAGTCATTCTGTGCGAGACTCGGCACAGCAACATTATCGAATACTCAAAAAGCAGTCGTTGCATTCTCGATACTGTACATGCATATCCATATGTCGTACAGCCACTGGAGCCATACGACGATCGCAGTAACAATCGTCTGGCACGCGTCATTTTCTTTCATCTCTCTCTCTCTCTCTCTCTCTCTCGATCTCCCGCACGAAGAAAAGAAAAACAAAGACAGAGGAATTTGTTTGATATTTTTTATTCCCTCTCTCTCTCTTTCTCTTCAGCCATCCAACATTGCGTTTCTTTGTCGTTCCAAGCATCGCTTATACGGGATCGTCCGATGATGAGAAATAAATTTCGATCGCGATTCACGAAGAAGAATCTCGAGATTGCATATCACGCGTAATATCTACGTCTTGGGCACGGCCCCCGTTTCAAGCAGGAATCCCAATAGAGTCTTCGACCTTTATATGCGCTCGTCGAGAATTAATGCAAATGCGCTTTAAACCCGAGATGGAATTCGCGGTCCGTCCTGACAAGACACGATTTTATACATCGCGTACCTAACTATTCTTCTGGGGCTACTCTTCTCTTTCGTTCTCCCTCGCGTACATGAATAAAAGATTAACTCGTATGATATAGTTGGTAGCAAAATATAGCTATCTAATATAATTGTACAAAAAAAAAAATAATAATAATAATAATAATATATATCGTCCTTTTTATACGATGGGGCGAGGAGCGGCGACGCAGCCGCGCGATGACTCAAAGCTCGCCGATCGAGTCTTGGTCATCGTTCACTTTTCATTCCCTCGTATACATTAATTTTATTTCTTCGTCCCTTTCCGGATTGTCCTCGAGTGACAAAGTCGCTTTTAACCGCAACGCGAGTTACGCGACGAAAAATATTTAAATAGGGACAAAAAAAGAGAGAGAGAGCCGGAATTAATAGAATATAATTAATATTTCTCTCCTCCATTTCACCGAATGTTTTCCCTTCTTTACCAGCGTCTTATCGCGCTCCGATTCGTTATTTTTTTCGCAAGTAGGATAACAAACGTCATTTACATAGTCGAACGATTCTAATAGAAGAGTCAGAAGCGAAGGGGGGACGCAGGAAGAGAGCGGTTCCTTCCGAAAAAAAACCTACGCAATCCGCAAAAACCGCTTAGTCACTTTTTCTTTTTTAATCTTCGCTCTATCGTACATTCCTTTCTCTAATCTACATTCGCGAATCGTACGAGCGCAGTGTGCAAAGGAGGCTTTTTCGGCGGATGTCCTGACGAGTCGAACCGCAAAACGACCGTGAGTGTGCGAGAGAGAAAACGGGGGGAGCGAACTCGTAGAGGAGGAAGAAGAAATAAAAAAGAAGGAAAGAATAAAGAAAGACCCGATTTATGCGCGAGTCGATGACGGGCCTTGCGGGCAACGATCGCGATTCCGCATGGAATCCTCCGTGCTCCAACGATTCATATTTATTTCTTTGTTTTTTTCTTTTTTTTCTTTCTTTCGACCCGAAAAGAGAGGCTTTCTTATTACTCGCGCAGGGATATTCCGTCGGCTCGAACGAACGATCGCCGTCTTCCCGCGATCGTACAAAAGAGATTCCGCGAAGCGGAAGTTGGTTCGACGAAAAGAATTAAAAAAAACGTATGGACATCGAATAATCGCGTGAGTCAGTCCGTGGATTGTTGCGCATCGATGAGATGGCCCAAGAGACAGCGAGACCAACGCGGCTCGATCAATGGGACTCTAATCATCAACCTGTATTAATCATCGCGATGATACCGCTTTCCTAAATACAAAAAAAAGAATAAAAAGTTCACGCGAAACAACGCGAGACGTAATATTTTCAATCGTTTTACTTCATTAACCGTTTTCCTTTATTTTCATGGAAATGATCGAACGTGATAACGGCAATTAACGAAAATATAACGAATTTTCTGAATTTATCTAATGGCGAGAATAATTATTAATACGATTATATAATAATACTCGTCGTCTAAGAAATAAGCTTTATTGGGAAAGTATTTTTCACTTTGTCATCGTCCGACGTTTCCTCGAACGAAGAATAGAGAATATAATTAGAATAATAGACGGAGAATCGCCGGAGTCGACATTGGCCGCGATGAATCTCGTCACTCCTGCCTGCGCGTCTTTATACAAACAATCATATTCCCGGCAACGTCTCGAGCCTCTATCTCGTTATACTCGGCACAGGTGATGAAAACAAAGAGGGATAAATGATTGATATACCATCGTGAATTTTTTAGTGATGCTAATCGAATCCGCAAAGTTTAGCCCTCTCTTTCACGGCTCATCGAGTCGTAAAAGTTTTACTATATAGTCGTATATATATCTATAATCGTCCGTGAGAATTTCCGGCTTTCATTTGTCACAAAGATTACAAAGAAGAAATAATTGAAGACGCGCGGGAATGACAAATCGACGAGCCTGACAATGGCGAAAAAAAGCGTACCTGATTCGAGGTACTAATAGTTGTTCAGTATCGTGCGTAAATACAATTGATTTTTCTTTTATCTTGCTATTTAGCTCGATATTAAGAGAACGATGAAACTCGAATAAATTATAGACCTACGAAATTTCAACATGAAATATGAGATTTTTTATAAGGGAAACGTGATAGATTTTTTGTTTTTCGGAATTCGACGAGTCAGCTTTACGTTGTCTAACCAGTCATTCTTGTGGTTTGGTTTTAGGGCCATTCACCCTATCGAGGCTCGTATTCTATTCGTCACACTATCTCTTATCTATTATAAACCTCTCCCTGCTTTCGCGATCAGACCACCCGTTGGGGATATTTATTTTCCATCCCCTCCTTCCGTTGGCCTAACCCCGCGATACGATCGCGGATCTCTTCTTCCGAGAGACAAGCTGGACAAAAAAACAAACGAAATAACGCGAAATACGAGGAAATAAAATTTAAGAAAATAATCCAAACGAAAGCAACGAAACTCGAGGAATTTTCCACTTTTTATCGCGAGGGTCATGAAACGCTCGCATCCATCGATTATATGCATAAACGTATAGAATGAGGAAATGCACATTGGTCCTCGTTGATGGAACGACGATGCACGCGAGACGACCAACAATGAGTTGGTCTATGGAAAATAAAGCGGAAACACGAGGCTTCAATTTCAGGGGCAACCTCGGCGAAACTACGAAGTTGACGACGAGGGGAAATGAATCCTACCGTTGAATCTTCGATATCTGCGCGTGTTTGTCGTTTATATCGAGGTCGATATAAACGAAGAGATTGAATGCCAAGGTAACGATATAAGTAAATTTTCCCACGTTTTTCCGCTTAATCTTCGTAAATTTACAAATGAAATTAATCGACTAAATAATAATCAACAATTTGTCAATTTTAATGAGCGACGTTTCAAATTTTGCGACAGCTTCTTTACGATTAATGTTAATATCGATCATGAAAATTGTGTCCTTGGGAGATGACATATTTAATAATCGCGGGAAATATACAACAATAATAAAACAACAAACAAAAAATTTAATTTGCGTATAAATTAGATCAACGTTTTATAGTTCGTCTGGTCGGACCGATGAGGCAAAAGGAGAATCTCGCGTGGCCAACAGACCACACGAGAGAGACGGACGGACACAAGTGTGAGACAGAGCTAATGCCCGCGAGCGCGTGGTCTTCACCAAAGTCCGCGTGGTGGGAGCGCTGGATAAAAGACTCGCTTGCCAACCGATATTGAATCAGAGTGGAGGTGACTCCGGGCCAGCTCTCGCGGAAGTCCTCTCGTTCTTCGGATCAATTTGTTATACGCGTACGAAAATACACGAATCTACGTATAAACGAAACAACGGTGGTGATAAAATTGTTTTTCATCGAGCTTTTTCAAACGCCGTATAATTCATCAAATTCCACTGTTTTCTGACTCTTATTTTCAATCGAGAATCAACGAGTCACAGTACAGTTTTTGTTCGTTGTAATTCGTGATTTTTAAATCGTCGATCGAACGAGATCGAGAGTGAATGTAAGATATATATATATATATATAATTTCATTTTCGAATAATCACGAAAGGATTACGTCGATTTGGTTATTGACGATAAATCGAGTCGAGTCCGCGAGAAAGAAGCCACCGAGAGAGTCCTGTCGCAAAGTAACCCTCGCGCAACTTGCTACGAGTCTTCGCATGCGGATATAGCAACCGAGCGATCGATAGTGTCGTGGCAACCTGATGTTGCTCGCTCGAAAAGTGCTCAGGACTTAGCCGAGAGTATGGACTGTTGTACGATATCCTGAACGTATTATCGGTTTATGTATAAACGTATAGGTACATATGTGCATATGTATAGTTATTGCGACAAAGAGAGTGTTGAATTGACGATAGATCGATCATCGAAGATCCTTATTAACAAAGTGTTCGAGATAATTAGCTGACGAGTGTTTGAAAATTAAACGATACGTCGATTTATCGAACCAAGGGAATAATCGAAGCGATCATGGAATCGAGAAGAGGAATGAAAACAGCGAGAGAAGGAGGCCGCACTTTACTGCGATTGACTCTTCTCGTTATCGTGCTGTCCGCTCACAGCGGGGATGCTGGTCCCATTTCCGACACGGGAGCGATGGTGAGTAATATCCGTCTTGTACGACAAACGACTCCGAAGAATAAGATTTTTTCGAAATATTCGTGACGAAAAATACATTAAAAATTGTATAATATGGAATATTTGCTTATCATTAATTTTACATTTGTATTTTCGTACATTAACGTATTATGAGAATTATATTTTTAAAAAGAAATTGAGGATATTTATTACACGCGTAAAGTGTAAAAAATGAGCAGAATTTTATTGCTCTATCGATATTTTTATTTTCATTTATATTATCTTCTTTATTCGCAGAATATGCGAAATTCCTAAAATTTGCGTTAAATATCGTAACGAATACCGCGGTAGAATTTTTTTTTTTCAATATAACGCCTATACGCAAAGACGTGATTTTTTGTAATTGGAACAATGAAAGAGTTACGAGCACGTAGACGCAGATAATAATCATGTATCGCGTTGTAGAGCACACCGCGAGAGATAGAGACGTTACAAGGAGAAAGGGCTAAGCATTCGGGGCTCGTCGGGGATCAACAAATTGCTCAGGTGGCAAATACAAAAGATAAAAGCAAGTTCCCGGGAGATAAAAGCTAGCTGCGCGCGATCTTCTCGTTTACCTTATCGCTGATAGTAGACTTTGCCATATATATATATATATATATATATATATACCAAACATTCAACATTTTTAAATCAACGCATACCTACACACACGCGATTAAAATAATTAATTATAATTTTTTAATAACGAATCATATACGCGAAGAAAGTTATACTCGCCTATACGTAATTATCTGCGCAATTGGAGGACGAGGATTCAGTGAGTCGATATAGGCGGGAAACGTTTCTAGAAAAAAGAAACGATTTCGCCGTAGAGCGATTTTGCGATCGATGACGTACAATACAGGATCGTGACGCGTTCCGAGAGAACGATACTAATTCACGAGGAGACAACCTTCGATCCTACGTTTACTAAGCGGAGATGTGGCACGCTCACCGTAATCCACTCTCGTCGATAGCACACATATATATATATATATATATATATATATATATATATATATATATATAGTTCCTGTTTAATAACACACGTAGTTCACCTGGACGCGAGACGTACGAGGATTATAATCGAGAAAGAAAGAAACTAGGGAATTTCGTCTATCGATTAGTGACACACTTACTAAAGTACGCGCACCAGGCTGGATATCACAGTTTGGTTGAAAATATATCGGAGGGTGGCGATTGAGGCCAGGCGTTAACCGAACGAAACGTCAAGTTTAAGTAAGAATTTCTTATATATCTCTCTGTATTTACGGTTATAAAAATGACGAAGATCGCGAAACCGACCGGTTTTCCCAAGTACATCCCCGCGGGCTTTAAAACGAGATAATATATTTTTTCTTGGCTACGCGGATCAAAGTTATAACGAAGAGAGAAAGAGCGAGAGAGAGAGAGAGATTTATGTTAAATGCTGTGAGATAAAAAAGAAAGGAATACTCTCGGCGCGAACGCAAAAAAAAGAACGTTATTCGTCAGAGATATCGTGTAAGAAAATTACCCACCGAGTGACCAGGTCTGACTATCGACTGACTAATCCGTCGTTATACAGTAAAAATGCGACAATGTTAGAACCGCGAGAAAAATCTATTTCGTTCGAGTCTCGACGAGGTATATATAATCGACGAAACATACGGCAAACGAAAAACAAAGTCATGCTGCAATCCGAGAATCACGATTACGAATAAACAAAGAATATAACGATCGACATAGAGATCATGACGAAAGTTTAACAACCAGTAGGGTGATTATAACGTACGGGACTGCGCATCGACTTGTGCATGTATTTAAATATATATATATATATATATATATATATATATATACATATATATATATATATATATATATATATATAGAGAGAGAGAGAGAGAGAGAGAGAGAGAGAGAGGAGGTATGTACTAGGAAATGGTAAATAATGTATGTATTCGCGACGACGCGGAAATAGCGAAGAAACAACGAGAGGATCCTCGTGTCGCGAGTGGCCTTCGTTTCTCGTCATTCTCCGTGCAGTCCGGACACGATCGAATATACCTCCCTATACACACACACAGACTCGCGCCATCGGAATATTAAATCATCAAGTCCGTCGTCTAATCGTTACCCCTCCTTCCTATCATGCTCGACAGATTAAACCATTCCATTCCGGCGTATCTCGTAATATCAATAGTGGAGAATAAACATACGGATGATATTAATTTATGATTTGGAGAAGGTGTGTTTACGTGCCCTAATCGACTGCCAAAGAATATTCGCACGTGTGCGTGTGCTTAAATGTATACGTAAATATTTATTTTCTGCGTTACGTTTAAAATATAAATGATACGATTATGATAATCGTATATTTATATAAGCAGCAACTTGTACTGTTATTTATTTTTCGCGAATAAAATTCACGGTAAGGAATGGAAGAGAATTTTAGAGTCTTGATTTTTACACGAGCGTTTCGTTTTACCTCCGTCTCGCGGCGATAGATTAGATGCAGATGACAACGAGATGGTATAAACAGAGTGAGAAAAGAGAGAGAGAGAGAGAATGTGGAAAATTCAAGTGGCAATTTCCACTGATTACAGCTCGAGCTACCGCGCAACGTTCCTTTTTTTTCTCGGTAAGAATCAACTGCTCGAAACTCTCGTATATGAACTCCTAGTGTGAGGTTCAAAGTCTCGGACAGGTAATTGCGTAAAATAATAATTAATGGAGATTATAGGCTAGGATATCGTTCTTTCTGTCTCTGGAAGAAGTTGCTTCGAGTAGAACAAGGCAGAAAGAAGAAGGTGATAGAAAAGAAAAACCTCGTCGTTTTTCTTTTTCACCTGTTACACCGATGGTCGAACGTATTTCATTCGAATCGGATTTTCCTATGCGGTTTATTGTTAAAGTGGGATTTTTCAGTGGCCACGATCCGCGAGTCTCGATGATTCATTATAACGCTTGGTGCGTGCCTTGCCGTCTCTTGACTCTACGCACACCACACAGACACACGTGTCGTAGACTTTACTTCCGGTATCGTTGAATCGGCATTTTTTAGCGAACCAACGGTAGTAAGGAAGCTTCATGATGAACCTGTTCCGTCTCTCGAATTGTGCCAGCTCCATTAAATTATGTTTACGGTGATTCATGCCGTACTTATTTTCACATTTTTTTTTTACGTTTGTTTTTTATTTTAATTTTTTTCGTCACAGGATGACGCGTTGGTTAGAAATTTTTCAATGACTCGGAAATAAAGGATAAACGCTCGGAAATTCTCGCGGGTGTTGACTCCGGTCGAGATACGCTTTATAGAATGACGTATTCACCGCGAGCTATGAAATTTGAATTCAAGGTGAACGTCGTTGAACGAAATTCAGAAATTTGTGTTCCTTTTTTTTCTTGCCTTTTTTTTGTTGATTTCGTAAACGCGACGTTGACTCGGGTTATTTCAAGCGTTCGTGGACGGAAACGAACGCGGGATGGAGACAAGATTTAAATGCCCGTGAGTTCGAAGAGGTTGACGGATATGAAGAAATTCGAGAATAGAAAAGAGAAAAAGAAAGATTTTCTGGCAGCTGCCAATGACCCTCCCACCCTCTCGTGAAGGAATATAAAATGCGCGACGAGTTCATTCCACCACGATGAAACAGTGGTATAAAGAACATTCCATTGCGTTCGCATTTATAACTATATATACGTATATTTATGCAGCTTGTTTTTTTAGCCTTTGCACGAACTCTCGGAGACTCATCTTATTTTGTTTTCGCGACAGGACGATAAAAATATATATTTCGTTACCCCTTGTACGCGAAAATAAAAATTCATATTCAAACCGTATCGATCGAATATGTCCGGCATGATTTTTATCGACTCGCGAATACATTTTCTTCTTCTTTCACGGCTGAAAATAAAGAACATCCTTTCTTTTTTCATTCTCGACGACGACAATAATTTTTGATCGTAATCGTTTTTTCTTTTCGTTTTGCTCCTCTCGATGTTAATAAAAATAAGAAACGCGGTACTTCGTTCGATTCTCGAACGGAAATATTGCACAAAGCGAGGCGAAAAGTCGTTGCTTCTTGCTCTACGAGTCCGGTCTCCCTTTTGTATTCGCAAAACGTGTCTGGAGGAAGATGCGAGGGCGGTGCAGAATACCGATGCGTTTGCCTCGACAAAGACCTCCTCAAGGCCGAGGTCGAGGAGCGCTCGTCGTGCTGCGATATAAACGTTTCGCTATGCAACGATATAGGTAATATACCGAGCGAACGATTTTTTTCCCGCCTAAGAGAGCAGAGAAAACACCAAGTAGAATCGACCAAAATGTTTTTTCATTATCGAAATATAAATAGTAAACGAAGAAAAAGACAAAAACACAGAAGAGAGAGAAAAAGAGAGAGAGACAATAAATTCTAAAACCGACCAATCACGTCTCTTAAACGTTATCCGAGGCTTTTATCGGAACATCGAGAAGGTACGACGGAAATACTGCGATAACATTTCGCTGATTAGACACGATGTACTGAAATGTGTATTTTACGAATAAGAATGAAAAGATGTTGATCGTATCGCAAATGCAATTCTATTAAACTTACTCCATCATTTACACCAGGGACGCCTCTGTTAAATTAAATAACAGAAATAATTGAACGCTATTTAATTTAATTATTTCGATATATATATATATATATATATGTATATATATACATCATAAGCTTTCTATATAGATAGAGAGTCGATAGATTATAAAATAGTACGTTTAATGACGTGGGATACGCCCTTTCGACTATGAGTCGACACGATGACTCTCGCGCTGCGATAGGGAAAGATGGAGGTAGGCCGAACGGTGAAGCGGACGCGTTAGGTATTTACTGTCGCAAAAAGAGATGTCGCCTTTTGCGTCATATCGTCCCAGCGATAATCATAAATATTCCCGTAATCAGACCGCGAGGTTGTATTTTGACCGAGTCGCGCTCGTAACGTGTGAAACGTTATCACTGTTCGCGCGAACGTACGACCGTTTACCGTGAACTATGTGACGATATTAATAATTACCTATGAGTGTGTGAAAATTCACGTCTTGGCGTACTTCGTGACGATTCTCACATTATTTTTATACAATTTGGCTCTCCTTGATTTCATCGTTTACTATTCGTGCGTATAGAATTCATACCAATGTAGAAATTAATTTAATACCATATTCGGAAATTACTTTATATTCAATTATTTATTAACGATACGAACGAAGGGTTATACGATTATATACGATATTTAAGAGAAATTATTATCGTTATTATGAATATTATTATTGTCGTCGATATTACGAGTTATTCGGTGCGAGAGGACCCCGACCGGACCGGAAGTATCGTAATAAGGATAGAAAAAATATGTGTACTAGGAATTTTACATAGTCGTCGATGGTCTCGAAAGGTGGGAGAGAGGATACAAAGCGAATGGTTCTCGTATGAATCGTTTCGCATGGGTGGTGAGGTTTCCTTGTTTCGTGGGTGACAGAAGCCCGAGAATGAGTCTTTTAATATGCGGGAGTCAATGCGTACCGTAGAGCCTGGAAGCAGTTGGTGCATGATGAATTCCGAGAAATTCGATCGTTTAGCAGACCGCTGATTCACACTCTCTGGTAGCAACCTCCTCGAGCAGGGACACTCCTCGATCTTGTGCGTAAATTATTCACCAATGTGCCTCGAGCAACACATACACTCGTATATATATATCTATATATATGTACGCAATATAGCGCAATATATAGTTAGTATATCGTATAAAAGCACGTGGGCATCGAGTTTCGTTCATCAATGAATGAAAATATCTGTGCGAAATGAGAGAGACCTGTTTGTAAATAGTACATATTGTATGTAGGATAATTATATACGTTCGAGTTTTTGTCTAATGAAAAATATTTAACGAGGAACGAGAACTGGCAAGCCAAATAAATAAGTTTGCAGATAAAATTGCTGTTTTTTTGTTCTCTTTCTCGCATACGTGTATATCTATCTAAGGGGGAAGTATTTTTTGCGCGTTAAGATTGATGAGTGCGTAATAAAAATGATAGCATCGTGTAAGTACAGAGAGGTCACTGTTTGGCGGGAGCGATGCTATCGGGTCAGTTCCCTCTTTTTAGCTCTCGCACTCGACTGGTATTTTTTTTTGTCCATGTGACGAGAGGTTATTATTCGCAAATAAATAATATAACACACGACTCTTTATATAGAAGAACGTTCATACGTCGAATCATCTCTCTCTCTCTCGTCGTGACTATAGACATCGTTCACCTTGAATAAATTAAAAAGAAAAAGTTTCAACGTATCGAGTGAAATAAGAGATAGGCGCGACAAAAGGAAAATCAGATTTCTCGCGATTTGGAAATTATAGGCAATTATTTTTCTTGTTTAAATTTGCACGGTGATAGGATGTATACATCCGGCATATAAGCATTATAAGCATGTTCAGCACCCCGTCTGCCCTTGCCCTGATTGCTACAAATATATATATATATATATATTTCTAATCTTTGTAGACAGCCTCAGCGTTAAATATGATTTACAATTTTTCCCGCAGCAAAGTGAGACGTATGCGTATACCCGGCCTTATTCGCCTAGATATCCGACTTTTTATCATCTAGAATGACCCAACCTCATACTGGATTAGATATCAACACGAGAATCCTTGACTGTTTTTTATAACACGAAATCTACCAACGCTTCAAAAAATGCTCAGATTTTATTGGAAAAACCCGTTAAACGATCGACCGTGGGGAAAGTCCAAAACTTTACCTTCCATCTTTTACATTTGTATGGGCGTATTCTGACGTAATTCCGATTATTTCCGATAAACTTAAATGCAATAAAATTAAATTGATCGCAAATTATGTTTAACTTGGATAAAGTTTTGAGTTTTATCGAAACGGCTGACAGGGAATACGCTATGAAATCATGATTTTTCTTTCATTGATTTCAGAGATATCTTTCGCAATACGGTTATCTACAACCTTTGAATCCAACGAATGGTGGAATAATTACGGAGGACACGATGTCGGATGCAATCGCCAAGTTTCAGTCGTTCGTCGGTCTCAATGCCACAGGTAAGCTAACGTATAGAGCACTTACTCAGATATATATATACCATAGAGGTGTCTCGTTAAACACCGCACTGTGATCATCAGGAGTGCAGCTAATAAAACTTGGAGAGACCGTCTCGAGGCGTTTTACGACGATATCGCGACGTCGTTATTTCCTGACATATGAACTTTATAGGACGTAATTCGGCGAGAGGAGAGCGCGAGACAAATTGTCACTATTACAAGCGCGAAAAAGCGTCGGCGTTTTTCTTTTTTTATTAGTACGTGTACCTCGACCAGGCTGTTCGGTGAATCATCCGTAATACCGACCGGATGCATTCATCCAAAGCCCCGAGTCTTTTCAAGGACTGCACACGTTGACCGCGGCGGCTAGAGACTGCGGAATGATGGAATTTATGTTTCTCCCTCGTATATTAATCTTTCATCCGCAAGAATCTCGCGTTCGATAGCTCAAATAATTATTACGCGAGAAAGAATATTAAATTAAAGAAAAAAGGAATGAATTTCATCGATACCAAACGAAAGTCGATCGATCGTTCGAACGTCGATTGTCTTTTGTCAAGCTTTTCGCGCGATAAACGTATGAAAATCGCTGAATTAGGATTTTCCGGTCGAGTCCAGTAGGAAATGAAATCAATTTAGTCGATCGAACGTGACATCTTCTCTCTCTCTCTTTCTTCTTCCTTCCTTCGGATGATTCAGAGTTCGGGTTCGATGAAACGAGCGCGTATAGATAGGTGGGAGGCGATTGAGTCTCCGACGAAGCGCGATGGCGCTTAAAACGGAATGAGTCAGAGACACTCGACAAGTGTCATCCTCAGACTTTAGTATCATCTCTCTCTCTCTCTCTCTCTCTCTCTCTCTATATATATATATATATATATATATATATATATATGCGCGTGAAAAAACGGTCTCGTTTTTTGTGTTATCTCTTGGAACGAAAGAGAAAGGATTTCCAGTGTATAGCCAGACGCGTAGACGCATCAATGGTGACGATGAGAAACGTGCTTACTCATAACGGGAATGCAAATTCGATAATACGAAAACAATAAAAGAATATATAAGTTAAGAGTGAGACCGAGCTCAGACGTCCTAGACAAAACGGCCGAGAGAGATGTGTTTCGCGGTTACGAGTTGATAAAATCCGTGTCAAGGCGATGGGGGCGCATCCGCGATAACTCTTCGGCTCATCCACGCATCTCCCCGTTCGCTAAATAATAGACTCCGCATTATTCTCGTTTCTTAAGCCTCATCCTGCCAGACGAAAAGAAGGAAGAGGAAGAAAAAGCCAGGATTTTCCTTTTATTTTTCATCATTTTTCTCGTTTTCTTACGAACGAGTCCCTGAATGTCGCGATTAAGCTGACCTACGGCGAGAAACGAGAATACGGACTGGAGGTACAATTAACCTTTATTGGTACCTCGAGACCCGCGTTGTATACGAGCGTGTGTGTGTCTGTCACTCGTGAGTTTATCGAATCTCTATAAAGAAGAAAAAAAAAAAAAAAAAAAAAACAGAAAAAAAACAGAGATAAAACGTACGTAAGTACGTAAATCGTCCCTGAAATAATTGTAGCTCGACCCCGTGTTGGGGATTCTCGGATGTAATAATTACAAAACGGAAATTCACATTTGCGCTTACCACTCGCCGATTTTCCTCTCTCTCTCTCTCTTTTTCAGTATTGTTTCGTAGCATTGTTATTAAAAGTGGCACGGAGCAATTTCGCGTAAAACCTCGCTATTTCGTAATTTTAGGATCGCTCGAAAGCAAACAATTTCGTTTGAATTTTGAGCTCGTTTAATTTCGTTTTTTCTTTTTTTTCCTTTTTCAGGAATTCTCGATAACGAGACAGCGACCCTGATGACCGCGCCGAGATGCGGGGTCAAGGACAAAATTGGATCATCCGACGGAAGATCGAAACGCTACATTCTTCAGGGTATGTGAAATATCGTGAAAATTTCGAGATCGATACAAAAAAAAAGTGAAACGCCATCTCGACGCGTCTATTTTTATGAACACGGCATTGAGAAAATTTCTTTAACTATCTTGCAATCGATCTGATGTAATTTAATCGGAGCGATCTTTCGAAAGTTTCGTTCGTACAAAGTCGCGAATGTCGACGCGCTATCGAGCGAGGGTGCATCGAGAGCGATTGACAAGTTTTTCAGGACGATCGTAACTACGATTTTTTTTCGTTTTCTTTTTTCCTGCGAGAATTGCGCGAGAATGTTTCGGTCCATTGGAAACGAAACGTGGAAGATTGCGCTTTAATCCGAAATAGGACGCAACGAGAAGCGACATAATCGAACGTGCGTCTCGAGCCGCGACGAAATTGTTCCCGTCTAATACGGCAGTCGATCGAATCCACTCTAGCTCTATTTCGTTCTCTCGAAATTTACGATTACGTTTGTCATTGTTCGATTTCTCATTTGCGAAATATATATCGAAAGAATCCTATAATTATGATTTCTTGAGTATAATTTCAGGATTGTTTGCACGTACGAAAACGAGTTGAAAAATGTTCTTTTTTTAATGAGAAAATTGCTGATCGGGGGTGAAAAAAAAAGGAAAATAAATAGAAATATTTCGATTGAATCGGCTCCCGCTATTTATCGGCATAAATCATACGCGGATATCAATCTGATCTCAATTGATAAGAATAATTCCCACGTGATTGCGCAATCGATGCACGAGTACCGCGGTAAAACGATAATGACTGATGCGCCGGCGATCTAATGGAGCATCTATAGTTCGCACGAGATTGTCGCGGTATGTAGATACGGAAGAAAAACATGCTCGTTGCATAAAAGCTCGAATGCATATAGGTGTGCAGAAGACACCGCGAGTGTTGTTACCGATGCAGAAAATTCCGAGACACGCAAGCGGAGATGAGATTTTTTTTCCGCCACTGCGTCGAAATGATTATGGCGGCTGCTTTTATACGGTTTTACGCCTTCGCGTGTTTCATCCTTTCCATCCCGTCTCTGATGACCGATGGCCCTTGCTCGTACAATTTACTTTTGAGCGTTCGTAAGCCACGTGACTCACTCGACGGTATTTCCGACTCTCTATTTTTCAAGATCGACCGCATAAAATATCGAAACGAACGATAAGATTGATAAGCGCTATGTGGTTACAATAATCTCGCCGTGTTTAGCGCGGCCTTCGTGAACTTCCGGTTACAATAAAACTCTGTACGATTCTGTCGAACGGTGATAAACGTATAATATAAAAGAAAAAGAAAAAGGAGCGTCGTTGCTTCTTTTCTTTTTATTCAACAAGAAATTCGTTTTTAAATTTATTTTTTATTTTCTCGAAAGCAGAAAATAATTGTTTAATCATCGATCGAATTAGAAAACAGATCGTACTACTTGAATTGACCGACCGACGGCCGATTTTCAAAGATAGGCTCGCGCATCGAGGAAACCTTTTTGTAATATTTAATCGTAACAATCGTTGAATAAACAGGTTCACGTTGGAAAATCAATGATCTTTCCTACAAAATCAGTCAATATCCAAGACGATTGTCGAAACAAGACGTTGACGAGGACGTCGCGAAGGCTTTCGCTGTATGGTCCGAACACACGGATCTTACCTTTACGCAGAGACCTGCAAACGAAAAGGTAAATTATTATAGTTAAAGATAATAATTTGGGTCACGAAAGAAAAAATAATAATCATAGCTCGTATCGTAAATTCGTACTAAAATTCGTCGTAATAAAATTCAATATTTTTTTCGTTCTTTGTTCTTTCAAGAATGTCCATATCGAAATTAAGTTCGTGGTTGGAGAACACGGCGACGGCGACGCCTTCGATGGACCTGGTGGCACTCTTGCTCACGCGTATTTTCCCATATTCGGGGGTGACGCTCATTTCGACGATACCGAACACTGGACCGTCAAAAGTTTTCGTGGAACCAATGTATATCAAGTAGCGGCACACGAATTCGGCCATTCTTTGGGTCTGAGTCACAGCGACGTTAAAGACGCTCTCATGGCACCGATTTACAAACCGTTTGATTTTCAATATGCGATCGATAGCGACGATATCGAGGCGATTCAAGCTCTCTACGGGCCTAAAACGAGATCGGTTGCGACCGGCGGTCACAGAACTACCGCAGCGCCAACGGGCGAGGAAGATCCCGAGCTTTGTACAAATCCCAAAGTCGATGCGATGTTCAACTCAGCCGAGGGTCATACTTATGTTTTCAAAGGTAGGACATTGTTTTGTTTGAAAATTCGAACGAAAATGTTTCATTGTTTTCATATTTGATAATTTTTTTTTGTTTAATTTTTTCATTCGAGTACGTCGAATAATATTTATGATAAATACGTATTAACGATTCGCAGGTGATCAGTATTGGAAATTGACGACCGAGGGCGTAGCGAGTGGTTACCCAAGGCTGATCAGCGACTCGTGGCGAGGACTGCCAGGAAACATCGACGCCGCGTTTACGTACAAAAATAGAAAAACTTATTTCTTCAAGGTAAGAAATTGTCGAGTTAAGGAAGTTCGGTGATTGGAGCGACGCCAAGATAAAAGTCCCATTTTATTGTATATCATTCTCGAGCCCTTCGTCCATGCATAAGCAGAGTTTCCACGAGATTTACCGCACAGTTTTCGAGATATTAATTATTAAAGTCAGTGCATTTAACACATACAGACGATAAAATGTGCCTCTTCTCTCGTATATCGATTTTTTTATGGCACTTGGAGCCAAGACACACGTAAACAAAATTGATGGTTGCATTCGTTGAATTTTTATGATCAATAAGGCACCTTGAATTGAAAAACTCACCGGAATAATAAGCAATCGATTCAGGAATAAAGTCGAGAAAAATCGAGGTTTTCGAAGAGCGACGCGTCACGTGACGTAGCGGTAGCCATCTTAACCAAATAATAAGCCGGGCGCGTGAGACCGATGACAGCCATCGATGTCAAACATCGACGATATGGCGTATTACCGAAGTAGAGTAGTAGATTATTATGTTTTTCCATATTATAAAAATACTAGGAAACTAGAAATTCAATACTTAACAAATATTTCTCGAAAATAATAGGAAATATACATATGTATAAAACGTGTCGGTACTGCGGCGTAAAAAAGACGCGCACTTCGAAAATTTGATCAGCGATCATACGAGCACTAAGCAACCGATCGGGTTAAAAATTGACAGGCACACGGAGAATGATGGCAAAAAGTGGCTCTTGGTATTTTTTTCCGAAGTTTTGAAAATAATATTGCAAGCGACGAGCGATTCGAAAACGCCGTCCGTACTTTCTCCAGCACTGAGCGTTAAAGTTGTGAGGGTATCTAAAGAATTATGGCGACAATTTCGGAAAAACAATACCAAGCGCCACTTTTTGCCATAATTCTCTGTGCACCCACCAATTTTTAACCCGATCGGTTGTTTAATGCTCGTACGATTGCTGATCAAATTTTCGAAGCGCGCGTCGCCTGAATCACTGTCTCTTAATGCGAGGTTAGCTTTGTTTTTCGTGGAAGTTCTGTATGAAAACGCTCTTTTTCGCATTTCTCAACGTAGGGTTCGAGATACTGGAGATACATTGGAAAAAGAATGGACGGTGTTTATCCGAAGCAGATAAGCGAGGGTTTCACGGGTATTCCGGACAATATAGATGCCGCGACCGTCTGGACGGGAAATGGAAAGATCTATTTCTACAAGGGAACGAAATTCTGGAGATTCGATCCGACCCAAAAACCACCTGTAAAAAGCACATATCCAAAATTGATATCCAATTGGGAAGGTCTGCCAAATAATCTCGATACCGCGCTGACCTATCACGGTTACACGTATTTCTTCAAGGACAACGCTTATTATCGATTCAACGATCGAACATTTTCCGTAAGTATTATTTAATAAAATAATAAAAGAAAAATCGTACGACAAAATTTCATTCCACGACGAATTTTAGGTGGACGTCGCGAGTCCGGCGTTTCCAAGGTCAAATGGATTTTGGTGGTTCGGCTGCAGATCGGCCAATAAAGGCACTCTAGGTAATGTCCATTGGCGAGGTGGATATCCCGTTGACAATTCGTTTATCTGGGGAAATTTGGCAAATGTTGGCAATGTCAACGATAAGACTGACGACGACGACGATGATGACGATGAGGCTGGCGACATCATTTTAGACGCAGGTATAGAGAGATTCGATTTAACATTTCGTTGATCAATGTAACGAAGTAACGGGAAACGAAAGGAAGAAATATTTATCGGGAAATTAAAAGCAAACCGGAGAATCGGTGGAAAATTTTCAGCCAAACGCGAGATTCGTTTCGACTCCTGACGAGACTTTAAACGAATCGGACGTACAGCTAGAAAACGATTCCACCGTTAAATCGCCTTGCCTAGATCCATCGCTAGAATTCTGACAAGGTTTTTAACATGCTCCGGTGTAACAAAATTTTGGCTTACTAAGGATAAGAATCGCTTGACTAACTTTCTCATACCTGGCTATTACTACGGGCTCGTCCAAATCATTAATCATAATTTGTTCATTTTTTTTTCAAAATTACTCTCATCATCAACATTTTCTCGAAAATCCTCGGCTCAATTTTCCTTCTTGTCGCAAAAAGTCGATATATTTTTCTCACGTGGTTAAATCTCGTTTCATTTATCATTTCTCCCTCGATGCTAAAACAGTCAATCGAAATACAAATATGCTCGAAGCTGCGAAATATTAAAACTCGGAAATGATGTAACGTTTTCGTGCAAATGTTACGTGCGTTCTTCATCGTATCGTGGACAAATATTATTCGCGTATAACAGATATGTAATATCATCGTGCACCGAGTGGCAAGTGTTGTCCAGTAATATTCGATCGGCGAACGAGTGAGAGAGAGAAAGAGAGAGAGAGAGGCTTTTTGTTCGTTGACTTCCGGTTCGTTTGGATCGCTCTCTTGGTCGCGATGGCTCCCACACATAGTTGCAACCACTCGTTCGTATACGTTTGCATCGGTTTATGTGTTTCCCGAAAGGACAAAAGTACTTACCGCTGTTTTTTTTCTATCGTGAATCACGTGCCTGACCATCGGGGACAATTGGTCGGGGTGTGCACACGTACAATGACGAGAGAGAGAGAGAGAGAGAGAGAGGGAGAAAAAGAAGCGAAACGGGACGGTAAACCATTCAGGGCCAGATTACTGACCCGACTAGCTGAAATACCGTATAAGTATTTTTTATTCGGTTTTTTTCTTTTTCTTTTTTTTTTTTTTCTAATGACGTATGAGTGCCATTGGTAGTTTCAACGAAAATGGCAACTACCGTGACGAAATTAGACGCGTATTCATTATTATCGAACATACTTTTCGCACATACGCGATAAGAAAAAAAAAATAAAATAAAATAAAACGGACTAAAGATTTTTGCGTCGATTTGCAATGACGTCGGTTTTTTTATTCACGTCGTTCGACCTTCATCTATTTCGCACGAATTATTCATTCGAGTAAAAAAACAAAATCACCGAGAGCCCGTACGTTTTATCAGCCAGATGATGAATATGTCATTCGTTTTTTCGAGTCGATTTTTTTTCTCTCGATCAATCGAATTTTCATCGTACACCGTTCGTTGATTTTTCTTAATAAAATGTGTGTGCTCGCCTACAACTCGTCGTGAAAGAGTCGTCGTCGTCGTCGAGGTGGGGTGAATTGACAGCAGTAAATATTCTAGATTAAGGATTGTTTTTTTGTTTTCTTCTCTTTCTTTCTTTAATGGACTTTTTACTTATTTTTCTTTCTCTCCCCTCGTTACTTTCGGTTGCCCTCTTTCTATCTGGTTTGCTTTGTTTCTCTTTAACTGTTGAATGTTTTTGCGAATGTTTTATTTTATGGGGGAAAACAAACTTTATTGACGAATTTTTTTTTTTACCACGGGGTTATGAATTTTATTTTATTTTTTTCTTGGTGTTACGTTTATTGGGTTGTGTTGGCATGAGTTTTATATCATACGAATATATACATATATATTGCAATTTGTGGTGGAGATCATCGCACGAAGATGACCAAAAGATGAAAGAATGAACACGGAGTGGAAAAACAACAACAACAACAACAACAACAAAACATCAACCATTAACTACTCACTACCACCATAGCGAAAAAAAAACACACAAATGGTGCTTGATGAACAAAAAAAGTCTCGGTGGATACTCGTTTGAAGCGTTTTATGGAACTTTTTATCTTGATTGTGAGAGTTGCCCTGATTTTTTACTATCAGCACGCTAACCGGCACAAAAATACGATACGCAAAAAACATTTACCCTCAATCCTAAGCACTCAAAAAAGTTAACTTTTTTGATTGATGCACGTGTTTATTTTATTTTTTTCTACTCACCTCTTCCTATATTGCACTGAGTTGTTTTGCACTTGGCACTGTAAACTAGAATGTGATGATGCAATGATTAATTTCTATAATCGATTACAGGCTCTGGCATGCTGCATTATGATTTTAACACCGATTTCCCATAAATCCCGACACCATATACTCAACGGCAAAATTATGGCATAATTAATTATCAACGGGATGATTATTATTAATGAAAAATCATGAATTGGTTTATGCGACTTTATGTTTTTTTTTTTTTTTTTTTTTTTTCTTTAGAATTTCGACATATCTTCTTTCTTTTTGGTATTGCGCGCTACTTTTTTCATTTATAAAGAAACGAACCGTATGACCATCGTTTCCTTGAGTTTCCGATATACGTTTCTCGCGATAATCGAAAAAGCTCGGGAAGAATATTAAAACGTATGAATGACGAAGGCCATCGAAATTCGTGAAAAAAATAAAAATCATAATCGAAGACGTTCGCGGCGTCCATACTAAAGGTACGAAAATCTCACGGGTTTATCTTCTTCGAACGATCTCGTGTCGATTATACATTAAAATTCATGATACGCGTCGTATGGTTCGCTACGAAATAATTTCACCGACGTGTCTGCATCGAGAATATTAAATCGCATACTATCGGCTTACGAGTCACGAAATCTTTTCTGAATCTCGCGTACTGGTACATTGAACTCTGGACATTGGTCTCTTCGAAGTCTCTTGAACTTGAATTGAAAATTTTTGCCTTCGTATTCTCGTTCGTTAAATTATTCGACTTCCTCGAAATTTCGTCATTTAAAAAAAAACAAAAAAAATCCTACGTATTCCCTTTTCATCGTCGATGGAAACAAAATTTAATTATCAGCCGCATCTCCCAATTTCATGATATAATTAATATCGCACAAAATCATTATCCGACTATTTCCTTCTCCTATTCACGGTGGTTTATTATCTTGTGAAAAGCATACTTCGAGCACGATTATTTGCCATAGAAAAAAAAAAAACAAAAAAAGAAACAAATCACGCCGTTTAACCGTAGCTGAAATCATCTTTACAGTGGAGAACAACTATAAAGCCGGATCGTACGGATTCGAGGAAAAGTGAGCTAGAAAAATGTGCCGAGTTGCTGAACTGAAATTAAAACAAAAGCGCGTCCCCAAAAAAAAAGTGAGTGAGAGAGAGAGAGAGAGAAAGAGAGAAAAGGTTTGAAACGAGCGAAAGAACTTGACGACACGATCGTGTTTGTATCAAGGCATCGAGACCCAGATAAACGAGATGAGAACAAAAGTGTTTGTTACCTAGTCACGCAACGTCGTAAAAGTTTGTGTTATTGTTGTTGTTGGATTTCGAACTCGAAGGAAAACGAAAATGCAAAAAAGAAGAAAAAAAAAAGAAAGAAAATCACGGACGACACTCGGTGGAACTGGCGTGTGGCTCTTGGTGCGATGAATCTCCCTGTGAAATCAGAACAAACGAAAAACTAGTTCTGACAATAATGGAAAAAGAAATTTACGACTTCCGAGTTCGAGTCTAAAGACGACGCGCGGTACAATTTTAAATGAAAATCTACAGGTGAGACGGACGAGCAGCTCGTAACGTCGTTGAATCAAGACGTAGGAAATCACGGGAGCGGGGCAACTGGCTTCGTCGGAGGTAATCAACGATATTGGGCATTCGCCATTAGTCTCGTGACTCTGAGTATTACGAGGTATCTCGCGGCAACGTAAAAAAATACGAGATGGAGCGAACGATATTAGAAGAAGAATAAAAAGACAGGAAGGACAAATCGACCAGACGTAACCGTCCAAAATTTGTGGACCATCGGCTACTCTCGATCGCAACGAATTTCATCCATTAGCCATTTTTGTTGTTCTCGTTGTTCTTTTGTACAGTAAATATCGTAACTTTGAACGGACGGCTGCCGAACGCCATGAGGCTCGGTCGAGAAAATGCCCGCGAGAACGAGACGAAAAATATGTGGGGGAAAAAAAAGGGAGCTTTTGTTTGCTAATCGAATTAGCAGCCAAAAGTTTCGTTTTTCTTACAATCTTTTTCTAATGTATTTTATTTCTACGGGCGATTGCCCACCGCTAAATGAAATCCAATTCAGTATTTCTTATTTTTTTTTTGTTTTTTTTTTTCTGTGACAAATCACACCGGCAAATCTGTATACGAGCTCGGAAAATATTGCTTGGGCCGACGATGCTCGGACGATGAATTATACACGAGTATATATGAATTTTTCGAGTCATAAGTGAGGAGAGAAAACTGTCGCAGGATAACTCGCTGAAAATACTCGAAGAAACGATAATCCTACGATATAATAGTCTATTCTTGATCGGTGTCTCACTCTTTGTTATTTATTGGAAAGTAAGTAGCGCGAATAGAACGATTGGAAATTATCTGTTCTATTTTCCTACAATGAATGTTTTTTTTTGGGTTTTTTTTTTTAACGTTGACAACGGCGATATAATGCAGGATAAATGATGATTTTTACGACAATATCAGTTCCATAATTTCGTAACTTCTATAATTAATTAGCTACGTCCAATTTTCGATAACTTAAAACGAAAAGTTTTTAATTCGGCAAAATCGTTTGCGAAAAAGTAGTTTAAAAATAGAAACAATTTCGTAACGAAAAATCAATCAAAAGCTTTTGAAAAGGGAATTATCGATCGATGAAAAAGAGGTATTTGCTACCATAGGCTCGAAGTCGTTTGCAACATGCTTTTTCTTCTTAAATATAATTGAATTTTGTTTGTCGTGGGTTGTTTTTTGAAATGGGGATTATGTTTCTTTGAGTTATTTTCGTACGATGTAATTTTTGCCAGTTTCTTCCTTGAACAGAAATATTTTAATCGTTTGTATTTATGAGCGAACCCGCGGGTTTCCTATAATTATGCTACGATGGGCCGAACGAGCAGCCGTTTCCGGTTCACGGCGGATATGTAAAATCGATCATGATATCCGAGCAATTTTGCGACAGTCTGTGAATGTTACTGTATAAGCAATCGTATATTAATAATCATTGTTAAATAGTACATAATAATTATACGATAACATAATTTACTGATAGGATTTTACGAGTCCCCTCTTTCCACTTGTTATACTGCCGTCGTAGATTTATGATGAATCCCATAATCATCATTATCATCAACGATCTCGACCTAACACACGCACAAATCAACGTTGTTCAAGATGCGATATACGTCCCGTGTAATGAAGAAATTAACAACAAACGCTGAGAAAATGGTACTCTCATAGTTTTTAAGAATGAAGAATGAGTGAGCGTTGAAAAATATTTTTGTAACTTATAAATTATACATTCTGCAATACACACACACACACACACACATACACATACACATATATATAATAAATATGTGCATATAAGCATGACCTTCAGAAATGCCTTACGATCGAATCGACCTAATCTCGAACAATATGCGCAGCTTTCTCGAAACTTTCGACTCTGATCGAAATTAGAATGAAGATTATTATTTTAAGTATAGGAACTTTGAATGTTACAATCAGATGATTCGAATAATGAGATTTGCAGCGTTTAAACGATTTTTGAAGAGAAGCTTGTTTGTTAAAAATGATGAAATTAATTATTAGAAAAATTTGGCAATGATAAATCACAAAATTTTTTTTAAAAATCTCAATACACGATTCATCCAAATTGTAACACTCGAGCTTCGACGTAGAACGATCACCGGTGTATGAAGCAACAAATCGCTATACTTTCTCGCGATTGTCGTATTTTTTTTTATTAGTTTCAACGACAGCGTTGAGCTAAATGCAAAAAATAATTGTTGCAAACACTCTTCAGAGTTATCTCGTACTATGGTAGTACTTAATGAGTAAGATGGCGCTAGAATAATTGTGAAAAATTATTGGAACCATGCCGTGCTGTCGAAAGTCAGCCTATTTGATGATTCACATTGAAACTTGCCACACGACATGGACCAAAAGTCTTTCGAGCCCCTTTCTTTTTGCACAATATATATATATATACCGATCCTGCATTGTATTATATCTGCCACAGTCACATTACTACATATCGATAATTTAAAAAAAAACGATGCATATTTTAATTCTCGTTTTTTTATTGATCCATTTCATTACATTCCCTGCATCTTCCAAAAAAATTAAAATACGCGAGGCTCGTGTGAGCGGACCATCCCAAAGAAAAAAAACGAAGAAATTGTTATTCTTTACCAATTGCGACGACACCCGGTCGCAAATCAGGTCTGTATCTCAAAAGTTTCGAATATTCCTTGAGCAATCGTGTCCAATAACAAGTTACGTCCTGCATCCGCAAATTTTTCCAAACGAAATCCCTTCCGTGTTCAGCGATGGTTCTAGATACATGATCGTTCTCTTTTGCAAACTTGAGCAAATGCCTAAATTACGACGAAAAGATTGATGATAAATAATTAATCTCGTCGATGAGAATCGTGTAAATATCTTTTTGAAGAGATCAGAAAACACTTACGCTAATTGTTCCTGAGTCGCTTCCTTGTCAACGGGTATGTAATGAATCCATGGTTTCATAGCATTGTAATAAAATTCTCTCCACTCGTCACCAACGTGAAATACGAGAGAACGGCAGAGAAATAAGTGTTTATGGCGGAAGGACGCGGCCACGCCACGATAATTGAACAGATACTTATATTTGCAATGATCCTCGAGCGAAATTTCTGGTGCCGGTGGGGCATTGAGTGTATCGGCTTCAGATTTCCATGCCTGATTTTTCGTGTATTGAGCGTCGACTAGATCGGGGTTTTTTCTACTGAGAAATACCAAATTGTCGCGCTCCGGACTCGTTCGCGAACCACGAAAAAATCCTTTGCTATCTTTATTATCCCAAGAATTTTCGTTGCTAGATTTATTTAGTGTTTTTCTGTGCTGATCCCATCTTCCAAGACCACGAGGGTATAGAGATATCGCAGGGCCGCCTTCCCAAAACGACCATGCAGGATACATGATATCAAAATATTCTTGAGTCTGCGAGAAGTTTCTATCAGAGATGACGTCATAGAGTATCAGCGAGGAGCAAAGGAACTTCTTCGAGTTAAAATACTCTAAGAAAATTTCAAACTACCTTGCTGAACGAGAAAATCGGCAAAGCATTGCCGAAATAAATTCCGGACTGAGGATAATCTCTGGTGTTTATCACAAATTCTATGTCCTGGGACAAATTTTTCGCTACTTTGAGAATAAAGTGCTCGATACCGGCGCATCGCGATGGAAACATGCATTCCGCGTCCCTGTACAATTGACCGTTTATGATCTGATAGAGCGTGCCGCTATACGAAATACAATTTTCGTTAATTTAATTCCACACTTTTCGTCATAAGGAGATTCTTGGCCTATGGAACTCACCGTGGTTTGGACATTTCTATCATTTCACGATCGATACCATTCGTCGTGAATGCTTTCAAATCTTGTTCTATCACATTCGTATAGCAGCCACAATTTCGTACGTCGCATGGTATGTATTCGTGTTGTGCATTTTTTATCATCCTGAAGATTTCTTTGTACTTTTCATCCAAGTCTGAAAATAATTGTCGATCACTGCATTATGATTACATAAAATAAAAATGCATCGGTCCTAGGTGTTTATCGACGTACGTTCAAATTTTCTTTGCAATTAATTCAAGTACATAATTAATAGATATAGGTAAACATAGTTTGGAATAAATTTAGTACTCCACAGGGAAAGCATCATGATTGGAATAAATTAATTTGCGATTCACGTGCAAGGTCGAAAAGCAGCATTGATATCGCTCGATAAATTTTTTACAAAGATTTCTTAAATATATTTGACGATTTGTTTTTCCCAAAATTAAATCATTACCGAAATCAGAATGCACTTTAGAAAATAAAATATCGCATTAATAAATACATCAATGTTGTACATCGTCCTAAGGTGATGCTCAACCTTTTGAACTGGACAGCATAACTATAAACCATTTTTTCGAGTGTACGGTAACATTTTAGTATATACGCTATGTTTGTACTTTTTTAAAAATCTAAATATATTGTTTAAATAAATTAGATTGGACTAGGGGTACGAAACATATTAGAATCATAGGTTTATATCAGCATTTTTAAATACGAGGGTGATTTCTGAAAATTTGAATCATTATATTTTCGGAGCAACAGGAGTGATTGTATTCAATACATGGCATGTAAATAAATGGGTTAGACACTCTCGGTTGATGCAATTCTCTTGTATAAAATATCTTATACGGGTAAGTCGTTTGAAAAATATTTGTGGTTGCATAATGTTCCACACGTTTATGGCTACCATATTAAAATTTTCTATACACGAAGTTCTAACGTGCGATTGTATCGGGTACTCGATTCACTCAGAATCGATAAAGGATTTAGAGATACAAATGTGAGTTTTTCAATAAATACATATGTATAAAAGCTTTATTTACAACGTTATATTGACCTTGAAGTATTGTTAAAAATTCTTCGCGAATAAAGTAAATACTAGAGTGGGAAATAGTTGAATTATTTGATCAACGATCAAACTCAAAATAATCAAACGCCATCTGATTTGTTTATCGGGCGAGTGAATTTGTTGTGAATTTGTAATAAGTCGAGACACGGCGAAAAGTATTTTTTTGAAAATGCAATTAAGATTGTTTACGGAACTGGAATTCAAGAGCCAAAATAACATTCTTGACATTTCTCTTTCAGATTAAAATATACATATCTCGGCAAGATTAACTTTTTGGGAAGATATATCAAGGATTACACCATTTAAATCCACGATTTAAAAAAAGAGTTGAAAAAAATAAGTAGCGTTCTACATAGTAAAAAAAACACGTAAAGAGATTATTGGAATAGATAATGAAGGTTACCTTCAATATATTTGTGCGATTTGCGGCTATCGTCGCATGACTCTTTATTATCGATAAGACAAACGTTACTCGTACTTTCCACATTCCATACAATGTTCAAAAATAATATAAAAATTATGAAATACATTTCTTATTCATGTAGCAAAGAAGTAAACAAACATCTAGCATCAGCTACATTCTCAACGTTCCGCGATAGGAAACTGCTGCAATGCAGCGCAGCAGCGTTGCTGAACGGACGCCGGAGCCTAACACATGTCAGCATGAAGTAAGCTGCATAGAAGTTAACCGCTTTACGATTGAAAATTTATTGCAGTTGTATCCGAATGTCTTGGGAGAGTTCTCTGCTCTACGCTCTACACTCTGCTACATTCTACGTATCCTCTCTGGCGTTATATATTAACCAAACGTAACACAATTTTATTTGAGAATCGTCTGGCCGAGCATTGCCGTTAGTAGCCATTCGAGCTTCGCGCCTCAGCGGAGATCCTACGTACATCGTATCTGACGAATTGCAAAGTAGCAGCGACGAGTTTTGATTCGTGGAGTTGAAGAACTTGTCCACAAATTGCGTTGTGCTGGGAGTATGTGGAAAGTGCGAGCGCCACGAAAATATGGTTGATATCGGTAAGCTCGACGCCTGCCTTTACCGGCGGCTCTCGGAATTTTAACAGAACACCTAGTTCCGAATCCGATGTACCGCGCATCTCAACAGGCTTGGCGCATAAGAGCCTTTTCCCCGGTTCAACGGCACTTCCGTTTCGTTCCTTGGAGAAGTAAATTCACACGTTGCTAAACGTGACTTGATAATCGATAACAATAGTAATAAATAAACGTTTATATTTTTATACACTACATCTTCAGAAGAAAATAGAGGTACGCGACATCTTTGGAGGGTGCGATCAAATACAATAACGGACAGAGAAAATAGGTTTGTTGAAGTAGATGGCGCCGAAATGCAAAAACTTTACCGGAAATAAAATAAGAATAAGAACCACGAATTTCCGGTGTGTGTGTGTAAACTCGAGTAACTGACGCCATTCTCAGCGACTCGTGGCTTGTGGTTTGTGGCGGTCGTGCCGTTCGTTTTTGGTGTTTTCTTTCCGAATCCCATTACGCGTTTTTCAGTTATCAGCACTATCGCACACGAGACAAGCAACGTTAGTGATGTTCGACGGATGATGGCGAAATTTGCGCATTGATTATCCTGAATTGGACGAGGAGAAGAGAAAAATAGCAAATAAGAATCTTATCGGAACCGGCGACAAGTTAAATCAAGCAGAGCTAGGTGAGTGGAGCGACTTTTATAAACATATAACCCTATTTTGTCGTCGATTCAACGGCCTGATGCGACGAACGCGAACGAGCGCACTGCAGGCAAACCGGGTGGCCATATTGTCTGGCCATTGCAGCGTTACGGCGTGACGCTCTACAGGGCTTTGATTCCCCTGAGTATTTATCCTCTACGACTACCGATGACCATTTTGTCGTTGATATTGTGCAATAAATATCGTAATTACGGCTATTTAATGCTCCGTCAAATGCAACGTACACAACAGAGTTACGTGAAGGAAATGCACATGACTAAGAAACGATAAACGCGACTTGGAAGTTTGGCACTCGGTCCGTTCACGCATGCACAGATTAAAACTTTGCGACGAGGTGTACGTGGAAGCGAGTGTCTTCCTCGTCATCCCACAGGTAATGATGAACGAATGCGAAATGAGATAAATATAACGAAAATACGTCGATCCCGGTTGCCGATCTTCCGCTAGGCACACGTTTTTTAAATGACTCGTTAAGCGCAGCAAAAACTTAGCCTATATGGTTTCTGGCAAAGGAACTCTAACGAAAAAACATTCCGCCGGAATTATGTGGAAATTACAGAACGAGAGTAGCCAAGAAAAAAGAAATGCTGAATCGATATTTCTTTTTGATGTTGCTCTTGCCAGGAACTCGTTTTTTTAGGTGACTCATTCTGAAGTTATGGATACAGAAAATAAAAGTATCTATGTGGCAGTATGCGTTTCAAAAGGCTCAAAGGACTTTTCCAAAGTTTCCGATGCACTATTTTCTCAATGGAAAGTGCATTATGAGAGGTTCGATTTGTTTTAATCCAAAGAAGGAAGTCGAACGACGGTGTTAAGTGGATTGTACTTTCTCCAACATTGGCCATTTTTGAAAACTTGGATCTCCAATAGTCTTTGCAGATTAGGTGAGGGCGACGGCGTGAGCGCGTCAACGAATCCGTGGGCTTGATGGATTCTATGGATCCGCGTCTGGTGGCGCAGGCATTGAATTATCATGGTCAACAACTGCAGAAAGTTTGGGAGAGCGAGAGGAACGAGAACGAATTAACAATGCTTAATCTCAAAGAGCCAAGCTTTGAGATTTATCAACAACGTCAGAAGACTCTTAGGTACGCTTTTTTTATTTACACTCAAATTATAGGAAATAATTTATTGTAAATACCCAATTTTCCATATTTAATTGCTGTATAGCTTTAGGATATCGAATGAACAGCTAAAATATGATTACGCATTAATGAAAATTGCCAACGCGTATTGTTCCTATGGTCGTAGTAACCAACATCGAAACTTTTCAAGATGGCTGTCATAAACCTATTTTCTCCCACTCAATTTAATCTATATTGATTATACATAGAAAAAAATGTCTAACGACTTCCATTTTGGTCATGTACCTATAATACTTGATAATTTCATTCGTTATTGATGTTAATTAGATCATTTCCTTTTTGTCCTTATTTCGATGGATTATTGTTGAATTTTCATTACTAAATAAGTAATCATAAATAAATTTTCTTGTATTTTTTAACTTGTAGTCCTATGAGAATTGGACTTAAAAATTCAATAAGTAAAAGCAAAACAGCGTTATAACGTCTAATGAATGTGTATCATCTTGTAGTTTTGGGGACAGAGGCAAGAGACTCAAGCTCCAGCAGTTTATCGCTAAGAAAGCGGATGCTCTCTATGATAAATCGAATCTTGATAAGACCGTCGATCCTATCAAGCAAGAGCTCGGTGACGAAGGTATTTTCATATTTGCCAAAATTCGTAATCCTTTATTATCGATCATAAAAATATTACGATTTCATCAATGAAATTTCAGAGTTTTACGCTACCATGCCGGGACTTGACTCATTTGTTACCATGGAGAAGTCGCAACGCATTCGGAACTTCTTAGAGGTAAAGTTTTTATAACTAAAATCCCATTGAGAAATATGAAATTTAATCGTTATCAATTTTTTTAATCGTTTACAGAGTTTGGTCGTCGGTGATGTTATTTACTCTCAAATTATGGGTAAGAGCGCTGCCGGACTTCTGCTGAAGATTCTCTGCAACTGCAGTGATTGTCCTAGAGTCGTGACAGATCTTGGAGTTAAGGTAAATCAGTAAAAAAGAGGAAACTGTCAGAACTTTGATCGATCGATTTTGTTGGAATTTCTAGGCCCTGATACTAAACACGGCCACAGTGCCGGCGGTGGACAAGAAGGGTGTGACAAGAGGCTACATGGCAAACGATCTGGTCTGCGTCGTAGTCAGTGAAGTTAACGTTGAGGCAGAACGTGTCGTAGCTGTTATGAACGTACCGGCCCGTGAAGGACAAGTTCCTCACCCGCCTATGGGTCTTATTCATTCTGATGATCTACCAGAAGCTTACAAGTAAGTTTAAAATAAAAATTAAGGCAAAATCATAAAGGATAATTCTAACAATAGGCGATTTCGACAAATCCACATACGAACGAGATTTAATTTAATTTCAATGTGCCTCGATTCAGTCCGCTAGTATTATATTCACCATTGCGTAACATTTTTTTCACCTTATATATTTAAGTGCACTGTGTGCTTAAAGACTTTTGGTGCATTGCTGAAAATTTTTAATTCCTCACAAATCCGTAGATGTACTGTTTTTCTGCAATTTATATCCTCAAACGTATTTGGGAAATGATGGCTTGAGCATATTTTCATCAGGATCTTGTAGGTTCGATTAATTTAAATCGAGCGGGACAAAGATTTATTTCGATAAAGTAAAATCGCTGTTTATTTTCTTATTTCTTCAGTTTTGTTCGCATATTTTCTTCAGCTTGTTTTAGAGCTGGTAATTTTTATCCAATCAATTTTGTTCATAAAATGTCCCGACAATGTAATCGATGAGATCGAGAGAGAGAGAGAGAGAGAGAGAGATCGAGGATCATTGAGGGTTAATTTATCATGTGATTACTAACAAAACAAAACAAAAAACCAAAGCAAAAACAAATCAAGGTATAAAGAAGAGAAACAGAAAGTTTTTCACCTCTGTTAACATTTTTATGAATCTAGGTGCCCAGACACTATGTACCATAAAAAAACCGAAAGTTGACAATCGTTATGATGATGAGTTAATTTACAAAAAGAAAAATGCGATGATGTATGAGAAAGCCTTCCTATTGAGTATTGGTCGACACGTGGCTGTGTTACTGCGAGCACATTGTATCTACGTTTGTGATATATTCGAATCTCAAATGCACCAGACGAAAAAAAAAGAATATTAAAAAGAAAGTAATGCAAATCATCACAGACTGTTTTCGGTGCAACGACTCGACAATGAAATCCGATTATCAAATTTCGAGATTGAAATTTGCAGACGTCGCATCTACCTGCGACAAGACTTTCTGTCGTCAGACGGTAGGTATAAAATTTACGTTCTTCGAGAGTTGTCTGGTCTCACGATTGAAACTTCGCACCTTAATGCACATTAGCGTAATTCTCCTCACTCACTCGGTGTTAAATTTCATGTACGTCACTTGTATATTACAAATACGTGCCCACGAGTGTTTTGACGTGAGACCAGGCAACGCCAAGCCTTATAAAACAAACGAATTTATGTTTATACTCTTGAGCCTCCGAGGACCTCAAGCCTTTTCGACAAATGATTAATGCATCGTTTGAACTTACAGCTTGTATTGAACAGAGGTATAGATGTCGTTGAAAATTGAACACGGCAGAACGCAATTGTTTTTTTTTCAAGAACAAAGAAAATGAAAAAAGAAACTGCAAAGCGTAAAGATTTTTTTGGTCGATGGAGGATAAAGATACTCAGGGCTATGCAAATTAATTTTATCGCACTGCAAACAAATGAGAAAACAGACAAACGAAACCCTTATAAACGTCGATAATAGGCTATGTGCTTTTGTATTGAGAGAGAGAGAGAGAGAAAACAAAAATCTATAATTACGAAACAAAAAACGTAAATAGCAAAAAATAAAAGCGTCTTAACGGTTTAAGAAAGGTGAGACGAGTTTACGTTATAACGAAGGTTGTTATCAATTTATACATTTTTTAGGATGTAAGATAATTTATTTTTAGGGTCTGTTGTTAACGCGAATGGGGGTCACTTCTGATCGTTTGTTGGACGAAACATTTTGTTGACGGTCAAAATATTGATTCAGATTCGATCCTAATGTCGAATAAAACACTTTATTTTGCCAAATATGTATTATCCTTAATAAAAATTGGAAAATAAACTTTGGACATATAAAAGGACAAAATAAATTGAAAGATTTTCGACATTAATTTCGCATTATCGTATAATACATGCACACCGAATAAAAAGATCCGAGACAAGTATGGTTTCTATGGGTATGGAACAAAGTTGACGAATTTTTCACCATCGACAGAAGGAAATCTTGAATCTATAGGAGGAAAAATAATCCTGTGCGAACGGCAAATGAAATAACGACGAGACGTTACGTTGAACAAGAGGAAAACAAATTATCAACATGCGGATAAACGAGCGGGCGGGGGAATATCGAGCGTACCAATCTGAAGGATGGAAAATTAATAAATATCAATCGTGTCTCGCAATTCGGTTGTCATGAATTATCGAAGTCTCAAATTTTTACCATTAACGAAACGAAGCCTCGTTCCATTTGCGTTAACATTTTTATTTTTTAACGGGATAAAACAAAAATGGGAATCACTCCCAAGAATCGGTGTATGATTAACGTTGTATCTCGTTTTGTGATGTAGGAAAGCGTTGGACAACAAAGGACAGAGTTATGAAACGATCTTGGCGAATAGTACTGGCTTCAACAATCCGAGCAACATAAAATATCTTTGCGACTTGATGGGTCTTGGACGAGAGAATTACTCTAATATGGTGGGCCTGAGGTGAGTATTTTCAAGTAATGCAGATATTTCAAGTTGAAATACCAACATTCTTCAAAGTCCTCTTTTTTTGTTATTGCCAACAACTGTATTAAACCATTTGTTTCCTTCGTCTTTTGCAGAGAACGTTTTCCACCGAACGAATATGCCATCGAGTTGAGGCAGACACAGGCGAGCAAATGGGCTTTTCGCAGTGTCGCCGAGGGTATCGATCACTTTAAAGCCGGACGACATTCCGAGGCTTTTCAATGTCTTAATAAAGCACTGACCGTCGATCCGAAGAACGTCGAAGGTCTCGTTGCTCGTGGTGCGTTATACGCTAACAGCGGAAGTTTCAAGAAAGCGATCGACGATTTCGAGACAGCACTCAAATTGAATCAGACTCATGCGAATGCTCGTAAGTATATGGCCGAGACTCTGGTTGCGCTTGGACGAAGTTACGAGGATGAGAAGAAATACGAGGATGCCCAGAAAGCTTACGAGAATTGTCTCGCGATTGCGCCGTATCACGAGGAAGCCAGAAACTCGATCGAGTATATAAAATCTAAGACTGCCAATGCGACATTGAATCCGTTGGAGACATTCAAGACTTTCGACACTGAGGGAGAAGCGACGGAGAATAATAAGAAGGAGAAGAAGAAACGTAAAAAGGATAGAAAGTCACGCTCGAAGAAGCGACAGAGATGGAGTTCGAGCTCCAGTTCATCATCGAGTGGCTCGTCGAGCTCGACGAGTTCCGACTCGAGCAGCAGTTCATCCTCCGGAAGTTCCGGCAGGTCGGCATCGAGGTCGCCAAATCGCAAGCGAAAACATAAGAAGGAACATCGGGGTTCTCTGTCGCCGTTGAGCAAACGCATGGCGCAGTACAATAATCCACCTGCCGCATCGTCCACGGCTCAGGATGTTCTCGGACCACCAACGTATTCGGGCAATTCACGCGACAAACCCGATGATTACGAGACGAAAGTGCGAAAATTCTTAGAACAGACCAAAGACGATTCGGACTACGAAGATAAAGTCAGTCTGGGAAACCGTTATTTTTATTTTTGTTTTGTTTTTCAATCTAATTGTCGTCAATATACGGGCTTTATCGTTAATTCGTTATTTTTCATTTCATCAGGTTCGTAAGTTCTTGGAAGAAACTGCGAGATGGAAGCGCGAGAGGGAAAGGGAAAAGGAGAAGAAGCACTCTGAGACGGACAAGTTGAAAAAGAAGAAGAAAAAAGAGAAGAAAGGCAAGGAGAAGGAGAAAGAAAAAGACGAGAAGAAAAGTCGAAAGAAGAAGAAGAAGGAGGAACGCAAAAAGCGTAAAAACAAGGATAAGCTCGAGCGCGATCTTGAAGCATTGAAAAAATCATCTTTGCCCGATCTCGAACAGCTCGAGTCGAAGCTCAGCGCTTATTACGCCAAAGTTGAGAAGGAAACGGCTGTACTGAAAAGGTTAGAATTTTCCTGTGTGACTACGTTTGCCTCGTCGGTCTGTGTACTTTGGAGATTCAGCAGGTTTCCCCTAGAAAATGAAAAATTTGCATATTCATCTTGGTCTCACTTTTTTCAAATCGCCAAAATATTTACATTCATCGCTTACTCGCATATTCTTTTTTCTCTCTTGCCTTTAATAGGTATGTAGCACTGTATAATGACATGCCTTCCCCTCTTAGCAACGCGGAGAAACTTGCTGAAAGTTCACGCAGAGAGGAGGAATTGCGTCGCGAGAGGGAACGCGACGATTCGACAAAAAGCTACCACGACCGCGAGTCGCGGGGATCGATGACCTCTCAGCAGCGTAAAGGTAATCGAACGTTCCGGCTGATTGATAACGGAAGATAAATACAAATGAAAAGTAGAATAACTATATTTAAGAATGTAGTAAGCCATTATTTTTCTCACTTGCAGAAAGTTTTGCTGATCATTTCGCGTTGTTGCCATTTGCAGAGATCCAGAGGAAACCCTTATCCGATATATTTGATCAGGAATCACAGATGTTACATCCTGAACCAAAGCTGGCGCCACTCGACACTGCAGCATTGAATGCAAAATGGAAGGCCGCGCAGGCTGCAAGGTACGATTTTGATATTACTAATTGAATTCAACGTTGCCTAAATTGTATAAATTTAGACAAAAAATGGTCAAGCGAAAAATAAGATGGTCCTCATAGCCTCGTTTTGGTGACTATATCGTGCCAAACCTTTTCAGGCATTTTTTTAACAGAATTTCATCACGATAACGTAATATTGCGAATTTTCTCGGTCATTCAATCGTGTTTCCCCGTTTCAGGCAAAAGGACAATCACGCAGGCAAGTGGCACGACATGGGACCAGAAAAGAAGGTTCACGGTCATCCGGACAGCGATGATGGCAACGAAAACGACATAGAAGAAAAATTGCAGCGCGCTGCGCTCGAAAAATCTATGAACGTGCGAAAACAGATGCAACGAGAGCTTCTGGAAAAACGTGGAAGTCAATCGATTGCTTCTCCGCAACCGCCATTGCCAAAAGATCCGCCATTGCCAAAACAAGGACCCGTTAAGTATCCGACTCCGCAGCCCCAAAATAAATTTCCAAACTACAAAGAGGGACCTTCGGCCGCGACGCAATTGTCACAATCGGGAATGGGCAAATTTGGTCCGAGCGTCGGTAAATTTCAGCCTATCGGACAGTCGAGCAATGTGAATCCGCCCGAGCCACCGGGACCTCGGCCACCGTCGGCAAAGGGACAACCGAGCAAAGGTCCGCGAACCGATTCGGAGAGCGAGGTCGAGGCGAGGAATCAGCAAAATCGTCAAAATTCGAAAAAACGAGATTCCGGTGGGGCTCGCGGGGTGGTACCTCTTGGGAAACGGACGAGCCGTGAACGACCATCGAAACGTTCGCGATCGCGTTCTCGAAGTGCCTCGAGTTCAGGCTCATCGAGATCGCGAACACCGCGACGCTCTCGATCTCGTTCGTATTCGAATCGTCGTTCGGGCAGCTACGAAAGAAAATACAGCCGTTCGCCCTCGGGAACGTACAGTCGATCGCGATCACGATCACGTTCGCGTTCGTACTCGCGTAGTCGCAGCCGAAGCAGGTCGGGCGACCGTGGCTATTACAGAAAACGACAATTTCGCCCGTACAACAATCGCGGTACTTACTACAAGCCGAGATTTCAGGGCTTCAATAATCAGAATCATCGTGGCGGAGGTGGAGGTGGTGGCGGTGGTGGAAATAACTTTCAAAATCGTAATCGTTTCTACAATCAGCAGCAGCACAACAACAATCGCTTTGGTAATCGCCGCGGTTACAATAATCGCGGCGGAGGGGGAGGAGGAGGAGGAGGCGGAGGTCCCCGAGGACGCGGCAATAATCGGGGTGGACGATTCTTTCACAATAACAAACAAGGATTCCGTGATTTCCGCGATAGGCGAGATTTTCGCGACAGGCGAGGAAATTCCCGGGATCGATACAGCGATCGCAGTTACTCGCCGGATCCGATGAGAAAAGTGGACGAGGCTAAGGAGAAAATCAACAAAATGCTCGAGGGTGACGATGGAAATGATAATAATCATCAGAGCGGCGGAGGCGGGGGCAGCGGAGGTGGTGGTGGAGGCGGTGGAGGTGGAGGAGGAGGAGGAGGATCGGGATCAGGATCAGCGCCACCGCCGAGTAAGAGACAGGATGGGCCATTGAGCGAGGGCGAGGAAAGAGATGACGACGACTACGAGAGATGGGGCCCCAGCGAGGGCGGCGAATCCACCAATAAGGTCGGTTAGAGGTTGCAAAAACAAACAAACAAACAAAACATTTCTCATCCGACTTTAAATAAAAGCTTTTGCGACAACGAAAGAACAAAGTGACGGTATGTTGCATAAATTTTCACGATTTTATCTACGGGAGGCAGGAGAATATGAGAACGCAGAAGCGTGTGACTACCGAGGATGATGGTCGAGCGAGGATAAACAAGAGCGCGGATTACGAGAGAAACGAAAATATGATGTCAATCGTCGTCACGATAACGAAGGAACAAAAAAAAATAATGACCGTTTAAAACAGGCCTTGGGGGGAGCTGGAAACTTCAATCTTACGCGACATTTTTTCTTACTCGACTTGACTTATCGACTAATAATCATACGATTTGGAAATTTCAAACAGTCTCGGGAATTCTTGTACGGATTAAAACACCACAGTAGTCGGTATTTTTTTATTGACAATTAAACATTTACTATATCGATTGATTCGTGATTCCAGAATCTGTTGACTTACAGGTGAAATCTAAAAGAAATAATAATCACTAAGTCGATGCGAGAGTTTTCCACACTAACGTTATTTATCAATCGATAAGTTTAATGAGAGAAGTACTTTACGAGATTGTGTAAGAAAATTTCCAGTTCCCTTGATCTCGTTTGTTGCCAGACCGGAGATATTGGAGCTGACGATGCAAATTCGGATGACAGCAAGAATCAATTCATCGAACGCATGAAGATGCGAAGCAAGACCGTCTTCATTAATCGACACATCGCGGCCAAGATCTGGTAGACGTTCGATCTAAAGAAAAATCGCTTTGGATCGACCGAGAGAAAAGAAAAGAATTACGAAAACAAAAAAAAAACGCTTCGTGCAGTTGCCACGATATTTGTCGATTCTCTTTGTTTCGTCACAGTTGAATGTCGCTGTACGTTATCGCACAAGCACGAAAACGTTTCGATCAACGGAAGGCTGTTGATGAATAATCGACGATGGATTGCACATAAAATGAAAAACTTCTTTACGATCGTCATTCTCGAGGAAAGGATCACAGAAGGATATTACACGACGAATGGGCGAGGGGGGCGAAAAGTGAAATTTTTTGGAAATTTACGTCGGTCTATGACGATCGGCCGATTCACGTCCTTCGACGAGTTATCGAGTGCCACGACTCGAGTCCAGCACCGGTGCTTTTATTAATCTTCGGAAAAACGCCGCGCCAATGATCTTAAAGCCTGAAGAAAACTAATGATCGACGCATTATATCTTACCGAATTTCGATAATGGTCACTCGTTATTATTCTCCCAATTGCCATTTACAATTTGTTTCCTTCTTTAAATCCGATTTTACTGATCGGAATTGCGACAGTTGTTTTACGTTCTAGCAATGTGACTTCTGTTATTCGTAATATTGAGCACCAAGTATGTAAAATTGATGTACGATTAAAGCAACAGAGAGAAAAAAAGAAAAATAAATTGCTCGATATACGTAGAACAATAAGAATTCTGAGTAATTTCCCAACTATGACTTGTTACTTCACGAATTGATACATTAGATTTGGAACGAGCAGCGTTCGGCGATAGAGCTTAAGGGGGGAAACCACATTAGGAGGCTCATTTTCACTGATTTTTTAGGATATTTTTTGGGTCGGACAAAATTATTTAAAATTCAATGGAATTTTCACATTTTATTCACATTTCGAACTACTTTTGTGAATTTTTTTGAATAATTTTAGCCAAAAATAACAAAGTTACGCACCGATGTCCGTTGAGAGTCGTAACTAGAGTTCTCCAATTGCGGGACGTGTAGCCATTCCAATTTTCATTGGAAATAAAAAAGGTTTTCATTTAACATTAATAACTGATTTTCGAAGAATATGAACCTCGATGCAGGTGAAAATAATGAAAATTAAAAATATTGCACGTGTTGGAAAAATTTACTTCAATTTTCACCATTTTTTTCACTAATTATGCAAAGAAAAAACTTAAAATCATGGTATCATCTCAAAAGTTGGTTCATATATTTTGTAAATTCATAAAGAATCACACTATCAATTTTCATAATGATCGGTTCATTACTTTTTAAGTTGGACTTCCCCGCATTTTTCGAAAGTATAGACCTTTAAGAATACCCTGTAAAAATTTTAAGGGGAAATTTCGAATAGTTTGGACTTTACAGCGAACTATATCGGAAATATAACACTACTGCATCACTCGCGCTACTAGTGTTAAACGCGTTTTTCTCGAAACACATTTTTCGCAACTGGCGTAGGATACAAAAAAAACTAACAAGCCGATTGATATTTTGTTTTGTTTTTGTTTTGTTTTACATATCATTGACTCTGTCCTGTACTACAATTAACTTTCTACGTCGAAATTTCAATTTTAAAGAAATGCATAACTAAAAAAAACGTAAAATTTGTACTGCAAAATTTTAACCTGCGCCATTTTGTCAATTTTTTACTTACGTAGTTAAGTATATCAGGCCTTTTTTCACATTAGCGGTTGATCAAAAGTCACCCATCGCCATCGGTGAATGTAATTTTTGTGCGGCGTCACGTTCATCGCCATTTTTTTAAAATTCTCTTCATGAATATTTAATTTTAATTATCGTTTTATATAGCAGACATATTGCTGAATAAATGACAACAAGTTTGACATCATAGCTCGTATTTTTCATAAAAAGAAAATTCCTTAAGAGTCAGTGTAACAGAACACGAGTGTTTAAAAAACGCGATCCGCATTTTCTCCAGCACCGAGCAACCGATCGCGTTAAAATTTTGAGGGTATCTAGAGAATTATGGCAAAAAGGGGCTAAGAATTTTTTTGTTCAAAAATTTTGAAAATAGTGTTACAAACACACAGTTTTAAACAATGTTGAAAAGTTTGAAACAGTGATAGGCGACGAGCGTTTCAAAAACGCGATCCGCATTTTCTCCGAGACTGAGCGACCGATCGCGTAAACATTTTGAGGAAATTAAGGCAACGATCTTGGGGGAAAAAAACCACTTAGCCACTTTTTGCTGATTCTCTAGATACCCTCAAAATTTTAACGCGATCGGTTGCTTAGTGCCAGACAAAATGCAGATCGCCTTTTCGCTCGTCGTCTGTTACACTGACTCTTAAACGAACCGCCGTACGGTTATCAAAATGTAGTCACTTAGGAGTAGTTCGCCATACGATATTAAGGAATTTGCATTAAAGAAATACCACTCACTATCGGTAACAACGTAACTTGCAAATATCAAATTTCATATACTTCTTACGAAATGGTATATAGGTGTATGTATACATAGCGGCGTTTGATAGATCTATGCACTGCGATGCCCTGGAATTTTTGTAACAAGTACAGACCTCCTTACCGAAGTGATTACCCGGAGAGATTAACCGGCTTGAAAAATCGCGAAACGTCAATTACGAGAGCGGGTTTTATGCTGTTTGGACAAAGAAATCCTTGCGACGAGGAACAAAATTGGCTATTCTGAAATGCTTATCGGTAGAAATCCTCATTAGGGACGTTCCCTTCCGGTGAACATACGAGGCTCTTACAGTAATTTCTTTCTTTTTTTTATCCTTCGTGATATGCGTCGGACCAGTTTAGTATCTTTATTCGCGCGCATATCCGTTGGCGAATTTTCAATTCCCCCTTCTCTTTTCAAGCGAGGATCCGGGTATAAAAAGTGGATGTCGACGAGAATATTTTAGGTATTTCACGACAAAGCAGACGTTAAGCATCAAAAGGCATGGAGTCCAATACCGCCGTACTGCTTTTGCTTTTAGCTCTAAGCGCCTCAGTAATTCAGGTCAGATGCGACGAGGACAATGACGATACGTCGGTCGTGGACGCAGCTGACCTCGGTGGTGAGTGCTCGGAAAAATTTAATAAATCGGTTATCTGCGGGGTTTTTTTCACGTTTTTTCACGTTGACAAAGTGAGAAATAAATTAAAAATTCCATAAGTCATTGGGGCAAGCAATTCAATATTCTTTGTTTTATCGAATTTCATACAATCGAATTTTTGCCCTCAATGCTAAAGTTGTGAACGAAAATCAGCTTGTTTGGATGACACGATTTGGCACATTTCTTTCGAATAAGGTTTTCGATCGAGTTTAAAAAAAATAATTGATAAATACGTAATTTGCGAGTAAAAATACGCCGATGTACTCAGCAGGTTGTTGCAAATTTTGTAATTTTAGTTCCTGGTCGCATTATGGAAAAAAATAAGGTGGTTGGCAAAGTAGCTAACTTTTCGTTTTTCAATAAAATTTCAACCAACCCCCCCGTTAATGCTAATTGTTTGTTAAGCTGATGCTTGATGCGTTATAAAATATTCATTAAACAACAATTCTGGCTTATAAACTCATTCGATTGAAATAATTTATTATAGAAAAATCTTCAGATTCTTTGCATCAATCTTTGATTATTTTTATGACACGACGATAAATCGGATTCACGATTGTTGACGTTATATTGTTGAAGAGACCCTCGCAGTGCTCGTGGCGATCCAAAAATCATAGTAGGAATTAAATTTCAAAAATTTTAATGATTTAATCGTTCATACGTTCGAGAAACGTGATCGAAGAAACTCGAATTTGTGTCTCGTCGTTTTTTCACTTTCTCAAAAAGAAACACCGACGAAAACCACGAATCATTTTTCCATTCGAATTATTAATTTAATTATTTTATCCTCACGCCGCAGATATCATTTTTTTCCCGGATTACGAAAACAATTACACCGAGATAAAATGTCGTGAAACCGAGGAATACAGCACTTGCAACGCAAATCCCGTCTGTCAAAGAACCTGCGAAAATCTCCATGCGCCCGGTATAGTTTGTCCAAAAAGGCGAGCGTGCATCGAGGGTTGTATTTGCAAAAAGAATTTCGTGCGCAGCGAGTTGTACGGTGGTTGCATCCCCCAGGATCAGTGCGGAAGAGTCAAACATTAATCACTCGACCATCATTTCCTCCGAGAATGAAAGCGACGGCCTTAATTATTATCAAATTATGCTTGATTTATTTCGACTGTAATCAGTTATTAAATAATACGTCTATTTACGCACGGTGATTATAGAAGTCTACTCATTCTCCTCGTTCCACTTCCACTCGAATAAACAAAAATATATCATTGATAGAAAAACAAAGAATACAATCAAAGTTGAAAAAAAAACCCTTATTATTGGCAATTGGAAATGCTATTTTGAGGATTGATTGCAGTATGAAATGCAGCGTGAGATGGGGTGTACATTCATCTCAGCGAGGTGGGGAAGGTTTCGCGGTTCACGCTGTGGCGATCAGGGTGGGGATAGGAGCGCGCAACTTTATAGCGTGTTTGAGATGGCTCAGTTTCGCGGCAACCGTTTCACGTGAGCGGTACTGTATCCTTGATTCTGGGATTCACCGGACAAATGTGCAATATATATTTTTTTATATATAATTCATGAATTATTTAAAAGAATTTTATCCATGATTTATCGATGAATGATGTTCGGCTTAATATCAAACATTTATTTATTTTATTTATTAATCGTAGATCGAAGAATGGTGAATATTTAACGACGTAAATAAAAACCCCGATTTTTCTTTATTTCGTGTAATCTGAATTCAATTATGATGTCATTTTTATTCGTATTTTCGTATATTGTTCGGAGTGATGTGATAATTGTAGTTTCAGTTTTAAAGTGCAATTTACATGGATACTGGAATATATAGGCGGTGCTGTTTTGGCCGTTCAACGTCAACGCCGGTAAGAAAATATTTGTAATATTATTCGATCAACGTGTAATAGGAAATAATATTTTTTTAAATTTCACTTTGGCAATACAAATTAATCCTACATCGATCGATGAATTACAGTTGTTCGACAAAAGATTCGATTGATTTTTAAGATAAATATTTTTTCATTTTTTTGCGAAAATGAAAATGAAAAAATTGCACGAGGCCTTGTTCAGGCCTCGAGAAATAAAATGAAAATATCGTAGCGAAGTTATAAAAGCCGGTTTTCCATTGTCAACTTTAACGAGCCTTATGCAAATTACAAATGAAATTGTCAGCGGCAGACTCGCTCGATCTCCATTCTTTGCTGGTTGATGGAGGACAATTAGAAGAGCTTTGTCCGTACGACCGAGCCTTGTCCGGTCGTACGTACACGCGAGCAACTTGAGAGTCCCCGCGTGTTATAGGACCGCCCGCCAACCCCTAATGTTTGTATCCGGTCTACGGGGAGGCTTACAAGCCGCGAAGCTTCCGACTTTTCGATCGTCAATCTCGTCCATTCTATCCCAACTTTCAACAGGGTCGTCTCAATTCCTAAACTTTTGTTTACAATAGCCCGAACCACCGGAAAGTTACAAATCATTATTATTTTTTCATTATCGGAAAACTGTTTAATCTCCATAGCTTGAGATTGCACGAAATAAACAATTATATTTCGTGATATTTGAATGAAACAGTAAAAAAAACGACGCCTATTATTTAAATCCATAATTAATCAGGGTTAATTAGGAATACAGGTAATTTTTTTTTAAGAAACATATTTATCTCTCAACGATATTTTTTTTCACCGCATACGATAGTTTCCGTATCGCACGTAATTCGATTGGCGAATTTGCTAATCGATATTTCGTATCGATCGATAAGAAAAAATAAGACGACGAGTGATCGTGTATATTGCGATAAACATACAATTTTGCGGGAATTAATTATGAGAAGCTCAACGTTACGACAATATTTATTGGAAATAAATATATACAATTCGACTTTTATTCGATAGTTTCTTTCACTCTTACATATTTCTATCGAATAAAGATGGCGGTACGTGGAGTTAGGAAAGGGGGGCAGCGGCAGGGGGACGAGGGATGGTTCGAGATAAGTTTTTACGGTAGGGTTACTAACTTACGGACTCGGCATTGTCGAGTTCCCGGTGACGTGAGGACAATGCGTCCTCGGGACACAATGCACGCTTTGCCTCCTGGTACTATATACGTATACCTATATATACGTACATTATATATATATATATATATATATATACATAGATGCGAATATGTGTATGCGTGCAAAGGTAGACTTTGTCGTTGTAGTAGAGAGTCTTGAATGATGGGCACCAATCCCGAAGGAACGAGAGCCAGCGAAAAAGAGGAAGGAAAATACTAGAAGTACCAGAAGCAAAATGGACGAGGGCCCAACGAATGTAGCGACAAGTAAAGGTTGGGAAGGGGGCTAAAGGGCTGCGGGATTAAGCACTGAAATGAGAAGCTGTTTGCTTAGGCTAGATGCCTTATAAACAAGCTCGCGTAGACCGTGCTAATTGAATCGAAAACACCAACGGTTCTTTAAACTTAATCAATTTATTGATTTACTAATTAATTGATTAATTCAATTATTAAATAAACTAATTACTTTCTTTCGAATAAGGTGAACAAAAAAAATGTTTTTTATTCTCAGCTGAATTAAAAAAGTTGCCAGAATCGAGGTTGCGCCGGATTACACAACAAAAATCTGTAGTACAATCCTAGTGTACGACATTGGATGAGAGTGAACGAGATACAAAGAGCGTCTCTCGGCCAGCATTTCAATCGCTCTTAGCCCTTTGGCTTTACGACTTTTCTCTCGTTTCCTTTTTTTTTCTTACATACAAAGCCACATTGTTCCGGGCCTCGCTCGGTGGTTTATTTTCACCTGCGATGTATAGAAATATTAATATTATACGCAGTACCTACGTATGTTGCACGTATGAGACGTTACGGCATATTTCGACCAACCAAATATTCAAAGTTGCACCACAATTCCAATGATAATTGAGGGTGAAGTTAGAACACGTTAAAATATATTTAACGAGCCTCGTATTTCTATGAGCATGGGAATTCGAAAAAATATATATTGTAGGCAAATAGTTGTTACGATTTTTAAGCGAGCCACGCAAGAGCCCGAATGGCTCTGTTGACCGACGAATCGTTATAAATCCCCCTCCTTTTTCATCGAGAATAATCGAAATTAGACAGAGCGTACAGAGGGTACAGAGAGCTTTCAAAGACCAGAGAGAAAGGACCAAAGCCTTAGAGTGCGAATAATAAGATGGAGTAGAGAGGAATTTTCGTTGTTAATAAATATTAATAGTAAACCCTTCGAAGTGATTATTACTATTAATCTCCTTTTTTCTATTTCCTACAATATTGTAAGTCTACGACATAGAGATAATAGAATAATGTATTTTTTGTATAAAAACATTGATAGAATAATTAAATACTATATTATCTTTTGATTCGTATAAAATTCAAATTACTATAGTTCGATCAGCTGTCATTTAAATCACGCAAATCCGTTCTTTTTTTTTCTACTGCTGTATCTATGTATTATTTGTTCAGCGGAGTGGAAAGGTTTTCCCAGTAGTATATCTCGAAGTGCTCCGAATCCTTTTGCCTAAGTCGGGAAAAAGCATGTACACAAATGTATATATCACATACGTTATATACTATATATACTATATCGGAGATAACGCGAAAAAGGTTCTTCCTGTGTGACGGAAGCCCCAAAAATATGTTCTAGAATATATAGAGAAGTGCATATATATATATATACGAAATCGGCTTAACCACGAGCGAACGATAAAGGACTAGGGCCTCTCGCTCCGAGGGTTGGATTAAAACCGAAAAGTTGTAAAATTATGTACGTACAGTATGAAAAGCAGAAAGGAGAAATTCGAATGTTTGAAAGTCGTTGAAATCTCTCATCCTAAAAATGCGTTTAAAGAAATTGCATATTGTACACATTGTGTATAATCGTGTCGCTTTAGTCCATCACAACTGGCATCTATTTGAATAAACAGACACTCGACAAATAGATAAATACAATAAATGATTGAACCGAAAAATACAATAGTAGCAAAACCACCTCTCCATCAGCCCAAGATTTCATCTAATACAACAATCAAACCCGCGCACAAGTAGATAAATCGACAATCGTTCAGACCGAAAAATACAAAGTAGAGAAAATCGGCGTATCATCGGACCAAGGATTAATCTACTGTAACTCTCACAATACGTAGGCGAGTAGAAAAATCAATAATCGATCAGACCGTAAAGTAAAAAGTATAAAACATCGTTTTGCGATTGGAACGAAATTTGATCTACTGCAAAGATTAGACACGCGGATAAGTAAAAGAAAAAAACAAAAAAACAACGATCGATCAAAACCGAAACAAAATTTAAAGTACGAAAAATCATTGTGCGATTCACGATACGTTTTTTTTTTCGCACGAGATGTTTGCGGAAATTTTGTTTTGTTTTACAAGAACGTACTATGGTGAAATGGAAGTACGTCGACAGTTCACGTATGTTCGTATTCTGGAATGTGTCGTCGGCGCGTCTACGATCTTCATGAAAGCGTGTTACTTTTGAAAGCTCGTAATACTGCGTACGTATGAATATACGTATGTATATATAGAACGTGAGACGACGGAGTGTCCTGTGCCCTATTGATAAACTCTCTTTCTATAGCGACTCGAATGGTAGTTCGCGCTGGTATTGATAATATTGGACTGGTGAATAGGTGCTCGCGGGTTAAACCTCCCGAGGAGGGTGAGAGGAGGAGGAGGTCGAATGCTTGAATGTCCCAATGCAGGCCGGTGATTAATGGACTTCCGTTCGACTTTTATCGAAGTATAAGATGTCACTGGAATCTCGCTCGAGAGTGAGAGAGAGAGAGAGAGAGAGAGAGAGAGTCTTCCGCTTTAGATTCGACGTCACGATTTCACCTCGGATCCACAACCCCCATTCTCTCACATCAGTCGCTTTTGAAGTTTATCGACAATTTTAACGATTATTTTCAACTCCGGAATAGGAAATTGAAGGAAAAATATTCGATAAATATGAATAATTATCAAACCTATATAATTGATTTATTACTTTTTTCGAACAGTTTATAAAGAATGGCCTTAATGGTTATATTAAAGTTTTGTGGGTTTCCCTATTGTTGGTTATAGTTCTATCGATACGATTTTCTAGCACGATGGAAGGAAGACTGAATATACTTTCTTAAATAAAAGTTGTTCGTTTCAAAGTTTCTCAAAGTAAAAATCAGTATGAACAGGTAAAAATATCGAAATATAAAATGGTAAGCGATTTTATATTTGTATAACTCAAATGAATTCATAATAGTTTCATCGCCCTTATAAATGTCAATAATAGTTTCGGCTCTATGTATTTTTGAGAATGACACCTAAATTTGGTAGTACCACCCGCTATGGCAAAGCGAAGTACGAGCCTATTTATAGTTATATGGTATGCTCCCTCCTCTCTCCCTCTCTCTCTCTCTCTCTCTGTTTCTGAGCTTTGTCATCGAAGAAAAGGCTTTGTACTGATTATCTGCATACGCTGAGAGAACGGAGAAAGACGACTGCTTTTCACTAAGGTCTACTCGTGTCTCTTGAACGTTCTCTTATACGTCGTGTGGCTGCAGTGCACCACGAGGCTCTACACCGAACACCCTATACTCCATATATATATATATATGCAAAAGAACGAGATATATGTAGGATGAGCGACGGAGAAACTCATTGCTTTGAAGGCTCCCACAGTTTAGCGTAATCCTTGGTAGAACTTAGTTCCGACGCTATATATATTTCATTGGATGGACGCTCGCAAAAGGCGAGTGAAATGAAATTTCTCGAAAGCTGCATCAGAGTCAAGGCTTCGAATCCGAGAACCCTATGACGAAGCGATTGAGCAATAATCCGCTGGATTGATGTACATAAATATATGTACAGGTATATACATATGTACCTATCTCTCTCTCTCTCTCTCTCTCTCTCTCTCTCTCTCTATATATATATATATATATATATATATAGCGAGAGAGAGAGATATATATACATAGATGTATACTAATACATTTGTTATTCGTGTTTAAATACTTTAAATGAAATATCTTGAGAAGATTAAATCACGTTATATGCGAAAAATATTGTTATTGAAACCAATTAATAGTTAAAACTGGTAGAAAATAACTAAATAACCAGTGGAATTGTGATTATAATTGGTATGAAAATAAAAAATTTATATTTATAAATCATATTTTTTGAGGGCTTACACCCCGTATTCAATGCTTTCGCGTATAATCGAGGAGATAATATACGAAATCGTTATCGTACGTTTGGACCTGAGCCCATGCATGACACTAGAGTGTCAGAGAGGCGTCATATCTCGAAGGCACTCGACATCCATCGATAACGCCACTCTCATCCCCTCGCTGCCTGTCGTCTCACGAGAGGTACTCGCATCACCGACGAAAACTACTCTCTCATCCAGAATTCCCCGTCCTCCTTCCATCGCCGCGTTCGTACAAAATGTATATACCGCGACCGTTCTATATATACATTCTGCTTTTCAGTACTTACTGTCGCAATAGAGTTTCTTGTACCGATACTTTTTCATTCTTTCATCGTCGCGTCATTCAAGCTTTTGATACCACGGCAACAAAGCTCCTTCTTACTTCCTTTTTTATCCCCTTTTCTCTCTCGTTGCTCGAAGAGAAGAAAAGTAGGTACACGATACTTTTTCTTGTATGCACGAAAGCTTTTTTCCTATATGTCCGGTATATTGCGCGTAAGATTAAATGTTGCATTTGTCTCGATATAATAATAATAATAATAATAATAATCGATTATTATCTATACATTAAATCGGCAATTAATTATTTAAATCAAAGTTAATATCAATTCAAATTACGATAAGAAAATCAATAACGTTCATTTTGGAATAAGTTTTGCCGATAAGTATAACAAAGCGACGAATCCACATAAAATCCATCGTCCTTAGACCAGGTTCCCGAAGGAACGAGAGACGATAGAGTCCAGGATTGAGGAGTCGGGTTTTGGTCCTCGTTCTATCCACCGGAGGTTCGCAACTGCACTCAACTCTCGTTCGTCCGCTCGCTAGTCGACCACCGGCAGTAGCCTAGCCAGCAGCGTCATCATAAGACCTCTTTGTTCTCCGGCAATTTCAGCGGCATTGTCACCGTCAACAATGTCCACTTGACATTCTCCTTCTCGCTTCCACACACATTGTTAACCCTATCTTACTTTCTCTCTTTCAATCATAAAGCTCATCGTAGACGCGTACAGGCACACCCCCACGACGACCTCTCGGCGAACCCTGTGTCTCTCACTTCCCTCTTTTATTTCCTTTCCTTCTTTTTTCCACTGTCTTCTTTCTTTATTTCATATCCCTCTGTCAACATCCTTTTCCAGCTCTTTCCAGCTCTTTCCAACTCTTTCCAACTCTTTCCAACTCTTTCCAGCTCTTTCCAGCTCTTTCCAGCTCCATTCTACATGCAGAATTAAACGGCAACTTTTGAATATCATGTCGAACGAAAAATCTTGAAAAGTTGCTCGAACTAGTCGATTGATTCGTTTCCCTGTTACGTATCGTGTGATGATATCGCGATGAGAAGTGCATCCCGAATTTATTCAATATTTTGCTTGTAGGTAGTGTTGAAAATTTACGATCCTGTCGAGAACGTTGGTGGAGCGAACGATCGAACAATATCGCGTCTATACATATGAGGGAGATGTTTAATTTGTTTCTATGTTACAGTTTTCCAAAATTACGCGACGATATTTCACTTTGGATATCGTCACTTCATTATATCGGCTACGAGTTTATACACGACCACATTTTTCCTCTCAATCCTTTCAGTCAATTTTTTCTCATTGTCTTCGTTTTGCAATCTGTATATATGTGTATATATATATAGCATATCCTTTGCTCCCATTCTCCTTCCAGCTAACCCTCCTATTGTCCAGCACTGTTACGACGTCGTCGGGTCCTTCTTCAATGCATTGTTTGGGAGCATTGTTTGACGATCGCTCTCGTCGTCGTCGTCATCGCCATTCTCTCTCACTCTCTCTTTCTCTCTCTCTCTCTCTCTCTCTTTCTCCGCGTCTTTTTCGCGCGCTCGCCTTTACATCGACGCATCGTTTTCTCGTCGCTATACTTCTGCAGCATTCCGTGCACCTTTTTACTCCTTAACCCCTCTTTCTTTCTCTTTTCTCCATCGTCTTCCGAGATGCCATTGCGCGCTTCTTGGTGAGCAGTCGCCGATGCTCTCTTCAAGGAACCACAAGAAATCACTTCCGGTTGTGGCTCCACTATCCATCTTGTTAACTCGTTGCGTTCGGTGCTTTCTACTAAACGACGGAGATGCACGCTAGTCCACATATCTGGAACATTCCAGTAGTTTGGACCAACTATTCAATAGAAATTTCATTGATTCGTCAATTAGTTTTGGAACATGATCGTTTTTTTTTATCTAATGTGACTAAAGAAAAGTTAACTTTTCTTCTCTAGAATATTTTCAATCTTTAATATATAAAAATATTATTATTTCATGGGCTGCTCGTCATACAACGACGAACAAAAATGTATCTATTTGCAGGATATCATTCAGATTCGAATAAAAACTTTTATCTTCAAGCTTTTTCTTGATTTCATTTGAATAAATTTTCGCCTATATACCTAATAGATTTCATTCGATGTTGTTTTCTAGAGTTTATCTATCGTATTCAAAGGTTTTCTAATTTTGAATTCTCGCTCGTTCTTATCACTCTCTTCCCTATCAACCTTTCGCTGTATAAGAGCCAAGTGCTTTTCCGGACAAAAGCTTAGAGTTTTTATATATATATATAAAAGGAAGGGCCCACGCGAGCGTTAAAGAAATGAATAAGGAAAAACAAGACCCGTGGAAAGAAGAAGGAGAGTACGAAAAAAATAAGAAGAAAATCGAAATGAAAGAAAAGCGAAGTGAGGTCCTCTTGTGAACGGACAAAAGCACGTGTACCTATATGTACTTGTGGCGTTTGTGCGAGGAAGGAAGAAAAAAAAGTGTCGGGAGGAGTAGGAGGTCGCGTATGGTAAGGAATGATGGGAGAGGCTAGAACGTGAAGAAGGAAAAAGTATTTGGCTTCGTATCCACGGTACGAAAAATCGGGAGAGGCGGCGCATTGGTAGCGCTGTAGAGGGTGCACAATGCTTCACAATGACGCCATTGTTGAAACGAATAACACGTTCACCTGTGCTTCGTCCGTAAGTTCCGTTTTTCTCTGTTTTATTTTATTCTTTTTTTTTTTGGTCGAGGGTTGTCACAGTAGGCTCGCCTGTCTAGAAAGACGCATATTCGCGAATAATTTCACTAGGAATATTTAATTTGGTTTTTTTTTATCGCCGATAACGTCAAATATTATAAAGTTGCAATGTGAACCGATAAATTTCATGATCGAGATAACACAGAGCTTATTAAAATATACACGAAAGTAATAGCACGGACATTATTAGAACAGAAGTTACAATATGTACGAGAGTTTTCGCCGAGTGAGCTCGGGGTGTAGCTTACGTACAGTCACCAGGGTTATATAGCGGACAATAAGAGAGTAGGAAGATTTAATTAGTATGGACCTCGATGGTGGTCCTCGAGGGATTCCCGAAGCTTAAGGGCGCATAGTACCACGATCGAGAACCGTTATATACGCATCTACGTGTATATACATATATATAGCGAAAAAGTTATCGAGGGATGAGGGTTTGAGAAATTGGAGAGAAGGGGGCAAAAAGCAGTGCGCGAGTGAGTAAAAAGGGGGCAGTTGGAGCGTTAAAGTTAAATGACGGTTGGCGGCTGCTTATTCTTCCCAGCAACTGATGCTTGATAATCTGCGAAACCCTCGCGCCCGCCTCCTACCCTTCCACCACGTTTTCCCTTTTGCCCTCGCGGCCTCTCAATTCTCTCTGCTCGATAGTTGGCTTTGCTTGGCTCTTCGTGCAACAGAGAGAGAGAGAGAGAGAGAGAGAGAGAGAGAGAGAGAGAGAGAGAGAGAGAGAGAGGAAGAGAGAGAGAGAGAGAGAGAGAGAGAGAGAGAGAGAGAGAGAGAGAGAGAGGAAGAGAGAGACAGTGAACGAGAGAGGAGAGGCCAATTCTCTCAATGGAACAACTCAGCCACGGTCCGACCGGCTTAATTGTAGTTCCTTATACTGTGCTACGTCTCCGCTTTCATTTTACATTTTTCTGTTCAAATTATTATTATTATTATTATTATTATTTTTCATTATTTCCAGGCCAAATCTCTCGTGCCCTATCGTTCGGTTCGATTTATTACCGCCTCGAAAAATTTCGAACGTACATCCGGTCTCGTTACCAAAGTTCCGAAGGCCCACATTGAGACCTACTACTTGGATCCCATTGTAATCCTATGTAACAGCGATATAACGAACAATTTTACTTTAAACGAGGTGCGAGCGAAGGACACTTTTAATATTATTCTTTATTATTCTCATCATCGTTAATATTGTGTATTTAACGAAGCACGAAATCGGCGAGCGAATTTCAAACTCGCGAATTGGAGTTTGTAATTAATTTCGTGGAAGTTCCGTCCTCCGTCCAGTTACATTTACGATATAAATATAAATATATGCACAAAATATATGCGAAATGCGAAGGGAAAGCGCAATATTTCATCCTCAGTCATTTCTCTCGGCTTCCTCTCTTTCCCGGTATAAGCTACCGAATCTTTGTGCAAAATCCGGGCTTGACTAGACGTATTCGCCACCCCCTCTCCCCCTTCCCGCGGCTCTTTGCCTCACTCGCCTATTTATATATATATATATATATATTTTTTTTTCTTTCATTTCGCTAGTCACAGTACAGAGGAGCCGTTCCTCCGCAATTTTTCCGCCACATTTGCCTTTGTCTCCGCGACAACAATGCGTCGCATGCTGTCCGCGTACGATGACATAAAAATATCTGCTTCACGAAGTAGCCACATACACATTGCCTCTTCTTTCTCGCCACCCCTTACTTTCAACGTCTGTCTCTCTTTGCTTTTCCTAGGGTGTCGCCATCTTTTATTTTTAACCTTGCGAATTTCTCGTTTTTCGACGTAGGTCACTTCGTTTTATATTCGGGGAAAACTTCGATCTGCACATTTCCTCGTCGACTCGTTTTTTTGTTTTCATTAATGACAGTATACATTTTTCTTAAAGGGGTGGCGTAGAAGGATCGCTTGAGGAAAACAGGTTATATGAATTGAGGCTTAGATTAAGGAATTTTTAAGTTTTGGAAGTATCTATGGAGAAGGAGGAGAAAGTATATACCTACAGTCGGTTACAAAAATATTCGGACAGCAGGGTTGTGTTGCTTTTTCTGTTTTGTGTAAATGTTCAAAGGACCAGCAAAATGTGGTATCGTATATTAGGATAAGTCCGGGGTAGATGGCCATAGTTTTTATCAAAGTTGTGTCAAAATAAAAATAAAAACAATTCTAAACTTCTTTTAGTGTATAATCAAACTTTAATCATTTGTTTGTAAGATAATTAACAAAAATATAGCAGATTATTTCGAGATCAACTTTAAAAATACATTTTTTTAAAAATGGCGGTTGGCCATCTTTCCCGGGGTATCCGGGTGTGATGGCCATATGAGTAAAAAAAGATGGCCACATTTTACTTTTATCTTTGGATTCATGTTTTGATCTACGAGTTCGTTTGCAATGCCCTTTTATTCGTCCGACCACATTTAGAACACATATAATCAAATTCAGAAGAATTTTCGTGTACCAAGAGCTGACATACGATACACCGAAACCAGTCTTCGATAAAACTGGTTATTTAATAATTTTCTCCATAACTAACGCTGTTATCTTCTTTGGTCAAATCCTCATCTCATAAATCACACAATACAGGTTCTCCGTCTTCACTACTCAAGGTTGCCACGCATAAACAACAAACAAATAAATACAGAGTACGTAAAGTTTTGAGGTTATAAAAAAGTTGTATTCGTGCAATGTTGAAAAATGCAAAAAAGGATTTTTTTTTCAAAATTTGATTACCACGACATAGAATATCAGCCCTCAAGAAAATTATAGGGGTAGACAAAACAATTAGTTAAGATTTTAGTTACTTTTTCATTTCTTTTCGGTGAAGTTTTTAGCGTGCACTTCCACCTACACACAGCGTGAAGCAAACTATAATTGTAAACCAAAACAACCTATATTTATCGAGTTTTCTCTGAAATATTGTAATTGGCCATCTCTCCCGTATGGCCATCTCCCCCGGGCTTACCCTATAACATACTTTTTAGGTAACATGAATGCAAAAAATAATTATTTCGTACGTACGATTGTTTAAATAATGCGGGAAAAGCGAAGAAACGGCGAATTTGTACATCACGAAAATATTCGGATACCGTTTGTAAACTGTTAGTAAATAGTCGTTGAATAGGATTACCAGTAAAATATTTGCCAACGTAACTCTTAAGTGACTTACGGAGAATGTTAATAATAATCGAAAATTTACCAGGTTCGTTTCAAATTTGTTGAGAATTGGGTCGGAAAAGCAAAAACTCTTCGTTCGAAATAGTAAAAAGATATTAGAATGAGGACAGAATTGTTTTGGTCCGCGAAAGTGGATATTATAAGACAAAATAAAAATAAATAAAAAAGACAAGTGCTCTAAAATTGACACGTAGAAAATTTCGCGAAGAGTATTGCATGAAGAAGGCTACAATGGACAGCTGGCCAGGAAAAAGCCGTACATTAAACGCAATTAATAGAAGGAAAAGGCTAGCCTTTGCAAAAGATTAAATTTCTAATGAAAATGAAAATGATGAAAGCAACATTGATATTTATGGTGGCAATGAGATATTAAGAGCGTGGATATAACGAAAGGAAGAGTGAAATCCAAAACATTTGCAATCCACTGTGAAGCACCGTGGCGGTTCGGAAATCCTATGGGATTTATTTCGTCGCACGAAGTGGACCGATTAATATTTATAGAGGGTATACCGGATAAGTGTAAATACCTGAGAACTTTACTAAATAATTTTATAAAAGTGCTACTGAAATGGGGATTGGACAAGGTTTAAAATGTAATCAAAACCCATCTCCGCAATCGCCGGATTTGAATCCAATTATAAAATTATGGGACGAACTCGAGCGACAAATTCGAACAAAGATGGAGTTGGAAAAACAGCTGATGGAGAAGAGGAATCGTATTAGGACGGATTATTTGAAAAAGATTATTTTCAACATGCCAACTTGTTTAGGCCGTGTTCTGCAACAGAAAGGACATCGGTCGAAATATCAATCAATTATGGGGTTAGATGGGTTTGGAAATTTCAGAAAAATAATTTTTTTTCTTATAGTACAATGTGTCTCGAATATTCTCCCAAATTTTTTAATCGATCTGAATGAATCTCTAGAAGATTAGAACCTTTAGAAACTTCTCAGGTAGGAAAAACCGGCCAGGCGCAACGCGTCTTTAATCGCGTTTCTCTCGAAACACTGTTTTTCAAGTCGGTGGACACGATTTTTCAAAAACTAATGCATCGATATTATTGAAATTTTGCAAACTTCTTTAAAATACCATTGACTAGTGATTGAACGAAGGATTTTTTTTACAACTAATTTCACAAGGTTATACGTAGTGTAAATTGTACCAAAAAATGTATTATTTTACACACGACTCTGCTAAAAACTCACATTTCAATTTTTTTTTAAATCCTCCGTTCAATCACTAACTAGACTTATCTCTTAACAGAAAATATTTGTTTTTTTAATTTCTCACAAAGCTATCACGAGTTATCGTGTCCACCGTAAATACCATTTTTCTAAGGTTCTCCGGAACCCAGGTCCCACAGGCTGAATTTCCAACATTTTCTTATGAAATTTTAAAAAAATACTGTTGAAATGTTAGTCTTTGATGTACTTAACTTTTTTAATAAAATAATTAATATATAATATGAGAAAAAACCCGAAAAATATGCTTTTTTTTACTTCGAAACCCACCTAACCCCTTAAGGTGAAACTCATAATTTAAACGCTGTAAGCTTAATTTGTATAATGTCCGAATATTTCTATGATTTACCTACAAATTCACGATTAATTCGAATCTCTCGCGTTATTTAAACAATCGTCAGTACCAAATAATCATTTTTAAACCCCTTAAGGTGAAACTCATCATTTAAACGCTGTAAGCTTAATTTGTATAATGTCCGAATATTTCTATGATTTACCTACAAATTCACGATTTATTCGAATCTCTCGCGTTATTTAAACAATCGTACGTACGAAATAATTATTTTTTGCGTTCATTTAGTCGAAACGGAGAACGGAAAGAATATCTGTATAGGTACTGGTGTCCGAATATTTTTGTGATCGAACCTACATCTATAATGGCAATTCTCAATCAACCCTGATATTATTATATACTTATGTTATATTCTTATACGAAAAAGCGTAAAGATTTTCCGATGGAGCACTTACTCGAGGTGTCACGAGGGTGGTCCATTCGTGAAATGCAAAATCGCTATAACTCCATAAATTACCCACGTATAATTCGCCGAGGAACATATTTCTATACAGTGCGAGTGAAGTTTTCAGTACTAATTCATGTTTTATCGCACCGAATATCGGGCTAGCTACCAATTAAATCATACCCATTACCCCCGTACAAGATTATGTAATAAGTTCGTTAGTTTCAATATGCGGCATTTCACCAATTTTTTCCTTTTTGACGTAAACGAACGGTAGAATAAGAGATTGAAAAAAAAAAAAAAATTCTTGAAACAAACCATCGCCATCGGCAAAAGAGATTTGTCTCGCGAAGAATTGACAGGCCCGTCTTAGTTGCCGTGCTTTGAATATTTCAGCGACCCCCTTCATCACGCCCCCTCCCCGACTAACCGCGCTCCTCTCACCACCGTGCGAGAATTTCGTTGAATTCACGGAACAATGAGGATGCAAATGATCGGTCGAAGATCGATGCGGCGCGTGCTGCGATCAGAATTTTCCTCGTTTCTCGCGCTCTCTCTCTCTCTCTCTCTCTTTCTCTTTCTCTTTCTCTTTCTATCGCAAGGATGATAGGGGGGAGGTTTGAGAGGAGAAGCGCACCAGAGAGCTAGACTAAAGAGTACCGACTCCTCCACCCCCGTCCCGAGTTGACAATGGCGAATGGCATTACGTATGCAGGCACGAGACTCCCGGGCTCTTTCGAATTCGTTCCATTTCTGGCTTCGCCTTTTCGTTATTTCGCTATGGTCGACGAGAGTCCACCCACGCTTTTGGCCGAAGCTCCTTACAGTGCCAACTTCTCCCGTTGCAACCACCTTGGAACCTTTGGCAAATTGCTATGAAATACAAATTAAACTGAAATTAAAACGAAAAAATGTCAACAAAATGTTCAATATTTGAAAGATTCTTGAAAACGGATTTGCACTACCTCGAACTCACCCCTCTTCGTTACTATACTTTTTTGAGAGATTTTCCAAATCCTTTCATGATTGTAAAAGTTAAAAATTCTGAATCAAAACGAATAAATTAAATTTCTTTTTTCGAAACTCCAAAAATTCTGCATTAAAAAACTGCATTAAAATCTTGATTTTATTATTTTTGGGCTTCACGGCCGATGATTAAAAACTCGCGTGTACAAAGAGTAAAGGAAATATGAAAATTAATTTAAAAAGTCGCTCGCTCTTAATGGAGTGGGCAAGGGTGGAATATAGTAGCGCAGGAGGACGGGGGTGCGTCGCGAGGGAGATGAGAGAGGATGGTATAGAATCTAAACTGTACAATAGGTGGTAATATCGAATGCCTGGCTGTGGGATGGCCGCGAGAATCACGGTGTCCTCCACTATTGAATACAATAATTATAAATTGGTGTCTTTCAACGAACGTAAAATGGATGCGTAACGAAGCTATGGGATGACATAAATGTGCGTGTTGGTGTTTTCGGGCTGTAGTAGCTTATCGCCAACTCGCGATCGGTGTGTGTATTGCATTGGAAACGAGTGTAAGGCTTTCGTTAGTTTTCCTCTCGTTTTTCGACGAGTAAATAGTTGACCGCGTTCTACCATCGGCGAACTTTCAGTCTCTCACGTTTCCCCATGTCCGCGTGACTATAAGTTCGAACCAACCTATTGTTTTGCGTCATAATGTCACATAAAAATTAAACTCTAATTAACTAAGTTCATTAATGGATGAAGTAAAGTAAAATCCTTTCTATGCTTGTCAAATTGATTAATAAAGGGAAAAAGAGTAATATTTATTATTTATTTTGCATTCATTAAAATTCATATTCTTCCGTTATCGTAGCTTTCTAGCTTTATAGTTTCTCGTAGCAAAACGACAAGTTCGAATATTTCACGTCTACCCGGTTTTCCTCAGCTTTATTATCCCAAGAAGTGCGACACAGCCGTAGTGTCGCAGTTTCGAACCTAATGAAGCTGTTTTCCGTTTTAATTAGAATCCAGCGTTAATCCTCACCATTCTCAGTGGTTAATCCTCGGTTTTCCACGTGGGCGATATTAAGACGCTCTCGGTATCGTACTAACACCTTCTTGAAAAGGGCTGAGACGAAGCGCTGAACACATAGTTTTCATACAGCTGACTCGTACCCCTCGATCTCTCGCATAATATAATATCTTTAAAACACTTTGGAAGATATTATTTCTGGGCAGTCAAAAAAGTACTTGAATATAAAATTATAACAACCGGGTTGATTTATGTTTAATTATTAATATTATAAATTATAGTTTATCCTTTCGTGTCCTATGGTTTTGTTGAAATTGAGTATTTACAAATAAAAAATTAAGGTGTTTATAGGCTGACGTTTTTCAGCAATTTCAATTTTTCAATTTTATTATTGCCAAAGTATACGGCCAATATTACTCAAACGTTAAAGGGTTAGAGTCAGTCAGAATTTTTAAAACAAAATTTATTCCTTTTGCATTTTCGAAAAGTACAACGTTTCAAAGGTATTCCCTGAAAATTTTAGACAAATCGGGGCATTATTTATAAAGACATGCAACTTTGAACGCAGCTGCGTCGAGTGGAAACAAATATGTAGGTAGGTAGTGGTAGCTGCACGCTCGACGCAAACTATAAACGCGTTTTTCTCGAAAGTAGGTTTTCAAAGTCGGTGATCGCTGTAACTCCCAAACTGCTTGACGGATCGCTTTGAAATTTGTATCACTTATTCTATATATAATTGTCTGGTCCTTGAACGAAGGATTTTTATTTGCGGTAACTAGTTTTTATTTTATAGCCGAATACATGGATAAAATTGTGGCTGAAACAAAAAATTGCCGCCATTTTGTAAAAAATCAAATTTTGTATTAATCCTTCGTTCAAAGACCGCATAATACGATTTACTAATGATCCCCGCTAATTTTTTTGATTTCGGATGATCCAGTGACGAGGGGCAGTGATCACCGTACACCCCCTTTTTTATTTCAACCCCTCGCAGACTGGCCATCTATTATTATTTTATCTTGAATTTTTTTCTATATTCTTTATATATATATATTAGTTAATGGTAAACAATCTATCAAAAAATAATAAAACCAGATTTCAAAAAAAAATCTCAAAAAAGCGTTTTTTCGGGGATTACAACTGACTTTAACTCCTTAAGACATATTGCACAGCATGTTCACGAATACCATAAACAAAATTGCAAGTCCCGACTTTGACCATGATTTTTATAACCTCTAAACTAAACTATCTTCTTTATACATAATATTATATAAGATTAATCAAAACGAAACAGAGAAATGTCTTAGAAAAAAAAAACATCTGTGCGTGTCTACGGTCGACGTATCTCTTGGACAATATTATAATATCTATTTTTAACGCAACACGCCTTGAACATTCCCAAGTCGAAGCAAAGCGTATTTTCGGATCGCGTAAAGACGATTTTCCACTTTTTTAGCGTTATTAGACGATGGACAATGTCCAACCGGTCTCCATCGACGAACTTGGGTGTCGCCAGTAGCTTTCTCGAGCCCTAATAAACTGTCGAGAAACTGTCCATAGTGTGAATAGAGCATTGACAAAGAGTGCCCGACCTATTCGAAGTGTCAACGTAATATCGACAATAACGTCATCGATATCCCTTTAATCCCTAAAGAACACATTAATTAACAAGGTGTCGACATTTTTTCGACATGGTCGAAATCCACGAGAATGCCACGACTTTTTTCGAGGCTGTCAGCGTCCCCGTTTCGTTAGCTCTCGGTCCCATTTAGCTTCGGGATCTCCCGCAAACCTTTCGGATACCATCTCGTTGTTCGTCGTCGTCGTCTTTGTCGCCGTCATCGTCCATCGTTGAGATATGAGTCTCTCCACACACCGCGCTTGGTGGCGATCTTTTATTTCACCGAAACAATGGCAGGGCGCTTTGTTTCAGGCATTGTCAGACGGCGCGGGAGGGGCGAGGGGGGGTGGCGATGGCGAGGGTGGAAGGGAGCGAGTACAAAAAGTTTATAATGAAACGCTATTTATTTTGAGTGTATGGGTGCGCGTGGTAAGAGCGACGTTGCGGGACGACGGGAGGGCGGGCAGGGCGAGAGGGTTGGTAGTACCCCAAACTACCTTTCGCAATGCCTGACAAGGAGAACCAACCCTCTCTCCGACTCACCGTCAACCCCTCCAAACCAAGCTCGCTATTCTCGTATACAACAATTCTTAACTCCGCATTCTTTTATCTGACTGTTTCGCTCTCGGCGACCATTCTGTGTCTCGCGCAATTGTCTTTTTCGCGAGAGTGAAAGCCCTCGCGAGAAAAAATATATTAAATTCGATGTTAAAACGCGACGTAGGAAATATTACTGAATCGACTTTTCTGTTTTGTTTTTGGTTTTTGTTTTTTTTTTATTTTTATTTTTCATTTTACGAACGAAAAACATTTCTACGTCTGTCGCGACGACGATAATTGTATTATCGTAGACTATATATGGAATGGCTTCATTACCAGCCCGGAAAACAATTGTTAGTCGGCTCATTTTTTTTTCACGTTTTTTTTTTTATATTCAAACTTACTTTTGAGTTTGTAATTAATTAGACGCACGGTTTACTTTTGTTTTGGTTCGACGAATGAAAAAGGTTTATACGGCACTGTCTAGCCAATTCGAAGATAGCGAGTAACTCGATATCGCTACGAGGGTCCCGTGTTACGATTGATTCGAATTAATTGAATGATCGTTCGTGGCTTGAAAAGTCTTTCAGCTGAAAAACAAGGATATTTGATAATAATCGTTGTATGTACAATTTATTATTCTTAAAATATAAGAGATCGTTCAATTTGTTGTTTATCTATATCAACACTGTGTTTGATGAAATAAACAGAAATACCTCGAATAATTAGTGAACGAATGATCGATCGAAATAAATTTTAACGAAAAAAAAAACGTACGAGTGAAAAGAAATATTGTTCGCCGGATGTTGGGCTGATTCCGATGAGGTTTTCTATAGTTAATACTTCTCCGAGATACGTTAATTATTAATGTCTCCTTGAGAAAAATGATTGCTGCTGGAATGATGTATATTAATGAGACAATTATATCCGGTGGTCTGGGAAGCAATTAGGCGACTTCCTCTTGTCGCATACGAGAAACTATCTCCTCCTCTGCATGTAACGAAACGCTTGCAAATTCATCACGGTCTTTCTCAGCAATGCTCTTAAACAATCCTTTCCGGCGAACCTTTTCGAACCCACTCAACCCCTTGCTAAGTCCGTCTTTGACCATGATTTCATTGAATAATGAATCGTAATAGTTTGTGCCTTCGATTTCTAGACAGCCTCAAAAAAAAAAACAAAAAACAAGTTTAAATTCAGACAATTTTATTATATAAATATAAAACATTGCAAATAGTAAAATTTAACTAACGGATATATTATTAATTCCTTGTAAATTATTTCCCTATCTAATGTAAATCCTTGTAAAGTCCTTGTAAATTATTTATATACCTAATTATAATAATTAAATATAATTAGATATTTATAAAATATTAATAGAATATTAATAAAATTGAATAAAATTAGTTCGACCTTAATTTCATCGAACAAATTTAATTCAATGACGATTATTATCCCAAAATTGTTCTTTTTTTCTATAGGTCAGAGACGTTTATCCATTTATCAATTATTCCGAGCGTTTCATGTACCATACGCGTACAAAGAGAGCTGCGAATAATGAAAAGACTGCCGCTGCTCCGTAAGTACTGAATTCGTGTGGGTGGGGGACCGTTTGTTTTTTTTTTCACCGAAGACAATAAGAATGAAATAAAAGAGCAAAAGATTCATCGGTCCCTTTCGCGGCGATTCTTTGCAACGCGAACGACGATGCTCGCGATGACGAAGAATAGAGGGCCCCCGGAGTGGAGAGGGTTGAGATCGGGGAGAGTGGGAGATCGGGCGGTTGGTTGGTGAGGGAAGCGCCGAGCGCCGACCAGTCTCGTGCGACGCGTCACGCGGTAACGTCTTTGCGTTATTCGTTCTCGTCCCAAAATCTCGCTTCGTCGCTTTGGATTAAATTAATAATAATAATAATAATAATAATAACAATCATAACAATAATACTAATAGCGGTGCTATTTATAGTTTTTTCTCGTCATCGATTCATCGACCGACAAAAAGAGCCACCTTCATCAAGGATTAATATAAAAAAAAAAAAAAACAACGTGTCGATCGATTTACGTAATTTTATTAAGCTGCGCGAAAAATCAAAACAAATAAAACGTGCGACATTATTCATGCAACAATGTTACTTTCGGAGGTGGATTTAATATTTTCACCACAATAAGTGCATCATGCCCTTCACTCTCGGCAGACACTATTTTTCCACTGTTCAGACAGAGATTTACATCGGATAAAGAAAAACTAATCGGCAGAAAAAATGACAGACATAACAAAATAAAACTCTCAAGTTCAAAATCACGAAATGAAATAATCGACAATGGAGTCAACGAGTAATAATATTAATCAGCGAACTCTTCTTTTCATCTCTTCTTCGCCTTTTAATTTTCGTCGGACATGCGTCATTGCGTATATCTCTGAATATAAACGGTGTTTAGAGTGTTGTGTCCCTTCGCCGTGAGTGTGCAAGCTCTCGTCGCGATTGGTGTCGATGATTTAGCGTTTGACATGTCCCTCTCTCTCTCTTTCTTTCTCTCTCTCTCTCTCTATCTCTCTCTCTCTTCTCTCTCTCTCTTCTCTCTTCTCTCTTTCTCTTCCACGCGCCTCTCGTTCTGATTCGCGACGCACACGCCAGGCAGCGAAGTATAATACATATCGGTGGTTGCGTGTGACAACGCACTGATGCCTGGACAATGCAGCTCGATGGAATTTCGGTTTTGAATTTTCCTATGTATGTATATATATGTATATGTGTGTATAGATAACGCTGAATGATATAGATGCATTGGTATGCAGTTCAGGGCGCGATGAGCTTTGACACGCAACGGGTCGCAAGCTTATACATATATATCGTTATAACTATAGTGAAATGTGTAGTGTCGTCCTTCGTCCTGTCCGGTAGGCGTCAGCCTCGTCGTTCTTGTGCCAGTGAATTTCTCTCGTACTCCGTGGATGGTACCGATAATGATGAACAGCTTTGACTGAGTGGCGTCGAGCTCGTTCGCGGTATACGCGTTGTATAAACCACGTACCACTCTACGATGGTGCTTCACATATACTGCCTTGTTAACCCATGGAGAGGCTCTGTACAAGGCTTGTATCCGTAAGTCGTGTCGTAATTTACGTTCTAGCCGAAAGGGCAAAATTTTTCCAGCCGGTCTGTGCACGAAACGCGACACCATGGGGTGAGTGAAAATATTGTCCAATTATATCTATTCTATTTTTTCTCGTCTATCTTTTTTCGTATAATTTTTATATACGAAAACGAAATATTTGTCACAACTGCACCGTACCTGAGATTCATTTTCTTTATCGTCTTAATTACAAGATGTACCTGTATTTAATCGATCGTTATGTTTTTTTTTTAAATCGAACAAAAATATTTATAATATTAAAAACCGAAAAATAATTACGGTTAAAATAATATTGGATCGCGATCGCAGTTTGAATTTTTATTTGAAATGCCGGAAAATAGGGGTGGCTTGATGATGTATGGATGCGTAGCCTCGTTTAACGGGTCCTGAGAGAGGGAGGAGTATGCGGGGTGGAAGTAGAGAAAGCCGCGAAGTAAAAAAACGTCTCGACGGAGAGAAAGAGCAAGCAGGTTACAGAGAAACGGGAAGAGTGGGGATGGGATCAAGGGGATGGGAACACCATAAAAGGCCAGCAACCCCTATTCCACGCAGTTTTGCAGTTTTCAATTGTTTCGACCAGCCAGGCAGAGCTGTCGTTCATTTATTTTTCTTCGCGTCGAGCTTTAGCCCCCCCCCCCTCCCTTCCCCTCCCCCTCTCTCATCGTCGCTCCATCTCTCTACCCCAACATTAACAATTCTCATCGTCTGCTGCCGCCATGCAACATCCACCCTTCTTTCGTCGCATTTTTTGTTTTTTTTTTTTTCAATAAAAAATTGACTCGTCATTTTTCTTTCTAGACATCAGTGTAATTTCTCCAAGAACGATTTTTTCAAAAACAAACATAACGAATATATATATATACATATAGACAAGTTTCCTATGGCAATCGACATTAGCGTTGAAAGTTATATTCGATGATATAATTTTTACCACGTTGCCTGGTAATTTCTGCCGGATGAAACTTCTCTTCGGAAATTACGAAAATGATTGAATCATACTTTTTTCATTGTAGGATGCAAAAAGATCAAAATGACGTACGATGTCGTCGTATAGTATATGTTAGAGTCTTTTTCATCATCATCGTATATATTCGTCCCTCGAAGCAAGCTTGCAAACAAATAGGGTTAATTCCACGTAGGCTTTCTCTCTCTCTCTCTCTCTCTCTCTCTCTCTCACTCTCACTTCGGTAACATTCGTGAATACGTTGCTTCCGAATGGAGGTAATTCCGGTGACAATGTGGCCTTTGATTTCATAGAAACGCAGGCTCGAATGACGCCCACCCTCACCCCTCCCCCACCCGCTTTATCGCTCACCCCTTCGCTCTCTCTCTCACTCTCTCTCTCTCGCTGCTCACACTGCACTTCGCTTCACGCTTTTGCCGCCGACCGACTAGCTCCTCCCTCACCCGATCCGCGTCGTGCTTCTCTCTTTCACTCGCTCGCTTTCCTCTTTCCTCTTTCTCCTCTTTGCCACCAACCAACCTCGCGCACCTTGCGAATATACATATAATAAAGTAAAGTTACTCAGAGAGTACCGACAGTGCTTCTCGTCTTTCCTCAAGTCCATTTGGTAACAAGCGATTCATGGCAAACCGCTATTTCTCCCTCTTTATCTCGCTCTCTCTCTCTCTCTCTCTCTCTTTCTCTTTCTCCTTCTATCGCCACCACAGTCAGGCAAAAGTTGTTCAAACGTATTTACTATATGTTCATATCGTGCATAATATTCATGTGAGTTTATTGTACCGGAATAAAAAATTGTAATAAGTTAGCGTGTGAGCGAGAAAGAATTAAAAAACAATTTTATTTATATTTCGACGACCCTCGTCCGAAAGGTCGATCGCTGTAAGGAAATTAGTACTTAGGTATACTTAAATCGCGTAAATTTTTCAACGCCTCTCGTTCAGTTGATATCAGGACATGATGGAACAAAATAAAGATACTTAATGTTAAAAATGTTAAAATGGGTAAAATGAAAATATAACAGAAGAATGAGTTAGGGTTCATCGATGAAACCGGTCCATCCATGACCGGTCTCTCGGTTACATACGAGTATATGTATACACTTTTACAAGGGTGCCTGTAGTACATCGATACATTACTTTCCGGAAACAAATCGTTTGTGACAGGGAACAAGGGCGCAAATTCATTGTATCAACTACTCGTATACATATATATACATCATAGCATGTATATATATATATACATGCTATGATGTATCTATATGACGGTACGACGAGATCGTTTCCATGGACAAGTGAACGAGAAGTTTCCTCGTGAAAGAGTGGCACTATACGTTAGTATGGTCGACAGAGTAATAGCTCATCAATTTGTAACGCCGTAGGTGGCTATACAGGGATTTCGCGAGTGTGAGGACCCTATATATAAGCGAGGGAAAAGCGACATGCGCGTACGATACCTTTCAATTCTCATGAGCTCTCTTGCATTCTCCCCTAAAATATATGCTCATGCCATTATCGGCTGTGTACCCACACGTTGTTACTGGTCCTCTGCCTCGTGCCTTCGCCATATGTTTCAAATCAATTAGAATAAATACGATTACTTCGATACGAGAGAAAAGTTCCGGATCGATATTTTGAATAGCTTGGTGAATAATTTTTTTTTTCTTCAATTCACAGAATGATTCGATAACCGATGTTTTGTCGAGCTTGACATATTAGACTTGGATGTAATGAAATAAAAAAAGGGACCTTATGATATTTTATTTGTATAAATGAATTTTTTAATTTCGAATTGATTAGCCATTAAATAAATTTCCTCAGAATTGTGCCTGGAGAGTGAAAAAAGAAACGACGCGCAGGAAAAAGTTTTAAGCGAATGAATTAAGGCATCTTTCTACTTTTTCGATCCGAAAATTTGTCAGGTTTTAAGAATTTTTTCTTTTTTATGAAAAATACAAACTATGAAAGCAAACTTTTCGTCATTTATGCAGCAATATGTTTGATGTAAAAAACAATAATTAAAATTAAATATTCATCGATAGAATTTTGAAAAAATGGCGATGGACGTAACGCCGCAAAAAATACTTTGACCAATGGCGATGGGTGACTTTTGATCAACCACTTACGTGAAATTAAAAAATAAGCCAGATTTGGAAAGAGTATGAATAATACCGTTCTGGTCCCTGTTATAATTAACTGCGTAATTAAAAAATTGACAAAATAGCACAGGTTGAAATTTCGCACTAAATTCAATTTTTAAAATTGAAATATTTGACGTAGAAAGTTAATTGTAGCACAGGACAGAGTTAATAATATCTAAAACAAACAAAAAATAAAAATATCAATCGGCTTGTTAGTTTTTTTGTATCCTACGCCAGTTGAGAAAAACGCGTTTAACACTAATCGCGCGAGTAGTGCCAATATAGTTCGTTCTAAAATCTAAACTATTAAGAATTTCCCCTTAAAAATTGTGCAGGGTATTCTTAAAGGTCTATATTTTCAAAAACTGCCATAAAAAACGATTTTTTCAAAATTGCAAAGTACAAAGATGCCTTAAAATCAATAAATTAAAAAAAATCTTAAAATCAAATTTTAATGTCATTGCTTGATTAATTCATACGCCGCAGAATTTCTCGGTTACGAAACACTCTCCTTTCATGATATTCGTATCGACGGGGAACGTCGAGTTCGGGGACTTTGTTCGAGTTTTTCGTTTATAGGATATAAAGCAGTTCTGATGTTCCGCTTTCCCGAGTCCATTCTCTTCCCTAGCTTCTACTTTCGGACCTTCCCTCTCGTTCACAAGAGGACTCTGTCGTCATCGTCGTCGTCGCACGACGTACGACACAGGAGTTTGAAATATTTCCATAAGGATCCAAGCGAGTTTATTAAGGCTATTCACGGCGCGCCTCTGAAACATCATTGTGGATACAATTTAGTCTTATTCATTCGTTCGTGTTCGCTCGTGCGGATATCTAAATATTTTCAAGACTTCCCCCCCCTCTCTCTCTCTCTCTCTCTCTTTCTCTCTCACTCCTTGCTCCTTTGCTCATTCTTCGCTACTCCCTTCCAACCTGACTTTTGGAAACTTTCCAGCGTTCTTCGGCACTCCTTCGATATCACATTTTGCTCCAAGGAATTGCCTCGAAAGTAAAGTTACATTTTTTTCACTCAGTTTTTTCAACTTTTCTTCACTTTTTCAAATAGATTCCATATCTTGTTTTTAACGAAATGATCGCAAAACTTAGGCGAACTTTTAAAATATAATATCGGTATGGATTTCGTTGCAGTTAGACAAATTTCGAATAACTCGAATCACTTAGATTTCGTTATATTTAATTAAAAATTACACGAATTACAATTAAAATTTATTTCACCAAGTGACAAATTTAACAATTATAAAACTAAATTATCTCTTATTATTATTTTTTTTCATTACAAATATTCAACGAAGAATTTTCGAATAACAGACCCATCCTGTATTATATCCATTTTTTTGTCTGATTTGCAATTAAATTAAAAACTCAAAATTCATTAAAACTTCTTTCAATGTTAAGGAATATTATTTGTCATGACTATGAAAGAATTGTCGAAGTGACCCCAAATACCTCCACCTATTTTTTACGCCCTTCTATCCCCCCCCCCCCCCCCTCTTTTTTTCTGCCCATTTCACACACATACATACCCCCACCCCCTCTCGCTCCCTCACTCTCGTTTGGCCCTTCGTACGTTCTCCACGTCGTCACAGCCACCCCTTGAATTTTCTCTCTTCCATCCCCTTTCTCGTCGCTCTTCACTCTGCGGATTTCTCCCACCCTCGCATAGCCACGCCGGTCTCTCGTCGTACAATCAAAGGAATCCTATCTTCGTCCAACAATACCGGGCGCTCGCCCGATAGCTTTGTACCCCGGGCGTAACAACGGTTGGATTTCTGCGTGAATGGACGGCATCCAGGAATTGCGCCCGAGCGTTGAATTCGACACCCCACCCTCCTCTCTTCCGCTCTCACTTCACCCTCGCCGCTTCTCTTTCTCGCAAAGGATTTCGATATATCGTTCGTTTCGAAGTTTTCTCTCTCTCCCTCTCCCTCTCTCTCCCTCGATCGTTCTATGCCTTTTTTATACTCTCGATGCTGGACCACGATAATCGAGAGCACGGAAGCTGCTCCGCTTCGTCCCATTCAAGCTCGACCAGTCACATCCTCGCTCATATTCATCGTGCTCATACAATAATAATCATAATAATAGAAAAAAGGAGATCCGCTTGACTTTTATACATATTTTTTCTCTCTCTCTCATTCATTTCACCATCCAATTGATCAAAGCTCAAACTCACAATAGTTTCCGTAGATTATTCATCATTTCCGTCCACTTTTTTTTCTTCTTCTTTCTTTCTTTCAATAATAGGACGTTACACTTTGCGATCCTGTATCTTTTTGTAACTGATATCACGATGTCAAAAAGGAAATAGAATTTCGAAACAGAATTTTGAAATAGTTATTTCAATGGAAAACGAGATGATATTTTTCTGTGGCTGGAACGGCTAAATATTTTGTGAAAAAAAATCTCTTTTCGTACAAAATTTCGTTTGAATGAAAACAAGAAGATGAGAACGGGGGGGGGGGGGTGGACAAAATAATTTTTCGCCGGGCTGCAGCACTTTTGAGGGTTAGGCGAGCTTCCGCGCTCACCTTGCTATATCATCATATTTCTTTGGTCTGCCCCTCTCTCTCTCTCTCTCTCTCTGTCTCCTCCCACCCTTCTTCTCTCCCTCCCCGCCATCTCTCTGTCTCTATTTCTCTTTCTTGTACTTCGCTCTCGTCAATTGTCTCGTCCAACGAAAAACCTCCGAGAACACAGGAGCGACGACGAATGCACGAAAGAAAAGAGAGGATGATGCGCGAACGATCCACTCTTTGAGTCACTCTATCTCAACTTCACCCCCTTTCCCCCAGTGCCCTTCCCCCGCACCTCACTTCGGCAAGCTTGCATTGTTTACAGAGTGATGAGACTTCACACTGGCGCGGGGTAGAGAATGTTCCTCTCTCTCTCTCTCTCTCTCTCTCTCTTTCTTCCCTCCCGCCCTTTAGTACCATTCCATTCCATTCTTCCGCGTTCTCGCCCATTGTTCATGAGAGTTCCTTTATACGAGTATAAAGTATCAACCGGGACCCCCGACACAATGTGCCCTATTGCGTTAACGCTCTCTTTTTCTCGCTCCTTCTCTTTCTCTCTTACACGAACAAACCCACAAATGCGCTTGTGCGCGCACGTACACGCGCAGCCACGCGTGCATACACGCACACACTATGCCGTATTTCTCGCCGAATCACTTTTTTCCATCCCTCTTTCTTCGCTCATACGAAATCTTTGTCCTTAGTTCCTTCAGCGTTTTAGCGAAGAGCTGGTGAAATATTGAATCGTTCGAATCAATCGCGTGGATCACTTGAAATAATATTATTTGTATTGTGTGCGATTAATTTTATCGAAATGAATCAAAGACATGTTCTTTTTAGGATAATGAAAAACAAATAAAAATACGTTAATCAAAGAAATTATCGAGAATATAATAAAAAGTCAAGGCGAGGCCGTAAATAAATTTTGCTATACCGATATCGAGCTTATCAGCTACAGGGAGAATGGTACGTTTGTTTGTTATTTTTGCAAAATCACGAACTTCGAACTTGATTCGTATTGAACGTGACACGTCTCGTTGAAACGACAGTGTCACGCCTTCGCACTATCCTACCTAATAAGACTCTTTTCACGCTACACCTGCTGATTTCTATATAGGCTTGCCTATATAATACTTCGCTACTCCCTGGAGAGGGTCTTTTGAATACTCGGACAATCCGTACTAATTTAATGCGAGCTGTTCAATGGTGGCATTAATTAACAGTCAGTGCGGCATTGAAGCGGCTTGGCCACAACCAACTAAAACGGAACGAGAGGGAGCGCGAGAGAGCGAGGACGAGGAAGGGAGGCAGAGAGCGAGAGAGAGGGAGAGAGAGAGAGAGAGAGAGAGAGAGGGAAAGAGAGAGAGAGAGAGAGAGAGAGAGAGAAAGAGGGAGTGAGAATAGTTCTCAAGTCTTTCGGTCACTCTTATACGAAGCCGGAGAGCTCCTTAAGGAGCACGCGTCATCATCCTCCTTTTCATCCCCTAGAGCTTTATTTTCCATCTTCGAATCTCCTCCCTTCATTTTTCCTTCTTCCATCCCATCGTAATGCAGAAATAAGAGTTATTTCGTATAAATATGCATAACCGCGAGTACGGTTTATCACCAGGCACGTTGAAGCAATTAAACAAAGTCCTCGAGGTTGCCGCAACATCGGCAACACAGGACGATGACGTTTTTCATCTCCCTCCCGCCGCCATTCGCCCTTCTCGCGAATTCCTGGCCACGGCGCTTCGACGGGAACTGCAGAGGGATGAAAGGACTCGGAGAGAGAGAGAGAGAGAGAGAGAGAGAGAGAAAGAGAGAGAGAGAGGGGGTTTGAACAACAGAAGTACAGACAATGGATTCAGAGGTCTCTCTCTATACAACCACGAGTAAAGTACGTGGCCTGGTGTCTCTCTTACGCCCTCTCTCTCTCTCTCTCTCTCTCTCTCTCTCTCTCTCTCTCTCTCTCTCTCTCTCTCTCTCTCAGCGTACCCGTTATAGTGCGTTAGTGTGTTGGCGGTGGCGCTGATGCCATTGTCGGCCAGCATTGTTGCGGCTCGGTTATTGTGTCGGCGTGTGCTGCTGTTTTGTGACCCGCGATCTCGTGGTAGCATGCCGCCGATGTCGCAGGACGAAAGGCCACCTTCACATGGTTCTCGCCAGACGTCACTCCGGCATCTTCGAGGTCGAGCGGACAATTCTCGGATTCTACGATCCTGCCAATCTCGGCTAGTGCAAGACCGAATGAAAGATTCGCCAGTCATTTTCTACATTCATTGAATTATATAATTTTTGTTCATTCATAGGAAAATGAAATATCGCTATATTTCATTTTCCGAAATTTCTGGCTTCATTACGCAGAATTTGCATCAATCTATCATACCTACGATAACCTGCAAAAGATATTTTACAAAATCGCCAATTTTAATCTACCGATGGAGTTAGTTGGGCTGACTTTGTGAAATCCTTTGATAAAACCCCGTTTGACATGGAACGACCTGTATTAATTATTTCAGAATATAGGTGATCCCTGCGGTGCCTTGTCAAAATATTTTGTAAATTTGTAAAATCTTGGAAAGCGTACTTAAGAGCTATCGTAAGAATGCATGAATTTACTATTTATAAAATCGATCACATTTTTGTGACTAAAATATATTAAATATCTTTTTCCCCAAGATGATATTGAATAATTTGGCATTAATTCAATTTCGCATGTTACGAATTAGATAATATATTTTATAAAGTTCGCAATACCCGTAAAGTCATCTTGCGTGTCGATTGTTCTATTGTAAATGGTACACCCCCATCGGGGAACTATAATTTTATCTCGATCAACAATGGTTGAAGTTCCATTGAACAAAAATCTACCAGCAGGACGTTGAATCGTCCATTGCCAAACCAACAATATCACCAATACGTGCTTGACAACCATTTTCGAGTTTACTCGACACACGCTCCTCCATTACACATTTTCTGCTACAAGTGCTCAAGAACGCGAATGCACGATGCGTACATTCAGAGAGACGAAGAAAACTGTACTCATATGAGTTTCGCGTATACCTATTCAGCAAGCCCCACACTTGGAGAAATAGAAGCGAGAGTAAAGCGAGAATCGGCCAGGCACATGCACTCACTCTCCACTCATCCTCACTCTCTCTCTCTCTCTCTCTCGTTCGCTCTCTGTCTCTCTCTCTCTTCTCGTCCGTCTCATTGTGTCGGACGATTGTCTTAGAATAATGGCGGAGACTCACAATAGTGACTACAATGCTTGCTCGTCTAACAATGCGATGACGTCACGGGAGCGCGAACGAACGAGCGGCCCCCGGTGAGAGAGGATAGACCGTGGTGGGAAGCTGGTGTGGCTCTTGGGAGGGGAAGGAAGAGTATACGTGAATGTGACCGAGCGACGACACGTTCACGGGGCCTTCCATTTGTGTATGTCGACTTCTCTATCCTGTTCCTCTCTTCCAGAATTGGTCATCTTTCTTTCCCTCCCTCCCTCCCTCCCAGCCCCCCACACTCACAAGCTCTCTCTCCCTCTCATTCGATTTCTCTCTCGCTCTCTATTACTCTCTATCTCTCTCTCTCTCTTTCTCCTTCTGTCTTACACGCATTTTTTTTCGAACCCTTTCGACTTCTTTTTCATTGAGATAAGTACGCGTATGCATATTTATACGATTCTTTACCTTTTGCATTTTCCCTTTTCCGTTTGCTTGCTCTCTTTTATTTGTTGAAGAAAAATGCCTCCTAGGAAGATAAGGGTAGCCGGTAACGTTCTTTTACCATCGGTGCCCTTTTAGTAATTTTTTGCTCAGGAACGTACAGATTTCTAGTTTTTTTTTTTTCATCTGAATTGTTTCTCCACCGGGAAGTTTCTCGATGCCTTTTTTTTCAATATTCGATTATCAGCCATTTTCCCTGGGGCTTTGACAGAATAGACGAATAGACGAGGCGTCGATAACCGTTGTTTCCTGGCGTTGATTAGAGATTCTTTCCGCACGCTTTCGTCACTATTCACGGTGAAACATACGACGGAATAATATGCCACTGATAGTGCTATCTTTCATCGCCAGAGGGCCACTCTACCTCTGTTCTTCGGTTTTGTCGATACCCTGACTGATGAGAGACCACATCATGTCTGTAACCTTCGTACAATGCCATACGCAGTGACGAAATCTTTGAAACAAAATACTAAAAAAACATATTTTTAATCTCATTGAAAAATAAATTAAATTATACAAATCGAACGGAAAACGAAAAGTTAAAGACAATACGCGCCTTTTTATTCAATATGCGTCGGCTGTTGACGAAAGTAAGTAAAAGACAGAGCATCATACCTATTATAGTACCATGGCGTCTCACCAGGCGGCGCTGCGGCTGCGCGCGGCCGCCCTATAAGCCCGTGAACGCAAAGTGCTCCGTTACCCCCACTTCGAGACTTTCTCCCTTCGCATCTTCGCTCTCTGGCATCCTTAGAACGTTGCCTGGGTGCATTTTAAGACGTGTGTGCGCGGCAAAAACACCGAGAGAACCAAGCCACAGAAGAGGCAACGTATAAAGGCGCATTGTGCGATCTGCTTGGGTTCCCCTACCCCTCACACCCCACCCCCGCCACCCCTCTCAACTCTTCCAGAAGGTATTCACTGGAATGAATGCGCCCTCCGGAGCGACACAGCCTCAGATGTAAGACACAAGAAGCATAGAAGAGTTGCCATTATGCGAAGCTTAAATAACAGGGCTACCATGCTACACGTATTCATCTATATATATATATATATATATACACCATAGATACATAATATTCTTCGTACATCAGCACACGGTAGTCTGTATGAGTGACGGTATAGAATACACTCAACTCTATACACAAAAACAGCACTTATATATATATATATATATATATATATATATATATTCAGCCACGTAAACAGGGATTCACGTGGTGCTCATAAGGGTATATAGAACTTGACAAAGACATTGAAGAAACAGTATTCAGCGAAGGATACATAGTGTGCCATGCACACACATAGGCATCATAGATATTGCGAACATGTATGGACGGTTCTATGCAATTTCAGCAATTCATACTTCTATTATGGACTGTATGTCGCTATACAACGTCATATATGTACTCGCAAATATTTCGTCAATTTTATTCCACGTATGAAGAGTTATTATTGTTTTTTAGCCGTACATCGTCTTGGAGAATTTGGGAGAAAGAGATGTCTGTGTGGTTCGCTCTCATGTTTCGCATAGCTATTTATCATCGTATAATTGTCTCCTTGTTTCCTCCTCGTTTGCTTTCTTAGCTGCTTTTTCTTCGCCGAGTAGACCCTTCTCCCTTATTTTTACGCTTAGCTAAGTTTCTTTCTTTGGCCGACGCTGTGTGTTTGCAAAACCGACAGAAACGAAGAAGGAGAAGGAGAGAATGGTGGCCGACGTTCTGTGCGGATGTAAGGAAAACGATATTTTCGCGTCGACTGCGTGTAGTGTTAATTATTAAAAGCTTCCGTCGGGTCTTCGTTGCGTCAAGAGAGCGAGACGATATTCTTACGGTTCTTGTCACTCTGTGTTTATTTTTTATTCGTTACGTAAAATTCATCCTAAATGGAGAAATTGCACAGTTGGGTATGAAAGTAGAAGATGAGTATGAGGGCTAACGGCTTACCTTCCCCTGTGTCTGATCACACGCGGTGACTACTCACTTGCGTACCTAAAAGTGACAAAAGTGGCTATGGCGTCAGACCGATTGAGCGTTGTAAATATTCCAAAATTGACGAACAACTTTTCAAAAAATTATGAAAAAATGAGTTTTGTCAATTACTACATAAAAAAATAAGATTTTTGTATTAAATCAAGTTTACTTATTACATAAATAGGTCTCTATGATTCGTTCTTATTTTTCATCATATTGTCATATATTTTATAATGAAATGATTTCCAACTATTTTTGTTTTTTTTCAATACCACAAAACTGATATATCAGCGAGTGAGCCCACACGTCGTGTGCGTTTATCACTGGTAAGGCCTGAACCTGGTGCGAATGTCATGGGTGGTTCGAAACAACAGGTGTACGATCGTTCGACATACCTCGGATGCCCAGAAAGCTTTCGCTGTCTCCCTCTCGACTCACCGGGTCCCGCCAACCGAACCGTATACCTAACTTTCTCTCACCCTTTCTCCCTCCTTATCCGCCCTTTACTCTCCTCCCGAATCGCGCTCTGTGGTTATATCAGGGGTTGCCTCTCGTGCTCGGTATAATACTTTGATATCGGTGGCTTTAGTCACCCCCGGTTCTACTCGAATTTCCCTGGTACTAGATTTTACACGAATTTCTTTCTCTCTCTTTTGCACCATTTATTTTCTCATTTTCATTTCTGCACAAGAGGTCAAGTTGCACAAAATTGGAATGAAAAAATTGTCACAAATTATCGCGTGATTATTAATATTTTTAAATAATATTGTTATAGTAATAATAATAATAAAAATAAGATTTTTACTAATAATTATAACATTAATAATCGTAAAGATTACTATTATTTACTGTTTTTGTTTAATACTTAAGGCGATTAAACCAATCATTATGAGTTTAAAGTTATCCTCAACATAATCTAAATACCAAATTTGTCTATAAGAAAAACTACTGATAATTAGGTATTAAACTATAATATTTATTTTTAATCATGAATAAAATAATGTTTATGATTATTTTTTTCCACGTCGATCAATAATTACGTCACTAATCTTTTCCATGACTTATTTTTCATTCTGATCTGTTCAGTTTTGAACCAGCAGTATGGCATGCGTGCTGTATATCTTGGCACGTTCGAACCCTCCGATGTCCGGAGCGTTTGTATCGGGAATGCAAACCAGTACGACCCTATATGATACGAAGTACGTGGCAGGTAGTTGGTTGAAATAGAAGCTCACACAACTACCGCTATTACTACTACACTACCATTATACCTACGTTGTATTACGGCCTAGTGTCGTGGTGAAGGTAGATCGCTTGTTCATACACATCGTTTCTCTCTCACTCTCTCACTCTCTCCCTCTCTTTCTCTCTCTCTCTCTCTCTCTCTCTCTCTCTCTCTCTCGCTCTTGCGTCCTTATTCGACTCTTTTGTCTATGCGTCCATTCTCTGGCACATTATCAGGCCTATTGTCCCTCACATTGTTACCCCTCCTTTTCCCGGCTACCCCCTTGCTATCATCCCCACAACGCCTCATTGTTTTACAATTTCCCCCACTTAACCGATACGCCCACCCATCCTGAGTCTTGTTTATATATATATATATATGACTGCGTACGTTCGCGCAGACACACTGGATATATAGGTATATGTGGGTACGAACGAGAGGGGGGGGGGGGTTGAGAGAGAGAGAGAGAGAGAGAGTGGAACGGTGTAAGGGCGATCGCAGAGTGCACCCTTTCCCTTCATCGGAGTCGTTTCCGTTGGAGCTATCCTGGCGCCACCTCTCCCGCGCCTTTCGCTCGAAACCATAGGGTGATTTCGCGCCCTTCCCCACCATTTCTACCACCTCGTTGGCACGTGCCACCAAGTTTCGTCACTTTTCATTGCACTTTGATCGAAAAAGAACTTTTCTGCTCATCGTCATCGTTTAATTAATTTTTGTTCATTGTTTATCGATGGTGCAGTTTATGAATTCTTTATTGAAGATTTACGATTCGAAAATACACCGCTGAAAAAAATTGACGAAATTTTGTTCATCTTTAATAAAATTCTCAATTTTTGGCAGCCCTTTATTTTGGTTGGATTTGTGTTACGAAGATGAATAGAAATTTGAAGCTTACGATCTCTTCGTTAACTTGTCGGTCACTTTTCAAGAAAAAAATACTGAGTTGAAATTTTTGATTTGAATTGAAAAATTTGGAGTTTTGGCTACAATATTATTTTTTGTTTGTTGCAATACGATTGTTTTTACTGAGTTGTAGTGACGTGAATCACGAGTTATACGTTTTGTTTTGAAGTTCAATGCCACTTAAAGAAATAGGCTTACCGAAATTTAAAAAAATGAAGCTGACACTTCTATAAAATCATTCAAAAGCTCAATGAGTTAGCTTTATTTTTCGTGTTTCAAAATTTCTGTAAGCCTATTTGTTCAACAGATAATGAACTTGAAATAAAAAGTACAATTTTGTATTCTTGTAGCAAAGATTCGGTGACCAAAAATCGTATTGCAACAAGCAAAGACTTTTCAATTCTATCAGAAAATTGAAGCTAGAATTATTTTTTGAAAAATGGCAGACAAAGCGGGACAAGCAAATTTTAAGGAATTTTTGACGTACCTACTTTGTGACATGTAATTTTCTAAGATCTTAATGAAAATAAAATTCTCAAATGATGTTAAAGAAAAGAGCCGATACTTCAAATTGCTTGTTTTTATCCCCGTACAACGAATACAATCGAAATTCTGGGCTACTTAAAAATAGAGAATCGTATTACGGATAAAAACGATCTTTTTATTTTTTTCATTGTTTTTTATTTTATCATCGATTTTCTCATCCTGAATCTTTCTTTCTTTCTTTCTTTCTTTCTTTGATTTAATTATTTTTCACATTATCATAATATAAAATAATCAATCTATTAAATTTTCTAATTTATCACCGCTCGGCAACTGCTGGTGTTTCCAAATTTTATACACAGCACCTGTAATCACCGCCATAATATCGCACAACATTATATTCATGATCCTCTCGAGTTTCCGTTCTTCGTTAAAAACCTCAACGGACCGTTGAAATACGCGCTCGAATAAAACTTCACTTTCTAAACTAATGAAATTTCTCGACCGGCTTACAATAGCAATCGTTGTATCGAAAATTTGTATTTGCAAGAGTGAATATGGTGAAATATAATAATTACGCGCTTGTACAAAGATACGTAATGTACATCTACATATACACACCTTTATACATATTGAATCCATCGAGATTGTATGAACGTATGAAATCGCACAAATACTCAACGCACTCTCGTATAGTATAACTATATATATATATATTCATACAGAAATATATAACGCAGGACGGGGAGAATATATTTCAGAGCTTTCACGACTCTGAATGGAAGCCCTTGGAACTCGACGTAAAATAGACAAAAGCCTCTGTCTCGCTGAACAATTCGTCTATTCTATACGATCCTGCCCACAGTTACGTGCGAACAAACGAGCTTCGGGAAGTACATATAACATATTCTCTCGCCTTGTGAACGGTCTGCACCCCCTGCCATCCCCCATCGACCACCAAACCCTCTACGCCACTACTTTTCCTATCTGACTTTCTCGTCTGTCGTCGCTTCGAGAAGCAAAGCTCTGTCATACCTCACCAATCTCTCCTCCATCCGAACACAAAACGCCCGCGCGAACTGGTTCGAGTCGGTTCAAGCTCTGCATACGAACAACGCGCACTTTCATTTCGGTGACGTTCTCTCACCATCTCGTCACGACGCAGTTACCAAACTTTTAACAGATTACCACCCTTCCCATTCCCTCTATCTTATACGCGGCCCATACGTGTCTCTGTATACGCGGCAAGGGGGCAACTCTCTTTCTCCGCGACTCTCTCTCTCTTTTATGTTTACGAAATGGACCACTTTCGGTCTTGTACCTATGTGTGTTTCGACGGATTTTCGGATGGACGAACTAATGATCGTCGCGATGAAAAAGGTCGTTTTACGTAGAGAAGTTAAAAGAGGACAAACAGGGATTTGTTAGTGCGTATGATAACGAGGGCTTTGCAATGCGATAAAACGATTTAGATTTAGATGGTAAAAGGTATAAACAAATCGTACGATAATTAAAAAATAATTTTAATCATAACAATTATTGACGATACAATTTTCGTATTTCGGTCGCCCGATGAGAGTTTTAGAATTATTCGAATTATTTCTGATAGAAGAATAATGTTTCTGGCGTATATTTGAAATTAATTATTTAAAAAGTTAATTTTTTTTCGTCGGTTCGAACTTTATTGGGAAATTTGGTCCGCGGGAAAACTCGAAAAGTCCAATCGCCAATGATGAAACGTGGCATAAAAGTAAAAAAAGACGCACGTTTGAAGAGCACAAGAGCCTGACAGGCGATGTAGTTCGCGGAGTTGGCAACTATATACAATATAAGTACGCGAGAAAGAGAGAGAAAAAGAGAGAGAGGGAGAGGGAAAGCCTCGACTCTCTAGTTCATGAAAGAGTGGGTGGCATGCTCCGAGAGGGTCGTTCATAGTGGATAGAGAAGGGGGTAGTATTGGTGTGTGGCAACAATGGTACGCCGGGGAGGGTTAGCAAAGGTAGAGTCTCGACAATGCTCTGGGCTCGTCTGACTTTTCTTTGCGTGTCAAATGACTGAAAATCCGCGTTGGCTATGAGAGAGGGAGAGCGAGAGAGAGAGAGAGAGAGAGAGAGAGAGAGAGAGAGAAAGAGGGAGCGAGAGAAAGAAGAAAAGTGAGGTTGAGGTGGGGGGCTTTATAGAACCATTGCGGGTATGGGTTGGTCGGGCAGCCAGAATAGAAAGTAGTGGGGGAGAAATGGCGACACTGTGGAAACGTTGAGGTATGATGAAGGGCGGTGAAGGGGGGGGGGGGGTGCAGCGCGCGCTTTGTTTGGAAACAATGCCGATACTCGGCTACATCCTCATCTCCATTCTTCGCCTTGACGCAGCAGGACCAACGATGTAAAGGTCGGTACAGAGAGATCCCGCACAAGTCTCTAGTGAACAGCATCCCCAAAAAAGGGGTTGTTGCTTTCTCGAGCATCTGAGGCCTCTATCTCTCCGAGGCTTTCGTGGCTCTCTCTCTCTCTAATTCACCCATCATCGAATTGTTCAATTATTAACGACATGTTGCGCAAAAATTATCAATTAACCCCTCTCCGTACGAATTAGATTGGATTTCGTCGCGCACGGGGATTTCAAAGCGGCACGGGTCAATGCGTAATATATCCATTTATATGACGTAAAACAAATACGTATATATACGTATTTGTTTTGTCGCCCGCGGGAAACGGGCGGCTCTAACGCTTCTCGGCGCGCTCTGATTAGACCAGCTTTAAAAATTTATATCTCGTAAACTATCGAAAATATCCCTAATGTATATTTGCAACTTTTGTTTGTAATGGTCCCGTCTACCTTAGCATAAATTGTGCTATAATTTATGGAACTCACCCTGTATATACACGTGGTAAAAACTGAGCCACTATTGCTACTGGCGAAACATAATTTCACGAGTCTGACTCGTTATGTTTACGTTTGGCTCGACTTTCAGATTCGACGAGTCCTACTCGTGATATTCACGTTAGGGACAAAATCTTTATCAGACCCGTGAAAATACGGGAAGGGGTTAAGCAATCAATCGATTGATCGTGCGAAGCATTTCACGTTGCAACGATAATTGATAAAAGATTTAATCTATAATACTTTAGCTTTATACTCCATCAAGCAACAATTTTTATAATCCAATTGTTTTCGGGATTTTAATTTTTTTCCATTCACCTCGTCGATTGTCGTCCGCTTTATATAAACACGGTGTACCGAGTTGGAGGGAGTGTATATCGCGGCGTGGCGGGTAGGGTCGCGAGGGGGGGGGGTGATTCTTCAACAGAGGATATAGAAATGCGTCGCCGAAGGAAAAGCTCATAACAAACTATTGAAAAGCCGACGAATGAAAAATCAATGGCGTCGCGAGAAAAGGGATGGGGGAGGGGCTTGAGGGTGAGTTATGGGGAGGGGGGTTGATTTGGCGGTATGGGCACGGGCCGGTCCCGACGAAGCGCGAGGGGGTGGTAGGGAATCGGGGGTTGGCAGTGAGTAGTGAACGCGACGAAAGGAGCGGACGGATCTGAGGCATGGAGCGCCGGCGAGGGGTGAGGAGGGATCGCGGGAGGGTGGAAGAGGGTGAGAGGGCGGTTTGGTGAATGGAATATTATTGGGGCATCCTTTCACGCGGACTCGGCGGAAGCTAGAAGACCTCATCTGGTGGCTGTATAGATGGCATTCGCTCCGGCAATGCCGCCTATTGAACCAGAGACTTGTTATATATATATATATATATATGGTCGAGCGTATATCAAGACATACACATAGAGATGTAGACTTCCTTCTATCGATGTATTTCTATCGAACAGACACATATACATGCGTAGATTTTATTTTTTTCGTTTATATATGTGCGCGTGCGTTTGCGCGCGGGCGTCTGTGTGTGTGTGTGTGTGTGTGTGTATCAAAGTATTCGTACGCTTGTATAGGACGCGAGAGAGTTCTTACATTCCATGATTTATCACGCAGCTTTCAGTGAGCGTGCTCAAAGACCACTGAAAGCCCCGGACACAGATCGGTAAAAGATATAATGCAAGCACGCGAAATAGAGGGACTCTCTCGATCTGCTGATGCGGCGAGTGAGAGATAGAGAAAGAGAGAGAAAGAGGGAGGGAGAGACAGCGAGAGAGAGAGAGAGATAGAGAGAGAGAGAGAGAGAGAGAGACTGAGAGGTAGGGGTGAACGAATATGGGGAAGTACCGTCTTTACCTGAGGAACAGTGTAGTTCCTCTCTTCAATGCTAAATAAAAAAAACCGTGAATGAGTTGCATGAGAAAAAAATGTCGTACTACTTGATAAGACTGCGGCGCCAAACTTTGACAATTTTTTCAAATCGTCTGTTGATTTATTTGCGGTTAAGATCATGTCCTTGGAGCAAAATGTTTTAAGATCTGTGTTTTATCGGTAGCGATCACAAACTCTGAAATTTTGTTTGATACATTTTCGATATTCTCAATAGAAAATTCAAAATTTTGTATTCGAAATTTTAATTTCAGTGAATGTCCTATAGAGAGGTGATAAAATTTAATAATGGCGCTTCCTTGCGTCGGTCCTTAAGCACAGTTTTAAGTCATTTCGTTATCGTATTAATTAACGTAACGAGATATTGTCGGTACATTGTGTAAAAATTATAAATAATTTAATAATAAAATAACAGAAGTTCATCGCAATATGTATAGGTTGGGAGGAGAATGTGCGAACGGTGTAGTAGTCGAGAGCTCGGTGAGTATTGGAATGAGTTCTGAAAGTGGAGCGGGAGCTCTCTCGCTTCGTTGTGGGACAAAAGGGAATCTCTGTGGAGAGTGGTGAATCTCGCGGTTTCGAACCATCTCCATCTCTCGCTCTCTCTCTCTCTCTCTCTTTCTCTCATCACTTCATTCGCTGTGGGAGTATAACAGCGTAGAGATGGAAAGGGTGGGCCCGATTCACCATCCCTCGACTCTGTATATATATATATATGAATATAATACTGCGAGGGTTGTTTTACAGCCCTCTTCCGGGACACCTAACGGATCGTCCTTTCCGTTGATCGTCCGGCCAACGATTATATTTCATGTTGACGCAAAAGGCTTTACCCCATTCCACCTTCTTAACATCCTTGATAACTCTATTTCGCATTTTCTACACCCATTTACGATGAACATAGATTTTTGATCAAAGTCTTTCCAATTCGATTAAATGAATCATTTTCTTAAACAAGACCTTCATTGAATTTATTTATCCTTGAATTTTATACTATAGAAATATTACGCGAAGAAGATTTGTACGATTTAAATTCTTTGAAAAAAATGTTGACATAAAAATTGCTGACCCATGACAAGATTATTTACGCTCAATGATTGTGAATGTCAGATTCCAATTCGATCATTCTACACCCCCTCGTTTTGCTTACGGAGATGAGGAGGGTGAGACAGAGAGAGAGAGGGGTTGCTGTTGAGTTTTCTGCACCCCCAACTCCCTGAAAAGAGCCCCACCAGAACGGTTCGAACCCACGACATATATACCTATATTATATATTGAAAGGGTGACTCTCGGACGTACGCACGTTGTCGCATTATACAGTCATCACTGCCTTCATCGGAGCATGATGTACGTTACGGGGTTATTCTCTCTGTTTCTCTTAACGCAAGCACCCCTTCTATCCGTTTCACTCGTATCCCTCGGGGGAGTCGTTGAGATTAGCTCAATGATTCATAATGATCTCGATAAAAGCCCCGAGGAGATAACGAATTTGACGTTTCAAACGTGTGCTCGCGCGTATCAAGTACATACGGGGAGTTGTTCACGAGGGTTGGAATTTGATTTACACTTTCCCGTTGTACATCTGCCGGGTGGCGTGTCTTATCAAAATTTTCTACAGTTAAATCTTTCGGGTTTTGTCGACAGTGATCAATTGCGGAGTAGACATCGATACTATGATTTTTTACAGATTCCATTGTACTTGGACGAGATGATACGCAGCATCGGGATGACAAAAATTATAAAAATTCGATGGATTGTTGTTAATATGGATTATCGTTTATCAACATAGGCATCGATTCTGTAAATTGCTTCTCTCACTCTCGTTATACGTGATAAATTTGATTGTAACATGTAGATGTACAAACAATGAGTTTGAACTATTCCTTACATGCGTTTTGCCATGAGAAACTCGCAATTTATACCACAATTTTTACACATATATATATTTGATTCTTTTGATTTCTGTTCCATTTCTTGCGATTACAGCGCCATCTGTCGCGAATCGAGCAAAATGTTTCGGACGAATCATACGTAACTTTCGACGTAGAATCCGAATCTGCGATAAAAAATAGGGGTTCCCATTAAAGATTTCAAATTTGCAACCCACCCCGCCCACAGGGTGTACGGGGGTAGCTATAATTTAGTACTAACAGACGCCCCCCTCGAAGATATTAAGGTTTTGATTCGGCGAAATTTCTGTACGATGCGTATTTTGCGAGATAGTATTATAAAATTCCAGGCTAAAAAATTCACCCTCTATAGTTCTGCAAATTGCCACCGGGAGCTGTGGCGTCGCGGCCATCGTTGGAGATCTGTCGTCTGAAAATGAGAGTACCTTTTGTACGTTTCACAGTGTGCGTAAAAATAAGTATGTCCATGCAAGTTGTATAAAGATGGTGTGTGCGTTTCGTTCAGAAGTTTCAAATTCGTGAACGAATCAAAGATGTGCGTTGCGTGGCTTTCCCTGCATTAGGCACGCTGCGTGCTGTGAACAAGGTAAGATATAATGGATATATTGAAGTTTTTTTTATAATTGCGAAATATCCTATACCATCACACGTATCCTATTTATCTTATAAATTAATATATTAAGGAACGTTAGTTGTAAAAATAATCACAGACAAATCAATTTTGTGATATCACGTAAATTCCTACCTTCTTAATAGCCACCGGCGAAGAGAATCTTGATAGCTTCCTTTATCATATGTCCCGAGCATAATTAAGACTCGTAAATAGATCGAACATAAATTATCTCAACGAGGGAAGTGAAGTTGAAGCTGCAACGAAAATTGTGGTGCGTCAAAACGTAAGGACAAATTTTATATATGTCAAAGAGAGCTGGTATTCAATTTACTTTCAGATGATAAGTTTACATACGTGGTGTACTTATGCGAGAGAGTATACTTGGAAAATTACCAATGAAGGGTGCAAGTGGCACTTGGGAGAATAATTCGCTCATGCCGCTAGTGCACACCGTCGAGATTTTCGAGTGCCCAGCTCTCATCCGGGTGGGTACTCGCCCTTTATCGTTTTCTCTGCTTCGTGCAGCTCTCCAGCGTGTTATATCTGTTATATGTGTTATATCTTTGTCTGCACATAGAGGTTATGCATACATTTAGCCCCGTCCCAGGTATGAATTACCACGTGAACGTCTACTTTCTTATTATAATTAGGTAAATAAAATTCATCAGTTGTTCATAATTGAATGATTAATATGATTTTTCGTGGGAAAACCAACCAAAACTACAACGTTAAATAAAATATACTTACATCTTTCAGAAAATTCGTTAAAAAAAATCTTCGAATAATACATAGGGGTTGAACAAGCATTTTTTTGCAATGTATGCCGGATAACCTTGTGAATCCTCGTGTCGGAACCCGTGCCAGGCAGTGTGCGGTGGCACGTGGGTTAGGGTGATTACACGCGGGTCTATAGCATATTGTTCGTCGTGGGGGTGGAGAGGAGGGGTCGCGAGCATCGGCGTGCCGCAAGGGTGGAATTGAGAAAGCCGCGAGTGGGAACATTTGAGCGGCTTGGGGATGAAGCGAGAGGGAGAGAGATCGAGGGTGGTATGGTAGAGAACAAGGAGTAAATACAACGAGGGGAAAAGGGCGTGTGGAGAGTCGGTTCGATGATGCGTGAAGCCACACTGACACACCCTTCCCTATGGTGTATGCTATATAATAGAAACAGAAAGAAAAGGGTAGGAAGAACGCATATATCTCTCGAAAATATATTGCCGCGATGCTGCTACCCCCGCCGTTGTATAAAAATTGGAATTGATCGGTGTCGAAATTAAACAACCGATATGACGACTACCTATTATATTTTACCACGAAAACAGCCCTAGACTCTCGATCAGTATCAATTCCATATTGTTTACATTATTCCTAAATATACATATTACGGGTTTTGCTGGTCAATTTTTTTTATCACTGTAGGGAATAAAATTATGAAGTTTAAATCGGGGCATACAGGAAAGCGCATTGATTTGAATCGAATGATCTTATTCGTTACGATGGTAAGAATATAATTCTACTAAATGTAATTCATAATAAATATTTTATTAATGGCGGTCGCTGATAGAAGATAGTTTGGGTGTCTCAGTATGAAGAATAACTTATTCTAACACGGCAACTATCCGAACCCAAGCTGGAATCTGAAATACATAATACTGAGGATCGAAGACGAGAAATCATTAGCAAACAATTTATTTTGTTTAAAACTTGATAAGTTAATACAATTACCGTCATTGCTCCTAAGTTTCATATAATTACAATCAATCTATATCATTTATTAAAAACCATGTACAATAAATCCGCGCCAACATGGCAGTCAACATAAAGTGGTAATTAGATTGTACGGATTCCTATCAAAACTTATCGTAATTATTTAGGAAATCCATAGAGTATTATGTACACAGATTGTATGAATGAGCCACTCGGATTTTTCAGTAATCCATCAATGAATCCAGCTGATTGTGAGTCGGTGTACATTATCCGAGTGTATTGTGCAATAATCGTGATTCAAATTTGAGATTAACAGAACGGCGTTCACAAGTCTCTCGCGTTATCCGTTGATCCAATTTTTATTCGTTTCCCAATTGACATTATTTTCATTACCGGCTTTTAAGACCAGCTACGAACTCAGCCATCCCAAAGTCCAAACTCTTCTCGCCTGCTTCCTTATGAAGTTTAGAGAATGCTCAATTGTCGTAATTTAATTTTGGCAAGAAACTAGAACATTCCGATATCTTTTCTATATATTTCGTAATAAGTGTGACCGTCATTGCCCATTGACCCCTCTCTCTTTCGCCCCCCCCCCCCACCTTTCCTAACAATAGCTTTTCTGCCATCTTCGTCGTCGTCGTCGCCATCATATCTCCGCTATCTCGTTGTACGAATCTCATTGTGACCACGGGGCGGCCAAGTCAGCTATTATGTTTATTAAGTTGGCCGGCGAGCGATTCTACGAGAGTATATGTATATATGTATATATATAAGTTTGCATACATATATATATATATATATATGTGTGTATGTGGCACGAGAGAAACGGAACTTGGTGAAGGGGTGGGAGCGGTAAAGCTCGGGGTGGTGGGTCGAGGGTTAGGAAGCAGGGTGTATTGTCCCGCGCATTGTCTGCCCCATTGTGTGACATCACGGCCCGATAACTGCCGATAAGGCAGCGCAACCAAAGCTACGTTCGTGTGCCAGAGCCCACCTCCAAACCAACCCTCCCTCCGGATATATAAAAGAAATGACAATATATACATATATGTAGGTACGTTGTACATATATGTATATATATATATTCGTGGGTATGCGTTTATTTGCCACTGAATATAGAGAGTGAACGATGTATACGTCATAAAGTATATTACATATTCTATGATATCTATATATACATATACATACATATTGTATACATATTGTATACATATTGTATGAATATATGTGTGTACAATAGACGAAGAGATGTGGGTGCAAGTGAGGTCAAGCTGACCTCTCCTATGTTCTCACCTACACCTTGATTTTTCAAATCAATTTGCTAGAAAAAGTACGTCGTAAATCGGAGATAATTATTTCCTTTAAATTTCTGTGGTTTATAATTTCCGGCCTCGAAATATTCAACCGAAAAGGAATTAATATCCGTGGGGATTATAAATTTGGTAAAAGTTTTTAGTGGAATAAATGTATTCGCACATAATTGTTTAAGATTGAAATTCTACTGCCTATTCCGCAGTTTTGTCGTCATGTATCGACATGAGAAGGGCTTGATAAAAGTCTTATTAAATACTATAAAAACATTAAATTATATTTAATGAATAGTTTTATAGGATTTAATAGTGACGCATGATCGATGCAACACATCGCACAGGTTTGTGTAGATCTACTACACTCTCTGGTATTTTTATGCAACCTAGAATTTTTATAAAATGAAACCGGTGGTTCCATTTTTGTTAAAAATCAAAGTGATGCGATTGAATATCAAGACATGAGTCTGCTGTCTTTCATAATTTACTGTCTGCCAAAAGATCTTGATTATATATATATATATATATATATATATATATATATATATATATATATCTGTACAAAACTTGCGTTTATAAATCGAGTTAAAAGCTCTCCACTAATGAACTGTCGATTTTCTGTTTTAGACACGAGGAGAAATAGTGAACCCCCGAGGTGTATGTCGGTAAGTGATCTTTCACCTCTTACCCGTTCGTAGTGCCCTTATACATCTATCGAATAATAGTATTCATTCGTAATTCTCCTTGCACCACGTGCTACCCATGGTGTAATTTGAGTTCAACGCGAGGGTGAGTAAAACCATTTAAATTTCTAATCGATGGAAAGCGAATAAAATATTGAAGAGTCGTATGATAAAATGTTGTATCGTTTCCCACTTTTTCATTAAATTAATATTTGCCTTACTTCTTCATGTAATTATTATTTCAAGTCTATCGTAACGTCGATTAAGATCGCTTCTAGAGAATAATCAGTCAGAGTTTCTTGAAAGTTGTTGTTCTTGGTTCGGAGCGAGATGGTCGCTCGAACAAAATGCGATAATTGTTCATAGGTCAGACGTAGCGAAAGACTTTTAAACTACAGAGAAAGAATGTCATGAATATGTTAAACTATTTATAAACGAAGTTACATGTAGATAAAATACATATATGGAGCGTGATGTGTTCTTTAGATTCATTCAGATTCAGAAATTAAAACGAATACTTTTAATTTGTCTTCGCACTTTGTGCTCTTCATACAGATTGCCAACCATTCATTAGCCCTTAAATGTCTAGTGTTGCCGTTTGGCAACACATGTATTTTCTGGCTCAACATTCACTGCAGAAACGTTCGGATGCTTTTTACGCATTGTACCCAAAGGCAACAACCCGCTCACATATATTTGTATAGGGTGCACGCCATTCATGCGTCGTAGATTTTCTAACCGCAAATAAATAATTTTGTAATAAAACATATTTTTACAAAGATTTGATTTTTTTCCTTATTTTTCCCTTAATATACAATCTTTTTTTCGTAATGTCAGATAAATAGAAACTGTAAACAAAAAATTGCCCATTTACGGGTTAAATGCGTTTTATCATGGGAAATACGTAAATAATATTGCAAAATTGATTGAATAAAATAATTTTATATGTCTAATCACTCTTGATTACTTCTCCAGTTTGCTACTGGTCGGTTTAGCGGGGGTGCGAGCAGTCCGCCACCGTTCTCTTGGCGCGTACCCGCGTTCCATGCGTTCGTACGTGCTCGCACACAGTTTTTTTCGCCCTGTTTTTGTGTATTGCATCGAGATGATGCAAATACAATTTGCATGTTCGATAGTCTGCGCGAGGGGAAGTATTTTTATGTCCTATCAATGTTCCAGTGCGCGGTGCGTGCGTATCCGACTTGCGTCTGACATAGGTACTTGCACTTTTTTTGGTTACATGGGTTAGGGATTAAAGTGTCGTATCGTGTGTAAATTAAATGTGCCCTTTAACCCCTTCCCGTATTTTCACGAGTCTGGCCCGGGATGAAGATTTTGTCCCTAACGTGAATATCACGAGTAGAAGTCGTCGACTGAAAGTCGAGCCAAACGTAAACATAACGTGTCAGACTCGTGAAACGATGTTTCGCCAGTAACAATCGTGGCTCAGTTCTTACCACATTTATATATATATGTATATATATTTGTTTTAAGTGACAGAAATGGATATATTACGCGCTGACCCGTGCCGCTTTGGTCCGGATTTCGTCTCGCTCGTTCGTATAGGAAGGGGTTAAGCGGTTTCTCAATTTATGAAAATCTTCACCTTCCAGACTTCCACGTGTTTCCACGATTTCACGTTTCTTCGTTGCGCAATGAGCCGAGTATCAGATATAATGGATGTATTAAAAGGGCTGAATCATGTATTTATTCAGACGTGTTTGTTCTTATTTATAATTACAGGTATGGCAATATTTAAACTTTATCATATAAACTTGGTTCAAAATCGACCCCGCCGAATAGATTTTTTTGAATGGGTCGAAAAACCCACCCCCCATATTAGCCCACCCTGAAAGAACTTAATGTATCTGATGCGTGCGGTGTGTCGGTGCAAATAGTCGGTTTTCTGCGTCTGTTTACACCTACGTCTTGAGGCGTTCCAACCTCTGAGAGACGAAATCGACCCAGGTTTACATTGAACCGTAGACTTTTTGTGACAGGCTTTCGATTCGAACGACGGCATTTTATTCACATTTTTACGTAACGAGCGCGTATTTTTTGATACTATATTATTTTAAAAGGCTAGATAAATATTGTTGGGCGAGGAGGTCGTTCAAGATCCAGCGGTACAATTTTTCGAAAAAAAGTGGAGTTTTTGGAGTATTTCGTAGAACATTTTATTTTTCCTTATTTCTTTCGAATAATCGTTATTTACTCCGCAATCAGTAGAAAAATGTCGATTGTTTACACTTAGAAATCCTGGTTTTTCATGTTACACAATTAAACATATACAGGGTATCCCTTTTATCTCTGCCACCCGAAATAACTCGGTAATTATCGACGTCACGACAAAATGTTCCAAACAAAAATTGTACGGTATGGAGGGGGGTCATCTAATTCGATCATTTTTTTTCGGTGGGAGCGTTTACCCACGGTCGAGGTCAACATCAACTAACAAACTAACAAATCTAAATATCTCGGACTACCAAATATTTGGTAGTGAAACATTTGGTAGTGATCCGAGCTAAAATTAGCTGGAAATGAGAGATATCGAAGATCGTAGTCATTGACGACACTTCGAATACCTTCTGTTTATTTACAGATCCACGTTAATCTGTATCGTATGTAGTTCAATCGAGGTTGTCGTTCGGTTTGATTTCGAATTTTGATAAGAGCTATTCATAATTTGAAATTGCAATTCAAAAAAGTGGGCATGATACTGTTTTACGGTGAAGCAAGAAAGTATTCCATAACAGCGCGTTTGTTGTATGCTGAGCAATTTCTAGTCACGTAATTTCGCGCGACGGCTAGTGTTAATCCCGCTGAGAAAAACCGTGCTAAAACGCGAACCACGGAAAATGCAGAAATTGATATCTTGGGTGCCGTTGCTGTAAACCCTCGTATTAGTTGTAGGATTCTCTCTAAACAATATCCGATTTCGAAATCAAGTTCGTGGAGAATTCTCAATCGTCATTATTTCCATCCATACCGAATGTCGCTGCATCAGGATCTCAAACGAATGATTTTAAGAATCGTATCAACTTTTGTCAGTGGGCACAGCAGGAATATTGGATGGACGAACAATTCTTTAATAATGTGTTATTTACTGAGGAGTCAACGTTTACAAACCATGGACAAGTTTACCAAATGCTTATAAGACCACCAAATATTTGGTAGTGATGCGAGATATTTAGATTTGTATCATCGATACTGACCTTGAATGACCTTGAACGACTTTGACCCCCTAACGTTTTTTATGCGAATTGAGGTGCTCTATAAGATGGTTGGAAAAAACCGTGCGTAAACCGCTCCAACCGAAAAAAAATGATCGAATTAGATGGCCCCCTCCTCATCGTATAACTTTTGTTTGGAACTTTTTTTTGTGGCCTCGATAATTACCGAGTTATTTCGGGTGGCAGAGATAAAAGGGACACCCTGTATAATAGTTACAAATTTCACATTCGCCGTTGCGGGGCGTCTTTTCTTTCATCTTTCAGCTTCAAAAGGCAATGGTACAGGCGACGGGCACTTCGAAAATTTAATCAGCAATCATAAGAGCACTAAACAACCGATCAGGTTAAAAATTGGGAGGTACACAGAGAATTATGGCAAAAAGTGGCTCTTGGTATTTTTTTTCCGAACATTTTGGAAATAGTGTTGCAGGCGACGAACGATTCGAAAATACCATTGGTACTTTCTCCAGCACTGAGCGTTAAAGTTTTGAGGGTATCTAGAGAATTATGGCAACAATTTTTGGAAAAACAATACCAAGAACCACTTCTTGCCATAATTCCCTGTGTACCCGCCAATTTTTAATCTGATCGGTTGTTTAGTGCTCGTATGATTGCTGATCAAATTTTCGAAGTGCACGTCGCCTGTATCACTCCCTCTTAACGTACTTTTATCTTTATTCTATTTGTCGACATTTCTATTCAAGAGTTATAAAATCTTACATACCTATGGCTATGCACTTTAAGTATCCTGTGTGATTTATCCTATCCTATCCACGTTATAGAAACATGTTTAAACAAATTAGTAAACATGTTTTTTCTCTTTTGCGTTTTAATAGATGCATGAATACATCCGTGTTGTTATTTTTTTTCGTAGTAACTATAATGAGTTGCTAAAAAACGCATGGGATAAAAATGTCTCAGGTTTACATTTTGAAGCCAGCAAAAAACGTTTGCATGATAGGTAAAGGCTAGTCGAATAATATTCCAAACAGGACACTTTTCTAATAAGTCATTGTTATAATTATATGAACCAATTTTAGGCAATCTTGTGCTGCGTGTGAGATAGTTCGTTCATTAATCGATTTTACACCTCTTCACGTATAATTTAGCTATGAATTTTCTGTTTGGGACACGTGGAACGGTAGTGAATCACCACGACGTACATCGACGAGTGGCCTTCTACCTCGCACTCCTTGTTTCGAACCCATGTATTTGTCGTATAATAGTATTCATTCGCGAATCCCTTTGCACCACGTGCTGCACGTGATGTGATTCGAGCTCAACGTAGGGATGAGTTTAAGCATTTAAGCCTCTGATCGACGAACGGGGAGAATGAACGATATGAAAATAGGAAGCGTACGTGTATTTAATTAAAATTTAAATAAAGTACATGCCTTAAAGGAGGAGCAACCTGATTTTATTATGTCGAGTAGCAAAAGTCAAGTAGACCACTAAACAATTTACACTGATAAAATATTCAAAAAAATCTGATTTTAAATAACCCATTATTATAATTTTCAATATCCACATTTTCACACGAACCGGATATTTTATTGGCATAATTTTTGTGAAAAAATTGCCTTCCAAATATCCGGCAGTTGCGCAAAAATATTCAAACCAGTAGGGCAAGGGAGGGGAAAATGGAAGAGTTAACTTTATGACGTAAACAAAAATAGAACAACAAAATATAAATGTTTTATTTTCATTAGCCTTTGAAAAATACTTAAAAAGTAATGTTATGTTATCTAGAATGAAAATATGCGCAATTAGTGGGAGAAATTGACAAAAGAATTGAAATAATTATGCGCAGGCACGGTAAAAATTGTTCCATCTTGTCCTAAAATGTAATTTTCCATCTTACTCATACCAGTTTCCACTAATAATATGAACTTTTCTACTAACCTTCGAATATTTTTTTTGGTTTACCTATCGATTCGTACGATGTATCCCTAGGAGGTATTTACTGTAAAAAAGAAATAGCAATATTACTTACCTTGTATAAACTATAACACTACAAAAAAAACAGAGTTTTCGTAAGAATTTGACCCAGAACAAACAAAACACACGTACACTTCTTTCGTTCGCGCGAGCTGGACTAAACTCCGATCATAAATTCAAGGTGATCCTGCGTCTCTGTGGTTCGGGTTTATAGGTAATTTCCATCTTGCCCTCCTTTTCTCTGTAACAATTGAAATCGATAAAAACAAAAATAATAACCATATTATCGATCCATTATATTGTAACGGACTGGATTCTAACACGTAAACCTGTATTGTAAAAACGTGAGTTAAAATTTTGTATTTCCGCACGACAAAAAAAAGTAATATAGCCAGAACGAAATTGATAGAGGCGGCCAGAATGATTGTGAACGCTTTGTAAGCGAGTGACGTTATAGAATTTTGCGAAAATCACAGTTTCGCGACCCTCCTCTCGGGCTGAAAATCCCCTTGGCTCTCGCAACGTTCACGACGAGGGGGCCAGAGCGGTGATATGAATAACAATCGAAAACTATAACCCTCAAACTGTAATAACGGCTTGGGGGTGTGTGCGCGTGTTTGTGTGTGCTCCACGTCGGTGGTCACTGGCAGTAGGAAGCTCGTCTCTTTACGAGTTCCCGGGGCATTTTTATGTTAATCAGCTTGCGCTCTGTTCGCAAAATCGTATACATAGCACGGGCCACCCTCGACCCCTCGTTCTCTACGACCCTCACCACTTGACCGATAACTCATCCCCCTTTACGATTTTTTTTCGTCCTCACGAGAACACAACGGTGTGCTAAATGTTGCACATTTTATACTTTCGCTTATCTACTAACGATTAAACTGATTTATTTGATTTCATGAAAAGTGAAGCTTATCAAAAAATATTGTACTTTTTTAAGTGACCAATGGCAGAATCGTTTGCTAATATTCATTTTTACTTTAATAATGACAATAATTAATTATTATTTTATATATTTTTTTTATAAAATAATTTTTTTTTCATTAATAATAATTATTATATTATTATTAAAAATGATTGTGCAATTAACGACACTCAAAAATAAACAATTTCCAAAAAGTCAATGAGAAATTAATAAAGTCTTATGAAATTTTAAAAACAGATTAGTAAATAAATAAAAATCAATTTGGATCAAGTAAATCAATATTCATATAGAATTTTTTTGGTGGGAGGCTAAGCAAAGATGGTGTGGGAAAGAAATGGATAAGACTGTGAAAAGAATGAAAATATATGGGGATGAAATATGTAAGTGTACGTGAAATCCGGGACAAACTAGTGAGGGATCTTGTACAAAGAAGGAAAGCTGGTCGAGCATACGAGGGAGATGGGAGAGCACATCATGGAAGCGAGAGAGCGGGAAGAATTCCGGGGTTACTCCACGAGCAAATCCGAGACAGAAAAAGGGAAAACGATACGATACGAACACCTTCGCACCGCGGGAGGGTGAGATAATCCGGTGGTGCAAAGTGTTACGAACTGGGAATTTTCTTTTCTCATTCCCCTTCGGATCGTTTGCCTTCTTTTTCGCATTCCTGTCGAAAGTTCTAATTGCAATCATCGATTCGTTTCAACGGATTTTTTTTGAAGAATTAAACAATATAATTTAAAGTTCTATAGAATTAACAAATTATTAAACAAATAGAGAAAAGAAAAATCAAGAGAACGATAATGGTTCAACATAATTTCGCAATTTCTGTCGCCCAAATGACTAAATTATCGTAAATTATTATATGAAATCAAATATAATTTACTTCTCAGATAAAACAGATAGATAAATAAAATATCCGCGAGGCAGAAGGAAGATATGACGAGGCGAAACTGAAGGAAGAGTAATACAGTCTATATATATATATCTATATATGTATATAGCTGGTAGACGAGGATAGCTATATATACTAGGCCGCCCGGTCGTTTTGTGAGCACCGCGCAAAAGATGCCTTTGAATCCTTAATTCCCTTTGAAACTCTCATTCTGGCGGGAACGAGCGGTATTATTCGGCTGAATGACGTATTGAGCGAGTTTTGTATGCCATCCCAGAGCCTTTCGTGGCACATGTTATATATATTGCTCTCGTGCTCATCTCGTTCCACGTTTTTACTGTTCCGCAAGTTGTACGTACATATATAACCATTTATACGTATACCTACCCATAGGAATATATATATATATATATATATATATAGTTTACATATATGTACGTATATTGCTCTAAGCAAAAGCCACCCTCATTCCCACCCCTCACCCCTTTCCACCCCTTTCCTCTCTCAGTGTCTCCTACTTCCTGGTTCGCTTTCACTCTTGTCCGTCATCACTGTTTCGTTATAGGTTTCCTCGTTTCTGTGTTTTCATCCATCTCTCCACGCCCCCTCCCCCCCTCTACCATCCACGCCTACCCTTGGCCACGTACATTTCATCGCCCTCTTTCTCTTTGGTTCCTTTATCTTCATTCAACATTCGCCCCAAAGATTTTCGATGCTGAGAGAGAAAGAGAGAGAGAGAGAGACTAAGGGACGCAATCCAACGTTCCCCCTACACCCCTTGTCCACGCTTTCAGCCTCGATGCTTCATAGAGAAATTTGCCTGTGCTGGGTGAACGAGGGTTAGAGGGAGGGGATGATGTCTCTCGTCCAACTAGGCTCGGGCCATTGATCAACGACGAAGACAACTTCGTCGAGCTTAATTAGCATCCCTATCGCTTTTTTCATCAAAACTTTTATTCATTTTTTCTCTGTTTTTTTTTGCTACTTTAGCGGCGAATTTTTAGACAGTGTGGACGTGTATACGTCGAGTATATCGGGCTTTCGTTATTTAAGGATTACTGGGTTACGTGAGTGTATATGTGTACCTACGTGTGTGCATTTGTGTTTCTGGATTTTACTCTTTCGGGATTATTTCACCGCTCCTTTCAGGCATGTAGGCCATACCGTTCATTGTACAACAGCTACGAGCTTTCGGTTTTCAATTGGACTTCTTTTCACCGTTCGACGATTCCAGGAATCGAAGTAATTGTTTTCCAGAGATTTGTTTTTTTCAAGTACTCGAAATAGTTCGCCAAGTCCCGAGATTACATTTAGAAAAATTTCCGTATAGACGAGTGCGCGCGTGGCTTTGGGTATGAACGTACTGGTATTGCTAAATTGAAACGTTCATTGTCCGGGAGTCACTTGAATGACGAAGTGACTGACATTGTTCCATGAAAGCCAGTCTACAAATTAAATACATTTTTTCCTCTTATTTTGACTTCAGATCAAAATCGATTTACTCGTAACGTCATCTCGAATGATTGTTTTTCTTTGATTATCCTACCCTGTCTAATCGCATACGGTACGTTTCTACGATAAAACGCCGAAATTCTCCGTACTACTCTACGTCGAGTATTCTAGCTCGTCGAATTTCTCGCAGATGGCAGTATCGTGTCAATAATTTAAGAATATCGTGATTTTACGCAGCTCGAAGCTTCCATTTTCCATTCTAATTCGATAGAAAATGAAAGATCGTCGTTTATTCAATGTTTGACGCGTCAGACTATACATTTCTTCTCATTTTGCTCGCGTGTATATAAGAAACAAATAAATAATGAAAAATTCAAAATACTACCAAAATTTTGTCTTTCGTATTCTTTTTCGACGAATCACTAGATTTCCTGCAATTGTGAGACGCGATTGCGCGAGTTCGTGACGATATTGATGTAACGTATGGATGTAAAATGGTTAAAAGGACTGACGGTAAGTGTACGCAGTGGGTGTCAAAATGGGTGGAAGGGTTCAGGGGAAAATGGTGTAGGGGTTGGGGGTTGGGTGGTGAGGAGGGTGAGGGTGGGGGGTGGAAGCTCGAAATAGTGCGAGTGCGGCACCAAGGCCCATATTCGTGCATTGTGGCACGTTCCATCGCGTTCTCAACTGAACTGAACTCAACTCAACAGTGGGAAGAGACACACAATGGCCACACACCGTCAGGGTTGGGGGTGTATGAATAAGTATAACAGACAGACACCGGTACAGAGGCAGACACAGGTAGCTCTCTCTCTCTTTTTCAACTCCCCTAGGCCGCAGTATGTGAATGAGGAACCCATTTGATAACACGCCTCCACCAGCCACCCAGGTCCATTGTGTCGCTTCCTATTCAGATGCTCTACGCCCTCACTACCCTCACTTCTCTCCATCTACCTTTCTTTCTCTCCATCTCTCTGTCTCTCTGTCTCTCTCTCTCTCTCTCTCTCTCTCTCTCTCCCTCTCTCTGATTCACCCGCGCCAACCTCCGACCAATCCTCGTTCCTCCCTACATCCCCGCTTCTTCGGTATCAATGCGAAAATCACGACATTCCCATCTTTATATATATATATATATACGTCGGTGAATTCTTTGTATATCTGGTCGAATTTTTTTATTTGTTTCTATTCTTATATGGGACTCATTGAAAACGGGAAAAACGCAAAAATTTCGTACGCAAATGGATACTACTTTCAAATTATTTTCTTGTGAAAGACGCTTAGATTATTATTATGAAAAATGTTTATAAATCATGAAATCATCGTGAAAAGCAATTACAATTATTTATAATTATAAATTGATAACGTTATGGACGGAGGTATAAAAAAGGAATTGAAGTATATAAGAAGAAAGTTATAATTTGCTTATCGGGGTTATATCATTTTTGCTTATCTTTTTCCACCATTTGTCTTTTCACAGAAATACAAATTTCAAATATTTCTTCTTACTCTATAATAATGTTCCTATGATAAAATTTATATCTCATCGTCATCTATTGATAACGGCTGCCGGCGCGAGATCCGGTTCGAGCCCCGCGAATTCCGTTAGTATATATATATATATATACATCTGTAAACATATACAGTCGGTGACGAAAATTTACGGACAACAGCCTAGAGTTGCTCTTTTCTTCTCAATTTCAACCAAATGTTCGAAAAACATTAAAATTGTGGTATTTTATATTAGAACGTACTTTTCAGATAACATGAACGCGACAAATAATTATTTCGTACGTACTATTATTTAAATAATGCGAGACTATTGGATATTCTTACTATTCCACGACATGGCTTAAAGGGGTTGACACGTTGGAATCCATTTTTTAAAAATAATCTGGGCTAATACCAACCCATTCGTCCACAAGCCGTTTTTTCAACTCCTCCTTCATTATTAGGGGGGTTTTCCGAATTTGTCGGTCCTGTTCGTCCCACAAATTTTCAGTAGGATCCAAATCCGACGATTGTGGAGTTGGGTGCACAACATTAGCACATGTACCTACACATTGAATATTCGTGAAAAAATCGTGCGTTGTGCTTCGGATCATTCTCTTGATTACATGTTAAGCTTTGTCCAACCCCCGTTTCAGCAACACTTTTTTTAAACTTTTGTAAACTGGTAAGGTATTAATACTTATATCCAGAATACCCTCTATAAATATTAATTGGCCCACTCCCTGCGACCAACTACACCCCATATAATTATCGAATCGCCATTGTGCCTCACAGTGCGTTGCAAATGTTTCGGATTTCATTGTTTGCATTTTCACCATCACTCTTTCATCACCCCCATAAATACAAATTGTTCTCCTTCGTAAAAATATAAATATACAATTTTCTTCTCCTTCTATTTGTTGGGTTAATGTAGGTACGGCTTTTCCCTGGCTATCCGTCCGTTATAACTTTCTTCTCGCAATACTTTGCGCATATTTTCTGGGTGTACATCAATAGCCCGTTGTTGTCGAAACATTATGACCAATTTTGGTGCGCTTGTCTTCGGTTCTTTTTATTTTGTCTTATAATATCACGTTCGATCACGAATATTTCAACCTCACGGCGGCCACTTTCGTGGACAATTCTATCTTCTTTCTTATATCTTTTTATTGTGTCCGCAATACTTTTACTCGTTTTCAACAGATTTGTAATTTCACGACAAGATTCTCCCTCGTGCCGATGGAAAATTACTAACTGCCGTATTTAAACGAAATGTTTTTGCGTTTTCGACCCATTTTTCGAAAAATTTGCCACAAACCTGGTGAATATTTGATCATTCACATTCTTAATAAGCGACTTATGAGTCAGTGTAACAGAAGACGAGCGTTTCAAAAACGCGATCCGCATTTTTTCTGGCACCGAGCAACCGATCGCGTAAAAATTTTTAGGGTATCTAGAGAACTATGGCAAAAAGTGGCTAAGAGTTTTTCTTTTTATTTGGAAAACTAAAATACGATCCGTACTTTCTCCGGGACTGAGTAACTGAGCGCGTAATTTTTTTTAGGGAATTAAGGCAACAATCTTGGAAAAAAAAAACTGTTAGCCACTTTTTGCTATGATTCTCTAGATACCCTCAAAATTTTAACGCGATCGGTCGTACGCTTAACAGTTATGCGTACGATCGTTGTGCCGGTACTCCTACCGTACCGGTATACCAACCGTGTCCGAATATTTTTGGGATCTACAAATGCGCGATTTATTTGAATCTCTCGCGTTATTTAAATACTCGTACGTACGAAATAATTATTTTTTGCGTTCGTGTTACCTGAAAAGTACGCTCTGATATACCACAATTTTAAGGTTCTTCGACCATTTGGTTGAAATAGAGAATAAAAAAGCAACTCTTTGCCGGTATCCAAATATTTTCGTGAAATTTAACATTTTTCCGACAACCGTCGCGCGCAACATTTTCACAATGTTTATGTTTCTCGACTGTGCTAATAAGGCCGGAAATACCATACAAAATCACGAGTATCGAGAAAGCTTCAAGGAACAACAATATATCTTGTTGAATTTATAAAAGTATGTGAGATTGTTTTTTTTGCAATTATGTTTTAGTTACAATAAAAATACGGTACTAATAATTTATGTTGCACGATAAGAAGTACGAGGATGGAGTTCGATTTATCCTTTACGGAAAAGATCTCTACAATTTTTTTTATTATCGATGACAGATTTCGTGATTTAATGATTGGACAAATTTTTCGACTAGAACATTAATCTCGCGCTATATTTACAGAAGAAATTTGACGGGGTGTCAAAGTGGATTAAACAATTTATCGTCGCAAATTATACAACATGCTAGAATTTGAACAAAATCCAAGATGATCGCTGGTAAATCCTTCAATCTCAACTGAACTGGCTCATATATATACATATATATATAGATATATACTCGTATATAAATATATATAAGTATACCTATGTGTAGAATAGTTATGCCATTCCTGTAGAGCACGAACGTGTGTAGGATATTTTGGTTGAAAAGCCGTGTATAGCGATGGTGAATTCGGGTGTATACATACGACAATGGTTTGATTTTCGGCATCTCACAGCATAAATAGCGCCAGTGGTGACTCGCCCGTCGATGGTTGTCCGGGTGCGGGTGCATATTATATGCGGCATATATATATATATATATATATACACATACATACATATATGCATGCTGTATATGTATATGTGCAGTTGCCGTCGTGCCAGGACGAAAACGCTCTCGCGCATATCCCAGAGCGTTGTACAGCATCAGCCATGTACGTATATATACACTGATAACAATGAGGCAGAGACAAAGCCTAGGTACAATGCTGATGTTGAACTCGACTGATTTCGACGATTTTTGGGCCTTTGCATGTGCATCGCCCGCGCTCTTCTCTCTCTCTCTCTCGCTCTCCCTCCCTTTCCCTCTTTTCATCTCTCTCTCTCTCTCTCTCTCTCTCTCTCTCTCTCTCTCTCTCTCTCTCTCTCTCTCTCTCTCTCTCTCTCTCTCTCTCTCTCTCTCTCTCTCTCTCTCTCTTCCTCGCGATATCGCTCACTCCTTCTCTCTCTCTCTCTCTCTCTCTCTCTCTCTCTCTCTTCGCTTCCTCGCGATATCGCTCGCTTCTCTCTCTCTCTCTCTCTCTATCTCTCGCTCTAGTCGACAATGATTCCCGCATACGTAATCATCGCTATGGACAAACCGGCGAACATCGTGGAACCTTGGCAGAGGTTATCAGTGTCGCACCAATGTATACTGACTTTATGAAACGTTTCGAAAAATGGGTCAATCTAATTACCTTATCTTTACAATTAATCGTAATTATTTTCTTTTCAATAATAATATAAATTACTATTATGGATATGGATTATTTTGAATTCGTTAAGTTTTCAAAACTTGTACAAGAACATGGAACGCATGTTTATATAGAGAAGTTCGCATCGCGATTTTATCGAATTTCTGGGTGGGGGAAACACGATCGCGCTTGAGCACCACTGGCTGCACCTGAATAGATACATTGTGCCGGGGCGGCCTATTGACGGGCGATTGTTCCCTTAACAATAACGACAACAATATCGTGAATGGTCGTGCGAGCACATCTCGCGCACTCACGCACTTTGGCACAAGCCGTGAGAGAGGTAGAGAGAGCGAAGAGAGAGAGAGAGAGAGAGAGAGAGAGAGAGAGAGAGAGAGAGAGAGAGAGAGAGAGAGAGAGAGAGAGAGAGAGAGAGAGAGAGAGAGAGAGAGTGACGAGAGAGGAGGCTGCATGCACACTTCTAGCGAAGGTGCTTTAACGTATGAGCGAGAGAGAAAGGACACAAGATTATACTGAGGGGGATGAGGGAATATGCAATGGGGGTATAGAGACCGTAGACAAAGATGGAGATTTATAGAATGGTCAATGAATTACTGATAACATATATACCTAGACAGTAAGGTAGTGGTGGTACCGTACAGTAATTTTTTCAATTGATTTCACTTACTTTTATTATATTTTTGTCGTTACGTATGTTACACACGTTAGGTTCTTAGTTGCATTCTCTTTTGGTGAAATGAAGGATATTCAGCAAATCATATACGACGATATGCGTTTGAAATTTTTAGAAGAAGAAAATGCATTGTTTTTTTTCGAAGAATCATTTTTATACATTTCTTTACGCAGGAAGATTCGTTTATGTGAAATTCCTAACGGTTCTGTGATTTTGACGTCAATGTGTTTATATTATATTGATTTTCGAAAAAGAATTGTACATTATGCCAGGACATCCGGCATAGGTGTATACAATATTTGAAAATAAATTAGAATTGATTTTAATATTAATCAGAATTCTAAAACCTTTGGAAGTGGGATTTCATCGAATTATTTAGTTCGAATAAAGAACCAAAAACTGATAAAATTGAAAACTCACATTGTTTCATCATTATCTGTTCGCGTACACGAAGTAAGATAAAATTATAAGAAATCAAAGTGCAAATTTATAACGTGCGTAGTTTTCGTATTTTGGATTTTGTATAATATCCGGGAGGCCAGATACGATTTGAATAATATTGTCCGAACGAAGGGTAATTAACGATAGAGACTATTACTTTCTTATCGACCGAACGAAACAAGAGCACCTATCGGTAAGGCATATTCGCGATGGTAAAGTAGATTCGAGCAATCTTCCTCCCTGCCTATACCGTTGGAGCGCTTATCCCTTCAGTTGATAATAGCTAATACGTTGTCCTATCAACGAATTACTTGGAATTATTCAACCACCCCCTTGCACGATGTAACCGTTGTATCGTTTTTTGATTGTTTCAGAAATGCGACAGAGCATCGACCTGTTCGGTGAGTTTGAAGTTTCGGTCAACAAAATAATTGGGATATTTATCACTGTATTACCTATTTAAAAAAATAATTGTTTATTATCGACGTAAAAACAATGGTCAATTATCACGCCCCGCGAACAGTTTACATTTGTACAATATGAATTATCAGAAAATAATTATAATCCAAGCGTTGGGAAACTTCTGTTACATTCACAGTTCTAACAGAGTACTCGATAGTTCCCTAATCATTTAAAAATATAGCGCGTCTACTTTTTTTTCTACGAGAGTAAAAAATTCCATATCAGTTTTTTAATGCTCGCAGAAAGTGTTAAATATTTAATTGACTTTCGCAAGCGTCATTTTTGCGCCATTGCTCCCCATGGACTTTAACTTTCGTGTCGGTAGACTTGGGTTTGATGAAATCCTCATCCGATTACGAGGAAAATAAAAACAATATTTAAGACGTTGTAATACATAAATATAAAAGTAAATTGTTGAGAATAATTGCAGCGCGTTTCCGGTTCTAAGCGCTTGTTTTCGATATGAATTATTTTTTATAAAATTAATTAATTGCTTAAGCAATTAGTCAGCTATTTATTTAATTAATTACCTAATAAATTAATCGTGTCCAATATCTATAAAATCTCATAATTCACAATGTCATTCATTTTCATAGAATTTTTAACAAATTCATTTCGATTTATAACCTTTCACGCATACATATTCAATTTAGTGCTTCGTATTAACTTTTCTTTGAATATTCTTTGGTACTATTAGTTATTTCATCGTTGTCATATAATTTTGTTGCTCACAATATTCGTTTTTTATAGCTTACCGTCTTTCCATCAGGTCTGACGAGACGTGTCTTTCATATCGTACAATTTTTTAAAAAACATTTAACAAGCGTTACTGGAACCGGCTGCCGCTCATAACATATCACAGATATTGTTCGTGGCATCGCTTCGTACGCACGTAGATACCTCTCTCTCTCTCTCTCTCTCTCTCACCTTTCGTCACTTTTTTCCATTTCGTTTCGATTTTTCTTGCTTCTTTCCTCAAAATAAATACGGCGACGGTTCAGCGAAACCACAGTCTCTGCAACGTCTCTGCAAGCGATTGAGAAAAGTATGACGATACGAGATATTTTGAGAACCAAAAAATAATGTCAGAAAATTAAATGTAATTATTTTGAATAATTAAAAATGTTCTCTCCGTCTCTTTAATATTTGGGCTCTCGAGGTCCTTTTCTTTCTTCTTATTACCATTGGATAGTCCTCTGTGAGTGCATTTTCACCGAGTCGATGGTAGATTGATTTATTGGCCATCAATGAACGAACGTCGTTGCGCGTCATCGATGGACTTTTTATTTGCCAGGACGGATCGTTCAGGTTTCCAGCGAGATTGAGTATGTCGCGTTTCTCGTATACCACGCGCAATGATATATCAGCCTGTAGACACAAGTAGAACAACATTTTTCCCACTCCGACGATCTATCGACTTTTTCATTCTCGAAAAATGATAAGTTTTTAATGAAGAAAAAAAAGAGTACCTGTATTTTCTTTCTGCACGATACAATAATTGAAAATCGATGAGCATACAAAAATTCGTGTCGACAGTTTTACAATATTTTGTTCAATAAGCAATTAAGAACATTTAAAGTCCCATCGACCAACGTTCTCTCTCTCTCTCTCTCTCTCTCTCTCTCTCTCTCTCTCTCTCTCTCGAGAAAAATCAAAACAACAATATTTCTGAATTAGAAAATTCTGACCTTGGTTGTCAATTTTGAATTTTCATTCGTCGGCGTTTCCGATCTCGATGATGTCGGGGACAGCGAAGGCGTTCTCTCGTCGCTCGAACCGGACGAAGGTACGAAGCTACTTATCCCACTGGATTCGCTTTTCATGCTGGGTGATGCTGTGCGTGCAATATCACCTGGCCAACTTCTCAGATCCGAGTCGTGTGAAAACAGAGCGATTATTCCTCGAAATTCTTCCTTGTTCAAGCCGGCGAGCGACAATGCCAATGCCAATGCCATTTTTATTATCTCAGTTTGCGCGTAAAATCTGCGATAATAAAAAAAAGACATCGATATTTCAACGTCGATTCACGAATCACAAGATAATATTTGATTCGACGATAAAATAAACATAGCCGATTAGAATATAATGAAAAGGATTTCTTGAAAACGTCGATAAAATCATGCGTTTAGTTAATTCGAAGGAAAATAAATGTCGACGTGATTTACCGAAATATTTGAACGAGTTTATAAGTTTATCGCTCGAAGTCAATAATAAAACACTTTGAAAGTAATATTTAATTTTCGCTTGATGAGATAAATTTTGATAAATGTATTCGTCCAACGGAAAACATTAGAACTTTTCGACACAGAGTAGACGATCGTAGACGACGCGAGTCGCGACATGAACAGGAGAGACTGAAATCTTCAACGGTCACTTACTAATTCTGCCTTTTTGCTTAATCCACCGTTGTATACATCTTCTGTATTATGAACCACATACAATCATAGAGACGACCTTGTATACAAGTAGCACTTTGCCCCTGAATTCCGTATAATATCGTTTGGGAATTCCTTAATATACGATCACGTTATATAATGATTGTCACGATTCAAATTAATTATGAAAATGTTTACAACTCAATGAAATTAGGATTGTCATTGTCAAATGTTTGAGACTCGATTTACCTATTTGGATTTTCGTTGCATTGCACTTAGGACGAATTCATGATGTTTTTTTATGCATCTTTCGCTCGACTAATTTATTCGATTATTCATGAAATTTCAAATTAATTGTTTATCGAATAACGTATTCCGTCGAGCGTAAACTTTGGTAAAATCGTCTGTACCGACTGTCGATTACCTGCCGATACAGTTTCCTATAGTATTTTCTCCGCGAACAACAGTTTTCGGTCGTCGATAAGGCACGTCTCTAAAATCTACATTGCCGATCCACGATCTACCTTACCCTCCGTCAGTAGGTACGAGCGTCTCATCGAGGTTCGTCACATCGCCATAAGATGGCTTCGAGTTTTCGATAATTTTATTCGAAAAATAGCCCTAACAACTAAAAACAGTATTAAAAAAAAAACAAAAACGAAGACACCGTCTACATTTCTTCGAATATAAACGGACCAACTTTCAGACCTCGTTCTTTTTACGTTCTCACGAATTGTCCTTAAATTCAAATTGGGCTTGAAAGTTATCGATAATTAATGACGAGTATTTATATAAAATCTAATACGTTAATATGCCGTTATTTCGGAGCGACGACTTTCTTTACGGCGCATTCCACGTACATTTTCCACGAATAATATTATACTTATATATGTCCAAAGAAGATAAATAAATAGGAGCGAAATGATGTGTATATGAGAAAGGAAGGTGACTAGCGAATGTTCGGATGGGTCCACATACACAACCTCCATATACATATATACAAAAACGTATAGAGCGTATATTTGGTATAGAGTGGGTGGCTGATTCGCGTGTCCTAGTCGACCCATCCGGTGGCCCTAGCAACCGCACATGCGCCCTTATAGCACTTTTCAACCAGGGGTTCTCGCTCTCTCTTTGTCTCTCCCAGGTGGTTGGGGATTGGCCCCGGAGTAACACCCCCTCATAATGGGTTCACCCGTCCGCGAGCGAGGCCGCGATGAGTGAGCCAGAGGATGTATACGAGAAGGAGAAGCGAGAAGGCGATAGAGAGTAAGAGAGAGAGAGAGAGAGAGAAAGAGAGAGAGAGAGGGAGAGCGTGTATAACCCCGTCGAGTGCCAACGTGATAGAGCGAGACCGAGAGATAGAGATAGAGCGAGAGGGGATGAAAGAGGCCAACGGAAGCCATATTGATTTCCCTATGTTTCCCCCGTGTTGTTACTATAGCGCCCGGTGAGGGCGCGATGAAGTACATACGTGTACTATATCTACCTTTATGTATATATATATATATATATATATACTCTTATATATAGATAGGATATTGTGTGTGTGTGTGTATATGGCCGGTGCACCTACCATGCCACGTCAACGCGGCGAACCCTCAGCCTCCGGTTGCTATCAGAGCGTCCGAGCTCGCGCAACCATCCCGTACCGCACAACCTTCGACGCGCATCGTTCGCGCTCTCTCCATCCCTCTGTTCGATATATATCCAGCCTCCTTTGCCCCGTGTGCTCCAACCAGGTCGTCGTACGCTACTCTATAGGTATATACATATATGTATATACCTATAGAGTAGCGTACGTATATATATATATATATATGAGTGATGTATATATAGATTTATAAATGTGTGTATGTACATTCGAGGCGTATATAACTCGTGGATTTTCTTATTTACTCCGGATATAAAGGAGAATAGTTGAACTTAAAAAAAAATGATGGAAACGTAGAGAAAACTGAGCAACCGTTTGGGAATACAATATTTTTAACTGCATGAATGATTTTTAAATTTATAAATCGTGCAGGATTCCGAAATATCTTTTTATACCGCGTCGTTCACTTTTTCGCTTCCCACCTCGATCGAATCGAACATTGCAAATTAGGGTATTACGTGACGCGACGCGATAAAGAATATTCTCGTTATAATTAAACGTAAAATAAAAACGTTCGTGCGGTAAAGTGTATCGCAACACGAGAACGATGTTGAAATGGGAGGTTCTCGTCAGATTGGTGAACCACGAATTTCTCACGGGAAAATATTCTCGCTGTTTCGCTCTTGGGTTTAATAGTACGATATACATATATGTATACTTGTAAGAATGAAATATGAACGGTTGTTGCAAAGCTGAAATATTTGGTCGCGTGCGTGCGTGTATTTGTGTGCGTGACTGTGTGTGTGTGCGTGTGTGTGGGCATATACGAAATTCAACGAAGTGTCTCGTGCCTCTTGTCATTACACTCCCTCGAAGGGTACCCACCCTTGCGAAAGAGAGAGAGAGAGAGGGAGGTTTTACCCCTTGGCATTTGGTCAACGTACTGAGAATATATTATACGTCGCATCTCACGCGGTATTCAAATTTAATTCACATTTATGAGATATTGTAAAGATCTATACATCGCACGAATGTTTTGTACCTATGTTAAATTAATATAAAATTCAAAATACGAAGTCGCGTTTACTTGTTACTTGAAACAAGGAAAAAAAATAATAACGAACAATTATGGTTCATACAGTCGCGTAGCAATTTTCGGCCGAATATTTTATAATTCTTGAAAGTACGAGCGATAAAACGTTGTTCTAATAATTCATAATCAAAATATAGCCATTTACCAAAATCTTATTCCTATATATTCGTTAAAAATTGACGGTCGATCTTGAAAATTCTAATTGTCAATAATTTCATAGGAAAATAAATAAAATTCGACACAATGTTATCCAATCGAATAAACCAAGTTGATCATCGTCATCGATTACCTCTATTTATATATAAACAGTATTTGGTCCACGGGAAAACTCGACTCACTTCCAAGCGGGAAAAACACACCTGGGTGGTCTGTGGATGCCACGAGTCGAGACAGCGAAGAAGATCAGAAACAGGAGAGCATTAGAGCGAAGCTTCCCGTATCAGCTGCAAAGTTTCCCAGCGTACTCACGCGCCCTCTCTTTCTTCTATACCGTCACCGGAGTGGAGCTAGTGTACGATTCCTCGGTATGTACGTTCGTGTATGGGGCAAAACGTTGAGGCCGCGGTATATCCTACGCACGCGTATAATACGAAGTAGGCTGTCTCTCGCAAGGGAGTAAGGCAAGGCAAAGTGAGGGAGAGATCCGTGCACGAGAACGAAACGGAGATATGGGAAACCGTGTGGTTGTTACCTAGTGATGCATGGCTTGGTAATAGCTACAATACAACCAGCTTACAAGAGGGGGTTTCGCGCTCGCGCAGCACCAGAGCTTCGATCTATATATGTGTATATAAATATATATATATATATATATATTGTATACAGAATCCGGTATGAACAGCAACAGCAGCAGCAGCAGCAGCAGCAGTCTCGACCGACTTGAGATTTATTGCCCTCCAGCGGATTGCGGATTCCCAGATTCCCCGGTATGTCCTTATAAATGGCTCCCTATTAATTGACCCTGCGTGCTCTCTCTCTCACTCGCTCTCTCTCTCTCTTGCTATCTCTGTAGCTCTCGACGTGAGAGAAAGGCGAACGAAGGTGGCTTGGGGAAGGGGGATGAAAAAAATGTAATAGATAAACGACGACGAAACTACAACGAGGGACAAAACAAAACGAGAGTCAACGGAAAGATAACTCTCCCGTAGGGGTTGTAATTTTAGAGGGCTTGTATCGCAGGGTGAGAACCGTTAATTTTGCGAAAGACCTTTTTTATCAGGTGGTGAAAATAAACAGTTCTTTTTTTTCGTCAGGAATTCGGTATTTAAATTGGTTTTAGATTTGAATAAAATTAATTGGTATCGTTAAGCATTTATTATTATTATTATTATTATTATTATTGTGGGTAATTATAACGACAGAAGCGTGACCCGATCACTCGGAACCGTATTTGTCCGGTGCCTGACCCCAGGCCATTCATCGACGTACATTAATGCACTTAATAGCTACACGCACGGAGTCTGTGAGAATTCACGGACCGGGAAACATCCTGCGCGCTTTCCCGCGTTATATGGATCGTGCGTGGGAGGAGCGCGTGTCAAAACAGTCGTATATTAGGTATTAAATAGATGTACGAGAGAGAGAGAGAGAGAGAAAGAGACAGAGACAGAGGGAGGTTACACGCGATCACACTTAAGCTGGTAAATCGTTCGATTAGAGCAGCGAGTAATTTTCGTGCTGTATCATCAAACGGTGTCTGTGCGGGGGACGACGGGCTTACTTTTGTTATATTCTTTCGGTACATACGTTTAATTAATATTTTTTATAAATATCTGTTAGTAACATAACATAAATCTAACGGGTAATAATTAGTTAATTAATTTCACAAATGAATAATTACGTAATTTTTGTTTAAGATTTTGTTTAAGAATTAATAATTAAATTGTTATTATTGATACATCGAAACGTTTAATCTTCTTTTCGAAGGCTTTAATTGTGATTCTTACTAAAAAAAAAAGCTGACAATGAGATAAATTTTTTTTTTTTTTTTGAAATATTTATAAAAATTGATCAACGAAATATTTCTACTTCTGTACTTTATCATATAACAACCGCATTCGCTTGGGAATAATGCCCATATTGGTGTCTTTCGTCTCATGCATTTTGAGGATTATAAGTAGATACATCCAGCGAAGGGTCAGCGAGCGATAAACCGTGACGGGGACAGGCCGCGTAATAATAACGTAAGATCCGAAAGGTCGTCGTTATAACCGACCATCGTTTCACCATGTCCAACTGCACATCCTAATAATATGTAAAACATTGGGATTACGAGTGGACGACGAGGGTCCAGTTTGCAGCATCATTTTCCTTTTCGATGATACGGTCGGTCGTAACCTCGAAGCGCGAACTTCGAACGTTGATCTCGAGCCAAACTAAAACGCAAAATTAAATGATCAATGGTGAATGTTAATTTTCGTCGAGGAGCAAATGTTAATTTTTCCCGGTCGACCAACGCGAACGTTAATTTTTTACGGTAGACTGCGGTCAGTTTTCAATCATCGTTGGTTGGAAATTAAATCCCAAACCGTAAATTACTACCCATTGTTCAATCATTATTGGCTGGTTTTTCGTTCGCATTCATTCGATTCGAAAAAGGGTTGAAAATGTTGTTTTTTTTTTACGTAGCATAGTCATATGCATACTGTGTTCAGATAATGAAAGCGTTGTAACGGACCAGACGGGGTTGAGGTCAACCATGGGTCAGGGTGGGTACGAGTCGAATGACGAACCGCGTGGAACGAGAGGAGGGAAAAGCTCTCTCAGGGCAAAGTCTGTGGGATTGGACACTCCGGGGATCTTCTGTGCGGACCCCCCGTCGATGTAATATCGCTTTATTAACCCACTTCGCGAATAGGGGTAGAGGAAGAGGAGGAGAAGGAGGGGGGGGGGCTAACGAAGGTCCACTAGTATCTGCTTCACTGTGACAGGGATTTTATGCTTCAAAAAACGTAGTAAAATAAGAACGCTTCGTGAAAACGCGTCTTGTGTCAAGATAGTTTGTAAAATTTTACATTCTTGTGAACTTTTTAAAATATTTGTAGAAAAATGATGTACGTTAGTTTAACGCGAAATGAAGATTGATAAATGATTACTTTATTGTAGAGAGAAAGGAACGTATAAAAATGCAACTTACATTTTTATAGAGGAAGATGATTTTTGTGAAGCCAATGAAGTAAACGTAATTAATTATTATTCAGGTGGATGATTTATTAAAGGTTAACCAATGATGAAAATATATTTTTGTTCTCGGGGATTAGTTCTTTGAACGAACAATAGACAAAGCTGTTTATGAAACCGTAGTATATATTTTTCGATCGCTTGTGGATGGTAAAGCTTGCGCCATCTTGGAAAAAGTATCTCGAGAGGGATGGATTTTCGACTGGGTAATACCCTGAACAGATTCGCCAGTTCTTCGGGCACACGTTCTTCGCCGTCTCCGGGAAGTCGCAAATTGGACGGTCTGGAAGTGCGATAAAGAGGGATGAAAGGAGGGAAAACAGGGGATGAAGAGTCTCTCTCTCTCTCTCTCTCTCTTTCTCTCTCTTTTTGTCTCTCCCTCGCTCTCTCCGTCTCTTCGTTCCTCGCCCTCTGTGCAATATCGTTGGGTGATCCGACAATCCCACGAAACAAGGCTCTCGAATGAGCGCACGCCTGACTTACACCATAGCCGGCTCAACGGGCACACAAAAACCCGAGAGTTTGCACAAACGAAACGACCAGATGTCGAACTGAATATTTTACGGAGTTATCCGGGCAACGATGAAGAGTACACGAAAAGGGTACTCTTACTCGTACTGTATACGTATGTATACTCGTGTAAGGCAGAAACCACGCTCGTCGTTTGAGAAGAAATTGCGATTTTTTTTCACAGAAGGGAATAATGGATATAAAAAATAATAACCGAGATGGTAATCGTTCATAATTTATATTACAATAATTTATGAAACTTTCTGAATTGAATATTATTTCATTGCTGCACGCCCGCGTTTCCTTATTCACTAATTTTGTCAGAATTAAAATAATGAATATAATATTGTATATAGGTATCTTTATTTTTCTCCTCCAGAAATGAAGCTCGAACTAAAAATTTATTTCAATTGTTGTACTTAAGAACAATAAAGAGATTTCTTTTTTAAACATCCCAGTTTTCAAGTTTTTAATAAATGTTGCAGAGAAATCTATCATCTTTATACGAAAAAAAACGTTTAAATTTTCAACAAACTTCATGCGGAAATTATAAGAAAAAATTCTCCTATTTAATTAATTCTTTTTAAATCGTAGCAAATTATTTAAACATTTATAAGAACTTTTAAGTCAGATTCATCGATGGAAAAAGTTCCTCCCGCATTGAATGACAAAAATGAAGAAAAAAAAAAAGCGAAATAGAAATGGAACAAGCGCGCAAAGGCAACCCTCGATAATCCTTGGCAGCGACGTTCTGGTGAACCCTCGCCGATAGGCAGGATTATCACGGGGTATCATATGGGGCCTCTCTGGTGAAAAGCAGAGTGGGAGAAATCGAGGTATGGAAAAAGAGAGACGGAGGAAGAGGGAGACAAATCGAGAGAGAGAGAGCGAGAAAGAGAGAGAGAGAGAGAGAGAGAGAGAGAGAGAGCGAGAAAGAGAGAGGGGATTGAAGAGAGCGAGAGAGGAAGAGAGAAATCGAGGGAACCCCATGGTTACCGTGCTCTCCAAGTGGGACTCCCGGGGGTTTGCGGAGTACCGCCAAATCCACCGCAAATGCTTTCGAGTACTTCTTGGTCGGACGTGAGCGCGCAACGGCGCACCGAGAGATAAAGTGAGAGGGAGAGAGAGTGAGTAGCACGTGGTACTTGAACTAGTTGGGGACCACACCGAGTGGCTCGATACGTTGGCTCAACGCAAGCCACTACTGACTCTCTCTCTCTCTCCCTCTCTCTCTCTCCCTCTCTCTCTCTCTCTCTCTCCCTCTCTCTCACTCTCTCTCACTCTCTCCCTCTCTCTCTCTTTCTCTCTTGCGAAGAGCAGACTTCGCCAAAGTGGTGGTCGAGAGAGGAGAGAGAAGAGGCGCGAGAGAGGAAAGGGGAGCATGAAGGGAGGGCGGCCGATAAGGGAGAGATAGAGTATAAGGTAGTAAAAAAAAGTTGCTCGTATGTTGGAGTTTCTTTCTCGATAGGCTCGTCACTTTTTACGCCGCAGAACAAACTACAATTGAGGGACTTATTTGATTACAAATATTAGAAATTTGTCATCGTTATTCAAAATACATAGGTATATTAAATATTCTTTTTTTTTTATAATTCAGCGTTCCATTTCCTGTTTTTTAACGGCTGTGAGAAAAATGGGGTACATAAATATTATGTGATGTAGATACAAGTTCGATTTACATGATGATTTTCTTCTCGTTACGAATGCTCGAGTACGATGGCGATATACAATGAAAATAATTGAATATTTTATGACGTGGACGTACCTGTCGTGATATTAATTTGATAATACGTATCTTGAAGTTTGGTCGCGAAACGGCAAACTTAAATTTTGTTTCAATTTTCTACAACTTTCTACAACTGATATTCACATACTTTAAGGCATGTATTATAAACATTTGTTCCTGAACAAACGATCATCTAATCACTGTTCGATAATCGCACTCAGCCAAATAACCGATGGCTGTCGACTCATTTAGTGTCTCGTTGTAATTTATTTTCGTTCGAACACACAAAATTCAGAAAAATTAAGCACGTGTAGTAACTAAATAATATTAATTAAGCTAATATAATTAATACTAATATTAATCATAAACTGGAATATACTTTCATTTTATTATATAATTTTTTATTTCATCGCCTTTTAGTCTTCAAGAAAATAATCAGAGTTTTTTTAACATGAATCTTTCTACCATAAAACTAGAAGTATAAAATACGTTTTTGCTACGAATTTTCTGCCAAACTAGAGTCACATCGATACACTGAAATATTTGATTGACTATTAACAGCATTAGACTTGCGGCACAAGAAATCAAGTTTTTTTTCTACATTTCCAATCGTTTAATTTATAGTCGTTAAAAATCTTTCCCACTTTCTTCCCATTCTCGTAAATAAACAAACGAATCTGTATAAATAATAATAATGATAACTATGATTATTAGTATCATATATAACGCGTATGTAATACATATGTATAACGTTAGTACACAGTCTCAAACTATATACATATACACAAAATGCGGCCATTTACCCTATCAGAAGTATGCGCGAACGCCGCAGCCCTATATGACTCCTCCTATGCATTCCACACATACGCGACAATGTATGTAACAGTAGCAATAGACAAAGTACATGGACAGGTTTGACGAGTATATACGTTTATATAAATGCTTGTATGTGTATATACACAGTACATATGTAATACATACGCAATCGGCGCGTATAGCGCGCCTCAACGTTCCGCGTATACAGCAACGCGGCTAAGGGGTGGAAAAGGGGTGGTTTCGGGACGGCGTCGAGAGAGAGAGAGAGAGAGAGAGAGAGAGAGAGAGAGAAAGAGAGAAAGAGAGAGAGAGAGTGAGAGAGGGAGAGGGATGATACGAGCAGGGGGTCGCAGGAGGGTGGCACTGGATGTAACAAAATCAATAGAGGGGTGGCGCGTCAGAGGAGTCGCGGAGTGAAGAGGTGGAGTTGGCGAGGAGTACACGAGCATGCGCAAAATACACTCTAGGGTGAAACACCCGCTTCACGACCCTCTACAACCCTCGGGAAGGTTGGTGAGGCGACGGACTGCGATGGAGAGTCCTCTCGCTTCTCCTACGTTCTTTCTGTCCCGTTTCACTACAATCAGCCCTCTTTATCGATGTACACGTTATTAATGAAATTTAGCGTGCATTCGATTATAAAAAAAACCTATTCGAGCTGGAAGGTTTATAAACAAAATTCGTCGTGTCTTATAACATTATACCGTTGCAGGAAAAAGATTTAATAAAATCGAACGAAATTAATAGCGAGTAGCGACTTTTCGATTGAGTTATCGAGATTTACAGAAATAGGTAAAGGCCTATCGGTCGAGAATTTTCGTTGATTGAATCCAATCTTTTGTCACCGTACTCCGACTTTTTCCGTGTTACCGGGGTGCGAAAGCTTCCAGGGTTGATTTTGTAAGCCTCGCACGGCAAGTGCTGCCACTACGGTCCGTCAACTTTTACACAGAGCTTGGTAAATATTTCTACAGTTGCTGTGTCGTTTTATTTCCATACGTTGTATTCAAATGGATAACATTTATTCTCGCCGAATGCAGTTCGTCCGTATAGAAACCAATTATTAAAAGATAACAAAAATATTTGAATTGCACGTTTCTTGAATTTTGTCATTTCTCTTTTTGGATTGCAAAAGTTTCTTGAATTAATACGAGCTCTTATCATCGAATATTTCAAGTTCGGGATGATTTATCTTGAAGAATTCGAAGGAGAAGGCAGCCTGGAAGAATTTTCCCGATGATCTTCCCAGGACTGAGGGGGTTGGGGGTTTGATTCGCCGTACGCCAACCCTCGTGCCCCACGAAGTCCTCACTATATTTCGGCATATTGTCGCTCGTATATACATACCAGCACAGTCATAAGTGCGTGGTTGTCCCGGCGCGTGCATCGCGATATTCCATTATATTTCATGCCGGGGGTTGCTCTTCTGGCGTGTGCGACGTGTCCTATATATATATACGCCAGGGGGTGGCAAAACGTATTTATCGTCACGGGGACAAATGCCTTGATTTGTACCCGAAGCTTCTGGCTCTCCTTCTGCCTTTCCGTGGGGGTAAAAATCAGGGGCTGTGGTAAAAGCATTAGCCTCCCTCCCTCCCTCTCTCTCTTTCTCTCTCTCTCTCTCTCTCTCGTTGTTTCTTCCAGTCTAAATGTTTTTCCAACTTCGTTCTCCGTCCGCTTGCCTTAACGAAATTTCACGAACGAACATGATTTTTCGCACGACGGAGCTGTTGTCGTTCACCCTCCTTCGTTTTGTTTTCTGAGCCCAATTCGCGACTTGTGCCACTTTGAGAACTCTATTTTCTTCCATTAAATGCGAATGACGCGATTCGTTGGGGATTGTGACTGGTGGATTCATGATCAACAAGGAAGAAGTATAACGATGTAAGGTCAAATTACGTTTCCTTTCTTTGTTGTTTTTCGAGCCATGACATACAGTTGGTTTTAGTAAAGTGGCTGTATTTTTATTTGCCGATGAAGTTTCGACAACATTTTGTACTCATTATCTCTGCAATCGCTGAAGCTTTGGAATACTTTTTGGGCGATTACGGTAGATCAGAAATAATAGCAGATTGTTAAACATTTTTGTTATCATTTAAAGTTTAAAGTAACGGCCACGAAAATAGTGTTATCGTATTAAACCAACGTTTGTTTTGATTATTGATCGCAATTGATTCTTTTTTTGACCGTTTCCCGTTTTTACATTATAATCTTTTCTCTACCATACCGTTCGATCGTAGACTTTTCGTGATTTGCGAATTCTTCTTCGGTATTGCAACGAAGATTTATTATTTTATACAAATATTAAGTAATGAGTGTGATAGATTTCTTTTATTAATGTAAATTAATTTCTTATTTGATTGCGACTGGACCGAAAATTATGGCTGTTGGGAGAAGATTTTTCTAAAATACGATCATGTTTACAGTCGGCCAAAAAAGAATGAAGGAATATGCTTGACGTCAAAATACGACGAATATACTAAATGGTACAACAAATGTCCCTCAAACGAGTTCAAGGACTACCTTAATGGTCTAAGGGCAAAGCCCTTTCGTCAGTGTCAACATTGGCAGAGATTGCACACATAATAAATGTAAAAAAGTATTGTTATGTCTCTACGGTGTGTCGCTTCGTATCTACACGTATATTATCATCCACTATCCCCCTCTCTCTTCCATGAAACAATGGAAAAGTGTGGAACACGAGACCGGTCCAAACCACTGTAGGACGCGGGGGTGGTGGATAAAAACGTCATGGGGTGGGGGATAAGAGAAAAGAGAGAGAGAGAGAGAGAGAGAGAAAGAAAGGAGGAGAGGGAGAGTAAAAAGAGAGTACGAAGCTGGTGAATGAGTGACCTTGACAAAACATCGCGGCCACGAGGAGAGAAGCCGTTGAAGTCGCGAGAGAACAAAGAGAGCTCTGTCGTTCTTTGTCCAGGAGGGGTACACCAAACCACCAGTTCTGTCTTCCTCTCTGTTTCTCTCTTTCTCTCTCTTTCTTTATATATATATATCTCAGTCACTCATCGCTTACTACGCCCTCTCGTTTCCTAGTTCATCAGGGTCGTCGATCCACTTTTGAAGAATTTCTTCGCAAGATCTTCCTTTCTTTTTTTTTTTAATTGAATAATTAATTCTTAAAATTCGTCTTTCACGGATTCTTTTTTTCATAACTTACGAAACGTTGCATTTTTTACCTTGAGATAAGTAGGGTACTTTGACACGTGTTGAAAAGTTTTGCATGCTTTCGATAAGCTCATGATTAACAACGATTATTTCTTAAGCTTGTAATTATTATAGTGTTAATTATGATGTCGGGTTAATATTACGTTTATTTGTAACATTCCAAACTTTCCATCAATTAAGCGAAATAATAAAACTGTGGTATTATTGCACAATATAATTTGCATTATTATCCAGTTAAATGAGAGTAACACCCCCGACTTGCAGTCCCTACAAATATTTGTAGGGACAAATTTTGCAAACTGTAGAAATTTAAAGAATATGTATCGATCACGATAATATATTCGATCAATCTATAAAATCATAAATTATCAAACGGATAATCGGAGGTGGAATAAAGGATACCGAAGGCGAGCAGAAAAAACAGATGTTACCGATGGAACACTCGAGGAAACGAGGGATGAAAGAAACAAAAATATGTGGAGAGCAAGAGCGTTTGATGCTCGGCAAGATTTTCTCTTTTCGTCTCCTTTTGTCATCGCTCTGTGTGACATCGAGAACGATTTCCTTCTGTTCTCCGCTCCCTCGATTTTCCACGCCGCCAGTAGAAGAGACCGCAGCAGTAGATAAGACTCGTGATGTCGTCGACGAGATCTTCAGCACGGAGATCTTTCGACTCCTACGAACACACGCACACGTATATACATAAGTATGTCACACCGAGCAAAAAATTGTGTATAGTGCCACGGTTGATCGGGGTTGTATTTTATAGACTCGTATGTTTATATATATATATATATATATATATATATATATATATATATATATATATATATATATATAGATGTATATTATATACATGTACCAGTGTTTCGTCGAGAGAGAAAATGGAGAAGCTGAACACGCGAGAAGAAAAAAAGATGGTGAAAAGGAGGAGGGACGAGATGAGAAGAGGGATAAGAAAAAAGGAAGAAAAAGGCACAACCGAGTATCTTCGTGCAAGGGGAGGCCAGAATCGATAAATTTCATTTATGGGTGTCACTTTCGGTTTTTTGAATCCCTTTGGTCGCGTGGCACCTTTAAATAAGATTCTCCCGTTTACGGGAGTTGATATACGACGTGTCGATTCAGCGGGTACAGTTATTGTTGAACGACAGAGTGATTGGCAGATTCCACAAGATTTTTGCACGGATGAAAATTCATCCGTTGTAAAACAATTTGTATTTTGGCGAATGATATAGTCGTTTAAAAAGGCTGAAACAAAAATTCCTTCCATATTTATTTTTTACAATTTATTATTGTCATTATTAATATTTATATCTTTTGTTTCTTTGGAAATTTATTGAACTTCGATTTAACGAAAATTATATTTTCGTTAAATCGAAACTCATTCTTTCTCGATCTTCTTTCTCGATCCTCGGATGGAGAGTCGGCCAATAGCTGTACCGACCATCCCACCGGGGAACACAATGGATAACGCTCGGTTGAGCGTAAAAAATGCTCGCGACAATGAGCAGGAATAAAATGACAGAGAACGGGGAGTCTTAAGGTTTATTCGAGTTTTTGATCCTGTAAACGGTGAGTTTCTGAATTCGCCAGGTGCTAGACACGCGCTCTTGCAGGACCCTTCCTTACATCGTGCAAGATCAAATCCTCCTTCCATCCCTCTCTCGCTTTCTAGTATGGTGGAAGGGAGGGGGGAGCGGTTAAAATTTGAAGCAAGGTAGAGCGAAAGAGGGTAGGAGTCTAGACTCGACTGGCCAAGTCATGTGACTCGTATGATTCGTCAACTATGGAACCTTGCCTAAAGCTTTTTTTTTTATTTCATTTTCATCCGTATCATCTTTTTCGTTCTCTTTTCAATCCAGGGATTCATTGTCGGATCTTCACACTGAAATTCATTCACAGTTCTTAGATATGTTCCAGGCTCCGGGTGAAAGAACACGTGCGGGATTTTTCCATGCATATCAACAGATTCGAAGATATGACATTAAGTTGAAAGTGTCTTCTTGAAAATAAAGGCAATAATTGATTTTTCCCTCAACACTTTTTTACCCGGGATGAAGTATTTTCGTGAATTCAGCGCAGAAGACTAATTCTAGTACGCGAATATTGATGATTGTTTTTTGGTACTTTATAAATTAATAAACAAAACTTGAAATTCGTGGAACAAAATATCACTCGTACGATTACTCGATTTCATCCCTTGGTACCGTTGATAATAAATCACAAAATCACATAAATTTCATATTACTTAGAAAATCTACGAAAAAAAAAATTATCTTCAATCCGTCACGGTTTTTCGGGATCTTTCGACTCACCCTCGATTTTTAACGACCGGCGTGTAGTCCAGGTGCGCGCGAAGCCGGTATAACGATTTTGTCTAACCGTGTAGCGTTCATATCCATGCGCATAGACGTATTTAATTTATATCTATAGGACTAGGTCGAAAATTTATTTAACGTGACCCCCGCAAGATGACGAAACTATTCTAGGCAAAAATACAAATCTACGGCTGAACGCCTTGCAATTACCTCTCATTCACGCGAGTGACGAAATTTCTTGTATTTCTATCATTATCGAAACAATTTTATGAATAATATAAAATAAAATAGAATAGTTTAGTAACTTTTTTATTCATACGATTTTTCAAGAAACTGTTTCAAGAACTACCCCCACCCCCTCATTGTCGCAAGGCTAACTTTTTGGCATCCAGTTTTTTTTCACGACATGGCGAAGGACAATTGGCATGCCTACATATATATTACTATTGTTTGTTTGTTTATTTCCAATTCACGCCGTTCTTCGCCCTTTTACATACCTCCCTTCTCTTCATACATATTTCTAACAACCATAGAGACATCTGTTTTTCCTGTGGACCTACAATTTTTATTAGCTAGTTTCCGAACCATCACATAACAATTACATAGAAAAATTCCATTGGGGCTGGCGGGAATCGAACCCGGACCTACCGTGGATGAGCCTACACACACATATATATATATATATATATATATACATACATAATACAATACATATATATATACAATACATATATATATATATATATATATATATATATATATATATATATATGTATTAGAAGAATTCTGTTAAAAGAATATATTTTTCATATTTTGAAAGTCTTATTTTCAAATTTGATTTTTATTCGACATAATATCTATTTAATGATAATTTATTTAATATAAAAAGGGATATGTATATAAAATGTTACTTTATTCAAATTCAAAATTGTTACAAATATTTGGAAAAAATAAATTTTTGATTTTTTTTTCTGTCTTGATGGCGTCGTGTGACACCTGAGGTGTCGAGGTCGTGGCGCGTTGCGACGAGGGTACACACAGCGCGTATACTTATACTCGGTGAGACATCCATCACCGTTCATTGTGTCGTTCGGTGACACCTGGGCCTTCTGTTGCGAGAGGCCGTACGTTCTCTCCCTCGCCTCCCCCGAATTTCTGGACCCCGAACACATCTCAGGCCTCACAGGAGAAACTTCGACGGGTACAAAACGTGTAACGCCGGAAAAATAAATAGAATAAACACACGGCGGTATTGGCCACGGAGATTTCGTTGACTCGTATATTTAACCCGCTTGACTCAATACTTTCGAACATAATCGTCGATATTATTATCTTACTTTCATTTATTCATAAAAAAAATTATATCTATTTGTTTTATTATCATTATTGACAAGTATTCTATTGATTTTTTGTTATTGTTGTAAGATTTCAAATCATCGACCGAAGTAAAAACAACGCAATTGAAGGCGGTTTTTGAAAATCGATAGAAAAAAATTCATAAAAATGACCAATCATGCTTCGAAATCGTTTGGGTATTCCCAGGCGTGTTTAGGACATTATCGATGACACTAAACGATCCCGAACGTTACGCAGCGACTTTTTTTTTCTTCAAAAAATCACTGTCCTTCTGGGCATCTCCCTCGGGATTCCAATTGTGTCTTTTAGGTTTCCTCGGGATTTATGAAAGCTTGTAAATCAAAAACCATGATTTTCTTAAATTCGCGCGGTTAACCGGCATATTTTCCGCGTTTCTAACCATCGAGCGTACAACATTTTGTTTTCTTCCTTCTCACTTTTTTCAACATCCGGTAGATAATTCGTGCACGTTCTACCCATATCGCGCGCATTAAAATATCACCAACGCGTGTAATGTCGTCGACGATATTGTGAGCAGACTTCTGTGCTGCGCATTGGCGGTTGGATGACATTTCGAGTTTTCCTTTCGTCCGGTGACATCAAAGAAGAGAGTTACTCCACGTCATTGTGCCCCACGGGCGCGTACGTATCACGTACACAGGCGCAGGAAAAAGCGAGAGAGCTCTATTTCCTGACTTCTTTTCGTGGTTGGTTAGTTGCCCGCTTCGCGTAAAAAAGTTTCCGATCGTTTTCTCATTTTATGGGGACATATATATGTATATATACTTCACGATATATGTATAAAAATATATATATATGTATATACCTACGTGCGTCATGGCATTTCCGACGATTTTGCGAAAATCGAAGATTCTATTTTTTTAATCGGGCAACTAATAAGTAAAAATCCACCGATTGGAATCGTGAGAAAATATCTATTATCAATCTAGGTATATGTAAATGCTTAGGCGGCCGGTATTCGTTTATTTAGAATTAATGACTTTAATTTATTGAATTATAATTGCTATAATGGAATTATTAATTTCGACGATTTATAGAAATTTATTGGCTAGGGTCAAATTTATTCGCTGTATATAAAGAGTAATTTCTATCATGTTTGAAAATTTACGGTAATGTTGAAACGCATCACCGCGCAATGATGAAAAACGTGGTCTCTTAGCTTTTCCAATATCTGCGAAAACTATTCGGGTGACTCTAAATCCAGGTGTCCTCGGTCCATCCTCTCATTTCCCCTCGGGGACATTCGTATTTCAAGCAGTCAATGGCCCGGTGTGGGAGAGGTGGCAGGTGGTCCTCCACGGTACTTTCTACTATGTAGGTATATATGTAGGCATCGTAACTGAGATTTCTTTCGACACTCGGAATACGAATGAGACATGCGCAGCGTTCGACCACCCATTTGAATTTACAAAAAAGGAGCATAACAATAATGTTCTAATAAAATTATGCGTATAGGAATGGATAAATTTCGAAGATATACTGTAGTGTTAAAAATATTGAATTTCACTATTTTTAGACTATTTTTGAGGATTAGAGAAAACGTAATTTTCATTTCGCGAAAATCTTTTATACAGTGGTTACTTACTGTCTTTTTCATTCGGTTTTCACCATTCTACAGGTAGTTCCATCAATAAAAAGAGGCTCTTCGATCCTTTTGACGTTTGGCACGAATGAATGTGAGGATGACGTGGGCAAGAGGGTGGGCTACATTCACCTGAGACTTGTCGTACGATCGCTCATAGTGTGACACGTGAAAGAAAAAATAAGACGAGTGCCTCGAGTAAAACCGAGACAAATCGAAGAATTGCCGAAAAAAAGCAGATTGACGATTTTTCTTCCGGTCAATTTTTTTTAGTTTCCTCTTCCTATGACTCACGGATAATGGTATGACAAGGCTGGATTCTTTGTTATTGGTTCTTTCAAACATACATTTGATCATGAGAAAAATGATTTTTTTGCAGCATCCTTTCAAAAAAGTCGTTCATTTCTCGTTTGTATCGGGATAATATTTGATACAATTTTATATCACAAAATCATATATTTATCTTACATGGACGTATAATCTATTGACATGACGAAATATTTTCGAAGACTTAAAAATAATAAAATTAAAAAAAAACTCGATAAATTTGCCGTAAGATGAAAAATGTGTTAAGCTTCATTGTGTCCCGAATTCGATCTTTGGTCGCGTTTCGTATTCGCGATGCTCATAAACGCGTTCATCTTTATATAACATTACTCGCAAAAATCGCACTGTAAAATGGACAAATAATTGTTGGCTCTTCTTGGCTCGAAGAGTCTCTCGATGTGTAGGGGTGGCGCGAGAAATGTCGTTTGAGCAACCGGGTGTGAGAGAAGTTCTGCGAGGATAAAGTTTGCCCATTTGCGGCGGGAAAAGGAACTTTTATTACGTTGTTATGAAGACGCATCACGAAGGAGGGAGAGAGAGAGAGAGAGAGAGAGAGAGAGAGAGAGTTGGTTTTAATGTTTCTTCGAAGCTCGGGAAAAAACTTTGAACTCTCTCGATCCCTTCGCTAGAGAACGTCGAACAGGAAAACAGGAAAAATACTTGAAAACTCAAATCTTTTACGTTTATTTTTGTTTCGAACTTTTTTCGTAACCATAGAAGAAAAAAAATATCGCTTATAAAATAAATTTATCGATGCTTGGTCACAAATTCGCGTCAAATCGATGAGTGGTAGTAAAATATTTCACGTTTTGGTTACGACTTTCTCGAACCCTCGCCCTTAACGTGTTCGTAAATTTTACGAATAATACAATAAAATATCTAATGTCTCCAACTATTATATATACGCGAGCCAGCCGTCTCTAAAAATAATCGGATGGGAGGGGTTGCCATTCAGTTATTGTTAGAAAGGATAAGCGAGAATACTGATAAGGAAGTATCACGAGAATACGATGAATACATAAGTAAATAAAAATAGAAACAGATAGGGAGAGACAATTTCGCGTAATGCCAGACGCAACGGTTAATTTTAGTGTTACGCTATCCTTGTACTAATCGGAGTTGGCAATATTTCTGCGTATACCCAATACAGTATTATGAATCTATTATAAAAAAGCTTATCCTCTGTCATTCCAGGCTCTTACGTATCTCGAAGCCGAGGGGACAACTCGGAAAACTCCGGTAAGTTCTAAAATATTTGCATCGAATTTAAATCTCAGTTATTTTCAATCGCAAGTTGTGTAAACGGAAATAATAATTGATTTTTCTTTGAGATTTTTGTAAACAGACATTTTCTAATAAATTTGACAATAATGATCCGGCAAAGCTCTCGATATAATAGTATCTAGTATTGAGCTGATTTTGCTTCCCCGATCGCGCATATATACTACTCTATAAACTGGTTCAAATCCGACCTCTATTCACACTCTTCATCCTCCCTCTTGCCCCTACTCCCACCCCCTCCTCCCACCGACCCTCTCTGATTTTCTTTCGCACAAAGCGAAACGAAGAGAACGATGGAAGAGAGGCCTGAAGGAGAAGGGAAATACATATACACTTAGATATACAGATATACTCATATATACAAATATTTAGGAAGAAGCGTAACCTCGAGGGCCCAATTAGTGCCAGTATCACGAATGTCGCCTCTTCGCGGTTTCTGCATTCGCGCGTGACTGGTGGCGCTTTCTACAGTCTCGCAAGCTCCTCATCTCTCTATAACCCGCCCCTATTCGACGTATCCTTCCTATCTTCTGCTCACCCCCTCATACGTCTCCGTCTCCTTTGCAGAATTTTCTGAAATATATACGCTTATATGTCCCTACGCTTATATGCGAGAAAACTCCCATTTACTCGTGGATATATCTGCGAGCCTAAAGTTTACGAGCTCGTTTTAGAATATATATGATGAGAATATTGATTGTAAAGGAAAAACCAATTTTCCAACAAAATTACGAATTTGATCGAAAAAGGGTTTATTACATGTATTACATGTATTACATCAGGAAAGATCGTTAGTTTTAAAGGTTTATTAATATTTAAAAATATTCGATTATTATTTTCCGAGCAATTATTATGGACAATATCAAGGTAAAAAATAATTTTGAAGTTTTTTAAAAATAAATTTGTTCGTGATATCCCGTAGACATCAAAAAGGTAGTTATGAAATTCAGAAAGAAGGTTGGGTAAATAGAATGAAAAAAATTGAGGATGCATCTTTGTCGAGACGGAAATCTTTTTATATCTCCTTCTCTTTGCTTATTTCGTTTTCTTTGCCGTAGTCTTATTTTTCATTCTCCTCTCCATCCCTTCACGTTCCTTATCTTTTGCCTTCAACATCCTTCCTCACTCTCGTTCTCGCTCTTTCTCTCTCTCTCTCTCTCTCTCTCTCTCTCTCTCTCTTTCTCTCTCTCTCTCTCTCTTAGGCTCTCCTTCTGTCTCCCTTTCTGTATCCTTTTGCCGCTTATTTCCTCCGTGCATTATCCAATTTCCTCTCATATACATATATGTATATATTATACGTGTGTACGTGTGTATGTAAATATCGCTATATAGAATTGGGGATTCAATGACGTCTACTCTCTGCTGTCGGGAAACCCCGAGGCTTATATATTAAAGATCAGATTCTCTCTCCCTCTTTCTCGCTTTCTCCATCTGCGCTAATAAGCCCTAAAGCTTATTCGTTGGTGGTTGGCCTATCTCTCTTTCTCTCTCTCGCTTTCTTTTTCCCTCTTGCAGTAGTGATTCTTATCCTTTGATTTTTAACAATGTTCTCATTAGATTTCCCACCATTCTTTTGAGTGACATCTCGCATGGAAAGAATGGTAAAAGGGGGTACGGACATACCGGGGATGGTTCTCACACTAGTGGCTTCATGCAGAAAGTAAATCTGCTTACATCGATATCAAAATTTCTGTCGTTTCATTTTCCAACGAAACAACCGTTAGATTTCATGTGAAAAACATTGTTATATTATCCCTGTGGCATGTTACGTAACACACATGTCAGGATTCTTGGGGTCGTATTTGAGCTCCCTCCGATCTCTGATCTAGACGTATAAGCTCACGTCCCAAAGTTTATGACTAAATCCAGTCTTTGAGACGCCTGAAAAACGTGGGTATAATTCCTTTTTCGAAACTTCCGCGGTTGACGTTTATTTTTTCATCTCAAGGAAATTTGAAAATACGACAGAGTTAATGCGCAAATACGTTTCCCTCGCAAAAAAGACTTACGAAAATAGCCTGCGATAAATTTATCTATATGCACTTAAATTTCTACGTCGCTTCGTAAGAATAATATTGCACTCGGAATATATTTTATTTTTCGAATTTCGGCAACATTTTTCTTTCATACGGTCTTGGTTTCAAAACCGAGATGGGGATGGAATCACGCAAAGAGGGATGGAAAAAAGGTGATCACAAAAAGAGACGACAAAGGGCATGAGTCGGTTTATCCGGTCCGTCAATCAAAAAATGTAGGTACCTCTGCAAACTGTCAGTCAGTCAAAGCCCCGAATCTCTCCGGCCTCTTTTTTCCCTCCTCGTTCTTCGAGCGACGAGCATACACGCGCGCGTGTGAAACTGCTCTCGGGTATCGAGGACGGAAACTTGATTCCTTCGGTACAACGTGTTAAATAATAAATGTGTCGAAACAATGTTTCAAACCGAATCGAAAATTTGCATATTTTTCAAACCAATTATCCAAATATAAAAAACCTCTAGAAACGATATATTTCTTGAATCACCATGTATACCTATAAATCGTTCTATTCTGAATTACCCTGTACATATATATTGTGTACTATACGTGTCATTTTTTTCTCCAGTGTATTTGCCCACCCGGACCGTGTACACTCAACATTTTATTCGCATTGACATTTTTACTTCTTTCATATGCTTTTTTTTTCCTTCACTTCCGTTTCCATTCGCAAATGCTTGGAGAGATCGAAAGTGCGAAGTGGCGTGTCGAGTGGTCTCTCTCGGGTTGACAATGGCGTCGTTAGACCTTATCCTCATTCGCGGAAAACCGCGACTCTATATACACGCACAGACACACATATATATATATATATATATATACACACACAGACACTCGCAAATACAGGTATATATGTGTAGGTATACATATATATATAGCTTCGACTGTCGTTGGAGTAAATTTATATCCGAGTACGAAGAGACGTGTAACGGCGAACGAGAAGAGCGAGAGAGACGGGAATAAAAAAATTATAGAAAAAATAAACAGGTAGGGCGAGAGATCGAGGCATCCCCGGGGGGCAAGTGTCATTCAATTGCATATCCCAATTAAATAACAGTCAAAAGGGCGACGTAGCGTTGCGTGTTGCAGCGTGGCCTATCCCTTTCTCTATCACTCCCTCTCGCTACTCCACGACGACGCCCTCTAATTGCGAATAAAAAGGAAGTGAAATAAACACTCGTCGGAGCTTACCCTGTTTTCGACGCCCACCACCTCTCCAGCAATCCTTTAACTGCAGCTGCGCGAACGCGTTTTCAGACACTATATCATCTTTCCCGCTTGATAAAAATTATATACGTCGGAGTGAAATAAAAAATACTCGGGAATTATATAATGATCCGCTATCTCTCTTTTTCTCTCTCTCTCTCTACTTCTGAGAAGGAAACATCCCTTCGCTCGTACCGTTTTTTCTTCCGAATTTCAATGTTTCTTGCGAGCCAAATATTCTTTCGTCTTGTTGGAAGTAATTTTTATTTAATCGCCGGTCCTCGTCGTCGTGACTAATCGAAATGAAGAAAAAGAGAAACAAAACGAATAATCGATTTCACAGATATTCGAAAATTACGAAAATTCATCAAAAGTATTAAAACCCAATTTTCCGATAATTGGAAAAAGTGTGTTTTTTTGTTGTATGTTTCTCGATGAATAAATCCATCGTAGAAACAAAAATGTTCAACGGTATAAAAATATTTTCTTATAATTCATGAAAATTAAAAACGATAAGTAGGTAGAACCGACAGCCAGCGTCGTCATCTCGCCGTTGAATTACAATTCGGTATACGAAGATGAAAATCGAAACGAAACGAAAAAAAAAAACACACACAGAAAAGGACAAGTAGGAAACGTAATTAGCACAGGCAAATGAACTAATTACGAGAACGACGAACAACGACAACACTGACAACGGACCAACGTGTGGCAACGTGTCGAGGGGGTCGTTATCACCCCGTACCCTCGCGCTGTTGCCCCGACTCGTTTCCCGATCTCGACGAGAGACTAAAATACTCCGAAAGAGTCCTACTCCGTGAGACGATTCCCGATACTTTATGACGCGTCTGCTCACACGTACGTTCCCCAAAACGCATTGAAAAATTATCAATGTTCACCTTACCCTCTAAATACGTCGCACATTCGTCGTCTCTTTCGAACTCTCGCTCTCGCCACTATCGTTTCCCGTATCAACGCGATATCTCGATGCGAAAATCGTGGAATCGCGTCTACGCAAAAGAAAGCGAGACGCACAATCGAGAAACGCGTAGTCGTTTCGGCGTATAGACGCACGTTTCTGTATCTGTGCGAGGAAGGAAATTCGTTGATGTGTATGTCTTTTGCCTCGACATGATATACAAGGGATGGAACATTGAGAGATCGTATGGGAGTCTGAGAGCGCGGCTGGATTGCAAAATGGAAGCTTCTCGTAATTAGTATGCGCGTCCGGACGTTATACGCTGGTAGCTACGTACGTACGCGACGATACTCGCTCCTCGCTCTCGCTTCAGCCAACCCAACCCCAATGTTTCCCTCGTATAACCTTCATCATGCACACCCTGTATGTTCCTCGTCTGGCGAGGCTCCGAGGAGGGGGATGGGAGTGTTGCAATTCGCACTTATGTTCGCCAAGTGCAACAGCAACGACACCAGCTAGCTTTACATTATGTTCATGGTGTGTGTTTGTGTCTGCGTGGGTGTATATACATACGTACGTATGTCTATACAGGTGTGCATGTTCAGAGTGAGAAAGAGAGTCCTCCGAACAGTACACCAGGCGTTGACGTACCGGGTATACGCTTGGGCACTCGGGCGTACATGCGTTCACCTTCATTCGCTCTCTGAGCTTCATGCCTCGTGCTCTTCTCGTACATACAGCCAGTTCTCAACCCTCTTCTCCTCTCACTACCCTTTACTCTTGACGCTCTTCGTACTACACCCCGTACTCGTTTTTGAAACCACCTACCTACAAAGTTGATTGAAAAAAAAAGGAAAAAGAAAAATCTGGAAGATAGACGTTTTTTCTAGGTTTTTTGGTACTGATTAAATTCGTCAGGAAAGAGATATGGAAGATTGATACAAGTTTTTCATCTCGCGTTAGTTGAGATATTGAAAATCGTAAGTCACTCGGTTTGTCTACGAAGTTCGGATTCGATATTGCGTTCACTTTGACAACAATCGTCGCTCGAATCACCTCCTGCGAATACGATTTATCAGACTCATATTTTATATTTTATTTTCAATTATTTTCGTTATCACTTTTATCACACATTGTATTATTATTTAGTAATTTTTTGTAATCTTTTTAAAATTGTTTTTCGTTGATTTTAACGATTCGACCTGAAATCCAGTCGGAGATAATTGGTTGATCAGAGACGACAGTAAGCCTTTTTTCGAAAACTGAAAAATTCTACGTGTTGGAATGAGAAGGAAAAAAAAGAAATGAAAATTTATTTTACTTTACGAACAGAGGAGGGGGGGATGGAATGTTTCGCGATGTGGAAGTGTATGGCTTCGCACTCGCTTAATGCGTGAACATTAGTACGAGGTGAAATGCGAGAGGTCGAAGACGACGACGAAGGGGTTGTTCGCGAGCGACACTGCACAGTTCGTGTATCATGCGAGGGACTCTCGTTCTCCGTGTCGCAAGAGCGACCTCGGCGACACGCCTCGAACGAGTTTCACATAGCCTAGTGTGCATTTCTCCTTTTTCTTTCTTTCTTTTTTTTTAACGCCGCGATGAACTTGGCCACTGGAGCTTGTTTGATAACGACGCCCAGCAGCGTGCGAATAATACGATGCCTTTTTTTACACCTTGCATGTGCCTCACTCGCGAGCAGCCATGCTTATTATTGCGCCTATTACGAAAACTCCAAATTGTTTACGCTTGAGACGTTTTAGCCTCTTCTTAGATTTTTATGACTTATATCGCGCTTTTTTAGATTTGATAATTATTAATTTCGGTATCGTGCCGAGGCATGATTTTTACCATGGTTTAATTATTTCGTATAAAATAAGGATTGCTTTTAATTACATTGTCAATCAATGTCAATTCTAATCCAATCTTACTTTTGTTTAATTTTCTCATTACCATTATTATTATTATTATTATTATTATTATCATCATTTCGTGTCACGTTATTCCGTGTAAGGGTTGCAAGTATTATCCAAAGCCATCCAGGATCTGCTCTCGAAAAATAGAAAAAAAAACACAAAAAAAAAACAAAAAGACAGAACCGAACAAAGAGATAATCCTACCGCACCGACTCTTCGGTAACGCGCCTGGCTGCCTCGGGGCGACAATAATCGACCTTAAATTAGCTCGCGAGCTAATTAACTAAAATCAAAACGGAAAACCGTCAGGGTTCACCGCAGGCGTAGCGAGACATCTCCCTGAATGACAGACGGGGCAATAGGCATCATAAAAAAAAAAGTTACATACAGCGTGACAGAGGAATCGGAGTGAAAAAATGGGCTTTCAGTCGCAGCTTTGAAGTTGCGCGCGCAAATCGCGGCTTCTGTGGATCAAACGCAATCTTCTCTTTGCGAATATCTATATAAATATATGAGTCTGAGGGTTGAAAAAAAGGAAATGGTGGGAGTAAAAATAAAGTTCAAGCGACGAAAAGTCCCATCGTAGTGCGCGAGGGCTCGAGCGCGCGAATCCTTTCAGGCTCGTATATGGTGCCGCGCGAAAAACCCACGCGACGACGGCTGGATGGATTCGTCGCGTGCGGTTCTCGCTTCCGTGTGCGCTGATACACGCTTTTCGCTACCGAGATTTTTCGCGCTTTTGCGCGTTTCACTTTACGCCAGGCTTATTTTTTTCTTTTCCTTTTTTGATTCGCTTCTTTTTTCTTTTTTTTTCTTTTTTTTAACACAACCTCTCTCTCTCCATCTTTCTCGGTTTACGTTTCCACTGCTTCAAAGGAAAGATAACTCGACCTTTGAGAATTCGCGCGCGTGCTAGCCAGTTTACAATTTTTCAGGACGCAAAAATAAACCTTTCGACTAACGCGACACGTTTTTTTTTGCCCCGTCAAAGGTGCGAATGTTTTTTTGAAACACGAAAATATTTGAGACCGCGAACGGCCGCGGTGGAGAAAAAATTTGTTTCCTTTAAAACGAATTTTCATTTGTTTATACGATTAATACGGGATCAACACTTTTTTAGTTCGCAAGAAAAACAACTTGACTTATATCGATTAATAAATGTTCGTGTTGGTAATTCGTAATCTGCGACGTGGTCAAACGAATTTCATTTAAATTTTCAGATAATTAATTACCGGGTTTGTGAAAGTAGTGAATCACTCGTGCGAAGGGCAAAACGAATCATAATTCTTCTTGCCGATGGGCGAATTAATAGTTAAAAAACGAATTCGATGATTCACGGAAAACATTGTTTTCGAGATGCGAACAATAGGTAAGAGGATGCACGTATGTACATACGGGGTATTACGCAACGTCACGAAATCACGTGGTTTGGTTCACACACGCCGAAAACGAATTCATCGTTATGAATAAACTCTGGGAAAACTATGAAAATTTTAGCCGCGTAATCATTATCAATCATCTTCGGTAACACGAGGAGTTATGCGAGTCGGAAACATTTTGTATTACGAAATCGGTATTCAGGTTCAAGACGAAATGTCAAATCCCACCTTTATTCACCCTGGTAATAATAATAATATCATAAATATTATATTTTTTAATTTCAAGTTGACAATTTCGAGTCTAATTAAAAGTAAAAATAAACAAATATTTCCATTAAAAAAATTATGATAAAAATTGTTATACGATATAATTAATAACGGGAATTTTTGGTCGTCGAGGATGCGAGATTGAATTTGCTGGAGAAAAATTATTCAGTGGACGACGAGTAAGATTCTCGAGGGTAAAAAATGTCGCTGTATACGACGAATTATACAACACCCTCTATTATTAACATCGTTGTGTCTCCTTGTTCATCCCGAGTTGCATTCTTTCGCACCAACCGCGAGAAAAAAAATGGCGGTCTCAACCGCGCATCCTTAACGTTCGCTCCCTGGCAATGTGTCAGTTTCTTCATTCGCTTCTGTTTCATATTTTCGCTCGTTTCCTCCGAGCACTTTTCCACCCCCCTAGGGTCGAGTTTTACCCTTTTGTTCATTAGCCTCGAAGCGGATCGAAGTTGTCATGCATGGTGACAAAACTAATTCTCCATCCAGGCTATTCGGATCGTCGAGAAAACGTCGGTGACCTCGCGCTGGCCTTGTTGACTGCGAATAACGGTTTCAACGGGGTGGCAACCCTTCGACATGAACGAACCCAACTTCTACGGCGTTTCTCGTCTCTCTCTCTCTCTCTCTCTCTCTCTCTCTCTCTCCTCATAACCTTTTCTCTCCTCGTAGATTCTTCGCCCGAAATGCTCGGAACTATGAACTTCCCTGATACATTCACGCGTCAGTTTACGCCATCTTCCCATCTTCGGCTTTTCTACCCTCCGAATCACTTCACCCCTCGCTCACCCGCTACGCTTAGGTATCTTAGCGTTCCCTCTTCCTCCAAGTTTATCTTCCATTTTTCTTTTCTTTTCTGTTTCAACGCTTCGCTGGTCCATTCCTCATTGAGAAGATTCGTTCTTGCATGTCGAATGGCTCGCGTCTTGCATCCATGCAGTATGACGGTCGCTTCGACGAGGCCAATGTGTGCGTGGTCTACATAGGCTTATTAGAAACATCGAGCTCGCGAAAGAATAAGAGGTGAACGAGAAAGAGGGAGAAAAAAACACGAGAACAAAGGAGGCAAGAGAAGAAAATCTCGAAACAAAATGGCGGTGAAGCGAAGGGAAGAAAAATGGCGGAGAATGAAGAAACTACTGGGAGATTTACGGTTAAGAACAATGGCTCGATGAGTATGCTCGCGGTTTTGCAGATGTGAGCATCCTGCAAGGTACCATGGGTTTCATTCTCATATTTATGTTTTTACTCCGAGCGCACTACTTCCAATGTATCGTTCCCGACTGTAAGACTATATATATACAAATCTATGGTAACTAGAGAATGACTTTAAATCATTTTCGCTAGAAGCTAAAGGAAAGAAATGATAGGATTGCAAGAATGAATGTTTATAGTTTTTTTTTCTATATACGTAGATCCGCAGATCTTTCATGTAAATCGACCTTCGCATTATTTTTGTCAAGAGCTTTACGTATTAACTAATCAACCTATGCGTATTCACGTCATAATTGTTCGTACGTCTATCTGTTCGAGCTAGTCGAGTTATTGAAATGGTTTTCATTAAAAAAATATGAATTACTGTTCCACATGGATGTGACGTTGTGCTGGTATAGTAGACCATCTGAACTACACCCCACTCCCAACCCCTCAACAAATCTAAGCATTCACAAAGCGCCACGACACAGAGCCGAGAATTCTTTGGCCAAAGTACCTCATTAAACATTATTCTCCTTGGGCCAGACTCTGCGAGAAACGACCGCGAATGCTGGACAAATAAAGCGACGACTTGCTTTCCGTTCTCTATCCCTTTTTCTTTTCCTCGTCCAGTACCTCAGAAGGTTCTTTGGATCCTGAACGTTGGAAAAAGGGGACGGCTAGCGTACCGGCATAAAGTAAAATTGAGCCATGAAAGTGAAAGAAGTATGCAGACTCTAGAAAATCGAGCAGCTTTTACTCTATCGCGGTAAAATTCTCGTCGTCGACTTGTACGAGACAAATTTATTTTAACCCTTAGCCGCGACGTTTCATTAGAATACCATAGCTGAGACACAACAAATATTTGACATCGATCAAATATTTGTGTAATGAAGAAACTATTGACTTTTTCAATTTAATAAAGGGGTATTATAGCTTTCACTTAAAAAATTACAACTTTCTCGTTTCTGTACATTAACAGGCAAAACATTAATGTGATACCTACTCTTGAAATATATACATATAAGAAACAAAATACGTTGATAATAGTCGTTTTAAAAAAGGTATTTGTTGAGGAATTTTAAGACAGGCATTTCTAGCATAAAAAATTTAATTAAACTCGTTTATTTATTAGATATAATACATATTGTTATACTTTTTAATAGGCTGGGGTAGATTATACCCCTGTGTGGCAGCTAAGGATTGATTTGTTCCTTTTGCTTCCTCATGGTGGGAGCTTTTTCCCGAGGAAAAGAATCCAGTCAACACTAATAACTTTAACTTTGGTAAATTGGATATTATATGTTATATTTAACAAAAATATATCGGAGAATAAAAACTGTTTATACAATATTCGGCCACAGTCGATACAAGGGTTCAGAGTTTGTCCAATTCTAAATTAAAAAGAAAAATTAATTTCATGTATTTTATTTTTTATTTGTTACATATTATTTTTTATATTATTGAAAACACCCTACATCTTCATTCAACTGCAATCTTTTAAATCTAACATTATCCTATTTGTGCACAGTATGAAATAATTAAATTTTGATTATGTTTTATTCAACAAATAATAGTTATTTTTTAATGATTTATCTCTGTTCTATTGTCAGGATTTTCTCTGTTACACAATTATATTAGTAAGAATTTAATTGGAACCGGACACGGTCACTTCAGTCGCCAACGCAACAAAAAGTAACAACCCCAATTATACACTCATTGTATCTCTGACGATTGGCTGTGGCTTGTGCATTGGGTAATTAAGAGCGGATTATAATATCATTATAATAGCGATAATTAGCCATCGTATATACTTTATGTTCGTCTGTAGCTATCGTTTGGCATTATCCTCGTGAAAAATGGAAAGAACTCGGTTTTTCGGTCTCGCGGATGGAAACGTTCTCGAGTATTTCTGCAAAGGAGCCAGCTTCACTCGTCACTCGAGACATTTCTATATTTGTTGTTTTGTTTCTCACAGTCTAAAATTTCATTATACTTTAAAAAATAATTCACTCAAGTTTCTATTTTTTTTCTTCAATATTCGACTTACTGAAACACAGAAATGAAATTATTGTTATTAATTGTTTAAATTTTATTATAAATGCTCAATAATTCTTTAATTACTTTATTCATTATTTACGATCGATCTTTTTTTCATCATAAATGTTTATAAATATTTTGCATACGGTTGTCGCCCAATAAATATCATTATAACTATTATTACGATCTGCTGAATTCGTCCGAGTGCGAGGATGGGTAAACACGTTCGACTTCTATTTTTGGGTCACCGCAATTAAATCCTTTACCTCGGGAGGGAAGTCTCGCCTTATTGTTATGACAAGATTGTTATGAAGGGGTTTTCGACTAAATCAGCGTTCTCGTTATGATGTCTCCAATTTACCGTTTTAACTACGCAACAGATTATATATACGAAAGTGTGCTTTTGACTTATTCTTTTGCTGGGTTGTGCTGTATTAGTGATCTGATGAGGGTGATTCTCAGAGATTCATACGGTGTTTAAAGGGAGAGGGATTGGTGCACGCCCTCGTTTACAGATTTTTTATGTCCGCAACACAACTTTACATATAATATTGATTCTAAGATAAGTTTTCCAATATACGAATATACTTTTGGTATAATCAAAATATTTTTACTTAAGGTAGTCGTATCGATGGGGGAGGGGGGATTACAATTTTATTTCCGTTTTTTCTTACATTTTAAGTGGACTGATCGTTCAAGTCCATGAAAAAAAGTTGTTGCAAATCGACTAAAGAACAACATACTCAGAATTCAAATTGATCCTACGTAAAGTTTATTTGCTATATAATAAACAAAAACATGAAATTTTGTTCCATAAGATTGTTATAAAAAACTAATTGAAGCTCCTTTGACGTCATATAAAAATGTGTGTAAAATTTCAACAGGCTTCATCGACCAAAAAATCGAGATACTCATTGTTTAATATTGCGATATTTAACACGGGCTTTTATGGAAGGTTACGAAAAATGAGGATTTTCAAGAATAAATATCCTGATTTTTGAGTCGATAAAGGCCCTTGAAATTCTACATGCATGTAGATATGACATCAAAGAACGTTTCTGAAAATTTTCAGTGAAATCTAACGGAAACGCTGTAACGATAGGACTACCTTAAACGAGTATTGTACTTGACGTGCAAGAATACTCCGCAGATTCTTTTTACGGTAGAGCGGTGACGTCAACAGCCTGTTAACTGATAACCGATATTCTGGTACAGAGGCAGTTTTTGTACATTAGATTGTACCGATATTTAGAAGGGGGGGGGGGGGATAAATCTCTTTTATGATTCCTTAGGAGCAAGTCGGTGATTAATGAATACCCTAGTTTCCTTATCCGACGATAACGATTGGGTCTTCTTCGTAGAATTTTAATTGCTCTGTACCATAGCTATCTCTAGTAGAATAGTAGGTAGATTTATTGTTCGGCGTTTCATAAGGGCGATAGATGCCGGGACACTTTATACTTGACAAGTCCTGGGTGAGGTCCTAAGTGGGTGGGAGTTAGGTGACAGAGATCTTTTGTGTAAATGTCGTTTTGTAGAAATCGTTTAAATAATTATTGCACAGGGGTTTCTTGGAGTTAGGGGTTTAATGTCCAGGCGACGAATCAACGAGTAGGGTCGTAAGGGGTTTTTTGCCTAGATGGCGGCTTGAAAAATAGATTTAGTGTCCGAAGTGTTTCCGATTAAATGGTTCCTTGATGTAACTGTTAACGTACGGTTAATGGAACCATATCAGTATGGTTTCTATGCGTAATTGACAACGTATGGTTATGGTACGTTATCAGTTTGTGAGAATGGTTCCATATGATTTGTTGAGAGGTGGGATGAATATTCTTAGATCGTAACAGTATTCAGCTCTGATGCAAATTACCATCGGCCTGGATTAATTTGTAACATTTGGAAAAGTGGTTATGGGGTGAGGTGGTATTGTGCCTTATCGATAATGATTTCCTGGAAATCTTGGCTACAAACCCATTGCTCGTTTCTCCGAGCTCTCTGTTTCACTTCCACCCTTTTTTCCTTCAACGTTCATTTTCCACTCGCTCTCTCGCGCGCCCTCTTTTACTCCGCCGCTACGTCTTCCACGCCTCTTCACCAACTCGACTCACCCCCGGTCGATCTTCTCCTTTTTCTCACTCCTTCATTCCTCGTTCTTAGTCCAACGACACTCGAGTCGACCCGAACCAGAGGGTTTCTGGGACATTTGGTAGCACGAGAGCGCCCGCAGTTGGGCCAGCAAAAGAGGGAAGCGAACCGGCCCCCCGCCCCTCCCCTCCCACACTGCTCACCTTTTCGCGTCAGAGTCTGAGGGAGGGTGGTAAAAACCAAGACCTAAGGAAACTGCCACCAAGACTGTGAGGAGGTTTTAGAGAAGGATATATATTATACATACATATATACGTCACAGCTAGAGAGTTGAACGGGAAATCCACAAGAGTCTGCATGGAGTTTGAGCAAGAATAGGTCTGTACCTAGAGAGAAAGACAGAGAGAGAGAGAGAGAGAGAGAGAGAGAGAGGGAGGGAACGCAAGACAGGGAAAGCGAAAGCTTCGCGAGGAAAGTGGAAACTGGATGAGAACAGGAAGAGAGACGTCGAGGGACGGCAGGAAGGGGGATGAAGCTCGCAAGTCTCTCGTCGTCTTTGCCACGACTTGCTTGCCTTGCGCCTCTCTCTCTCTCTCTCGTGCGCTACCCAGGCCCCGAGGGGGTTTACCGAACACAATAGTTTGAAATATTCGAGCGACGGCGCAAGAAGTTGCCCTCCACCGTACAGAGTCCAGAGTCCTCCCTCCTTGGAGGAGAGTTCGCCCGCGACGGTAATTAACGAGTTGAAGTTTGCCGTCGTCGGCGACGCTCTATGCGCTGCTATAAGACTACATTCTCTCTCTTTCCTTCTCTCTCTCTCTCTCTCTTTCTCTCTCTCTATCTCTCTCTCTCTCTCTCTGCGGTTGGCCAAGACCAGCATCCATTAGCCGAGTGCCATGGTTACCCGGGGAGCTGCCGACTCCTCTTTTGGCCGCCGGAAGAAACCGGAGATTCTACTGTGAGACTGTGCGGCCCTTCCTATTCTTGCAACTCTCTCTTTCTCCCTTCCTGCTCGACAGTTTCGCAGCCCTGAATTATCCCCTCCCCGCCCACCCCGCCCCTCGAAGTCCCAAAGTTCGCTCTCGTGCAATCTTCCTTGATAAGAAAATATAAAAAAAAACATAAACGATTTTTCACGTTGATAAAACCGGGAGTATGATACAAAAGTCTGGTTAGAAATGTGTTCGACGCGAAACGGGGGTGGTTTCGTTGATTTGACTTTGTGATCTCTATTTAATATATTTACGGGTGAGCTGATAATTGAATTTAGACTTGTGGGACTACCCTAGAGTCGAAAGAACGGATTCGATGTGCCCCACCCCCAGCCTCTCCCCCCTTTCTCCACGACGGATTAAAGCATCATATTCCTGCGCAACCCTCGTCCTATATGCAGATAGACTGTTTCGGTGTACTCACACTCGCGTCTAGGGTTGATCGTCGTTCAACATAGCCATATGCCTTCCACGAGTATATTTATGTATTCAAATCCCCGGGCTCATCGAACGAAGCGTTTGTTCGGGCATCTAATATAAGCGTTTATTCTTGCATTAACATACGACGCCCACCCTTCACCGATTACCGTTCTTCTCGTGGTATAGATACGCGTTTGTAACTTTCGCCTCGTCGAATCTCTCTCGCGATATATCGAGAGTCGAGAAATCAATATCGATACTTCGATAAGATATGATATTGAAAATATCGTAAAATAAAAAATGTTTATTTATCGCGAATAATCGCAAGTGCAAACGAGTACTGGCCTTGAGTAACACATATTTCTAGCTCAAAGCAACGAACTTTTCCATGACAGGTCGACCACGTAAGATGTGCGCGGCTCTCATTGTATTTCGTATGAAACGGGTCGACGGAACGTTCGTATTATCTCCGAACTGAGTAAACAAACTGTCTGAAACACTCTATTGCGTTCGAGGTACGGACGTCCAGAAAAACGAAGAGAAACGAACAGGACGTGGACAGGAGAGGGTTTTGGAGAAATCCTCCAACTTCCATAGACTCGCTGTCTGTCTCTCAGCCCCCTTCCACCCCCGTACCCCCTTTCTCTATGGAATTATCTCTCGGTACATATTTAAGTGCACGATGCGAAGAACGCTGTTGTCCCCCCTACCCCTCCCTGCCCCGCTACGAACTCGAAGCACCCCTTTGGCCTTGTCCTGCACCACTTTCGACCGGATGAGAAACCCCGTGAATATCATTGCTTCTCCACTATGAGATATCCTCTCGTTTTTCCGGTTGCGTTTCCCCCCCAACCGGTCGTGTTTCCCATTCCAGCGATCCACCTCAACCCAAAACGATCGAGGATGGAGTATGCGCAACGGCTACAAGACCACCTTATTCACCCCATGAAACGAGAAGCCTCTATCTCACTCCGCTAGAAGCCCTCATTTCCCGGGACTGTCAGACGCAGAGCCCTGGGCGGGTCATCAGATAGTACCGTGCCGGATAATACCACCGGGGCACAACACGCGCGCACACACCCACACCCATACACACACATGCATACATACACACTTACGTACATCCGTGGACGACGTCGTCGAGTCGAGGACTATTCCTCTTACCAGACCGACTGTTGTGCACCTCGTATATGCACACGTGAACACGTTCGTGTTTGTACACGTACGATTAGAAATATGCCGGGCGAATATCACTAGGGTTGAAGTGTAGTGGTTCGACCTTTCCTTTCCAGAGATTCATCTTGATTCTTGGTGCAGTTCTCGGTGTCCACCTAGTAATTGTACGAATTTCGTAGCTTCATCGATATGTAATTATAATTTTGCTGAGATCCGTTGGAGAAAATCGAATTCTTCGAGAGTTGGGTCTTGTTGATCTCATCATTTTGGGCACGGGGCTCTAAATAATTGTATATTATAGAATTAATTATTACAACGGTGGAATACAAAATGAAGTAATATTGATTGATTAAGGACGAGTGAAACAAATAACGGGTTCGCCCGATATTAGAAATGAAAGGCATTGGGAGAAACAAATATCGGAAAAGACACATTTACCTCTTGGTCAACGTAATTTATTGAGAAAAGTAAATTGAAAGAAGCGTCGCTGGCTATCGAAACTACAAAATATTATGGGACGCCGATGTCGATATTCAAAATCAATGTCGGCTGATAATGATTGGCGTATATTTCAAATACCGACAAATTGGTGAAGAGCCGGAGATTTTCACGAAAGGGTGGGAAAAGATTTCTTTGTCAAGGGCATTGAAAGACTTTGGGGGGAAACAATAAAATGGATACATAGGATCTAGATACCGATTTCGCGATTCTGGGTCGTTTAGTATTCCGGCGTAATCCGCAGCTTCGCAGTAGAGCAGACAAGTGAAAGTCTCCTCTCGCATCGCCATTATACTCGCTCATCGTTGGTTGACTTGTGGATTGGCTCTCCTCTTTTCTTCGTTCCACCCCGTCTCTCACTAAGCATTCTTGCAGTCGACAATACTGGCTACATGCCCTTTCTCGGTTTACTTTTGCCTGCGTAGACAGAACCGTACAGGATCCCCCAAATTCCGCGAACAAAAAAAAAATGGTAGCCTTTCTACTTCGTACAAAATATTTCTGCCTAGCAAAAATTATTGCCTATCTTTATCGTTATTATAATCAATATACATTATATACAACAAAACAATAAATAAAAATAAAATAAAACGAAATATAGCATACCTAGATAATATTAAATAATTAATATCATATCCTTAAAAATAATTTAATCTTCCACTATTGGCGTTAGTACGATATACCCGATGGGATCTAAACCTTTCTAATACAAATCTAGAACGTCCAAATATCTTTCACGTCATCCTGTTACATCACGAAAGTTTCAAATATCCGGCTGGAAAAAATATATAAAAATCAAACTTTATACACATTATTGACAATCTACATTTCCATATTCACAAGCTTATTATGGAAAAATATTTATTGTATATAAATAGACTAGTTGTTTCGAGAAAAAATGTTACTTATTAGCTTTGGTTCGATATCATCTACGTTTAAACGACTATACGTACATCAAGATCTGCCATCGTCATATTCGAATTCTCAGACCCTTGGGGTACTTCGCGGTCTCTGCACACATGCAAACCACGCGCGCGGGCACACACATACGCACACCCACCCGTTCACGTCCTCCTTCGCGCGAGCTCTTCCCTTCTCTAGCCGTATTCTCGAGGCATTGAGAGTGACGTCGAGTGGGCCGCGCATTGTCCGGGCTTCGGAGCGAGGTATACATCCTCCTATATTTCGTCCGTTTGCACCACCGAGTCACACCGGCAATCTCTCTTCCTTCTCCTCCTCCGCGAGAATATATCACCACGTCTTCGTCCGTGCTACTCGCTTAACTACGCAATTTTCATTTAATTCCCCTTATTTATCATACGTTTGATTTTTCGCGCGGTCATCGAAATCCTGGTCGAATTACTCCGTCGAGACAGAAATCAACGTGGTGAATAAGACAAATTCAAATTTCGCGAAAAATTTCATGAAAATTAGAAATCATTGTATTTTTTTTGTAACATCTATTTGATGATCAAAGGATGTTTTTATTTTTCTGTAAATAACCGCGACAATGACGATTGCGATAATCTCGACGATAACATTTTTCGCCGTTACGGAGACGGTTCTCTTGCTAATGAATACAAACCAGTGAAATAATAATGAGCCTCAATTACGCGTTGCGGTCCCGAATTCAGCGATGAGCTTGCGATTTTAGCGATGAGCCTCCAAATTGAGGGGCGTGGTGTTCGGCCCACTGCGAATTGTCATTGTTGATGCGAATTTCCGAGAGTTACCCCTAGCGTGAGATGGTTATAGGGTGGGGGGTGCATCGGTTGCTCGTAGCCATCACAGCGATCGGATTTTCCGGAAGCCTGCCCGATCGCGCGCCATTGTCAGGAAGCTCGTTAACTAGCGATATATCCATTCATACGCCATTGAGGAGAGAGAGAGAGAGAGAGGGAGAGAGAGAGAGAGAGAGTCAGAGTGACAGAGAACGAGAGAGATGGGGAGTGGTCGAGAGAGGTGGAGAGAGAGAGAGAGAGAGAGAGAGAGAGAGAGAGAGAGAGAGAGAGAGAGAGAGAGAGAATGATAGAATGAAACTGAGTGACGTGCAGAGATGCAACATCAACGGTGCCGATTCAATTGTACCATTGATAATAATTGGGAGCTGGAGATATACCCACGAGAGTTCGATTTTTATTGTCAATCGTTCGCGAATTTTCACGCTCTTACCACATTTGTATAAAATTTAAAAAAAAAACGAATACCCCTAAAAAAAATTGATTCCCTCGAACACAACGTAAATAAATATCGACTGATCGATTACGTTGTAATATCTTGGATTTGGAAATAATTTCGCCGAAGTAAACGAGCTTTAAGAGGAAATAATGTGAAATCTCGACGTCAACTACCCGTGACGAAAATAAAAAAAAATAAAACATTTCATCGTCGTATAATATCCATTCCCCGTGGGTGTCGTTGCGAGATTTTGTTTATGCGAGCACTTTGGAGGACGTAAACACGGTATCTCAATTCCCCCGACGTAATTTTCCATCCCCCTTTTTGTCCCACCATTACCGTGCCCCTGGACCCCCCCCCGTTCCACCCCACTTTCTCTCTCTCTCACTCGTTGTAGCTTCCCGCTCTACATACGCTACCGCGGTACAACGGAGCACTTTCCTCCTCGTTGGGGCTTTCTCTCCTTTGCTTTCTTCCCCCGCCCCTTCTTCTACATTCCTCGTTTCTTCTCGAGCTTCGCGAGGTCTTCTGCCTCTCGTCCTTTCTCCCCTTGCTGCCGCTCTTCTTCTCTCTCTCTCTCTCTCTCTCTCTCTCTCTCTCTCTCTCTCTCTCTCTATATATATATATATATATATATATATATATATATATGTATATAAAATACCACCCCTGCGCGAAAGCTCCGCGTTACGATTATGGCGTAATCATATCGGATTGTTATTATGGCTGATGGGTCTCGGTGATGCCTGGCTCCTCCGTAGGAAAGCATGCCAACATTGAGAGCGAATATCTCTCCACCCTAACCTGAGAGGATGCCGGGAGAGAGGGAGTACGGGCTTATCTTTGAAATATGCTGATAGACACCATCCTTTCCCCCTTACGCCTCTCCTATTCCACCCATCGTCGCATTTTCGCGTATAGTCTCTCTCGCTCTCTCTCGCTCTCTCTCTCTCTCTCTCTCTCTCTCTCTCTCTCTCTCTCTCTCTCTCTCTCTCTCTCTCTCTCTCTCTCTCTCTTGAACCTCCTGTCAAGCACTTGCGAGAGCATCTAATACGTATACGCGTATGTGTGGGTGCGCGCGTACTCATAAGTTTATCGCGTTTTTCTTTCAAATTCGTAACAGACCATAGTATTTATTTTAGAATTAATGGGATAGTGTGTCAACTGTATAGGAACTACTCTCAAGGATCTCTGCAACTAGGTCTTAAAAACTAGAGTACCTAAAACAGTTCCGCATGATTCGAAGGTAAGATGGTCAACGAGGTTTTTATTATTATTTATTATTATCGGTTGTAATGCAAACGTTAGATTTTGAACGATATAAATCCCTTGGATTCGGTGTTAAACGGAAAACTTCAGCAGGTTTGGTAGTCGTGACAGGAAGCAGGAAAGCCGGTTTTCCGAGAGCGGAATTAACGGGATCTAATATCTGTTGGTTATGGAAGTAGTCGAAAGTCATTTCTTAATCCGAGCAGTACGAACTTCTCTGTCGTACATAGGACAGTAGGACATAAATAGGGGAAGGGGAGTGTATGGATCATAAGAATAAGCCGTTGGTTTCGTAATAATCCAACAGTCGGTGCGTGTTATCGTCAAACGGGGCTACTTTGATATTGAGGGTAACTTTGACAGTTTTTGGGGTTACTTTGACGCAGGATCAAAATACGGATTGAATGTGCTCGCAGCGGTGAAAAGGTCGACTATTTACGTAAATTGCAATGTATCGAGATTATAATGCAGATATTTGTGTTGCGCGGAAAATTTACGATTCCGTAACCTCCAATTGAAGCCCTTTTGACCCTCGTCAGGTGCCGACAGTCGACGTTCGTCATTTACTTTCGGAACTTTGGGGGTTCGGGGGGGATTTTGGTTTTCGACCAAAAAGACTTTCTAAGGGGTTCGTGACCTCCCTAAAAAGTCTTTTGCTGAAAATTTCCGATTCTGTACAATCGGAAATTTCCCGCGCAACACGAATATCGCTATTATCATCTCGATATATGGCGATTTACGTAAATATTCAGTTTTTTTTTATCTTAACGATAATATAAGACTGATTAAATGCCTATAATAGCACTCTAGGTACTTGATATTTGTATGTAAAATTTTTCCTAAAGAGGACAATTTGACAGTAAAGAAGCGTTGTTTTTCGTTTAATTTTATGTAGAATGCATAAAATATTAAATTTATTTTCAAAATGATGTCAAAAGTAACCATTATGCTTTGGATCTTCGATTTCAATTGCATTTTAATGCCTTGTCAAAGAAACCCCATACGGGGGTTACGTTGGCACTTTTTAAAAAATATATAAAAATAATAGTGGATGGGGTGGTAGGCCTTGACTTTCAAATACATTTCATAGCCAAAGAACACATTGTTCTATTGGAGCAAACAAAGTTCGAATTTAGCATCTTGCAAAAAAGTTACGTACGAATAATTACCAAAACCCGTTCAAAGTAGCCCCGTTTGACGGTATTTCCTAGTCTCGACCTATAATAATGTTCCCACTTTTTAACCAGTCCAACGCCAGCTCGCTCGATCTATTATACAATTATTACAGATTTTCCCACGTTGCCGGACTATTCACTCACGGTTAAGAGTTAAAACTTCATTTTATAAAAATATATTTATCATTACAAATTTACTCATTTAAACCTCGAACGATCGGCAAGTTGGCTCGCTCAAGTGGTTTATCTATGCATTTCTTCCCCTATATAATATACATATATATATAAAATTGTGTGTATGTAAACGCACCCTCTGCTATATCGTGTCTCGCAGTGCGCGAGTCTCTCCGACAACCCCTCAAGCTCGGCGATGGATGCGAGAGACTTGGCTGGTGGGCGAGTGTGAGCCACGTTGTACGTTCGTTCGTGATTTCACTCTCTCAGCGCGAGCTCGGGCGACCGTTGATTGAAACGTTCTGATTGCATCCCCTTGGCGGAGGTGTGGGGGAGGGGGGGGGGGGTGGAGAAGGAGGAGAAGGAACGATGGTGGTGGGTGGGGATGCTAGAAGCGACTTTGGCATGCGGGTGCCACAAGGGTTGTTTCTCGTAGTGGGTATTTCACCCCCACAAAGTGAGAGGGTTGGACACCCGCAATCATTCCTCTCTCTCTCTCTCTCTCTCTCTCTCTGATATATCCCAACGTACCTACTTATTTGGTAGTCTAATACGTCTGATGGCGAGGCTGAGGGTCACGTGACGAGACATTGCTCGATCGCGATCATCATCAAATTTCTCCTTCTCTCTCTGTCACTCTGCACCATCTCGTTGGCAATCCTCCCTCATGCAGCAGTAATACATTCGACGAATCAACCCCCCCCCCCCCCCCCGCAATCTCTCACGTCGAAAATCGTGCCTGGCTCGAGATTTAGGATTCGAGATTTGAGAATCGTAATCCCTTGAGAGTTTCCCCTCTCTTCATTGTATTCCCCAGATTCTCGAATATCTTTGCGTCACTTAATCGTTCCTTAAAGGCGATCGAATCGACGATTAATTAATGGATTTTGACATACGGTTTAACGTTATTTCTCTGGTTCATAAAGTGCGATGCGTTGACGCAGACGCGTATGCGCGATAAACATTACATCGATTTGTATTATTATCGACCAATGATAATCAACTAATTGCGTTTCATTGACGTTGAAAATTGTTTTATACAATGATGAATGATTTGTCGGAAAATTAAGGACCGAGTACAAAAAAGTAATATTAATACAGTGAAAAAAAAAAAAAATTGCGATCACCCAAAAAAAGAGATTTCTCCGTTGTCCACCGTCCCTCGTCAATTTCATGATGAAACGCGCAATAGCGCTAGTAGTGCAGAACATAGTGTTGTCAGACGAGGAAAGATATAGTCCCTATATATATATATATATATATATATATATATATATATATATATATATCGCGTACCGTACGCGTAATCCGTGCGGACGCGAATGAATGGCAAATGAATGGTTGGGCTAGGGGTGGGTCCGGGGGGCGGAAAGAAGGGTGAATCAGAGGAGGGGGCGGGTGCGGTAGCGGTTCGTTCATCGGCGGTATGTATGTGTGCGTATGGGCGCGTGCATGATTGTGGTATGGGCGAAAAGTTAATCACGGTTTGCAATGTCGTAGGGGTAGAGGGTTGGTAGCGGTGTCTCTGAGCGTTGCAGGGGATATGTGCATCAGTCAGGGTTATATACTCTGGGTCTTTCTTGATTACATGGGCGTGTGTCGATCCTCTCGATACTGGATCGTGTGCAAAAGAGAGAGAGAGAGAGAGAGAGAGAGAGAGAGAGAGAGAGAGAGAGAGAGACACACACAGACAGCCAGGCAGACAGACAGAGGCAGAGACAGAGATAGAGACGGAGACAGAAAGAGGAAGAGAGAGGAAGAGAGAGGGAGAGAGAGAGACAGAAATTCGAGAGGGTGTAACGAGAGTGCATCGATAGATAACAAAAAAAAGCAAAAAAATAGGAGCTACACATGTGTTGTACGAAATACATGTATGAGCTGACGAAAGAGTGAACAGAATGGAGACATACCACTGTGTTTTCACACAGAGTCCTTTCTCCGCTGGTGGGCGTATCGTCGAATCTGTTCTCTATTTTTATGAGGGAAAGAGAAAAAAAACAGGGAATCAAAGAAAAAGGAGAGAGAAGGAGAGAGTTTTACTCGTCGTCAACGCCATATGGCACTGTTTGCATTGCCGGCCTGTTACGAAACAATTATGATAATAATAAAATGGCGAGTGGAACACCCTTTTTCTCTCTTTCTCTCTGTCTACACCCTCTCTGTCTGTCTCGCGCGTTCCCTTGGCCACTCGCCAATTTGTCGTACATTAGTGACCCCCTCTGGCGGATGGACCTGTTTTGTCGTACTGCGGAGGACTATTGTTTTATTCGTCGGGAATTTTTCGTAAATGTGAACACATTGAAGTGTCTATAAAATACGAACGATTATTATAACTCGACTACACACTCGTTAAAGAATATTTCTTTTGTTACAATTGTTGTAAACAATATTTATTTACGTTATTTTTTTAGATTATCTTTTTTGGTTGGAAATTAAGGTTCGCTTCGAAATGGAAATCAAATTCATCAGCGTTCTAGCACGATGGCAGGCATTAGTTGTTGAGTCCAGTTGGCCCTGAACACTTGTCCGATCTTCAAGCCTTGATAGCGCGATACACTTTCTAGCTCGTCGTGGATTGAATTCGACGTAGGATGAAAAGATCCACTCTACAATGTTTTAGATCTGTAGTATTTGTATAGTATATTGTAATCAACGAACACGGGTATGGGCTTTCGCACTTTGATCAGAATCACTATTACCAATCGCAATTTCATATCTCGATACATAATAGAGAGTTTTTCATCAAATATTTTGAAGGGTTGACATTCTTTGTTCCTAACCCACAATCTTATCATTCCTTCATTGTTCATCCGCGTCCTGCCAAAATTGATCTTCCCCCATTATCGAAATCGTTCTGGTTCATTCGAAACAAGGGCCAGTTTTCTTCTCATTCACCTCGTGTCAGAAATTTTCGTCAATACCGCGAGAGTATCCTTTGCCAAAACTTCGCGATGTTATCTCTCCGCCATCTGCCTGTGGATTTTCTATAAAAAGAGAAAGAAGAATAAGTTCACTTGGCACGAAGCGAAGGGTCCTGCGAGGGTCCTATAGGGGGTTTTCAGTCCAGGTTTTCAAGCTTCCAGGCTTTTCCACTTAGTTCCTTCTCCGCATTTACCCTCGTCGTATCATGCGTATCCATTTCACGTGAGCTGGTACCGGCAAGAAATATGTCGCGACGAGGGAGGAGAAGATGGGCAAGAATTTTTTATTTTTTATGTTTTTTTTTATAAAAGAACGAACGCGTTTCGTATTCCTTAATGAAATGGCGGAACGGCTTCCGGTCCCTCGGGGCGTCAATTGTTTAGGACGTTCGTGTATATATATATATATATATATTTTCAATAACTACGATTAGATAGGGTGAGAGAAAGATATCGATATAGATCATACATAAAAGTATGTGTACGTCTGGTACGTTATAATAGGACGTAGAATTCTGACATTATAATATACAAGGGTTACGGGGGTGCAGAGATGGGGAGCAATCTCTTTGACGCGATTCGACATCGAATCCCCCGCGGAGTAAACAGAGAGAACGTTCATCCGTACCATCCATTACATAATAGCACTTTGTCTTCACCGAACAATCGCGCATTCAGTGATAGAGCAGCCGAGAAAGTGACGAAGAACGATGAAGCCGTGTTCTCTGTAAGGGCTGAAACGTCATTTTCTTTTTAACTCTGCCGGGAATTTTCAGCTAAATTTTACTTTCTTACTGATGTGAAAAATATTTCACGAACAAACAGAATTCCCAAATATTCAACCGGGCCATAGTTGAAAATTACTGAATAGTGCTAATGATTTGACTATCTCAGCTGTTAATTGGAACTCTGAAATGATCGCATGGCTGCGATGCAAAAAGATGTGCCGAACTTTATCTTTTCGACAAAAAATCAAACAAAAAAGACAAATAATCACCGATTATTATTATAATATTCGATCTATCTAATCAGCATTATCAGTTAACTGAAGAGAGAATGTAATGTATAAGACAACTGAAAAAAGTGGGAAAAAGCTTAGACGGCGGGAGGGCGGGAGGGAGAGAGAGAGAGAGAGAGAGAAAGAGAGAGAGCAGGTAACTCAATTCCATAGATTGTTCTATATATTGGCATTGAGTGCCTAGCGGGGCAAAGTGAATTGTAAAGTAATTGCATAAGATTAGTAGCGGCCCGGGCGTGGAAGCGCAGGCACTCTGTCGGTTACTTCCAGCCCAATGAGCCTCAAGGAGACTTTACTTTGATTCGAATTCCGTCTCTGTCCCTCCCACTCCTTCGCCGCCGCCATTTTCCGTTTCTCTCCCCATCTCTCTCTCTCTCCCTCTATCTTTCTCTCTCAGTTTCACCTCCTTTCACCCTCTACCGCTCCCCCACCAGTCGCCTCTTCCTCTTTTTATCTCGATGTTTTTTTCCATCCCTCTCTTTTTTTCCCACCCTTAGGCATCCTTTTCAACCTTCCTCCCCCCCGAATTTCCTCCCTGCATCCCCTCTTCGAGATCAGCAGCCACTCACTTTTCTCTCCCTCCCTCTCTTCGTTCTTTCTCTCTTTCTCTCTCTCTCTCTCTCTCTCTCTCTCTCCCGCGTTCCCACTCTTCTTTTCCGTCTGCATTTCATCGAGCTAATTTGTTGAGATACCGCTTGCCAATATTTCAGTCTTTTTTTACCCCATTGGACCTCGTAAAAAGCGACGAGGGATGAAGGAAAAGGATGGCTATGCTCCTCTCTCAAACTCAAGCTCTTTTTTTTTTTTTGCTTCTCCGCGCTCGATGGTTTTCTGCCTCTCGCGATCCCGATGCGGATAATTGCCTCGCCAACTCGTGCACGCTTCCGCGCCCTTCGCCCCCTTGCCCCCCTTCTCCATCTCCTCATCCCCCGCCCTCTCTCGCTCTCGCTCCTTGCAAGCTCGAGTTGATTTATGACCGTACAACGATTTGCTAGCTACTTGCACTCTTCTCTGCCCTCGTGCTACACGCGGAAAGCGGGAGAACAACTTTTCTTCCTTTTTTTTCCGGTTCATTTCTCATATTTGTTACGTCGCGACGATACACCTGCGACAGCTGCCAATAAAGTCTATCTTCTTTCAAGAAATTCTTCCAATTTATCCAACGTTTGTAAATAAACAATACTACATTCAAATTTACAAAAATTAAAATCATTTGTTTTTTCTTTTATATTTAAAATATAAATATGCAAACTCACGTTGAAAACTGTAAGTATAACGTTAAACTACAAACAGGATCGACGCGAGACTCGGATGGTAGGGTGCAAAAGTAGAACGAGAAAAAAGAAACGTCGGAGCAAAGAAAATTCACGTTCGCACGTGATAGTAAGGTTGGCGGCGAGGGTGGGGGGGGGGCGGAGGGTCACCCGAACGTTTTTCTTCGAGGGTTTCTCTCGCACTGGCTCTCTTCTCTCGCAGTAGCCTCTCCGCTGGTAACCCCGTGAGCGATTGAAACGCAGCCCTCGTCTTCGATTTTCACAGGAGGACGAGGATGGTCGGGCATGTGTGGGAGCGAAGTACGAGTGGAAAATTCGCCGACTACGAAATGGATTTGCGACAAGGTGCCCGAGGTTCGGGCTAAGAATTCTTGATAAGGGACGTACGCTCAGGCTCTCGGAGCCCCCCCGGTTTTCTTTTCGCACACGCCCTTCTTTCGTCTTCGTCTCTCGCGTTTCTGGGCACGAAAGTGCACGAAAGGTTCGAACGAAGGTGAAATTTCTTAGGGTTTGCCGTGGGACGGAAAATGGGCGACGGCGTGTATGTGTCTCTCGGCGAATAGAGGCGGGAGGAAAAATACGAAAGAGCGTGAAAAGAAACGAAAAGACAGAATGCGAAGAGAAAAGTAGCTAGATTCACGAGAAGAAGAAGAAGAAGAAGAAGAAGAAGAAGAAGAAGAAGAAGAAGAAAAAAACCCAAGAAAGCAAGGAGGGTGGGTTTTTCAAGGGGTGTGCGCCGCCACTACTGAACGAGCGAACAATGTTCGGACGTAATGGCTGCCCGGGGCTACTTTTATATCCTGCGAGGCCACACGTTGAAAGCTAATGTTCGCGCGATAACCAAGGCCACTGGCCTCTCGACGCGTTCTCCCGAACGACGTTCGTGTATACGTGCGTTTGCGTATTCGTACGGTGTCTCCGAGCGGCCTTTCTCAAACACGATTACTTACCTTTTCTCGAATAAGACGACATAGGCGCATATGTCCTCGCTGTCACCATTGCGGGAAACGACGCGCGCATCTTTACAGAAAATTATTCGAAAAGATGTTAAGCCCGGAGTCGACATAGCGCTAGGTAATTAAAAACATCCCGTTGATGCGTATTTACACACATATTTATTTCTTTTCGGCATTTATTTTGATACTTATTTTTCGATTTTATCGGTTTTTTTTAAGCGTTGTACGAACTATAATCGAGCGATAAAAATGTAGATGGGAAGTTTTGCTATTTTTGTACAATTTTTTCTTCGTATAGGGGAAGGTGGTATACAATTTTCCCTCGGGGTAAAATGATCCCAGGCTGTTTTACCGACTTAATATCGTCATCTAGGATATTTTAAGTGAATTTCGTGCTCTTACGACCGAGTCGTACAATCTCTATTAGTGTCGTGGCGTCGTTGGCAGTGGGAAAGTTTTTATCACAAAATATTGATAATTACTGTGCTCGATCTAAGACAAGCTATTATTTGACATTATGTAGCTTTAGTCTACTTTCGTATCATTTACCAATTAGCAATGGAATTAACCGTCCTTCGTTACAGTATTCGCAAAACAGAGGTAATGTTTTGATGTTTTTCGGTAATAAGGATTTTGGGGCAAAACGATCTGTTCTTAGGGTGGACAAAATGATCCCAGGATTATTTTTAATAAATATTTTTTAACATTTAAGCCAATGATACTAGTTAAAAAGAGAGTGTTGTTGTTAAGATTCTGTTGAGAAACATCAATAATACTATAAAACTGTTATTACTGTTATAGAGATTTACGAGAATTAAGAATTTACTGTATGATTATAAAGATAGAGTTGTTTAAATTTGTTGCCTAGACTGAATCTACAATAAAACTACGAACAAATATTATTGAATGTTTTATTTCTTGCTTGAATTTTGGACACCGGGGTGTACAAAATGATCCCTCGGTAGATTTTCACCAACACATTAATACAAATTATTCCTAATAACTAATACGATTCAACGCTTACTAAATTTGTAGTTCGATCGAATCCCCCCTTAAATATTTCAAGTTTAAGAAATAGCTGCATCCACTCTCGTTTTACATCTGTTTTTCCTTAGGGAGATAATTTTGTACCACCTTGCCCTACTTTACTTATAATTTTTTACTTCAAAAGATGTACAATTTTTACAATATTATGACACGTAGATGGTGCGCGTAATAAAATTGGGGTAAGTAGCTATATAACTGGACGTGCTTTAAGAAAAATCTTGCAACATTAATAACAATAATTTATCGTATAAAAAAAAATACTATCACCTCGTCTAAACTTAAACGTGTAGACATCTTCGCCGATAGAATATTTTGTCTATGGTGTAATATCCCGTGATATAAGTGTACGCGCAAACACGCGCACAGCTCAAACAGACCTACATACGATTGACTCTGTCTCAAAGGGGGTGCGGCTAATGAAATATCCGTGCCGCTTTAACCGAGTTACGAAACGGTAGACTGGAAATCATCTCTCCCCCTGGCAACAACGTGTCTCCCCGGGCAAGAGAGAAACCGACTGTTATGTACACGCAGAAGGACCCCTGTCGGTTCGCTACACACCGAGAAAACATATTGTTCTCGAATTTGCGGAGTGTGCGCATGGCCTATATATCTGTTCATCCCCCACAAGGACTCTTCGACCGCATCCTATAACACCGTCAACCCTCGACGTCGAGTTGTCTCTCCTCTTCATTATTTTACAAGCAAAATTAAACAAATTTTTCAAATCTTTACTTGCAACAATATTCGTTCTCGAATTAAAATAATAATTAATATATTAAATATGAAGATCGATAGTAAATTATAATAAGAGTCGAAAAGTTAATTTTACTTCTCGTTAGGTTTTTATTCTTGGTCTATGTAGATGAGCTTTGCGTGAAATATATTTGTCACCTATATTTCGTATATTGGAAAATATATTGCATTTTCAAACATATATTTTATTAACCGCGCTACATTAACTTCGTTCGTCGACGGTGTCTCCTTTCTGAACTCGGGTTTACTTTCGTGGGGCAGATTCTCGATAGAGCACCTCGAAAATTACGTTCCCGTAGGTTTGGACTGTAAGCGTGCTATACATATATATATATATATGTGTAGTTGTATATCTAGATTCTTAAAGAAAGATGACGATCCGTTTTCATCGTCGCGATCGTAAGGGTGGTTTATGGAGTTTCGCAACGAACCAACGGGATTACACAGCGACGAAGGGGATGATGGATCGGCGTCATCACACTTTTCCACAAATATTCTCGAGGCTTCGGTCGCCCCTTAAAAGTAAATTCAGCCCTCCGGCATTAAGGAGGGGGTTGACAAAAATTAACGCCTGTATAAAATCGTTTTCGATCGTTGTTTCATAATTAAAGTATTCGATTAATTTATGCATTTGACATACATTGTTTTATCGATTTAAAATTCATCAAGATATAAATCAATGAAATGGTCAATGAAGACAAAAAATATATACGTTCTCGTTCGTACATTCGAGTAAATGATTGCTCGATGAAAACAAGAAACGCGAAATGTACGAAATTGTGATGAAATAATTATTCGACGAATATAAAAGTTTGTCGGGAGTGATTTTCTCGTTCAAGCATGATATATTGACTCGTTAACCAAATGCAATAGAGAAAACCCTCGTCACTAGTTTTGCTTCTGCGCTGAATTCGCGTGGAGCGAGAAACGAGAGAGCACGCGAGAGTGTATTAAATTTAAATAAAAATACCAGCAGCCGTGTTCACAAGCCGAGCCTATAAATCAGCGAAGGCTGGTCGAGCGCGAAGCGCCCGGGAGGGTTCGTCGAGGTCCGAGAGAATAATACCCCCCTATATTTATGTTCTTCTCCGGTAAAAACGTGGCTGGCAACCCGTCTATCCTCGCCTACACCCAACGACGACGAGATCTGCCGCTGCTGCTCGCTTTCTACCTCTTTTACTCCCTCTCGTTCTCTCCCACTCGCCCTCTCTGCACTCTCGTGCTGTCCGTACCAGAAACCTCGACACGAAAACCTTCCATTCCCTCTCCCTCTTTGCTGCGTTCTTCCCGTATACGACTCTTCCGATTTCAACCCTATACGTGAATTTATTTCCCGGTCCGCCTTTCCGGAAGTCCGTGAATCAATTCCACGAATGAAATACACGAGCGAAGTATTTTTTAAAAATATTAATATTTTTCTGTTGTTGAGTCAAATGTGACAAAGTTCTTAACCAGAGACTGGGAATTTTAAACGCATCCACTAGGTATGCTTGGGGGAAAAAAATTACTTGGTGAATTTACAAAAAAAAAAAAAGAAGTCTTTGTATAAAGTACAGAGTTGAATCGTTTGAATTAATGTAATGTGGGCCGGTGATGTAGCTTGACCACTCCGTGGCAAACGTCTGCTACTGTTCGCATACCTTGGATCTCTCTGGAACAGAAAGGGTGTGGCCCCGAGGCCGTCTCGGAGATGTCCAGAAGAAGCATAAGAGGCAAACACGTATAACTGTAATGAGAGAACAGCTATATTATAAATCAGGTCCTTCTTCTGGGGATAACGATAATCCGACAGTGTGTCCTGTTTATAGGATGTATATCGTTTTTTCTTTCTTATTCCGACTAAACATATCGATCCTCGTTTTAAAAGATTGAAATTTAACAAAATACTAACGTTAAAAATTGTTTAGAAATTTTGTTTATCGAAATAATGTAATAAATTTATTTTTCAACGATTCAACGATATTGTATCGTTGTTGAGATTTGTTTTGAATTCTCTACTGAATATATTAATTGTTTCAAGTAACGATGCAAGTTTTTTTCACGAGGACAGGAGAGCTACGACAAGTTTTGAAAGTCTTTAATTCCTTCGTAACATTTTATTTCATTTTTTCCTCATTGTCAACTTTCCCTTATACTTTAATATCAGTAGGAAAGGATTTCTCTTTTTTTATGCACGCCGCGAGGCTCGGAAAAATGTCGGAATATCTCTCTCGGCCGTTGGGGAAAAAAGTATCAAAGGCGAAACTCCATCTCATAGCGTCATTTCCTGGTGGCGTTAACCTCGTTACGCGAGATTCTCGCACGACCGTAACTTTCTTTTATCGGGCAATTAACGTTTCTCGGTATGCTGGGAAATATTTTTTTTCTTCCTTTTTTTATTTATTTTTTCGTTCCACCCTCGTACTTTTCACGTCGTTTCGGGTTATCCACGAACCTCTGGATAAGGCCGATTTCATTTCTTCCTCGTCTTTCCTCGCGATGCTATGATAAAGAAAAATATGAAAAAATTTCTACCCCTCTTCGTTTCATATTTAAAATTTCGTTTTTTTTAAAACTTTCGTCAACACGAAACGGAGATGGCGGTAAGACGATAATGGCAATAGCTGCTTCGGCGGGACGGTGCTACAATGATATATTTTGAAATAATGAGCGTGGATGGGCGCGCCACCGGATAAACCGTATTTACGAGACTTGCCGGTACGCATTAGGGTGCTTCAAAAAAACACTTTTTTTTTAGAGCGTCTCGGTCATCGCGATTTTTCAACGATGTAAAAAGAAATAGCCTGGGCTTCTTTTTCTCCTAACAATTACGATATATTATTATTAATAACAAGAATGATAATTATACATGTAAACTTTATAAAGTAATTCATTTAATTTGTTAATATGATGTAAATATTTTCTTCGAATAAATGTTGATTATTATTTTTAATATAAAAAATAATGTTACCATTCCTCATTGATATTAATTTATTATCAAGTGCGCTGAGTAGTTTTATAACTCGAGGCATAATCTCGCAGTTAATAACGAATTCGATAACCTGGAGACTAGATTGACATGTTATGGAATTTCGAGAAGCTAAGTTGCGACAACGACATTCAATGTACATCGTGTAATCAAGGGATTCTGAAAAATCTCACTCGTCCTGGAGAATTCTCGTATAAATCGTATTATCGTGACGAACTTAATTGACGTAAGTATGGTTCACGATCGGTGACGTGATAAAATTTGGCCGACCGAATCGATGAACATAGATAGTAATAAAGATCCCGAATAGAGCAACAAAATATGTACCCTTGTATTTTTATTTTCATTTGAACGACGAAAAATATATTTTTCCTGACACCGAAAAGACAATATTTTTGTAACTTTCAAAGATATCATTGCAACCCCGTATTATCCCCGTGCCTGGTTTTCTTGAGGGCTATTCGTAAATTTATTTTTATGACAGTTTAAATACGATTCCCGTGTCATTGCCAAAACCTTTCTATTTGCGTTCGGATAGAATTATCGGAAGGCGTTAAAAGGACACTTGTAAGAGGGTGAAAAAAAGAAATGGTAGCCATTCGTCCAAGGGTGAAACGAGGGAGTTTGTTTTTTCCCCTCTATTTTTCTAATATCAGAACGAACTTTAAAACTACCCTTTCTAAGGGCTAGTTCGAGAAAGTCTAAATACACGAGAGCGATAATACAATATCGTGTGAAAGTAACATTTGGACTTTGTCGAGTTCGTCTTGTTCAAACTCCATGCACGACCCCCTTCGCGGGACACTACGCGGAGAAAAATAAAACTCTTCTCCAGTTCCATAAACTACTCTTCTACGAAAGATAAATCCGAATAAATAATAAAAAAAAAAAAATCAAACGTTCGAACGTCGCGAGAGAAGGCAAAGTGATGAATTCACGAAAAACTTTTAGTCGATCAAACACAAAATGTTTCGGGTTACCGAAAACTCTTCGTCTCTTACGCAAATATAGTGAATAATGATAATAATTTTTGTTATAAATCCATTTCTCTACTAAACTTTCAGATTTATATTAACTTATTTAAAAACCAGCGTCCCTCTTAAGATTTTTTTCCGAAATTCGAGTAGAAATATCCTCATTTTAGCCCGGTGTTACGAATGAAACAACATCGCCCAGTATCGAGAATACGTTGATCCATTTCACCCCCTCGGCAAAGTCTACGTAGGAACATTGAACCCATCGTTCCATGAAATCGGAAAAACAAAATTTAATTGGCATCATCCTCTAAATGGCAAGTACCTATCACGATAGTTCACATGGTCCAAGAGCGATTAGAGAGCCGTCGATGCCGTGGATGCTCTCGATCAATTATCCGTGTTCCTAAACCGGCGACTAATCTGCCTAATCCCTTGGTCGTCGCCCGAGGATAGGGGTTGTCTAGGTGGCTCGAGGGGGTGGGAGGGACGATCACTGAGCCGCAAGATAATCGTGCACGCCGCGCAATTACCGGCTGTGGTTAATAAGGAGATCACCCGAAGAGGGTCGAAAGGGAGACCACCCCATAACCACCCTTATATATATATTGCCGCTCTCTCTTACTGGTTGGAAAAGGTGAGACGGGGTTGGATGAAGGTTGCCCGGCGATGCTCGCGAGTCACGGAAAGTCGCGAAGGGGGTGGTTTCTCGTAGGGGTTGATTTCACGTTTCAGGGCAAAAGGAATAAAGGGGTAAAAGACTGCGTTCTATGTATATATATATATATGTATTACTCACACCCGTAAGCGCTTATAGTAAACTATGTATATATACGACCTATAGCTATAACAGCCATACAGAAAACGAGGGTGTGATAGAAGCGTAATGCACTGCAGGAGAGAGCGAGAGAGAGAGAGTGAGAGGACTATTCCGGCTGCGGTAGAACGCTCGCAAATTCACTCGGCCCTATGATCGGCTTACAGATTGCTAATCACCAATCAAAGAGGAATATGCCGGAGCCAGATGAACGATAGGGGTAAGAAAATGCGTAATATATGTATTCGCAAAATATGTGTATTGGTCGCCGGTATATTTCAATATGTATGAAGAAGGATTGATAGGAAGGGAATCACGATATGCTTAAAATGAAACAATGATTGAGTAATTATTATTAAGGTATTTTCAATGATTAAAGTCGATTTAATATATATCTATATATGTAAACACAGGGTGTCTCGTATTAATTTATCGATAGGAATAAGTCAAGAGAATGAGGGTGTTACAAAAAAAAAGTCACCGTTAAAGTTTTACGGTTTCGAGGAGGACACATCATGTTTATATTGAGATTACTTTCCGTCGAGATGTTGATGTCACACAAAGGTTATCTTCGGTTTTTTAACGTGGAAATATGTAATGTTTTTTTCGTAACATTCTAAGTGAAGTGAAGAAAAGTAGAACAAATAAACAGAAGTGTTTCTGCTTAAACGCGACGGTGTTATAGTACTATTAATTTTTTTAAACAACGCAAGTTTTTTAAATCTAAGGGGTGAATAATTAATAAAAGAATACGACGTTAATTAGTAAGCATGGTTATTAATCAACAATTTGAGGATAGAAACAATAATCGTCAATGTAACGAATTCTTAAAAATTGACTGGTACAAACATAGTCGAAATGTGTACACTTACCTCAATATAGGAGTAAGTGTGCGCAACATAAAATGACGAAATTTTGAGCTATTAAATAAGTGTAATCAGTTAAAAAAATCAAATATTCTTATTTATTATTATTTATTATATTATCATGTACTATTATTACAGTTTTTACTTGGTTTTTGTTAAATCCCATCGGTTGTCGCAATTTCATTTCAGAAAAGCTTTTCAGAAAACCCAGTCACGTCCAGCTAGTTTTTAGGATATATTGAATCGATGCGGAATGTGATTCAATTCAGCATACTCATAGATCAATTTTCGAAAAGTATGCATATCGACACTATAATAAAGATTATCACTTTGTTTTACATATTCGTATATGTCATCCTTTGTAAATGGAGTAAAAAATCTTCCCATAAGAGTCGCTGTCTTTCCAGCTTTCAGACGTTTTCCTAGAGTGCTTTCTTTTAATCCGACTTGAGATGCAGGTTTTCGTTTACTGGCATCGTTTGAAATTAATAATTTGGCAGCAACCAGCTGCTCATCCGGGACGATGCATCTGTTTGGAGCCTTTTTTTGTAATTTCGCGGCATTTACAATGTATATTTGGATTCTGAAACGAAATATTGCAATCCCTCAAAACAGGATTCGATTAAAATCATTCATGATTGCGTCATCTCAAGACATTGAAACATTGTCCCTTGTCAAAACGAATACTGTGTAGTGCTCGATGATAAATAACAAATGTTAAAAATGGACATAAGTCGACAAAAGATTACCCGCCAAATATAATAAAATATCGTAATAATTTAAGTAAAAACATTCACTTACCTGCGAAAACTAAACAGCGCGTCAGCGGTCACTGACAATCGAGCTCTTCGTAGAACGTCGCAAGGGGAATTTAAGATGGGGATGCCGTTCCTTAGTTATAAACCGTTTTTGAGATATTTAGCATGCGCACACTTGACCCACGACTCTATGGGTCACACATAGAGTCGTGGGTTCTACATTCTACTAGAAGATGAGTGAATCTCATCTTCTAGTAGAATGTGCCAAGCTGGTGCGAGTGCAAATTACAACCCTCTAATTCACGTACGTCGACGACCTCAATGTCGGAAATTTCGACATTCAAAGTAGGGCTAAAATAGAAGTTGTAAAGTTATCTCGAGACTCGAATTGTAGGTAAACTTAGGTGTTTTGAAGCGAAAAAAAATATTGAAAATCAGGATGTTTCGCGCGAAATTCTCGAGCCGATTAGAAAATGTTAACTTTTCATAGTTGAATATATATTTTGTTATCCTGGCATACAATATATGTTATTTTATTCGAGGGTCGCAATAAGACCTCTGAATTTTGTATGATGTAAAGGCAAGTGAGGAATATAAGGTGCTTCGTGCAAACGTCGATTTTATATCGCAAATGAACCCGTACGGTTCGAGGCTCAACTTAGCCTCTTCTTCTCTATAAACACTCGGGAAGCGGCTCTAATTAATCAACACCTAAACAACCTGGGCTCGTGCCCATTCTGCTCGCTCCTTCTCTCCCTCTTATAATTCTATCCCCGAGTTTATATATACATATATGTAGGTATATAAGAAGCAAATGGGACAAGCGAAAGCTCTCACTCACTAATTAGTGGGCCACAGCGCGTCACCTAATTAGTAGGTTACGCGACGATCCGTATTAATAGCGATGATCGGGATATTTCTCTTCGGAAAAAAGTCAATAAATATACATGAGACATACCGTAATATATCAACTACTAAAATTCTCATAAACACCAAATAATTTCAATAACAATTAAGATCGAAATACTCGCAAGACTGATAAAATGTCACCGAGTTTCATGTCCTTCCGTGGCTTTTCATTTAAAAATGATTTCTGTAATTTCATAATGTTTCAATGGTTTATTTATTTGTATTTAATAAATTTAATTCGCCTCGCTTCAACTATCACCCTGTAAATTTAACTCACTTATTTGTTTTCGTTTTAATTCCTTTCTTCGATCCTTTTGACTGTTTTGTTGCCCCCTGCGTGCTTTCCTCTCTGAATACCCATATTGATTGACAAAAGAAATAAGAAGAAGAAACAAGCCCCTCATAAACTTCGAATGAAAAGAAAAACCCTCCTTTGACAAATATCATCGTCCAATTAATTAACATCGATTTCACTCTCACCCCCCCTGTCCCGCATCCTAGAAAACCTTAAACAAAGTACCGACTGCTATTCGTTGTATCCACCGCAGAATTTTCGATGGTTTTCTAACGAGAAGAATCAGCGATTTTTCTCGATCCCGAAACACCCAACGAGAACTCGCGCGAAAGCTTTTTTCCCATCGGTTCGCTCGTTCACACGTATCGTTCTCCATTCAACTTTCATCGATGTGGATCGTACATAGATATAGACGACACAGTCCCGGATTTTCATTCCCTCGGTACTGGAACCAACCCCCGCGGCGGCCCTCCCGCAAGCCCCACCCCCTGCCACCCTCCCATCAAGGTTGAAACTCGAGCCGAGGGTAAACACTTGTAGATTTGGCGCACGTTGCCAACACACGAATGGCCAAATAATTGGTGAGTTTCGGGAATCGGGTTTGGAAGCCTCGACCTTTCGTCTACCGTTCACTCTCCAACTCCTCCCTGTCCCCGTTATATGTCCTCTCGTTCCCATTCCACTTTTCCCTTTTGCCACTTTCGCACTCGACGATATACACGTATATGAATGGTACAAGAGACAACTATATACATATATATATATATATATATATATATATATATATATATATATATATATATATGTATATAGTTATATATAGTTATCTCTTTTACAGCGATCCTTATCGCGCTCCTACCCCTCGTTCCCTCACCCTTTTCACCTCCTGATAACTATATGTATATACGCGTATATTTTCCCTCGAGCTACATATATCTCTTCGTTTCTCTGCCTTCTCGCGCAAAAAGACCGCCACTACGTACCACCGGGAGTAACAGCTATTGCGGACCGCGCTCCGGTCGTATGCCTGAATGTTCGCATGATTGGCGCCTCGACCGGGGCACACGAGAACGCCGACGGAATTTCTGATTTTCCGTACACCGACGCGAGTGACACTACGATCACGATTTTCGCGCATATATATATATATATATGTGTGTGTGTGGGTGTACGTTTGTGTATGTGTGTATATTTGTGCGTGTGTGTGTATTTTCAGTTCTTCTATCATCGTCCCGTTGACCGGCTGATTATTATTTCGGGTCTGTAACCATTCGACGCTTCGAATGGTCAGTTGCGATGACATCGTCGACAATTGCCATCGCGAATTTTGATTAAATGGAAATGAGTAGAATCATTCCGTCGTTATTTTATTTTGTTTTATTGGAATTAAACGAATATTTGTATTTTTAATTCTTCGTTACGTGCGCAGGACGATCATGAATAAAGACTATATTTTTCTATCACGAAAAAACAAAGAGAAACAAATCTCTCGTCGAAATAAATAATCGTTGGAAGGCTTACGATTGTTCGATCATTATTGTAATCATTCCTTCGTGATTTTCATCTATCGCATTGTCGTACGATATGAAGAAGTTGGCCGGGGTAAATATAGCGCGGGCTGAGTCTCTCGCGTTTAGCCATATATAAGAGAATTTGAGCGCGGGGTCCGAGCTCGATAACTGCTTTTCGAAAGGAGAAATAACATACTTTAAACTAAGTCTGAAGCATCGCTCCCACCGGAGACTTTTACGTCCTGAGAATGGTTCGCCGAATCTAAAGTACGCTCTCACCCCCCGACTCTACATCGAGAGTAGAGCGATAAGATCCACGCGAAAATCGTTTCGGTACGAGTGCGAACTCTACACTTTACGATTAATGCCTATCGAATTTAAAACTGTCGCGGGAGGGTCACGAGATACGTGTGTTTGTTCAGGGGTTAACACTATCGGGACGCCGAATGAAACTTCCACCCTTCTCAACCACCAAAAAACCAAAATCAACAATTTTATAAATATTTTCAAATATACGAATCTACTTTAGGTTTAATTTTGTAAAATTAATTGACGATCGTCGAATTAACGTTTTTCGTGTCAACCTTAGCCTAAATTTTCATAATTAAATGTAAAAATTCACCTTGCCACAAATTTCGTCGATTCTAATAGGCTCCAGTTGTTTTTTTTTTCTTTTTCGTTACTTCACCTTTTGTTCTACGCGAGATTTCTCGTTGGCCGGAAATCGAATTGTTCGACGATCGTGCGTTCCAAGAGATGAATAAAGCGTTTTTGCAGCTATTGCGGCTGCCGCGCTGTTCTCATGAGTTGTAGAGAGAAGAGTGTAGAATACGAGCAGGGCGCAGTCGGGGCACAGAGAGAACGTCGTACTGTCAAGGCAGTTGACACGTCGTACCAACCCCCCCAGGACCATTATTTAGCCAACACCGAGGTTTCTGCCGTCGTGAGCGTTACGGCTAGGGGGTGTGTTTCGCGGGGACGGTGCCGAGAGCATCGTACTCTCTCTCTCTCTCTGATTTACCCTCGATGGTGGGTGTCGTTGCGGCCATATATATCGTAAGCACACTCTCTCTCTCTCTTCCTCTGCTTGGGGTGCCAGAATGGGAACCAACCCCCTTTTGCTATATCTAACGCTCCGTCCTCGTAAATATATGCGTGCTGGCGTGTGATTGACGCCTTACACGAACGGCACACGCCACCGATTTTCGCACCCCCACACCTTTCAGTATGATTTTTTTTTTCATTCCGCTTTCTTTATAAAGGAAAACGATCGACATTTGCCCTCAGAGGCGGAGAATGGGGTGGTCACAATCCCGCCCGATCAATTTGAACCTAAGAATTGAGTTTTGAGTGGAGCCTTTTGAGTTTTGCGATAGAAATTCATCAATAAAAAAAATGTATCTCGACGATATAGCAAGTTTACTCCATACACCAGTTTCTGGAATTTTTCGATGTTTTCGCGTCGTCTCTGAACCTTACAAGGATTCCTGGTTACCTCGCATATATCCAAGGGTTCCTAAAACACCCTTCGTAATTTTATTTCTTTCTAAAATACAATTCTTGTCTGACATAAATCAATATTTACATTTTTCTTTACACATTTTCACTCTCGCTTTGATTTTTATTTCTCAACTTTAACGAGCAATTATTATTTCGCGATCGTCAATCCCGGAAATGCCATCGGCAAAGACGGGCGCAGAATTTTAACAAGGGTGTCTTACGGACGCTCGGTTTAAGCCTATAAATATACGTATACTCAAATATATTTTCACATACACATTTACACACACGTACAAATACACATTTGTACGCATGGATGTATACGTATTTTTTCATACGGAAAGCAGGGTCGCGAGGTCGCGTATATTCGACCCTTATCGCCATACGTCCGCGAGTATATCGGGTAAAACAAGTCTGTTAATTCGTAGCGCAACCCCCTAACTATATACTATGCATAGTATAATATGCACACCCTCATATATATATATATATATATATATAATAGGTGTGCGCAATCTCCCCAGCATTAGATTCACCCCTGACCGCCGCTGGGTATCGATATCGTCGATAAAATCTCGACATAGATACACACCCAATCTCTTATATGTATAGTGGTGCGAGCTCTGGAGTTATATATAATAAATCGGATTAGCAGAGAAGGGATTCAACGACGATGCACACGAGAAGCGAAGTTGGCATATGTTAGCAAGGGTAGCATATTGAAAGAGTGGGAAAGAAAACGATATTCCGTGGTTCGTACGAATCTATCTATGTACTACCCTTATATATGTTCACGGCTATACACATATATATTTATTATAACGCACACAACGGAGAAGGGATTGAGAGACGAAGAGGGCGATATTCATGGTCCAGGGGGTTGCAGGGAAGGCTGGAGGGTAGTTGCGACACGCTACTGCGTTCCGATGCTTCTGCTCTGTGGGATAGTTAGAATATTATTTCTGACTCGATGGGGTGGAGTGATTTTCATCCCTTCGGATTTTTCGGACGGACGTATCATCGATCGTCCCACGCATTAACTATACGGGCATAAATACGTTATTTTCATATATTTCAGCTAACAAACCATGAAGAGGAAAATCTGCGAATTCTCTCCTCGATTTTGGTTTCACAGCATCGAAGATAACGAATACAGTTCTCGTTAAGAGATCGATGGACCTCGTCCTACCCCCATATTTCTGGCAGTCTGTGCCATGCTGTATTAAAACGCGAATAGGGGTCATCGAGGAATGTACGAAACGAATTTACTAACAAGCTTCGAGTACACGTATTTACACAGATAAAGTGTCAAATACGAATATCTATTCGACGCTAGTTAATATACGATCCTCGGTTAAGAAATAAACGATAATTGCATCTTTTCACGTAGAATCACGTTGCTAAATACTCGTCGACGGACTATAAATCTTTGTTACGTGGAAAAGGGCGAGTTATAAATCTACTCATTTTCGCTTGTCTATTTTATCTATAATATATATAATATACTGTCAGAAGTGAGAAAATGGCTGAAGAAACATATACATATATATAGTTTTATTCTATATATGACTACAGATAATTTGCAGAGGGTCGTCGTGCGAGCAATAATCATTCCCCTCGACTAATCGTTTGCCCCCTCTTCTCTCAACGATTTATGCCCGAGAATCATACGAGAGTTAGGACGTGAGACAATCCTGGTAAATAAATTTCGACGTGTATACGAGAGAGAAAGTCGAATTTTGTTCTATCTGGGGGGTGGTTGGGGGAAGAGGGTTGTGCGGGGGTGACGGAGCTGGAGATAGGGGTTGATAGCACGGGCTATTCCAAAGTCCCCCCCCCCCCCCCCCCCCCCCCCCCCCCCCCCGGTAACCCCCCCCAGAGTTTTCATCGTGGGATTCGAATCGAGAACCAAGAGTTCGAGTACTCGGGGTCACTCGAAACGTTTCCGGCCTCGGTGCCGGATAGAAAAAGGGGGTACGGGTGCAAGGGGTGTGCGTGGTATATATATATGTATTATTATATACCTATAGCTCTGTGAGAACCCCGCAGACTCCCCATCGTTCCTCATCGAATTGGTCAAAGACAAAAGATCACCTCCCTCTCGCCTCCACCCTCCTCACCCCGACAGTTCAAATCATCCCCTACTTCAATCCCATTCGAGGGATGAATTTTTACGCTTTTTTATTCGGCGAACGAAGCTTCCCAACGGTACAAAACAATTCGCTTTCTCTGGAAAAATTGGTTGCAAGAATCGTTTTTTTTTGTTTTTCCCCCCACAAATCATTCGCTTATTCGCCGTACCTACCTACATTCTTTTTTTTTCCTTTGTAACTAGTTTAAAAATATATGAACGAATGAAAACAAAAATTCTCGTCGATATAATCTATGCACGATTTCCGTCGTCGATAAGCGTAACCTCGACGAGTCAATTGCAATTCTCAAATTTCATTTTTCAAAATAGATCTTCGGTAATGCTGTTTTTTGTTCATTCGTTTTTCAACTAGGTGGATTTTTTTTTTTGACGCGTAATACCAGAAGGGATTTTGCGAAGGTTCGAGGGGCCCCGAAAACTCATCGACGGTTAGCCGCGTGTAAAATGTACGGCATTGTTGATGTCGATGCACACGGGATACCGAGGGCGGACGCCTTCTCGTGTTACGCCCTTGCCCGGCGCGGTAATCGCTTTATTGGGACACACCACGCTACATGTAAATATGCCTATATCTAGGTACGTAAAATTTTGCAGCTTTCTCGTTTTCCTTCATAATTCTGTCTCGCCCTCTTTTCTTCTCGCCTTCCCGTGGACTTGTTGTTGGCGGGAGATTTCTCATGATTCTCTCGCGTGGACGTCACGAGCGAAATCATACAGGGATGACACTGTTTTGAGTTTCTGACGTTGCTAACGAGATGGACTTGGCCATGAGTGTACGCATATGTGTGTTTATATGTCCGTGTGTTTGTGTGTGTGTGTGCGAGTGTATGTATGTGAGCTTGAGTCACACGTTGTTTGGGATCGTTCTCAACATTGGCCAACTCGCCAGGAGACAGTCTGCAGTAGCCAGAAGCTCTGTTTCATATGCCTTCCCTACTAAATCAAGACATACATTGGTCACGCTATGGTGTGAATCGCACAGGCGCGATCCAAGTTATGGCGGTTATATCCGTGTGTCGCTTGCGAAACATTGATTTCATGTACCGTGGAAAGCGGACGTTGAATTTGTGGCATACGACATACCATTTGTACCGGTAGGAGAGGTATTTAACCCATTAAACGTGAATAACGCGAAAATAAATCATTGTTTGGTAATAAACGTGATTAGTTAGATTTCTTTGAAATTAATAATATCTTAGTAATAATGAACTTTTTCTAAAGTGTGTTATAAGTAGGAACTTTAAATATGGAGCACACATAATGTGGTTTACGAGTGGTTTTTGACGAGTATTTTGAATTATGAATCTTTATGAATTAAATATTAGGGCTTAATCTAGTCCTTGGTAAAAATTTCATACGAAAAGTTGTCGTCATCTACGCCAGGACATTCTTCATGAATCCATCGCTTGCAAGGTGCACACTGGATCCATTTCTGTATATGAACATCTTTAGAAAATAAGTCATCGCAATAGAAGCATTTCGCAGTTTCATTTTGGGACCGATCACGGCTCTCGTCAGTGCTATAATGGACTGAATAATCACTCTCGTCAGAACTATTAAGTGATTTATTGTCTTTTGAGATTCTTCTTTTTTTCGAGCTATTTCCCTTAGCGTTTTCTTTGATTTATTTCTATTTTTCATAGGCCTCTTGTTCTTCAGCTACTCTATTTTTTCCCTTCCTTTTCATCGATGTTTCTAAATCTTACTTATAGGGCTAAGATGTCAGAATCATAGATTTAGCGACCTTTCTTCTGACTAATATTCGTTATAGAGATAGATTTATTTAAGAAGTTAGGCAAAAAATTAAATCAAGATGTGACAAAAGCGAAAAATCGCTCTTTCGTGTACGTGCGTTTGATTTGCCTCGCGTCAAGCGACCGGCGGGTTGCGGTTGGGGAGAAGCACGTTGTGCGATGAACGGCGGCTCGATATAACTAAAGTTCTTTGAGAAATGCCAGTGGTCCATATTATAAGACCATATATGGCGCACTTACTCTATGTATAAACGTATATTCTTTTTGGAAAATAAACTCATTTGGCCGAGGTTCGATGCACAGACGCTCCATAGCAGAAGTGCGTGCGGCGATATGCAGGTAAATTGGGTTTCAAGCTTCTGCCGTGTCTCTTCATCTGCCGATACATAAGGTAAGCCCGACTCTTGCATTTTTCCAGACCAAAATATAATAAAATGTCATGTTTCTGTTTTGTGCTATTTACATGAAATTCGTTGAAATTTAAATATGGTGTAACTAGACTTTCACCGTTTTCGATTATTTTCGATTATTCTCCAGTGATCTCGATCGAAATTCGTCTTGAGATGTTATCGAACGAATGAACATCACGAGAAAACTCTCCGTAAGTTTTAGATTTAATCCTCCACCAGATTAACAATTTTTCATTTTAATAATAAAAATTTAACAATATTATCATCTACCGTTTCGACATTTAATCATTTGCTTAACATTTATTTTGGTTACAGATTATATTTTATATAACTAACGCAATAACATGTAAATAATCAGCCATTTTTTAAATTCGTAAGGAACAAGTCGTTACAATTAGATCATGAAAATTGCTGAAATTTCTCTTTACGTCACTCGATTTTTCCACGTATTTGATGCATTCGTATAAATGACAGAACTTTACATGTCATCCAGGGTCAGAGTTTGTTGGTTGTTGCGTCGGTATAGTAAAAAAAAGGCTGGATACACGCTGCCATCGTGCAAGGGCACCAAGCGGGAATGGTCACGAAGGAATGTCGCGGGTTATCGTACATGCTACGGATCATTACCCTGGTACGACGTACCGGGATATCCTGCTGTATATATATCGACATATATAATCGCTTAAGATTAATCGTTTCGTAAAGCTCGGGTCAGGCGAGAGGGAAAGAAAGGTGCCCGAGCGAGAGATAGAGAAAGAGAGAAAAAGAGAACGAGGGCAGAGTGGAGTAGAGACGAGCGAACATTGTCGTTCTTCGCGTGACGAGCGCAAAGCATCCGATAGCCGAGGCAAAAGGCGATAAGACGCCGTCACACATAGGGGGGTTGAAGGTCCAGGGCAAGATTTTCGCGTCTTGTGACGAAACTCATCCTTTGGCATCGGGGCGACAAAACTCTCGAATAAAATTGCAAAAGACGACAAGAAAAAAACCTTTAAAGAAAATAGATAACTTATCACCACGTACTCGATGATAAATTGACATGGCGACACGTACCTTTTTTGAGATTCTATATATATCATAAACGTTAAAAGACCCAGAATAATAATAGCCAAAAAATTGAAAACGCGGAAATCTTCTTTGCACCTGATTACTTTTTCGCATCGGTTGCGGTAGCATGGCAACTGAGACCCGTGTCTCGAGTGCAAAGGGTCAATAACAACAAACTTTAAAACGTTTTTATTCTCTAAATAAAATACAGGTCGTCCAAAATTTGCATTCATATTTAGAAATAGAAAAAAATAAGTATAAACTACCACCGATTGCCAGTAGAAGTAAGAAGAAAGCCTAAAAACAAGACGAGAGAAAACATAGGAATTCATGATAATAATAAAAAAAGCCAAGAGAAAAGCTTAACTAACGCACCTGGGAGACGCAACAGAGAGAGAGAAAGAGAGAGAGAGAGACAGAGAGAGAGAGAGAGAGAGAGCGAGAGAGAGGAAGACGTCGTGTGAGGCTCGTAGAGATATTTCCCGGTACGACGCGTGTCTGCGCATCGTCACACCTGCTTATACGTAAAGCCGGTCGTGCTCTTGCGGACCGTTCTCTCTTCACGTACTCTCCTCCACGAGACGCGCGATACGTAAAATGTGTTTGTCGCTCTCGGCGACTGAGACGGTGCGAAAAAGAGGGCTCTCTTTGCATTCGTACGAGGAGTCAATCCTCTAGGCGCGTCATTAGGTCGCTCGTAGCGACCAACTATGAGTATGTGAGTTCACGCTGAGAACGAAGCTTATGAGAAAAAGAAGAAGAAAAAAAATGTCGTTGCTACATGCCATTGCCGTCGTGGCAGCATCGTCGTCGTTGTTGTTGGTTGACGACCGCGAGAATTGTGCCTCGAGAGACTTGAATGAGAAAAGGAAATACGTAATGGAGAGGAGAGGGAGAATTCGGACTCGACTCATTCCTTGCCTTAATCCTCACTTTCTCGTGCCCCTACCCTCCCCCGATCCATTAAAATGATGAATATATATATACATATATATATATATATATGCACACTTTACGACGCTGAAAGCGAGACGACGTGATTTTATTGTCGAAGACGTTGAAAGAAGGGGGAGGGGGAAACTGAAGATTAAAATTTCTATGACTCTGACGACGAAGTTAGAATCGTATTAAGAAAATTAATCATCGAGCTATACTTATGCATCCTCCACTGTGGACGACGTGATAGCAATATTGTAGTAGTGTGTAGACATAGAAAATTTGATAAGAATTGAAAATGCTGTAAGGTTATAACTGAATCAAATAGAAAATGTAATTAAATTTGGGTTTTTATGAATTTGGAAAATTAATACAATTTTGATGAGGATTTTTATTAATTCGAAGTGTCATACATTTTGAATAACGGATCGTTTCTGGTCATATCGCCATCTTTATCTCCAAACCTATATTCGTGCACGTACACAATATTTGTTTCATAAAATGTATTTGCCTCATATTTTTTTACCCACTAGAACATCGATTCTCTCCCAGCCGCATTTGCCATCGTTGAATCGCCGATCAGGAGTATTGTTCTACCTCAGACAAAAAAATGACGTCAAACCGTCAATTAGAAAAAAGTTAGGTATTCCGGAAAAAAGTAGACCGTGTGAAATGAAGTTTAACTTTGCGGCTCAATTTTTCATGACCTACATCTCTATTGTTGCTGCTTATTCCGTACAGCCTACTACCCCTGTACAGAATAGATTTGCCACAAAACGTGTACAGGAGTAGTATTACAATAATATGTACTCCACCTGTTACTCGATTCAACGAGAACGAGTTCTGTCCCTGTTGCATGCCAATCTCCGTATCGTTGCGATCATCGAAACCGCTACTACCCGCCCTCTCGGTTTCCTCTCGCAGAATGAGAAATCGAGGAATGGAAGAATAGGTAGAAAAAATGTAAAACGACAGTAGAAGGGTCTGTATGCGTGATCGGAACGCGGCGGGGGTGTCGAAACGCCCCTTGGTGAGCTACCGGGGTTTCTGAAGGACTCGAAAAACGCTGCGCTCGGTCCCACGCACCTGGACTCTCCCTGGGACTCACCGTAGTCCCCTTTGTCATGCTAATGGGCCCGAGCAGCTCTATACATATATATATATATATATATATATATCCATACATATATAGATATAGCGAAGGTGAAAAAGGTGAAGGGGACCGAGCCAGGATTCTGCAATGGTCGACCAGGTGTTCGTGGACCACGTTGATGCCCTCTGCAATACGCCTGAGCGAGAGTCCAGTGAACCTCCAGCGAGAGAAAAGGACGTTTTCTTTCCCCTCCTTCCCTCCCTCGATGCCCTCTAATTTCACCCCATCTCGTTTGTTCCGTGTTTTCTCTCTCGTCACCCGATCGGCAGGAGAGCTCCGTGATTTCGCCTCTTTTGCTCACAATCCATAATCATCGAAACAAAAAATTAGGGTTTTATTTCCATTGACGCGTGAAAGAGCTGTATACAACCCTTAAAAGCAACGATGGCTGTTATCGCGTCTAACATACAAGGAGATTTGACGATTTCTTGCCTAATCGTTAAATTGAATTTTTGTACTTGTAAATCATCATGCAAATTCCCCCTAAAAAAAAAACGTTACACGGTGGTCGCAATTAGAAAAAGGCTTTTTGTTCAAATATATATTTTGGAAAGTATGAAATATATCAATGCAAATGGGGGTGAATAGAGGAACGGAAGCATGCTAGGTATTCGACGCTCCGTAACATCTCTGAATGTTGAAGTTCCAGAAAAGCAGTCAGGCCTATGCGCTCAGTGAGAGACGAGCGAATCAATGTTGTCGTCTTCGTCGTGCTCCGCTTCTACGAAGGGCGTTATCAGCGCGAGAAACGCGCAACCTGTTGAGGAGAGAACCCTCTGTTGGATGGGCGCGAAGTCGTATAGTGGAATTGAGAAAGAGATAGTCGTTGAATCCCTAAAGACCCGAATAACTGTATACAGTTACGTGTTGAGAGGGAGAGAGAGAGAGAGAGAGTGAGAGAGAGAGAGAGAGAGAGGCTTATATACATACCTATACATTATTGCATAAAGGGTGTATCGTTTCGTCACGATGCTCTGCCAGTTTCCAACGCGTCGATCCCTCGATACCCCTCGACTGCCCGACTCTTCGATTTCGCCCATTCATCGCGGGGCATAGACGTCGATTCACTCGCGATTGAATGCCCTCCAACGTCGCTCCAACTTCTTACTCCTTGAGATGCAATCACTAAAATGTCCTCACTTAAAATTAATTGAATCGACGTAACCTCGTTTGAGAATTACACGCACACACATAATTTTCGAAGCTCACTATTATAATAACGCGGAATTGCTGACATCTACTTATGTTTTATCCCCGATGCCAAATATATTATAATGTAATCTTCGTATCGCGAACGTTCGTCGTAATGCGCGACAGAAACGGGCGGACGTCGATCATTCGGCTCTTTGCAAGTGTATTCAACCCTCCCGGGGAGTAAAGGATACGAGAAAGTCTCTCCAGCAGGTTTCGAATGAAGGAAAGGCAGGAAAGCTTTTTGTCCAATTTGTCACGATAAAGGTTCTCGTTGTCGTGGTACGGAGGCGAAACGGGACTGTTGTGTGCCCAGTGAAGGCACCTTCACGTATATCGGAAAAGCGGAACCAAAGAACTCTGCGAGATGTCTTTCGCTGACGGTGCAAGAATCGTCGAAGCAACCGAGAGAAAACGAACGAATCGACAGGTCGCAAATCACCAGGAACTGGCCTCATCTTGATGAGACCAGTCACCCCACTTGTTATCATCATCATCATCCACAATTTTTATTACACTCCTGCGTATATTCGATTTGGCATAAATCTCCAATTCAGAGGTTTCGCGTGAATTAAGACTCCCAGAGGAAAGAATAAAATTGTGTTGAGACCACCGTGACTGGGGATTAGTTTGAAAAAGCGAGGCATTGTAAAGGAACCCCGGGAGAGGTGGATTATCTAGTGTCGATTGTACATAGCTCGATAAAACTGTATATAACGTCGAAAAAAACGTGGGGGGGGGGGGGGAGAGAGAGAGCTACCTGTAGTCCGATGAACACCCGCTATAACCATTGGAATAAGGCTTTTCACCCTCTCTCCAAATTTAATTTTCTGCATTTCGTAGCTCGCAAGAGAGTGAAAGAGGGTGAAAGAGGGGTTGAGAGAATAGGTACGAGGGCGCGTTACTTCTGCTTCTGTCAGAGTGACGTTGGTGGTCTTTAGGCGTGGATGCTTCGTGGTAGAGCAAGACTGAAACGGCCCAAGCAATACCCGCCGCAGTCACGACGGGGCCATGGTTGAGCTTCTGCTGGCGCCTAATTGGGAGACCGGCGACTAACTCTCTTAATTACCGCCTCCGCTGCCTTTCCAGAAGCTGGCGAACGCGTTTCACCCCGCAACGATGTGGAAGCCCGGGAGCACAAGCAGCACCACGCTACCCTCTCTCCCTCCGTCCCGAGCCACCGTCTTCATCTACCTCCGGTTCCATTCTCGCCTGGGCACGATCTCCACCGGTCCTCATACCTCCTGTCTCCACCACCTACTCGGGAGACTCTGTACGAGAGAAGTGAATTTTCCTCTGGTTTCCTTTCTCTCTCTCTCTCTCTCTCTCTCTCTGTCTTCGTCTCTGTCTCTGTCTCTGTCCTCCCTCGTTTTACGCCGACGTTTTCCTCATCGCGGCGCTGCACGGCATTCAGTCTCTGGCCCTCGACGCTTTTCCCCACCCTCGGTCATCGAAGGAATGGGAAAAAGAGCGAGATAGATGACAGGCAAGTCGGTGAAATGCACTGAGAAAAGTTCCGCGCGACTTAATTACACGGAATAATCGGGCTAAAGTGTGGACAAAGAGGGAGAGAGAGACGGAACGACGGACGACGAGGGAGGAACGAAGAGAGACGGGAAATAACGAGAAAGTAGTCGGTAATCTTCTCTGGTTGAATCACCGCATTCGGAGATTACGGAATTCCAGATGTACATCCCATAAAAGATCTTTACACTGACTTTCCTTCGCTGCAGAAATCGTAACACGTACGGATCTTAACCAAGTTTCCAGCTTTCCAGGTTGGTCTGGACTCCTCCGGGGTCGATACCATGAGAGAAGGATGAACGGTCCCCGCACAACCTCCCACTGGAACCGACACCTCTCATACGTTTCCCTTTCCTCGTTCTCTCTCTCCTCTTGGTCTCTCACCAACTTCTCAGTATGGCGGAATATCCCTCTCTCGGAACCCATACCAAGGTCTCCTTAGCTGGTACAATGGATCTCTCTCTCTCTCTCTCTCTCTCTCTCTCTCTCGCTCTCTCTCTCTCTCTCTCTCTCTCTCTCTCTCTCTCTGTCTCTCCCTCTCTCTGGCCGCAGTAGTTCTCATTTGATTAATAACCCCGTGGTCCACAATGAACGGACGCCCCAGTGACTCTCACTTGATTAACGATATACCTGCTCACCGTTCACAATGTGCAAATGGAATGGAGAGGGTGGAATAGAAGGAAGGAGAATGCGAGAGAGATGCGAGAGAAAGAGAGAGAGAGAGAGAGAATAAGACTGCCTCGTGGCACAACTCTCGAGAGGCTCTTCCATATGGTCGTCCGTGATCTTAAGATTTCCTCGTCGTCCACGAAGAATGACCGATCTTGGATTCTTAACACACACATCGTGTACCTCCATGTTTCTCACACCCTTGCGCCTTTATTATTCTGTCTCACGTCCGCGAATCGATTTCAAAGATCTTCTTCGGGCTCACCGTGGATACCCTTGAACACTGGCGTAATCTCAATTGTATCGTGAATCTCCTCGGGCTAGCTGCTACTACTAGCCCTATGAAAAATCACTCAATCGCTTCAAAGCCAATTGCATGCTTATGCCCTTTAATTTTTTTAAAACATATTTGTTTAAAAAAACATATTGATTTCTTGCATATTTTTGGATAACAATTTTATTAGAGATTTTTTGAAGACCACTTAAAGGTAAATATAAAGAAAATGATACGAAACTATTATGTGGCGAGGCTCGAAATAGATGGTCGATGAGAAAATTATTTTGGCAAATATTTAACGCCACAGGTTGTTACACAGTCATAGACGTACAGTACGAAACACGTTGGAAAGTCTATCAGGTGTGTAAAAAAGCCTGTTCGTCCTAGATGTTTTCAATTGTGCTCGTTCTTCGTAGCAATGAAAGATTCTGTGTATATTATGCACCCTTGAAAATAATCAAAACAAAAAAAGAACCGGGAAAGACCTCCGCCATTCCTCGACCGTAACATGCATATACATTTTTGGTTATAGACGTGTGTTTGTATTTGTGTAGTCACAAGCGAACGACGAAGGCAAGATATAACGAACGTATACGAGGGTCTCGAAGGTTCGTCCCTTAGCCGACCCAGGGGGAGGTCCCTCGTCCTGCAAAGATGGTGGGCACGAGTGATCCTCTCGAGGGTCTGCTTATACCTAATATCCTCCTATCCGCTGTATATACATATACCATATCGTGGGAACGTTTTTCCCAACTGGAGCACCGCAAACGAGCCCTCGACCATATTCCGGCGTACGAGCCTACCAGGTAAAGCTTTACGAGCTCTCGTCGTAATCACGTGACAATTTTTATTTTTCTCACGTGATGATACTTATTTTTTTTTTAACTGAAATTTTTCAATAACAGAAGTAATTACTTTACAAACAAAACAAAGCAATCCGATAAATTTCCACAAATTTGCATATCAGATAATATCAAATTGTATAATTAATGTTGCGTGTGCCTCGATTAATTCTTAATCGTAATTCCGAATTGAAAATCCACCTCGTGACAAAAAGCACGAAATAAGAAAATGAAAAAAGTAAAATGAACGTGAAAGTAGCGTAAGGTTAGAGCGTTGGGAAAATTCATTGTCGCAAGAGTAAGGAGATTGGATTCTTGTACAATCAACGGATTCCCAAGTGGTAAATTGAACCTATATTATTATTATTATTATCACCATAATAATAATAATCATCATTATTATTATTATTATTGTCGTTGTTATTATTATTATTGTTATCATTATTAGGGAATGCATTCGGTGATTGCATCCTTGATTCAAGCATCGCGAGAACGAGCTGTCGTCACGGAAACGACAGTAATAATGATAATAATAGTAACCATTACTGTCGACTTTCTTCTGCACCGTGCTAGCATTATGCGACTCCCTGGCTGCCATTCTGTTGTCGCGAATAACTCCATGACGATCGTGTTGCTCGAGTATCAAATACGCATACAATAACTTGCATCACGACGACGCGGTGCCTCGAGACTCGAACGCATTCGAGAGCATCTGCGCAGCAGACTTGTCTCAAGGGATCCAAGTTTCAGCCATTTCCTTCTCTCGATTCCCTCATTAACCGTAAGCTCGTATATGCACGAAAAATCCAGGAATATAACCATGTGTACAGGTGGTATATTGTAAGATACGAAGACGTATGGCACATAGATGTTGATGTATATAGGTAGACTAATAAAGAGAAACATTGACATACAATCGGATCTCACGGATCTCACGGGACTTTATTTATAAGCAGAGGGCTCGGCAATTAAAGGATTGCCGTTGATATTCCGTTAACGTTGTGTAAATATAACCTTGACGGTATTGTTTAAATCACAGCGTTCTCTGAATTAAAATCGTGGCGGAGGAAAACGATCAATCGCGTTGACGCGCGAGCACAATAATCGCGAAACGCTTTTACGCTCTACACGACCCAACGAACACGTACGGGTTGGTTGATTTTTTCTTGTTCCTCCCATTGCCGTTTCCGCTCGTACGGTTCGTTGCTCTTTCAGCGAGCTTAATCAGCGGAAATATTGATTGTCGTGCCGGAAAATTAATCTTCAAGAATTATACGTTGGATGTTTTTTTTCTTTTTCGATCGCAAGTTCAAAATATTTTTGAACAATACGTCGATCGATCGATCCTTAATGAAATCTAAAAAAATTATCTCGCGCGTCAGTTGAAACGTCTCTACGTTTTTGTGCTGCCTTTTTTTTGCAGGAGAGCACGATATATATACACATAGTCGAGAGATATGTAAATTTCCGCTAGTGGTTCGGGGTGTAAAGACCGCAGGATGCTTAAATTTCCGATATTTTAACCGTGGCTTTTACCCCGCGCAACAAGTCCCCCTCTTCCCTTCTTCTTTCTCCTCGTTTGCGTCTGAAAGCCTAAAACCCCTGCGGCAGCCAAGTAATTTTGGTTACTCCGTCGGTTATCCGCAACTTTTTTTCTTTCCCAAATAACTTAAACATGCCGTCTGTACCGGAAGTTACGAAATAAGCGTTTATCCATGAAAAGGATCTTTGCGCCTGAACACCCTTAAACGAAATTGAAATATCCAATTTCTGACTAGTATTTATAGTCTACGGCGAGCCAATATAAACCTACACATTGCAATTCGTATAATTGTTAGGCTAAATCCATCGTAATACTTGGAAAGAAATGGGATTCAAGATAGTTGACAATTTTACAATTGCACTTGAAATTCGAGCGACTATCGCTAACTTCGAATATCCAATTCTCAAAGTACCTATTTATCGTCCATAGCGCAGAAATACAATTTTCAATTTGATATTTCGAATAATTTCGAGTTACAAATGTATATTTGTAAACAAAAATGGGATTAAGAAAATGTTGGCAATTTCCGTGGTACACTCAAGGTTCGAGACGCTATCACCGGAGACCATTGTTATTTTCGATGAGACGAATTTCTGAGAGGCGGTCCCGTAGCGATGTGTATATATATATATATATATATATATATAAGAGAACCGTATTCTCGAGTACAGAGGGAATACAGAGTGTAGTGTGTGCGTGTATATATATTTCGGTGTTTACGCGGGGAAGTGTGTGTGCCGAGTGCGTAGACGGGGCAAACGTTTGCCCTCGCTAATCAAGCTCGCATAATGCCGTCGCGCAAGGGGCAAACAGCCCACGGGGATTCACCGGTACAGAGCACCATATGCAGCATGTGTGTATAGTTCGATAGCCGTAGTGGAGAGTACACCATCTTGTGTGCCAGACTCGCTGTGTTTTGTACATAGTACCAAACATGCAGCACGTATGGAATACCCAGTTAGCTCGACGTTCATGCTCCGTATAGCACTCTCCAACCTGTACTAATAATATATGGACCTACCGGAACCATGTCCGTCTCTCAGTTTCGATCTACGAGCCTTCCGTGCCTTAGAGCCTGCGCAATTCTCCGATCCCTATTTTTAAGGCTACGAATAAATTTGATTTTCGTTGGTTGCCTCGAAGATGTCCAGGGTCCGGTTAAATTCAACCTGAAATTATAATACATGTAAGTTTAATTGACCTTCAATTTTCAATAATTGTTGGAAATTTCATGAATATAGAACGTTTCGATAAATGTGAAAATGTGATAAAAATTGTTATGGGCGAAATCGATATACGCGTATGCCAACTTTTAAATCGATCTGAAGATCCATCGTTGGATAGTTGACGAAGGATCTTTAGACATTTTATTCTTATATTCACGGTGTAATAAAGAAAGGTGCGACTTTCTGATTATTTCAAGGTCACTGGGTTTGGCGACATTTTTTTCAAAAGTTAAACAAAAAAACGTTTTAATAGGAATTTTCAGAATCTCTTAGTATTAGAAGCATGCCGCATGCTGTGAAAGAGAGACAGTACCTACTTGGCAAGATGAGCCACCTGATCATAATTCCATATAGGTACCTAATAAGCGCACGCTGAAATCCGCAATCGGCAACTTGTGCCAATATTTTCTCAAGCTGAATACCCGAGTGGCAAACTGCCTACGAGGTTGTGCAGCCTTAATGGTGTATGCTTACACTCAATATAAAAGCGATGTGTGGTGGCGCAGATTGGATTTGAAGTTTATAGGGCGGAAGCGGAGCGAGGGATCATCGAACCCCGCTTTTTGCTAGACCATGAAGACCTTCGGGCGATTCGACCTAGGGTTCGACGAGAAGTCGAACGTTGAAACCTATAATAAAAATCCGAAAGACAAGGATAAAACAGAAAATAACACAACTGTGTCGGCTTGTTTTTTCAGTATGGTAATTTTTTCGGGATTATTTGTGATGGTAGGAAGAGGGACTTTTTCCAACGGGACGCTTCGCATTTCAAGTACGATGGCGAGAATCAATTTCTTTTCGCCGGCTTGTATTCCATCTCTTTTCATTCTCGAAGCAGGAAGCGAACCAAAATGGAGGAAAGAGGCAGAGATAGAAAGAGCGAGAGAAGACAGTGGGGGAGATGTGTTTTCGGTGTCGAAGGAGACCTCGCGAAGAAAAGCCAGGGCGAAGCCACACGGACTGCTGGAATCCCTCGAGAGTTGATGGATGAAGGAAGAAGAGTGAGCAGTCCCGGGAGTGAAGAGCGGCACGACTCATGGTATCCGCTCGATGCTGATGTTCTCTCGGGCGATCATCAATAACTCTCAGTGGTAGCGCGAAGCGAGCGAGCGAGCGAGAACGCGCAGGAGATCTCGCAGCGTCGTGGCGTACGATCCCGTCTTTCTCTCTTTCGATCGCGCGGCATTCTTTCACAGCTTGGAAAGACCCTCCCTCGAGTTTCGGTTTCTGTCTACGGCCTGCTTCGTTCTTTATTTATTTTTTTAAGTTCTCCAAGAGAGCATTGGACCGAGGTACATAGCCCGGGGTATGCGCGACACGACGAGAGATACGAGACCGCGGCTGACTAGCTACCATTTGTCAGACCGTTTTAGTACGTTCCTAATGACCGCCGTGTGGTACTGATTACGAAATAATGGGACCGGGCTCTGACCCAGTCAGCGAAATAGAAGGACACCGTCGAAGGCGTCTTACCTCTCCGATACGCATGGACAAACTTGTCTCCGGGCACCATCGAGCCCGGAGTAGGCTCGTTCCCCGAGGTAACGCGAGTTTACGGAATGGCTGAATCATCGGTGAGACTCGAAGCCCGCGAATGACGGTCACCCGGTGACAGTGATACAGTCGAATGGTACACACGGTTACGATATGTATACTCGAAATATGTCGCGGTCGTTTAACGCTCGACATTTTTCCCGGTGATCTCATCTTTCTCTTTCTCGTATCCATCTTCGGGGAGGCGATGGTCTCGCGAGACAGGCGAAATCGCGCGACGTTAACACCGATTTGCTGATTTCTTCATCTCTCCTCGCTCGATCCAGGAACAAAGACGAAAAGAAATTGATCGCCTCGCGAGTTGCGAGGCGTGCGACGCGATGAGAAATCGCGAGATGTCCGTTGATTCTTTGACGAAATTAATGCGAGAAAGTTATGGCTCTCTGTTCTTTTTGTTGTTAATTGACGGTCGCGCGAGGCGTTTAGGTGGTCTCACGCTCTGAATTTCGAGGGGTAATCGTTCTTTGCGCGGTTTTTCATTTATATTTTATAGCGAGCGAAATCTTTGCGATTATCGTATGACACGTGTGACACGTTTATATATATATATATATATAGCGTATATGTGTCGATATACGCAACGCGCAATAATTACTGCTCGGATGTATCAGACACGCAATCAAGAATGAATTATCGGGTGGCTGCGTGCCACGCCCTCTCGCCACGTCGCGATGACCTCTCACGGGGGTTGACGACAATGCCATCCCCGAACACTGAAGCATCAGTAGCAGCCGCACAAACCGACTGTGGATGATGCGCGCTAATAGCAAACACCCCCTAGAGTCTGAGGGGTCCTCGTTCTTCGACACAGCTAGACACTATAACCTACGGTATCGCGGAAATACATGACGACTTGATCAAAAATGGTCGTTATCTTTTAATGCTATGAACTATCGTTTCTTCATTCGCGCATCACTTGTTTGACAAATAATCATTATCGTTATTTATAACCAACTGAAAGCAGGCGATCCATACTTTAAACCGTAAAAAATACGGAAAAACGTTAAATTTTTTAACTGCCGCGACGTTGATCTCGATGAAATTATTAAAGATCAAATTCATCCATTTTCTCAAAACATTCTCCATACTATTCAATGTAACTGAAGTTATAACTTTAATTTATTTACAGAAACGAAGGACTCCTGTAATATCGAAGGAATAATAGAATGGATAACGATGCAGAAAGGGTAGCAAAGCGAAAGTTCTATTTCTCGTTCAACAGGAAAGAGTGAATTTGTATTGATAATTGGGTCGTATATGTCTCGACGCATCCGGCTTGATATTAGCCGCGCGTGACTTTTCACAAAATCCAGGGATATGTTGACGAATGCCGCTGCACGAAGCTTGAAACAATAATCCGTAAGAAATCGTAGAAGCGACGGGAGGGGTGCGAGCCAAAAGTGCCTTCACGGGGGAGTTGATGATGCGTAGGAAAGTAGTCGACGATTTGGGATCATAACCTCGGGCAATAAAGCAAATCCCGCGGGACGTGCGAAACGCGCTGAAGCGATTTATGACCGATGCTCATTCTACATCCATGTACAGTGCGTACGTGTATGTGTGTGTGTGTGAAAAAATGCGTATGGCGAATTGTTTTCGATCTTGTTGATTTTTCTCTATAGATCTACAAAAAATAAAAATAGACCGATTATTTATGTAAATATCGACGTTTACAGTTTAATATTAAAAACAACTATTCTTTACATTGTAATTAATCATTATATTTTTTTCTTTCTGCATTATTTATTATTATTCATACAAATATCGATCATATCGATATTAATGATAATAATAATGTCACATCTGTATAGCGGCGGACAATACAACTATTTTTTAAATTTGTCTTTCTTCCAATCGACAACGAGCGCCGGCTCGATAAAAAGAACCGAAAATCGCAAATTTCGATAGACCGATCATCCATATACATAGATATACATGGCCGAGGGAATAATCAATTGATCAGCTATAAACGTACCTACTATCGGATAGGATAACCAGAATCCTCGCCATTTTCATCATTCTTCCTGATCTTGTTGATTTTTCTCTAAAAATCTACAAAAAATAAAAATAGACCGATTATTTATGTAAATATCGACGTTTATAGTTTAATATAAAAAAACTGTTCTTTACATTGTAATTAATCATTATATTTTTTTCTTTCCACATTATTTATTATTATTCATAGAAATATCGATCATACCGATATTAATGATAATAATAATATCACATCTGTATAGCGGCGGACAATACAACTGTTTTTTAAATTTGTCTTTCTTCCAATCAACAACGAGCGCCGGCTCGATAAAAAGAACCGAAAATCGCAAATTTTGATAGACCGATCATCCATATACATAGATATACATGGCCGAGGGAATAATCAATTGATCAGCTATAAACGTACCTACTATTGGACAGGGTAACATATATATTTACCATTTGATCGTCGTAGTAATACGACCAGCATCCTCACCGTTTTCATCATTCTTCCTTCGCCCTTACGTTTTTTCCCCGCTAGTGCTGCATCCATGTATACAACGACGATCTCTCGACCCCATAGCTCTTTTTATTTTATCTGGATCGTTGCCGGACGTGCAGAGACCACACGAGGCCAACGACGCCGGACCTCTATCTCCCTCTCTTTCTCTCGCGACCCATAAAAGCCGAAATAACTCTTGGTCCGAGCTATATAGACGGCCTCTAGCGACGACCGGCAGTGTCGCGTTGACCAGGGGTCGCCCAGAAACGCCGTTGAATGGCAACCCCCTTTTTTCCTCCCCGTTCTCTAACCCCCGCACCTCTTTTTCCGTATATCCGTCCCTCCTTCGCTCGGCCAAGCTGGACAATATCGTAGCCGGTAATAAATTCGCAATTTCCTTATTACGGGTAATGCTCCGGTCGGGGTTGAACGTGGACAAGGGAGTGCGCCAATCCCACAACCCCCTCTGTTTTCCGGAATAGCTATTGCACCGGATGTCCCGATAAAGTACTAATACTATTTCAATCTGTAACTCGTTGGTTAGCCAGTCGAGTAAAACGTATATTTCGGCCAAATAACATTTTTAACTTTATATGCCAACTTGTTTTTTTTTGTATTCGTAGTTCTTAAAAATTGATGTTACGAATACCCAGAGCGAAAATAAATTTAAATTCAATAAATTACATTTGCTTAATCCTTCGATCGAATCATAAGTATAGCAAGACGGACATACAGAGTTACGGCAGAATTGGAAAAGCGATGGATGATTGGATAAAAGAGCTTGAAAGACGAACGTTTTTCACGTTCTTTGGATTTTCGTTATTTTATGTATTTAAAAGTATTATATGCCTTTTATTAATTACGTGGAAACTTGCCGATATTGATATATGTGCTTTTTTGTCACTAAACCATTGATCGAGAATTACGAATTAATCGAAGTTGGAAAATAATTTTGATTTTTTTTCCGAATAGACTTTGGAAAAATTTCAATCTTTTTTAATAATATCATATGCAAGATACAATTTCATAAAATATTATCAAATCTACGTTGAAAATCGATCGATACTATAATGTAAGTAATAATATTGCCAATTATCATATTAATGAACTTTTAAAAAGCGTCTATTGATAAAATATTTGTTGACCAACGAGTAAACACTATAGCTTCGAAAATCATTTTCAACGATGAAAGTTTGAGTCATATTTTTCATCGGTGATATTCGTTGGCCTTCGGGCCACATTCGCAATATTTGCCGACGTGTCTGTGCACTAGAACGTACTAGATGAGACTGTAGGAACATTTCGCGTTAAGGGTAGCTGGAAAGGGGTGCATAAAGTGCCAGGGATAGTGGATGGAGCACCACCAACGAAGGACGAAGAGCGCGTAACTCGGACGACTAGTCGGTGCCCAGCGAAAGCGGCTCTCGCATAAATATCCCAGGTTCCGGTGATCCCGTGACTTCCGGTCAGCCGCAATGACTTACACCCTGGGGGTGACCAACCCCGAGCATCCAACGTAGCCTCGCCTATATATGTATACATCGGCTTCGATGTACATAGTCAGGCTCTGGCACTTTCCTCACCCGTGCCGGTTGGGTATTCCACGAGGGGCTGGTTGCAGCCAACGCATAACCGTCCAGAAATCGTTCTCTCTCGTTGCGGCTCTTGCGAATGTGTGAGAACGAGGGAGGGAGAGAGAGAGAGAGAGAGAGAGAAAGAGAGCTTTACACACACGCCAACGATCGCACGATGGAATTTGTCCCCGGCCTTCGCTCCCGCCCCCTCTTGGATGACCGCTGATAAATTCACTGGACTTTTCCTATCTCCCAGGATATAAGGGAAGGAGATCGCGCATTCTCGTTTTTCCTCTATTCGTCGTTCCTCGAATTCTTCTGTCTCTTGATTTTTTCTCTCAACATTTCTTCCCTCCATTTTTTTCCATCCCTCGTCTACCTCTTTAGGAATTTCCAGGAGATATCGAGTCGTTGAATTTCTCGTGGGTTAAAACGACGAAAAAACAAAAAAATATTTGTTAAAACGTCGCTGTTGAGAGAAAAATCGTTGGGTAATAATAATTTCAGGTGAATTATCATCGTTCTCGTGATTTGTGTTATGTAATCTCAGATTTTCTTACTGTAGGCGATCATTCGTAAAAATTGTTTTACATCGAGTCGGAGAATGTGATTTTTCCACCCTAATGCGTATTCTTGACGCCCCCCCCCCCCCCCATCGTCTTATATTCGGTCGTTCGGAGCTTGCGAAACTTGGATATAACGCTCGACACAGGGTGAGGGAATGGGGGGAGTTGGAAAAAATGGGTGTCACGCACCAATAAAACAAGCAATATCCTGATATCCCGGGGCCAAAGGACTTTCACAGGGTCGGGGTCGTTTTACTCTCCAACGTTCTTCTTCACTCCACGTTATTTTTTCTTTTTTCCATCTACGAAACGTACGAGGGTGCACACGCTCGAGACGCTTCATATTCCTCCCGGATCACTGCTTTTGCATCGCACTATGGGGATATTACCTTTTTCCTCCGTCGCTCATCGTGGTAACGGACACGTTTCACCTACGACAAAAGAGGATGACGTTCTTCGCCTCGCCTAAACTTTTCAGATCATCGACGAATTACGTTCCATTATAGCCTTGGCCCAATATCTTGACAAATTAAAAATACCCACTAAGGAATCGAGCGTTTCAAGGGATTAACAATTCGCGAGACAACGTTTGTCGACTGTTCGCGATATTATTTAAGATCCTCGTTAAAACTAGTCTTGATTTATATCGCGAAACTTATTAATGCATCGACACTTCGAGGGCTTTGAATACAAGCGAACGCTTGCCGAAACTAATCGACGCTTTTGACAATAGCCAACGGTCATCGACATACCTGTCAATACACTCATTGACATTCTTCTCTCTTGGCAATGATTGACGCACGAGTGTTCGACACTTTGCGACATTTGTCAGTACTTACGTAATGATTTTACTGACGCAAGAAATCTTGCCCGGACAATATAACATGCCACGGGTGAGATCTACCACCTCTCTATGAATTACGCGACATACTCCCCGCTGTTGGGAGTATATTGTCATTATACCGAGGATAATTCTGAAGCATCCATCAACGAAGTTTAATCGATATACGAGCCACTGATCAATCGGTTACTGGAGCGCGAGACGAGTGTGTCGCACGTGCTTCGCGCGTATACGCTCGGTCGACGTCATACATATATGACCGATCACCGTGAATTCAGACGGCTTGTATATTAAGCTTCGAGCTTCGAGCTTACACGCGTGGCAAAATGCAGCTCGCGTATAGCAGAGGAAGGATCTCAATTGTCAATCTCTTTCTCTCTCTCTCTCTCTCTCGCTCTCTCTCTCTCTCGTTCACTTTCGGTACCTTCGTTTCGTTCTCTTCTGGATAAAGATTCGATCACGCGTGTTTAACGCGAGGATTATTAATCGTGGAATAATTTGACGCCATCCTCGAAGTCCTCCCATTCACGTCGGCTCTTTATTCACTTTCATCCTCCTAAGGAAGACTCCGGGTCGATTGCTACTAGGCAACCATCAAAGTTATTGGCTTCGCAGATTCGTTCTAATGTGTCTTCCGATAGTTCATACGGCCTTGGGGAACCCTACAAGGTGTCTCGCGGAGACGGAAACTCGTTAACTTTGTCCGTATAAATTTCTACGTTGAATCGCACGTTTGGGTCTGAGGTGCGAAATTTTAAAAGGAATTTAAAAATTCTTAGAATTCTTTTGCGAGTAACTTTAAACGTGCTTGGAAATATTGTGATATTTATGACAACGACTTTTTTTTTACTATTTTGATAAATTTTCGAAATTCTTTTCACAGCTCGCGAGTCCCGCGATTTTTGAGATGATTGTAATTTATTTCGAATTTGTAAATGCAATGAAGAATAAAGGAAATCAATATTGGACATTTATAGCTCGCTTAGGGTTTGATCTTTCTTTGATGGAATTGATATTAATCGTTGAAAACAATTTTTTTAACTAGACCTCGACGACAAAGACTACAATAAAGCTAAAACTTTTCGATCCAATTCTCACGGTCGATATGGTGGTACGTAATAAAATACATTAGGCAATAATATATATATATATATATATTACTATGGAGACGCTTTTTTCGACATTTTTTCGGGAGGCAAAAGATTGACCTCAGCGTTGGTCCAAGGTTCGTACCATAAATCTTTCACGAGAAAGAGGATAGGGACTCGAGAAAAGCTCCAACAATGACAGACGATCATGAAAATTATTCGACCCAATTCACACGTTTTTTTTTCTCTATTAAATTTGTTCTCGCCTCTTTATCCCGCAATACAAATTGAATAAAGAAAATATCCACCCTCGCGTAGACACAAGAGACTCGGCAGGTAACACGAGACACGTTTCTTGACCCGCATCCAAAGATCTTTATCGAGTTATTCTTCGCACGATGAAAGCCGTAAACGTATAACAGCAATGACGTACGACAAAACGAATAAACAAATTTAATTTGCAATTGCATCCACTTCTATCGGTTCATACTCCTTGTATAATTAATTAATTGTCTTTGATGCGTTTTCTATTTCATTTTAAACGAAACGTTAACAAATTTTGTAAAAAGAAAAATTTAATGGAAAAAATATGTAGATATTTGCTCAACGAGGTACACGAAAATCAAGGCATAAAACGTCCGTCAACGAGCAACCGCGTAGCACTCGAGCCATCGCTCATTTTCACCGCCAGTACAATCGTAGAGAGTTATGGGATTTTGATTATCGGACGTACGTCCAGCGTTTGCGCGTGAATCTCTCTCCATATTCATTTACCTCGATGATATACACACACACACACATACACACAGACATATAGATATATATATAATATTCAACAGTAGTGGCAATGTAAAATTTGATCAGGAAAATGTACTGCTGCTCGATGGATATTGATGTTTTCCGATAGCCCTTGTAAATCGACGATAAAAAGGAGAACAGAGGGAAATGAACGAAAACAGATAAAAAAAAATCAGGAAATGAATAAACCGTGGTTTATCAATCGATATTTGTCGTCGTATCTGTAAACGTATTAATACCCGAGTAGGTATTCGCTCTTCAACCACAAATTGGCCGGTCAATACATTTTACTGCCACTTATATTAGTTTTTTGTTTGTTTTTTAATTATCTACTTTAAAAATCTTTTTTAAACCGTCGTTCGACATACAATTCGTCGATTCATCCGAAAAGTATTTACATCAAAATTCAGGTTGTTATAACAGGGTCGTTGTGAATTTTCGCGAATTATTCGGAAAAGCCGAAAAGCCAGACTACGTTCAAGCCCATACGGGCGGCAGTCTATCGAATCCAAAATCTGTGCACGTAACCCTGGGAGCCTTCTCGCGCGGAATATTAGCCGGTGTAGTAGATGGTTCGAGGCAGCATAGAGCTCTTTATCTATCTCTCTCACTCTCACCCTTTCCCTTCGAACCACACCCCTTCTCGCGAACCTCTCTGTATGCGCTCTACTCTCCACCCAAATACCAAAGGGAGGGAAGGAGGAGTGCACTCGCAAACGCTGGACATGCATACCGTATTAACCCCCCAGGGAACTGTCCTACCTCCGCGTTGCATACGTATGGGCCCCTCGTTTCGTACTGCTGTAAGTCCTACAGTATTGCATATATGTTTACATATACAACTCGTGGAGACGTACGATATAACTTATCCGAATATTATTCACCATTCGTCATTTGTTCGTATTTATATGTGACTGAGAAAATGATGTTTAATCATCTTTCGCTCCTAGCAAGTAGGGAAGAGTGGGGGCAATGGGAGCTAGCGTAAAAAAAATACTTAGAAATGCTGGACGTGTTTCGAAACAACCCAAATGCCTTCCTTAAACTTCGTTCGTGTCGTGCGACCACCAATGGCCTCTTCAGTGCTACAAGTCTAGCGGCGACGACCACAAACATATTTTTGCGACCTCTCGTTATAAGAACAATATTTTTCTCACAATAAAAGTAAGTATCTAAAGTTTAAAAAACTTATTTAATTGTTTTTCGAGTTCATTCGGTAGCTTAGTTCGTGTATTTTGGTTTGGGAGTGTAAAAAATAGGTTACAACATGATTTTTTTATATTATTATGTTAAATTCAAAATGTTTCCCTTCGGGGTATTGGGCGTCAGATGGATTCCCCTTGTATCGAGTCCACTGCCATTAATCAAGAAGCCCACAAAGGTCACCAAAACTAAACAACATTCGGAAATCCCGACCGGTATTCCCATGAAAGATGTTTTTGAAGAAAAAAAAGAAGAGACGAGACAATGAAGAAAAGAAATAACATTTAGGCGTTAAAAAAGCTGGATTTGGGTTGGTTATGTATTCGTTAGTTTATCAGATGTTAAACGTATTCATGTAAAACAGTTCATGTTTACTATTACTAATATTGACGTAAAAAGTTATTAAACTTGTCAAGTTTAAAGTAATGACTCCCATTACCCGCCCTGTCGGGTAATGAGAGCCAAAGACACATTTTTTTTAATTTACTTTTTCACTACCTTAAACAATTATAAGTAAGTTTCTATTTCATAAAAATAAAATTTTATTGACCAAAAGACTGACTAATTGTGAAAACAATAAATAATTACTACAATAAATGACTTTTCATTCGACTTTTTCTTACACGACTCCAATTCCCCCGTTCTCCTCTATCTCTTCTGAAATGATCTGAAGATGAAAAAATTAATTAAATCCGAGTATTACAAGGAAATCTTTATTCGCTGGTCGGTATGGTTTTTTATTTTTTATTTCTCGACAGAAAATATTAAATCGCTAATAAAATGGATCGAAAAAATAGAATTTACAAAATGGCGAAATGAGCACGATAAGCGATCGCAGGAAAGGTATTATTTGATTTTATTTCAAGTATATTATTATTTTGTATAATATATTTCGGCCAAAGTGACTACGTCAAGAAGACGACGAAAAAAAAAGAGAATGATAAATACGTTAAGCACAGCATCTGCGATTTGCTCTTTCACCCTCTCGTCTCGTGTTATATGCTCGTGATTCTCCCTCTTGCTCGACGAAAAAAATGCAACTTAAACTTGTACGTACATCATTCCGTGCGACATCCTGTTGGATTTACCGGGCGATATATTTGTTTTAAAGTGGTCCGGATTTTCTTTTTCCTTACTCGTCGTATTCGCCGGCAGGGGGTGGCCTCAGATGCCAGGGTGAGTACTGCGAATCTCCTCGCTCGTTTCTTCCCTCCGCCCTCTCCTGTCCTAGCTGCTCTCATCTTTCGCGTCGTCGTCTGTCCCGGTATTTACGAGGGCGCGGGTACGGAAACTGGAGAGAGAATATCACGTCCTGGAGTTATGGCCCGGCTAAGTGCTCACTCGTTGCAGGGGTTCTCACGAGGTAGCTAAATAACATCCTTGACTATAGTTCGACTATGTTTGAGATCGATAAAATAAAAGCCGAAAAAAAACTTTGAAAAAATCTTTTATTTATGTCAATTACAAGTTGGAAAAAGGAATGAAAATGTACGGCGAGGATGTCGTTGAGAGTTTAACTGTCGAGGCGAAAATCCTTTTCGAGTTTGGAAATGGTGACGTTACGCCTCATTTCGAGCGCTCTGCCAGAAAACTCCTCACACATATATATTATAGAAGTCAATAGAAGAAAGTGAGCGATGGTGTACTGTGTGGGAAGGAAAACTCGGCAACATTATCGTGTTTTAATTTAACTTGGGTGCTGCACTTTAATTAGACTTTGGCTGAATGCGACGTCTCTTTCTCTCTCTCTCTCTCTCTCTCTCTCGACGTCGTCAAAGTATAAGAAGCAGTGAGTCCCGTACTCTTTGGCCCCGCCCCACGTCTCTTACTTCATCCCCTCGTTCAATGCACTACAAATATATCTATAGATTATTACTTTCTCACTCCCGTTTTAACTTACACATTTCGCGACAGTGTATATAGGTAGGTACATATCCGTATAAAAGCCTCGGTAGAGGCCAGGATCGCGTTGCTCTCTGCGAAGCGAAATAATTTGCCAGTGCCCTACAATGCGCCAGTTCTCTGTTTCTTCGTTTCTCTTCTCAACTTCCTTTACCTACCCTCGTCGTCGTTCCTCTTCTCTCTTTGGCTTGCCCACGCTCTGGCTTCTCCATCTCCGCGTCATCATTCCACCACCTCGAGATCCTCACTTCTACCAGTTCTTCGTCTCTTACGGTTGCAGAGGTTTCGCGATATAACTCTTTTCTCTTTCTCTCGTTTCCAAACCCAAGCCAGCCCCGAGCCCTCGTCTCCCGCCTCTCAACGCCACTTTCCCCGAAGATACGAAAGCTGTGTTCCTCCATAGTTGAGATCGTACAGTTGCTGCTGTTTCAAGAAGATTTTATATGTATATGTATTTATCGGTATATACATCGCGAAGAAAGTGGTTGGAAGGGCGAAAGTATATACACATATATATATATATATATATATATATATGTATAAAGACACAAAGGAGAGGGGGAAGATGATATTGGAGAAGTAGAAGAAGAACGGGAAGTTTCCGAGGGGGTTTGAAGAGAATGAGAGATCCTCCGATGTACTGCTCTCTCGCGCCCTCGAGTGTTCCGCGTTGTTTGAGATAATGACATTGCTGCCGAAGCGTAGAGAAGATTCGTAAGTCGGTTTTCAATGAATTCACTCCTCTGCTGCCTCGAGACTCCTCCGTCCTCCCTCCTGTCCTATCCTTACCCTCGACTTTACGCTGCGAAACTCTCGAACCTGTTTTAATGAACACGAAAACTGTTGCAAGCTTCTCGTTGTCAATGCGAGACGCAGACTGTAGATTGTTGCAATATATTATCATGACGTATTCTATATGTAGTATGAAACGTTCGTTTTCACTTCTGATTCGCTGAGAGACGGGATCGGGAAGGGATGAGAATATAAATGGACACCCGGTAAAGATGGAACCGCCTATGATTTCCGGTTAGGTGCCAGGCTTTTCTTGTTCATTGACGTTTTATCTATGACGGCTTATAATACCGCGAGACTCGTTCAATGATGTGTGAAAATAGAGGCGAGTGAAACATTACGTTGTTCTGTTTTAGCGTCGAAAATTACAGGTACCGTTCAATTTTATCATTTTTTTCATCCATTCCATAATCGTCTTTCATCCGATATCACTCTCGGTCATCTTTAACAAGGTTTGAACAATAATTACTAATTAATCGTTTATACATGAATCATATAATAGAATAATTAATAATTAATAGTAATTAAAAAATAATGAATTATTGTTTTGCAAAATTAATCGTTTTTTCAGCACGTCGGATTTCCGGATCCCGTCTTATCTAATTCTCGGTATTACCTTCATTTCTTTGATAAATGCCATCTGAGACTTTGTAACGAACTACTTAGTCAACAGCATGGAATAATTATAGTATTTTCGTCACGTACACAAAGATTCGACCCTCATTACTTCCTTCCTCCTAGCCAGAGGTGAAATAAAACAGAGACCAAGTCGACGCCACTCCTTGCGAGTTCGTGAAAATGAAAAGTCTCTTTTGTGCACAGTGGTTAAGAAAAATGTGAGATCTGTATGTATAAAAGGTTGGTAATCGAAGAGCTGGGGGGAGGGTTCGGTGAGAGAGCATTGTGGTCGAGGTAGATACAGATGACTATCGTGGGGTTCGTTGTCGGGCACGCGATAATTGCCAGGAACTGCGGGGGAAATTAAAGCTGCCCTCGATCTTCCTGCACCCTCTGGCCATTGTCATCCTGTAAGAGAGGGCGCTCGTGTATACTGGAGCAGCATCAAGTATTATATGTACGTGGTCTTGGATCCGAGTGAGTCGATGATGGCCATTCGCCTGTATTTATCGTCCGAACCAATCTCCGCTTTCGAATCGATATTCTCCGTTTCGTCGAAGGCCATCAGAGTCTTTTCCTCCGTGTCACTGTGTCACCAGGATATCAGAGGGTGTCGTCAAGACACGATTTTTTCACGAGATATTTCCGTAAGACAAAGTGTGATCATCCTGAGTAAAGATTGTAAAAACATCATGTTTTCTTTATTCGACGTGATGCGTTCGTGAAACGTAGCCTCTAATTTTTCCAAGTTCATTTTTAAGATAAACGTAAAAATTGCCGAATTTTTTCGTAATCGAGTGACAAACGAGAGTGACGATCATTTTTCGTAATTATTAAAGCAAAATTGATGAAAACACTTTCATCGCAATAAAATGAATCATTTGCGATTATTCCCCGATTTATTCCAAGAGATCACCAAACGAGTCACGTAGGTCGCATCGTACGATTCACATGGTGTGCAGTCAACACCCTAGTTTTGGAGAGACCGAAGGGTGCACCGCAAGTAGCCTCTTCAGAATTGCAGCTAAGGGGTGAATTAAAAAAAATGTCCGGCTCATAAATTTCAACTATCGTTCGCTTACCGGGTCACTTGCGTAAAAATAAGGACCTAAGTCCAAGGATGAGCAACGTATACGAGCAAAAAAATACATAAAAAATTATTTATATGGCAAAAGGATTATTCTCACACCTCAGACATAATCTTTTTGAATCATAAAAAAATAGTTTAACCTTTTAAGGACGGGTCTAGTCGATACGTCGATCATCCATGGGATACAAAATATTTGAAGATTTCTTTAGATAATTTTATGCGCTAAATACAAACAAAATAGTGTGAAAATTCCTGGAAGTTTATTTGACCTTGACAAGTGCTATTTCAAGGTTAATTTTTGTTTTGACATTATCAGTTCTGTCGATTTTTTTTTGCATTTGACGTGGTCTTGATTTTGACAAAATAGGCTTAAGAAAGTCATTATTTGAGAAATATTCGAGCAAAAAGACTAATTTCCTCAACTCAGCGTATCAGAAAACACAAATACATCAAATTTGAGGCCAAAATAAAAAAATTAAATTTTCAAGGTCAAGGATGCCTCCAGGACTTTTTTTACGATTTTTTCGTATTCAACGCATAAAATTACGTAGGTAAACACCCTCAAGTCGTTAGACGAAATTTCCAACATAGACCTTTACGTTCCAGACGGGTCTGGTCGAAATATCGACCACTAGTTTGGTCGGGGGCATTCCACGTGAAAAATTCATTCATATTATGCACAAATTTCGTGTAAAATAAAAGATCGATTTCAACGTAAAAATCCCCGTCCTTAAAAGGTTAGATTATATCGTAATGAAATGCTATGATATAAATATGATTTTATAATTAATGTATAACAAGCTTCGAATAATGATTAGGTACTTAATATTTTTAAAATTATATTTGGTCCTTTTTTCGTTCGATCATCTGTCATCCAGTTTCGAAGAGACGATCGACCAGGGTTAAAGACGCGTATCATACACGTTGATTAATGTATTTCAACGTACATATATAGTACGGGATAAACCCAATATAGGATATAAGGTATGTACCGATCCTCAGTAAAGCCACCCCCTTGATGCCCACAGGGTTCGAGGGGTTGGTTTGGACACGCGTATCATTTGTTACGCGCGGCCTACCGCATCTCGTGTCAACCGCCTATCCAGAAAGCTTCGACAACGACATCCCTAACGATCATGAATTTCATGTATACGCGCACGGTAGAGCGTTTCGAATTTTCAGAAGTGCCACACACTTCGCCCTCTCTCTCTGTCTCTTTTTGTCTCTCTGCGGTTCGCATACATGCATATGATTTAAATACGAAATTGAGTGTTTTGTCGTGTGGCATTTGTCGGTGAACGATCATTTTCCTCAGCGCCCCCTTTGTTTTCCATGCGAATGCTCTTATTTCAGTAATAGTTTTCATCGTAATGCGACACTTGTCAAACATGTGTTTATAAGTCGCAATGAACGATTGAAAAATAATTTGTTTTTAATTCTGTATAAATAAAACGTAGAAAACTTATACGGGGCTAGCTGCAAGTTTTGCGATACTTATTCGCACGCGCGCAGAAACAGACACTCGCGCATGCGCGACCACCCACATTCCTAGCTACGCATATATATATATATATATATATATATATATATATATATATATATACACAGGCAGAAGCTATTGAAGAGTTTCCGCTCGGCTGCCTACCTCTGTTTTCAATTTTCTCCCCATGCAGTCGTACAACACACACTAACAGTCTATTTCCCATCTCTTCCTGATGCTGTACCGCGACGATACGTACTTGACAATGTTCCAGCGTCGCCGTTGCCTACATACGTTCACGTACATACGCAAGGAACACCATTCGGCTGGCGGTGTGCGAAGAGACGAATACAGCACGGATGCAATGTGTTTTGCGCGTATATCCCAAACAATGTGTTTCTGTAGCAGCCGTGTCGTTGAGTTGAGACAGAGAGAGAGAGAGAGAGAGAGAGAGAGAGAGAGAGAGAGAGAGAGGGAGAGAGAGAGAGAGAGAGAGAGAGGCAGAGAGAGAAGCAGAGAGAGCCTAGAATGGTATATCTGGCATTTGCACCGGGCTATGTGCGTCATGTACATGAACGCTCGGGTATGGTAATACGAGAGTGAAGTACCATTGCGCAGAACAGCTAAAATGTGTGCATGTGTGTGCCTACGTCTGTATGAGTTGGTTCTATATACTGGAAAACCAGGACCCTCGACTATCTGTCTATGTATATACGCGCATGTATATCGCGCATACATATATAAAGCCATATGTAACCAAAGGTATGTATGTACTTGAAATAGCGGAGCTCTCGGCTTCTGCTGGTTGCGGATAATTCAGGCAATCAGCGTAATGTTGCGGCGCTGAGGACCCTCCAGTTTCCCGCACTATACACAGTATAGCATAGCGGGCGGTACGTATATACCACATTGTACTTGGTAACATTGGTACCCTGCGTATACCCTGCGCACACGGTTGCTGGTGGAGAACGCCGTGAGTTAGCTTGGCAAGCAAGCTCAGGTACCCTTCTGCGTGATGCACGTCTTGGGCTATGGAACGTTCGGTCTAAACAGAATGTCTGCGCTATAGGGTGTCCTGTTCTATGCTGTACTTGTGGGAAACGTTGATACACGTGTACTCGCGCATTAAACTTGTAGAGTTTACCCCGTCCAAAACACGAGAAAACATGATAAGTAATTGTCCAACTTTCGTTACGAGGACCGGAACTCTGAGTTGTTATTAGGATTTATCGTCAGTAGTATTGGGAATAGGGAGCAATTTCTGAAGAGAGAATATTGGATACTCTAGAAAGTTGGAACGATGAAATATCATGAAACTTTTTTGATATCGATGTTGAAAATGTAACAAAATATGAAGTCGAGGAAAAAGTAAGCGCAACCTTTTTGTAATGGGGGAATATCCAATAAGACAGGTGTTTATGGATCTATTTAGGAATCAAATGGAACGAGAAAGGTTCAGTGAAGAATATACAAATAGCTATTGTCAAGCAGGATTTAAGAGGGCTGCTCACCTCGTGTTTAATTATTCGCTGGATTGGTGGCATTCAAGTAAGTCCTCTTGGCCCTTCCTCGTTGTCAATGAGACAACGATCATTGGTCCCTGAGTTTCGGAAAGTATCCATCCGCTTTTTAGCTAGGGAGAGAGAAGAACGCGCGAGACCCTCGTTCATGGGAATTCTTATCGCAAGAAAAGGACGAACAAGTGGCAACAGATTCATCGACATTCTTCCCGAGCTTCGTGCGTCTCCCACCTTGCTAATTTACGTAATGGAGAATCGAGAAAAACAACTGCTCGATGCTGATAGCGTTGGTCCTCGGGTAGGACGAACCAATCGATGATGGAAGGGAGTGATCGAGGACACTCGGAGACGATCATGGTCTTTTCCAAAGCTTCGAGTGTCCCGGGAATCCAATCCCCTCTAGCCGAGAGGAAAAACCCTCGCTCTTCTCCCTCTTCTTACTTCTTCGTTCGCGAGTCTCCTCTTCCTCTTCCTATCGGAAGCAGCTTGGGATGGAAGAAGGAAATCGGTGGGGTACTATTTTCCGTCCCTATCTGGCGCCCGGACTCTCGTTCGTACAATTTTATTCTTTTTTCTTTGGTTTATTTTTCAGGGAACAGAAGGGCATATAGAAGTGAGCCAGAAGGTAGAAAGAAGTCTGTGCCGGGCGATGGTTGGCCACGAGTAGCGCCAAACGGGCAAGCTCTGCCTTTTCAAAAGACTCAAAATTACTTTCTGGATAAGCTGGATTAGGCTCGCTGTCGCTGCCGCACCCTAGATTACGACCCCGCGAGATGACACTCGCCTCTATGCCTTGATATACCATCTCTGCTAATACATGCTGCTGAAGGACATGTACGAAGACACAGTTACACATGTATCTTTTTCGCCACTTTGACAACTTCGAGTTCATCCAAATTTTTAAGAAAACTCGGAATATTTACTTGTTAAGTGTTCAGCGTTCAAATTCGATGAAATGATCGGACGATGGTGGGTTGGGGGATCTAAGGGGAAAAAATAATGTGATAGTGGCGCGAAGCCTTAAATGAAAATGAATTTTCAAAGATTTCTTGTAGAACCGGCATATACCCGAAGAACTTTAGGAGGGTTGCTTTTGTCGAGACGTGTTCAACGCTACCCTTTAAATCGCCCTCGCGTCTTCTCATCCCCTCGTGCAAGCTCGGCTTCTCTCGTTTTTTTTGTTTCTATCTTGGTCGCTCAGCCTGTGCTACTGTGGCCTCTCCGTGTTATATATATCTTCGTCCAACCTCCGCTGGATCCCTTTTTCACCCTCTCTTGTCTTTCTTCGCTGCTCCTACGTCTCTTGCATCCGCGGGTGCGCAACTTCCATCTCCGGACCTCCTCCGGCACACTTCCACCCATACCTCCTCCTCCTCCAACGGGGAATCGGCTAGGCGAAACTCCGAGGGCGAAACCAAGAAGACCAGATTAGAACGGGGGCAACTGATCCCACCCTTTTTCCCCGTTCCACGTCTGCTTCTGTCCATCCTTCTCCACTCGTTTTCATTCCTTCCTCGTCTGTTCGTACTCGCTCGTGATTTTCCTCTCTCTTTCCTACTTTTCTCCACCGACAAAGACGTTTTCTCTCTCACTCCCTTTCGCTCATTCCCTGGACTTTTACAAAGCTACGACTCGGAGATTTCCACTTGGGATTTGCTCGTACCCTTCTCCTTCGCCCCCTCGTTCTTTACTCGCCTATATAGATTTACATACATGTATATACGTCGCTATCTTTGCTTGCGCACGTACTCTTCGTGATGTAAATACATGAGACATGACGTTGAAATGTGTGTACATATCGTGTCTAGGGGCGAACACCTTGAAACAATATGATGCAGATAGAGGATGCGAAAAAATGTCCGACTCGATCGACGAGGGAACGTAAGTCGAACCAGTGGCAGTATGAAAGTTGTTTCGAGTATGAAATTTTTCACAAAAAACATAATTTTTATAGTTCTTCACTATTTCGATCGGAAAATTTGTAATCTGAAATAAATCACGATAAAGTCTAAAGTTTGTGCGATTACGTTTATATAATTCAACATTACGTATATATAATTCAAACGAACGAAAAATAGAAACGGTGAGGAAGTAAACAGAATCAAGATGAATAATCGATCGAACATCGATACGCATGTCGATATCGATTGACGTATTTTACAGTGATGAATTGCGACTAGGTATGTATTTTCTCTCGGACAGACTTTTTTATGCACAATATTTTTTGCTTAACTGAGCAATAGCCAATACATTCTGGTTGAATTATCATTGCCACCGGAATATCCCGAGAGACTCGTTCGATAGTGATAAAAATAACTGAAAAACTGTCCAAACTCCGTTCTCTCATCCATTATTTACATCGTTTAACGGATTTTAGCCCTCGGAGGCAGAGAGGCGAGCATGCTGTTATGGGCTCTCGTGTGTCCATCGCGTGTTTGTGCACGAGTTTGCCCGTGGGTGCATCGGGAGTACGAGGGATGTGCGCAGGTAGTACATTTGAGCCTGGTAAATTGGTGGGCGCCGCAGCCGAGGGCTCTGCCTCTCGATTTTGCGAGACAGTCGAACTACCATAATTGAGTTTTTATGAAGAAAAAAAACACAATGTTTACACACACGACTGAATTTATAGTTATGACAGTAAATTTACAACCGTTACCTAATTTTTCGTTCAAACGACGATTCGTAACTGCACTAAGTAGAAAGTCGGCTTCTGAAAACTTTTTATAAAAAGAAACGATAAAAAAGGAAAACTTATTTTTCTATTAATTCCTTGTGAATAATCATAACAATCGATTCATCCTTGTTTTCAAACATCAACATAAACTTATTCTAATAAATCTGCGTTATAATGGTCGATATTTATGCAAACGGTCGATGCAAGCAGAAGATTCTCGGCGAAAGTTTCGTCCGATTTCCACGATAAGTCGCGAGGTCGCGGGTACACGTATTCGTACATATAGGTACTTGCGACGACCTCAAGGCGGGTGCACAATATAATATGCAGCGAGTAGGTGAATACGCGAACTCGGCATATGTCTGCCGCCATTCCATTGTTTCACCGCATGGCCGCTGTCGCGCTAGGTTCGCGTGTGAGAGGGCTACGTATTATCAGCCGGCGTAATCAAACAGGTCCAGATGACGCACAAGTGGACGATGAGTCGGCGGCAGAGGGCGCTGGGCAATTTATATTTACACCCTGTATATATATATACAGGGTGTAAATATGAATTTGAAGCTTTGCAGTGTGCATTGTGGCCAAACTAAAAAAAATTCATATCTTCTGCAAACTTTCATAACTTTAAACATTTTGTTTTATATCGTCGTGATTCTTTCCTCGATATTCTAAAACAAATTTCGTCGGCAACCTCCGAAAACGTTTTCTCCACTTGCCACGACCGCAAATATATTTATGTATGGTTTGATATAGAGATGCGCATATTTATCGAAATATGTGTGTAATACCATCGGACATGTTGTTTTACACGTACAGACGGTAGGTATAAACTGTGGAACGGACGGAAATGTGAGAAGAGCAAGAGAAGGAAGTTCGCGGGGGCGATAGCGATATAGTAGAGGAGGGCGAAGGGTGGAGAGAGAGGTTGGCGGAAGCAGAGAGGAAAGGAGATGGAGAGGAGTTGCCCTCCGATTGGTCCATACGCCACGGGACCCCAACCTCTTCGGGCACGCACATAACGCGGCCAGATCGATACGCACACTGCCCAAGCCCGCTTTTGCTCTCTTCTCTCTCTCTCTCGCTCTCTCACTCTCTCATTCTCTCTCTCTCTCGCTCTCCCCCATTTTTCTCTCTCGTTCCACGTTTTCTTCTTTCCTTCGTTACTTCAAAATTTCTCTGTATAAAAAAACGGGTATTCCTGATAGCTTGAATATTATCCCACGTTAAAAACTTGTTTGACACGCCATTTCTTTTTTCTTCTTCGGTTCTATCCTCACTTTATCAGATTCGTCAATTGAACGATCATAAAGTTATCGTTTGGCCGTCATATTTTCCATTTATTCTATTTATTGTCCAAGAAGTCGCTGTTCGAAAACCCAAAGACATAAAAATCCGCGTCTCTTGCTCTCTTTAGATTTTTCATGATCCGCGAGTCTCACACGGGGATATCGAGAGACACGCATCAGTTCTCGGCACAAAGAATCCCAGAATATACTTATATGTCATTGTACAGACGAAGGAACGCGTCCAAAAAACGATTTTTCACGATGCCCACTGCGAGAGGATTGTCCCTTGGTAAGTCCGACATCGCCCGAGAAAAAGTAATCCAATTGAGCGAGAACGAAATCTCTTCGTCACAATGCCGACGAAGTATGAAGCTTTCTTACACACACACATACACACATATACATATGTATGTGTGTGTATGCTGGACGAAAGGTTGAACGACTATATCGTTTAATCGCTATAAAGGTCTAACGAGAATGTAATAAGAAAGAGAGAGAGAGAGAGAGAGAGAAGTATATGATACAGAAATAAAAACGGCGCGGAAGAAAAATCAAAATAGAAACGTTAAAGTCACACAGACCGCCCGCGGGTGCAGCTACGCTCCCTATTTCGGCGTTTGGTTAACCAATGAAAGCAATGAATACGAACAATAAAGTTCGATATTAGCGCAATATCGGTACGACAAAAAGTTGTCAATTCATCTATTCTCGTGGTCGTGGACGACTTTTTGTTTTCGGATTAATAAACGCTGCTGGCTGACTGACGAGACTATTATCTCATGCGGAGAAAGGCCACAATCTTCCCGCATTTCGACAGTCAAACGTCACGTTTATTCGCAGATTACCACGGCTGCTTAGTACGGATATTGTATACTCTGAGATATAATACTCTTAATTGATACATTGTGAACTGCTACTGGATATTATTGTCGTTCACTAACGAGACGTCGCACTGTCAACGATTAATTTAATACGCATGATACCCCCGTATACGTACTTATCATTTTCCCACCCCTTTGGAGATTACGATTATCTTATTACCTCGGTGGTTCGTGTGATGTTATTATTTCTTACTCATTCACGAATGTAAATTAACCAATTTTCAATCTTTATAGGCAGTCGAAATCTCAACTTCGCGGAACAATCTTTTTTTATCGAATTTTCAACCCAAAAGTGCACAGAAATATCTAAACGACATGTGATTTTATATTATTTGAAAGAAAAAAGAAATCCACGCTTCACTTATATTCTTCGTGAACTTCTGTAAAAATTGATGAAAGGCTTGAGATTTTATATAATTAAATGTTCGTCGAATTTTAATTTTTCCAAAACGTGTTGTGTCGGCTGCAACGTAGGAATGAAACTAGTCTTCATCGTGGAATAAAATCTGCTCGAGCGTTGATTGGTAGGACGAAGAATTATTTTTCATAAACCCAACTTTGATGTTTACGTTGATTTTGTTGTTTCGAACCGACTGCCACATGACTGGGAGATTTACGAGCGAACGTACTCTTATACGACTGTCACGACCATTAAGAACTCAGCCTCAGAGAAAGCGCTGGCATATCCGAAAAACGGCGAAGAAGTAGACTGGCGTCTGATCTGTATCGTCGAAAAAAAAACGTCAAGTCCCTTAAAAACCGAGGGCGAGAGCAGTTTCCGGAACACGCTCGATATGTGCACCCCGAAGCGTGGAACAGGAAATGTGGATCTCAGTTGCGAAGTGGTGCATATGATTTTTCGCTTGCTCAAGCGACGACGACGATGGCATATGAATTCTAGGATGAAATGAGTGAGAGGGAAGAAGGGTAGAAAAAGTTTTTACCCACTTGAGTTGCCAACAAGTGTGTATGTGTGCTTAGGGGTTGAAAAAAGCCCTTCTACGGGGGATAATATCGATCCGAGTATTATCAGGGATGCATAAAAGAGACTATAGTTAAAATATGGCCACTCGGTGTCGCAGCCTCGATCACTCCAAGTTTTGCAACATTTAACATTGAAGAAGAAAAAGTTGCTCGGTTAACTCGTATCAATATTAACGATCCAATTTGTATCGAATTTAAGAAAAATGATATTCTAACGTAATGAATAATTCTTTAATCCCGTGTCGTATATCGATGGATGCAAATACCACAAATTAGTTAAAGTTTTCTCCGTTTCGTCGAGAATACAAAATACAAATATGGAGATGAAAAATAATAATAATGATGATGAACGAGGTTCGCTAAAAGGGAACACGTATTTTAATAGAAAAAGATCGCTCCCAGTATTTGTCCACGTGATGGAATCCATGATGACGTAATTTTTTTTCGACCCGCCAGAGACGAACGAATATCGCATAATTAGCATGAGAATAATGGGCGAGGCAGCTTTCTTAATCAAACTTTTAAATGGGTTTTTCACAAGCATTTTGTACGACGGGGCGAATAGGAAGGAGGTTACAGGTCGATGGTCTTGGTGGTTGGTCGAGAGATTGGAAACGAGAAGGGAAGGGGCGAAAATATATGCCAATGGTGAGTTCTCTCGTCACGAGTTTTTTTTTTTTTTTTTTTACATTTTTTAAAGAAATGTGAAATGCTAATCGGCTAATATTAGCGCCTTATCCAGCCTCTCGGAGATGTTGAAGCGGAACCATTGAAATTCTCAACGAAACCAGAACTTTTTTCCAACTTTTGCTCTTTCTCTCTTGGATATTGCTTTCGTTCTTGAATTAAGTAATAATTAATATCATCTCGCCTCTTCATTAACGATAAAAATTAATCAATACGACGGAAATGAACAAACGGGGGTAAAAGAGCAACGGAAGTAGAAAGGTCTTTCGGGATATGAATATTATAAATGGAAATATCGCTCGGATTATATCTCGTCCGAAAAATTTCGATTGTCATTAAAATCATATAAAATAACCTATGATATTAATATTAATAATACATGCATAGAATTATCCGAATATAATATACAATCGTAAAAAATGACGAATTATATTACGAAAACATATCAATTTCATTCTCGTTGATTCCAAAACGCATATTTGGTTGCAGTTTTGCGGGGTTTCATAGTTGGTCGAGTGACGGGGTGGAAATGAAGGAATGTAGGGTTCGGGCATCGTGGGCTCGTTAATTCGTCGTATGAATAATAAACGCGAGTATCGTAGATATACCGCTATGTGACCATTGCGAACTTTCCTCGCCAAAGAGAGAGAGAAGGGACACACACACGGTTACGCTATAATTCGCTTGTCATTCGATTCTCCACGCTTCGCTTGCCTGTCTGTCTGCCCGGGCAACTACGGGAGAGCTTCTCTCTCGCTCTCTCTCTCTCCCTATATACATATATATATATATATATATCTTCCTCTCTCGGTTGGCGAACGAGCTAGCGAATGAAAAGCTCTACGAGCTCTCGTGGAGCTGGAGCGGCAGCAGCAGCAGAGCAACCCCTTTCGGGCTCTTGTGATTTTCCCAGTTCGATGGAAATGCGTTTTCGACCCGCACGAAAATGCAATAATATATATATATATATATAGCTCGTGGAATGAGCCATGTATGTATGTATGTCCATACATGGCTCGTTGCACGATTAACCACGACGTCATCGAGCCCAAAAAATGTTATTCGTCCATCCTTTTCCCATCTTATCCGACGCCATAAGTAAATATAATTTCGAAGGTTTAAGTCTTTTAAATCTGTCGGTTTTCGAGAAAATCGAGATACGACATTTCGACCAATAACTTAAAGCGTAATATTCAGCCACTCTTCCCTTGTACTTATAAGTTGAATTTTTCGCCGGGGAAGAGTTTATGAATGTCTATTTTTATGTTAATAACAGAATAGATAAATGTGAACATTGATGTAGCCACGTTAATTTTGCTATATACGAAAATAATTTCACTTAAACTTTCGCTTAAACTTTGTAGTAACGTTTGTTTTTGTGACATAAAATAAGGTGTGAAAATTACAAAAGAATGATACATTTCATGTCGAATGCCTCGATGGTTAATGGCGGAATGAGCTATATATATTGTATACCTCATTCCTCATCGCGGTAATATACTGCCGAGGGAATATATATGTATATTGTATATGCACTATTATGTATATATACGTGCGTATGTACATAGGCGAACGAGAGAGGATTGCGCGGTAGGCGCCTCAGTGAAATTCAATTTGATTGAAATTCGGTTCCCGGGTATTACCGAATTTCCACCGGATTCACTTGCTTTCTCGCTGTGCGCTGCTTGATCCCCTACGCACACGAACGGTGAATACTCGCATCCCCTGTAGGCCATCGAAGCGAAATTAGTGGCAAACGAGAGAAATACGACAATCGCTGATGGACCACGAATATACGTATTATTTAATATATATTATATACATTGAGACAAACGTTTTTGCGAGATATGCTCTGTTCTCAGGCCCTATCGAAGCTTGAGAAAGAGGGAATTTACTCTACTATGCTCCTCTTCACCTGTCGCTGTCGCTTTATTTTATTTCACTAAACGGGAAATTTCACTCTTCAAGTGTCGATTAGTTCGATTAATGATGATTTATTCTCAACAATATTCAATCATCGACAAAGTCGAAGGAGGCTCTCGTAAGGATCAAAAGTAAAAGTAGACTCGAAGGCAGGCCATCGGTCGATTATGGTGTAAAAAAAACGAGTTTATTAACTTAAAATAATTTATATTTATTCCTTCGACGAACCGTCGAGGTTGTACAATGTCGTTTGATCGTTGGACAAATGTCATATCACTCGAACTCGAACAAAATACGCGCCAGAAATTCAATCGATCGGTACGTTTGCCGAACTGTTTCTTACCTGCTAATTTTCTTTCTTGATTTATTATAAGGCTATTTTCATTTCTCCATCATTAAGATTTGGGGCAGAATGTGCATTTGATTTGATTTTTTGATTTCCCTCATAACGTCTACCCAGGGATCTCGAAAGGATAACGGTCTCCTTTCCTAAAAGTGCCTAAAAATCTACGATATAAAATTTATAAACTTTATTTACGGTAATTTTCCAAAAACGCATAACTTTCAATATACCTATATCATAGTGCCAAGAATTACAAAAAAAAAAGTCGCAATTATCGACGCTGTAACTTTTAACATCCAGTTTCGTTTCTTGATGCCACAGTAACGAGGATATTGCGTAAGTACGCACGAACGCAGTACGCATCGTAAAACATTGCCATATTGCGCACTTTATATATGTGGCACCTGAGAAACCACGAGAAAAGAATAATATTTTCGTGACGAGACGCTGCAGGCGTCGCCAGACGTCGCTGACACATAGATACACACATTTATATATATATATGCTATATATAAGTTTCGTCGCCGTGGTCGCAGCCTCGGAATACCATTAGCCGGATAATGGTACGGCAATTAACGGTGTGGCGTGCATAAATCTTCGCGTGAAAGGAACAGGATGCCCCGTATTTAAATAAATAAGTGGCGTGCATTGTCCCCCTCCCCCGTTCTCCCGCCCCACCCCCTTCTCGCCACCGACCCACCCCCTTCCTCTTCAGGAAGAGTCCACAGAGAGCAGAATGTCGCGGCGCAACAAGCGCAGAAGCTCTCTCGGACAGGCGTCGTATCGTCTCGTCGTCCATGGCGATGTATGCGCGCCCCCGAGGTGTCGTCTTTTCTTAGGTTTATACGGCTTTTTTTTCGTTTTTTTTTTTTTTTTCATTTTTTCTTCTTCTCTTTTACTATATATTTCTGATGCCGTAGCTTCCGTTGCCATCACGTACACACCAGTTGCGAAGGAGAAAAAAAATGCTAATCAGTCCTCCGAGGGATACGAAAGGGAGTCTTACGTATATATATATATATATATATATATATATATATATATATATATATATATAACACGTATATATATGTAGATGTGTTCTGTGTGTGTGATATATGTATGTGACATAGATACGTGGCTGCGCGTGCATGTGTAAGTTTGAGAAACGCGAGAGGACGAAACGACGACTCGACGAAGACTCGAAGACAATATAGTCAAACTCAATGACATACCTATGTTATATATCGAAGAAGTTCGTAAAAAAAATTCTCTCGGTTTTTAAAACGAGGACAAATTTCTTGTCAGTGGGAAAAACTCGGGCGAACGACAAGTGTGCCGAACTTTCGGCGACTCCGGTTGGATTCCAAGAAATAGAATACCGATGGCGTAAATAAAAAATTACCATTTTTGTACGACGTTTCGAGAGGTAAAAGATAAAACGGTGAAAGTTTTTTTTTTCGTTTTTACTAATTGAATCGCGAAAGACCAACGATCAAGCTCCGCAATAATTTCACTTACATATAAATACATGAATATAAAAAATGTTCATGAATTTAGCAATAAATCACGAGTTTTATCTCTCGTGCGATACGTTTCTTCTCTTTTCTCGCAGTTAAAGAGTTCAAACAGGGGATGCGCGTTTGTTTTTTGTTCGCAGCATCCACGCAAACAATAAAAGTAACAATAATCAAAGCATATTTTTCGGTATATTCTCTTTCAGTCTATCGCATTATTTTTCGTTTCACCCTCGTGATTCTTGACTCATCTCTGTCCATGGAGATCTTCTCCATATACAATATATATATATATATATACATATATGTATTGACTTCATACCACAGTGAAGCGCTGAGAGTGACGCGTGGCTGCACACACAGCACATATCCCCGACGGTGGCCACATCCTCGCGCATCGTCGACCCTCCTGAACGGACGTGAGTGTGAGAGAGAGAGAGAGAGAGAGAGAGAGATAGCGCGAGAAAGGGGACGAGAGAGAGAGAGCGAGAGAGAGAGAGAGTGGAGAACCGTCCGAAGTTGGCGTGTGTAACACGCCAGGCAGGGATTGCGTTGCGTTGCGTCGCGACGCCTGTATATATGTATAATGCTCGCGGGGTCGCTGTGTGTGCAATCTATCGAAAGATATTCATGGGGTTGATGCCGGACGACGCGTTGCTGTGCTCTCTCTCTCTCTCTCTCTCACCCTCTCTCTCGTTGTTCTCCGCTCGGTCCCCATCAACCATAACCGTCGCGTCACGAATGTCTTATTGATTGCACACCCTCCACCTCCTGTAGATATATACTCAGACATACATATATATATATATATATATATATTTGTGTGTGTGTGTGTGTGTGTGTGTGTGTGTGTGTGTATAGGAAAGGACGTGACGATGAAGACCGATGTGAGTCGCGATGACAGTCCTTACCCCTCAAGGATATGTATCTTTAAGTTTACTCCAGCACATCCCCACTTTTTTTATGAAAAAACAATGGTTTTTCAATAGAACGAATCAGTTATCTACCCAGTCACTTCCACTTATGTATTTACAGATTCTTTCTTGATTGTATATAAATAATTGGTTCGAGTAGGTCGCATCACGAATAAATGGCTAATTGATGTTGGTCTTCGATTCGTGTTTACCTAGTTTAATTCGTCAAAGAAAAAAATGGCGGGAAAAATGGTTGGGTAACAAGTTCGATACCCTTTGACGTTCGTATATAGTCACCCACGTTCAACGAAACTCGATGGCGTTCTTTTTTCTCTATACTGGGGAACTTCCATTTATCAGGATTTTGTGAGCTTGACCGATGAACCAAGTACCTACGTTTCACTCGTTCGCGATTGAAAGAGAAATGGGTTTTCTCTAAATCCATCGTTAAGCATTCGCTGTTTTATATTCCATGCTTTTTTGTATACGACCGTGCTTTTCTTTTATTCAGCGCAAGGATTTTTATGCACTTTGCGTAGGAAAAAGTATTAAGCGGATTACGATAGACGCGGGGATTTCCTTCGCGCTCGCTCGTTACGAAAATCGAGCGTTTCGAAAATCTCTTCTGTTTCAGGTTGATTTATTTCTTTTCTTTTTCATGTTTACAAAAGTTATCTACTCGAGATAAGTTGTCCGAAATTTTATGCGAAAATACTTTTGTTCGTATTCCCCGTGATTTATTTTACAACCAATCGCGTTGTTTAATTTCTTTTTGATTTTTTAAATCTTTTTGTTTTATGTTACATCACACGTATGCATAAATACGCAAAGACATCTGTCCGGAAATTATGTCTAAATACAATTTTTCAACGTTTTAGAACAACAGAGATTGTCGAAAGATTCTTATAATTCTTGAATACTGTGATAATATAATTAGCTTACGGGTTATCCATATATCGAGCAAATGTCCGGATACCGGCAATCGGTAATCAATGATAATGGCCAACCAAATCTCCTCGATCCTCATTGTCATCGTCATCATCATTATCATCTTGAACCTCGTCATCATTATCGCGCCTCATCATCGCGCACCATCGACCGTAACAATAATCGTTATCTCCGTCCTGTATCGTTTCCTACACATATCCCAACCGTAACAGTTATCTTCATATTCGAGAACTGTTGGAGCATGGGTTATGTACGTGTTACCATATAGTCGGCAGATAGGTATCCTGCAAATTGCATACCATACTCTCTCTCTCTCTCTCTCGCTCTCTTTTGCGTTGTAATTAATCGATGATTATACAGTTACAATAAAATAATTAATAATTAAGCAAACAATAAATTATTATTATTGTTTCTCAATATCCTTTTATCAATGTCTACGTTAATGACAATGATAATACGAAAAATAATCGATCATCATTATAAGTGAATAATTATTTACGCAAGTATTTTAATATTTGATTCATTATCAACATGTTAAGTACCACGCCGGCCTCTACGGATCAGCGCTCAAGTTTTTGTTTACACTACGGTGTCGCGATGGTCTCTGCCTACCGAGGATTAACGTTTCAATCTAATATTTTATCGACAAGACACGTAATGTATTAAAACAAATGGAACAGAGATGGGGATTTACAAGTATAACATAAAATAACAAGCGTTTGAGTTAAATTTTTCAACATTATTTTCCGCTCGTAATCACATGATTTTATTAAATTTAGAAATCTTCGATGCAGTATCTTTTCGTTAGTCGTCTCGACATTCGTTCCTCGTTATCTTTTGCTCACACTTTAGTTTACATGCGCGCGAGCCTCTTCAATTGCCCGGATGGTATTGTGTGGCGTGAACGGAAAGTGAAGCAAAATAAGCTCGAAATTTATCGTGTTAATTTATAATTATTCCAAATTTTTCTTTTTCTTTCTGTAAGTTGAAAATGTAATTTTTTTATTTTCCACAACCATTTGCTATAATTTATCATTTCCGCGCTTCTTCGCCTTTATAAGTTTAGGATTTATAATACATGAGGTGATAAACGTTCGCTACGGCGACGTCACATCCAGCAGGATATTCAGTATAACACTGGCGTCTCATTGTGACCTACTTGACTTTGTTATTCGGTGGTCTCTCTGCGTATAATATGTATATATATGTATATACATGGTGTCTCAAAAATACTGGAAGCCCTGAATAACTTGGCGGGATTATATTCTCGAGAAAAACGTTAAATAGAAAAGGTGTCAGGCTTGTGAAGTCGGACTTTATACCATGATCTTGAACTTGGTTTTAAAATTCGCCTTCAAGGTCAAACCTAGCTCAAATTCGGTTTTTAAATGTACATTTGTTGACAAGGAATCAAATTTGATAAAAATAATCTAATTTTTCATGGAGTTTGATTCATTGTCAACAAAAATATAATTTTTTTATTATTAATAGTTTTTGAAAATATTACTTAATTACTGATAACTTCTAAATAAAATACCTTACAAAAGAAGAGTCTTGGAAAAAAGGACAAATATAAATTGTATTTATTTTTCAACAAGGAATTTAAAGCTATGATACAAAAATAGAGCTTCCTATTTAAAATAGTGAAGTTGATCCAGATTTGACCCTGAAGGCTAATTTCAAGGTCAAGGTGAAGATCATGTTAAAGTCCACTTTCTCAAGTTTGATCACTATTCCATTTAATATTTTTAACAACAACATAATTCTGCCAAGATATTCAGGAGTTCCGGGATTTTTGTGACACCTTGTATAACGAGAGAGAGAGAGAAAGATCATTTGGACAGTAGTCAGCGATGAGAATAAGAGAAGGTGGAAAACCCCGACGAAACTTCATTGTTTTTTTTAACCCAACATTCCTTGATTGGTCAATTGTTCGTTTTGTCGTTTAAATAACCGCGAAATATCTCAAAAGCGTGCTCTTTTCTTCCGACACCCCCAGAGTGTCGGTTGAGCGCAATGAGAGAATGGCGAAAGGAAAAGGGCAGTTAGCCTTTCTCTTTCCACAGTTGTATTTCTTGTTTTTCTATTGTTGAGCCATTTAATATCATTAGGGTAGGTTACGATCGACTCTCAGTCTCAGGCTTTCCACTTCAGGTCTAGTAGGATAGTTCGTAGCTTTGAAATTCGATGAGAATACCTATATATATATATACAATACATAGTGTTATAATAGCGTATACGTCGATAAAAGCCGCTTGCTACGGATGCTCCGATAACTTGGTCATGAATCAACAAAGCGAAACAAGCAAATTCGCCGACTGGAGAAAGGTAGAGGGGATAAGCACGACGATCGAGGCGTTCATGGTAGCAAAAAAGTTCAGAAGCGAAGTACAGAAGCGTCTGCTATTATTGTAAATACTGTCATATACATATGGTAAAACTGAAAGGAAAAAATGACATTTAAGTTATATTAAAATCAAGTTTTTATTATGACCAATTGAAAATTATGAAACTATAAAAACATTGATATATTGTTTAAGTTTTCATTTGATAAGTATATGAAATTTAATAAGTACAGAAGAAAACTTTACTTACCTTCAGTTTTGTACTTCCTCCGTATTTACAAATAATTATTGTAAATAATTTTGTAAATGCATAAACTTTTATTTTAAGTCTCCTACAAGCTGACGTTTTTCAAATGTCATCCGTCCTTCGCCTCGGACCGCTTTCGCCACGAGAGGCGCTAGATGTTCCGCCATAAGTGAATAGGCACCCATACGTACACGCACGAAGCTGACTGCATAAACCTCATGCGATTATGACAATGCTCGTATGGATATTCTTCGAGCTATTTAAAAGTCATGATGCTTTGACTTGCCGCAATTTCTCAGAATTTAGCCAAAGTACCGGGGTTAATTAATAATTATCCTCTCATTTGGAAACAAATGTCTAGCTCGGAACCAAAAATCCTAATAAATCTTATGATCGTTATGAGCAGAAAGAAACGAGTAAAAAAGAAGAATGTTGTAAAAAAATACGAGCTAAAAGCCGTATTACGCGTATATATCGTCGAGGATGGCTAGGGGATTATTTTAGGGGGTTGATATGCTCCCGTAACGACGGAGAAACGTTCTCTCCCTCTCCCTCTCGGTATCCTCGTATTCGTCGTCGTCGTGTTGCTAATCCAACGCATATAGTTTATACGTCATTAAACCGAGGGAGTTTTGAGGAACGGGGGTGTTATTTGGCCGTAGGAGGGGTCGCGCGCGAGGAATCCGCGGACGTCACGACGTATATTGGCGCATGCTGTGCCTCCGGGGCGCGGTTTCGGTGTGTCTCCTCGTACGTGTAGGTTTATCCACGTGTAGAACGAAAGGGTCGTTGCAACCCTCCCGGTCGCTGTCACGTCGAATCATCCCCCTACCCCATGGAGATATGACAGTCGAGTTCCGGAGCCTCGTGTCGAGCGTGGCCAAGCATTTTTCTCCAATCCTCTCGACCGAGACCCCAATTCCCTTACGACGAAATCGAGATTAAATGCCTCGAGAATGCCGAGACCGAGAAGAACGTAAAAGAACCGAGACAGAGAGGGAAAACCGGGCTGAACAGGAAGAGAGGAAAAAGGGAGAAAAGTCTCTGGATTCCTCCATCGATATATTTCGATTCATTAACAGTCGAATATCTATCTTGAGCTGATCCGATACGAGAAAAGTCGGCCAATGCGTATTAATTCCATTGCCATATTCATCAAGTACCTTCTATCATTTGCAATTTCTTTTAATAACAATCATATTATCAATATCGCATCATTATCGTTAAATATTATTGCGATACAATTATTCTAAATGATTAGGACAATATAATTACGGTGCTACCAATTGATATGAACATAAATATCGACAAAGATCTCGAACTGTTCTCATTACTTGACAACTGGGGCATCCATATAACAGTTTTAAGAGTCGTGGGATGTTAGCAGAAAGCAGCAACGCTTGATGCTGGGTAACGGGGATTGGTGGAGGTCGTACAAGGTGGTACGAAGAAAGCGAGCCAAAGACACAGAACGTGGCGAGGGGGAGGGTACGGGGGTAGGTTGGGCGGTGGACGAGGACAGCTTCGTGCAAAGGGCATCATTCTAATTGCCCCGGACTTCCTTTCATCCCCTTTGTGAGACTCGGCTCCCGTTGGGAGGCGGCGGGGCGCTCTTCCTCTTTTCCACCCCTACGAGCAAGGCGCTGTCCTGCTCGACGCGTTCCCTCTCTCTCTCTCTCTCTCTCTCTCTGTCTCCTAAGTCATTTCTGCGATTAATTTTTCCTTCCAATTTGCACGCGGCAGTATAATTAAGAGGGGGGCGGAGGGTGTGGGTGGATAGCGGTGGCGATACGGACGCCTCGGTACATCATCCGAGACCGAGAGAGCCACGGAAGAGTCTCTGAATTTCCATTCTCTCTCTCTCTCTCTCTCTCTCTCTCTCTCTCTCTCTCTCTCTCTCTCTCTCTCTCTCTCTCTCTCTCTCTCTATCTGAAATTCAACGTTTCCTTTGAAACAATGGCGGCCTCCCGGCCTGTATTCACCGGTTTTAGCGAGCGCGCTTGTGGACAAAGTCGAGAACAGAGAAGAGAGCGATAGCTATCTCCGGTTCAGTTTTGTTACTGGTTCTTCGGTACCTCCTTATGATTCTCGCATTTCTTATCTTTTTTTTCATTCATAAATAATATTTTTAGCGTAATTATTTATTTATTGGATTCCTTTCTAATTACATTATTCTGTTGTGTTAAATGTTATATCTTGTTTGGAAGATAGGACTTCGAGAAGATGGTGCAGTTGCGAATGATCTATAGGTACGAGTTGTCAAATTGAAGATATGTATGAAAATGTGGAGATTTTTGATGGCACGGCGTATACGCCAGATTTGCGTTTTAGCCATAACGCGAATAGTAAAAAAAAAACACTGTCTCTTTAGGTCATGCATCGCAACTAATAGACAGTAGTATCAAAATGGTCCTTTTGTATCTTCAAGATATTGAAGATAAAAAAGGACATGTGTTTACATAGTTCATTTGTGACGAGAAAAGAAAATTTAATTCAAGACCTAGGCATATCTGTAGAGATATTTCAGCAAGGGGATAGACGGTGTAGTGGAATCACCGAGGTGAAAAAAATATTGGAAGACGAAAGAGAGAGAGAGAGAGAGAGAGAGAGAGAGAGAGAGAGAGAGAGAGAGAGAGAGAGAGAGAGAGAGAGAGCGAGGGAGGGAGGGAGGACAGTGGGAGTGTCGAAGAAAAGGGGTAAATCAACCCTTGTGCTAAAATGAGTGCGAGAGAGTGAAAATAACGAGAGATAAAGTAAAACGTGCGAGTGTGATATATATAGTAAAAGTCACAAGAGGGGGAGTGAGAGTGTGAGAGAGAGAGAGAGAGAGAGAGAAGCGGGAACGAGAGCATAGTGGCCTCCCTTCGAGGTGTTTAATAAAGATAATGCCCGAGATAGGGTGGTTTCAGAAAGGTGGAGTAGGGGGTGAAGGGCACCGGCAAAGGGGTAGGTACGAGGCAGTGGGAGATTTGAGGGGGTCGAGGAAAAAGTGGATGGAAAGGCGGAATACGTCGGGGTCGAGACTTCGCTCATTCAGCCACTCGCTCGTTCGTGAGTTCTTCCTCGTGAATGCCCTGAATGCCTTTCTGTGTGAGCACTTTCCCTCTTTCCTTCCATATACACTCCGTTGGCTCCCACCGACCAAATTCATCCCCGATGCTCATCAAGCATAGCGTGTAACGTACAAAGTAATTTTTGCAACAAAATAATTGGACGAAAAGAAACATGATTTTCGTCCATGAATTATTTTCTTGACTCCGTAACTAATGATTGGTTGGTAATTAAAATTATTCGTAATTAATTTTTCTCTTCTAGCCATTGTTCGAAAAATAAAAATAATATCGTATTTCGAGGACCAAATAAGTATTTTCTGTGATAAGAATTATTCACATTCGTCGATATGAAACATTCCGATCGTTAGTCTACCAAAAATCTACACGTTATCACCGAAATCTGTACAAGCACGATGATGTCGAAAATCGGTCGGCGCTTATCTGAACTGTTATCTGAACTCTCTCGTTGCTCTCCTATGACTCTCATCTCGGTGGAATGTATGGCCTCTCGCGCTACCCTTCAACTTCCGGTGTGCATCGAGACCCGCAAGTCCGTCAGAAGAGCACAGCAATAATAGACACCACAATGAAGAGAGTGGAAGAGCGAGAGAAAGCGAGTCAGCTCGAAGCTTTTCAGTATAATATACACATCCTGGTAAAGAGGGCGCATCAGAGAGGGCATAGCAGACAGCGAGAGGATGGATTCACGACAGAGGCAACTCGTAAAATCGACGGCAAAACGGTAACATCGGTACAGACTCTCCTGGAGGTTGCTGAAGAGAGAAAGAGAGAGAGAGAGAGAGAGAGAGAGAAAGCCGACAAGGATAGAGCGGGCTCATCAACTAATGGCCCGAACCGGAACCAAACTATACCCGTCTGTGCGAATTCAACTACGACCCGGTTGAGGTTGTAATGCTGCTGAACCTTCAGCCTATACCTTATTTCTACGCTTACTGTACAAATGCAACTCGGATGAGAAAATACTATCAAAAATCATTCGTCAATCAAATAGACTCGAACCGCTCTTATTAGAAATAATGATTATGAAAAAGATACAATAAAAACAATGAAATATGTTAACAATTGCAGTAACTTTTGGCTAATATAAAATATTAATTTGATTAGAAGAATGATTTGGTGATAATTATAATGCCTAATCTGTCGTATTTAATGTTTTCTCATTTTTGTTGTTGTTTTGGTTGCAAACGATGCACCCGGTTGTCCCACGAAGATTTGCCTTTACTCTCTGTGTACCTGTGTTTCTGTCATTCGCTCCTTCTCTCTTTCTCCAAATGCGACAAACGCGCTCTTTTATGTCGTCGCTTCTTTTCTTCGCTCCTATTTTCCATGCACCATCACCGGAACACTCTTTGCTCGCTCTCTCACTTTCATTCACTTCGACATTCACGAAAGGGCTCGCAATATAACAGAAAACATGTTTTACCAAGTGGACTGAACACTATGATTATTATTATTTAGTTGACCCTTTTTTGGCTCTTGGAGAAAGCTTTATTGTGTCTTTATTAGAGTACTTCAAATATCTCCAAAAAAGTCAGAGTATTATATTCAAAATAAATCTCTGGGAAAAATTATCTAGGTATACTTGGTTCAAGTGCATTTTAGTCAGAACGTAGTTGTTTGGGGGAGACGAGGATGTGCTTAAAGTAGGTATATTTAAGATGCCTTAGGGATATATTTGCGAAATGTTGGTAGTGTATTTTCATGAAGGAAAATTTTTAATTATCGTGCGCCGATTTACAAAATGTCTAAAGGCTTTAAATGTCTTAAATGTCTAAAGTTGCTTAGTGTGGCGTTAAGTGTCCATCTTTGGCATGTTCTAGGTGCGTCCTTGGGCCGGGCCCTTCGTGTACAGCCAGCGTGTTTTTGATGTGTCCTTGGCGAGCCCCTACTCCATCTTATGCGCATCCTGGGCGCATCTCCAATGGTCACTTAGTAAATTCTGATATTAAACTTAAGGGAGATTGACAAAGTCGATCGGTCAAACTTCAATGTGCTTTTTAATTTTGTTCTTTTTTTTTTGTTTTATAATATTATCATTATATTTCTTGCTTTAGTTACTCCTAATTTTTGCTTCAATCATGTCGAGTGTTACGTCAATCGTTGCCAGCTAATTCCTATCTCTTTTTCTGTAAATCTGTCTTTTTATACGTCTTTCTCTCGTTTACCCTCTCGCTCAGTTATCGTCACGTGGTTAACTTCAACAGATCGAGATAAAAAAATAGACGCTTCCGCAAAGCTTAATACAGTACGAATGCCTCGTGCTAGTCGCGTGACAAGTTGATCCACCGTCGTTGATGGGACTTACCTCGCTTCTTCGTCGACACCCTCAAAAACCTCATCCTCTCTTTCTCCCTCTTTTTCTTACCCCCATCTGCAAGCGTATTCGAATGAATATAAAGGGCGACGAAAGAAGCAAGGAAGAAAGAAGTGGATGAATAACAACACTACAGTTACACTACGTATCATCATAATCATACGAGAAAAAAAATGGAGTTTCTATTAAAGATCGCAAAAAGACAAAATTGGTGATTGCGAAAATATTAATGTACCTCAGTAAAATTAACAGTGCTTTGCAATAACTATACTTTAATAATGAATTATAAGTAATGTTTGACATAGAATACATTTTGAAAATAACTATTTTTATTTACTTACAATTGAAAAATAATTTATAATCATTTTTTTTTTCTTCACAAGAGGCAAACTGTCCGTTGTTGGACGACAGTGGACGGACAAAAAGATTCGCGTATAAATCTACGCTCATCCCCCATTCCTCGAAATCTCTCTGTAAAGCCACCCCGAGAGCATTTCGACGAATGTTCATGAATATTGAACGTTTTCATTCTTTGGATGACAGATAGAGGGAGAAAGAGAGATAGAGGGAGAAAGAGAGAGACAGAGAGCGAGAGAATCGTTGTAACTCGGTGACGAAAGCCAATACGCAACATCCCCTTCATACAGTTGCTCTCTTCGATGCCGAAATATGCTCTATCGCGCTTTCTCTCCCTCTCTCTTCCTCTTTCTCTCTCTTGAGGTGACCCGAGGCTTATTCTCGCCAGTCGAACACGACGAATGTATTTTCCTATTTTATGACTATCTTGACACGATCTAGTTATGCTAGGCACGATCCACTTGGCTGGATTCTCTCTCATCGCACACTCGAGGGCCTGAGGCTCGAGCTTTCACTTTCGAGATGAAGAACGTTATTATTAATCATACCCTATATTCGGCGCAATATCATCGACACATCGATGCGCGTTATTCGAAATGACCTCACCGAAAAAATTATTTTCAATAATTTATTATTTGCTTTTTCTGAAGTAATTTCTTGGAACTTGGTACCTACCAAACAAAAAAACAATACGAATAGTTTATTTGCAATTTTGTTTAAGGGCTAGCACCACTTTAGTGGCCTAAAAAAGGGCTTTTTGACCATTTTTTGGGGCGGAAGGAAAGGTGATAGAGAAATAATACTTGGGTGTCCCTCTTTTTTTGGTGCTGTAAAACCAACGATTTTTTTACCGACGTCTATGATCATGTCTTATTATTAAGTATATATTGCGTATTGCAAAACATCGATAAATATTTATTCGATAATATTTATTCATCGATATTTCATTAAATAGGTATACTCAATATTCGAAGGTATATTTGAATGAGTCTTTGGAGTTAGTGATGACTGGTTTCTTAGTTCAATTAGAAAATTGTCGAAGTTTGTTAAAAAAGTACGAGTCGAGATCTTACGGAAAATCTGTTTATTATCGACGACAAACTCGTCGCTTGCCAGAGATACTTCGCTAGCACGTATCAACCACACCCCTGAAAGATCGGCAACCGCATCCCTACAGTGTCACCCTCTCGCGGCCTTCTCTCGTCCCTTCATAAAACTCACTCGTTTTTTTTATCTCTCTCCATTCTGGGCTTTTGCCTGCACCGGAGACGTGTTTCCGGTATATCGATGCATCGGTTTCGTTTCTACGGTGCTCTACACGCGCGGCTCAGAACGAGAGAAGCTCGGCTCCGGAGACGGCCTTTGTTTCGCGGATATGTATGGATGTACTCACTGGTTTCCCCTCAACTTGCCTCGCCTTCCAGTATTTCCCTCGGAAGGGTGAATGAGGAAACCTCGTGCCACTGTACGACTGTCGAGACAGACGTACGCACTTTGATTTACATTAATATTAGTATTAACAATAACAATAATAATCATAATAATAATGATAATAATAATAATAATAACGATACAAAAAATACCGATCGTTCTGACAAATTCGGAGTTTGTCACCTGAAGATCCATGGAGCTGTGTTATTGATTTTGGTACGCATGAAATGGTTCAAAAGTTTCTGAAAAATGCTTAGGTTTCAACTTTCCAATTGATCTATTTTTATGACATCAGATATTAGGAATGTCGAATAATCAAGAAGTTTGGTTCTACACGATTCTGTCGTTATCTTTATAGGTATAGTACATTCCGTGGTAGATCGACGAATATTTTTGAATTATGTGTCTAATTCGTGGTTCTTTCTCTGGTTTTATTTTATTTGATCTGTCTTATCCAATATTTTTTGTACAAAAATACATAATAAAGTTATTAGGCCCCATCACATGATGACGACCAATGTTTTACCTATACAAAATCATTAAATTACGAATACGTATGGGTTTTTCTAACACGCATAGTCATTCAATTGTGCTTTATACCACGACTCGTAATTACTTGAATAAAAACAACAAAAATTTGTGTTTATTTAGAAAAATTAAATTTCCAAATATTGCGATCATTTATGATTTACCACGTTGAACTAACACGACCTTCACTTCTGACTGATACAAGTGAATATTAAATTTCGAAAGTTACGACAATTTAGCGTTCGCCATTATTTGTTCATCTTTTTCATCGATTCTGTAAAATATCGATAAATCCACCTCATCCAAGAAGGTTTACACCCCGGGGATGAGACGAGACGACAATTCGTCTTGCTTTCTACATCGGAGGTTTGGTCGTGTGTGACACGGCGTTACGCGCGTATATATAAATAGAGAAAAATAAAAATATCGTTGAAAGTGAAAAGGACGATAACAAAAACAACCGTCGGCGTAGAATATGATAGGAAGAACCGAGTTTCGGTTATGGGAGTGAGAAAGACGAATGAAAAATAATAAAAAAGAAGTTGAAGGTTTTCGGCAGAACGGACTCGTTATTTATCGACGTTCCTCTCACCTCGTACCTCTTTCAGCCATTTCCCGATTCGCTCTTCTATGCTCCGCCGCGCTGCTTCAGCTTCTCCTCTACCGATGCCGCTCTCCCTGTCGTACGGAGCATTATTTATGCGTTTCCCGAAAGCACCAAACCATTATTAATCCAATTCGATTTACAACGCGATGCTCAAGCCTGTTTCTATAAAAAAAAATTATTATTTTTTAATTGAAAATCGGAAATAATGCGTAATTTAGCGAATGGAAGATGCCATTCTGTTAATTCGACTCGTCGTCATATGTGAAAAATCGCACCTATATATAATTCGTATAGTCAAATTTATAGTCTCGTATATAACGCAGGAATCGATATCAATAATCTAACGTTAAATACAAATGTCATCGTTTGACTTAAATATTCGTCGCAAAAACGTCGCAAAAATTGAAAATCAGAGAAAAACATTCGATTTGAACGAACATTAGAAGTTTGAAGAATTTTTACGGTTGCACATAAAATATATGGATAAATAAAATTTCGATACTCAAAACCAGCCAACCGATATGTAAAATTTGAATGATAAAAAATGGTGGCATTTAGCAAAGTCATATAATTCCTACGAAATTCTGATAGTATCACCTACTTATTAGATGTATCAAAGTCACCGAGTTGGCACGTGTTCTAACATGCCCGATGCATATAGATGCGAAATAAATCACAAAGAGATCCTGTAGTGGAAAATACGTTCATCTAATAATGAGACGTGGAGAGACGTCGGCGCTAAAGGAATAGGAGATCTGTCTGTTCTCTCTGTACACGATCGTCGTCGTCACCATCGCCGTCGTCGTCAGAGATTTCGTTTCCTTTCCCTGGCGGTGGTTCGATGGTTCTCGTAGAGGCACAGTACCAGCACACCGTCAGGATCGATCCTTTCGCGCCCGTCCAGTCCTTTCGTTTCCCCTTGCTCTCGAGACTCTACTCTCGTCCATTCATCGCGCAAGAGAACTCGACTACTGTACCATATAATGACACACACACACACACACGCACACAAATACACGCATGTACGGATCCAGGCACGCGCGCGCGCGCACGTGCGCCCGGAGAAATCTGTTTCGCGAGACAAAGAGTTCTGGACTTTCAATAAACAGGAAATTATAATCGTCTTCGTTTCAACCTTCATTTCAGCTCTGTGACAAGTAACTCAAAGACTATGATATTTCTCATTTCTTGGTTGAAAAATATGTAACAATGCGAAGAAAACTCGTACAATAAAATTCATACATGATTTATCAATTTTATCAATTAATAGAATTAATAAAATCAATCAAATTTCAGTATGACGAGTCGAATGATTATATGATAATTGTAATGATATTACTGGAGTTTTATCGATCAATGGTCATTACGATATATTAGAAACGCAAGATGGCTATTAGAGAGGTATTTTCATCGGATTTTTTGGAGATTTTCGCGATTCTATTACACATTTAACGTATTATACGGCGAGAAATCGTCGACTCGATCCTCTCGATCACTTGGGATTACGCTCGATGATTCGTAATGGACGGGATGGCCGGTTGAGTTTCACGGAGGAACGAGGCGAGAGAGCCTCGCAGCGTCGACGGCCGCGGGCGTCGCACCGCCGGAAGTGCGTCTAATGCATCCGTCTGGGGGTCACGCGTCATCTCGCTTCCGGCACGGCCATTACCAAGGGAACATACTGGCGGGGCGCGCACATCGAGAGAAAGAGAGCGTAAACGACGAACGGAGGGAGCTCTCGCCATCGACGTTTACATCCTATATACGTGTACGAAAAGTCGACGTATTTTTCGTTCGCCCATATTTCCTACCGCGTTCAACATATTTTCACCAAAAACATATTGTCAATTCAAAATAACGCGAATTATGAAAATTTGAGAAATTATCATTCGCATAATAAATAATATTGAATTGTGTCAAAGAATAAAAGCTCTTTTATCATTTTTAAATTGATAAAAAGAAACAAATATAAATAATTCAATCGTCAAGATAAAATTTCATCCTCAAATTTGTTCCATTAATATCGGATCGATCCAACGGCCAAAGATCGCTGATGCTAATAACAATGATAAAAAAACATAAAACTAAAAACAAAATGAGTTTTGAAACAACCATAATATCTTCTATCAGGGAATAAATAATAACGAAGATATATTTGTCCCTAGACCATTCACCTAATCGCAAAGTATCTTCGAAATGTATACGTATTTCGTTTCTTTTCCCTCTATATTTCTATACCTATATCTTTTTCCGATACAAGCTGTCCGTAAACACGAGAAATATTTATATCGCTAAGCATACACGCGCGCGAGATATGATGACTATCGATGTCTGTTTATATTACGCGTATAATATTCACCATGACGAATTCTCGTATAGTGGCCTTAGTTCGTATGTATTATGCCATAATGTGCGAAGGGTAAAAATTGAAATTCATCGTGTACGGCGAGTCGAATGTATAAAAGAGGGGGAAATAGAGAGAGAGAGAGAGAGAGAGAGAGAGAGAGAGAGAGACAGACCGATCGAGGGACGTACAGTAGCATCGGGTATATCGATTGGTTCGTGAGCCCTTTTATATCTTTCCCTTTTTCTTGCCTTTCGAGATATTTCTTCCTCTCTTCTATGTCTGCGTACTCCAAATGGTTTAAAATTCGGTAGGAAAAGAAAAGAGAGTCCGAAACGCTAAGAAATTGAAGGGGTGGTTAGGGATGAAGAGTGGCGGCGGCGAGGAGGAGGGGATTCAGTTGCGCGGAAGAAAGTAAAAAAATAAGGGCTTGTGTATCAGACGCATGCCAGACACCGCACGTGTTGAGAATGTACATTCGAAAAACACACACACACACACATATTTATATATATATATATATATATATATATATATATATATGTATATACCGACATATGTGTAGGAGATATTATACGGGAATACGAGGAACGAAAGATTGGCTCGACGAGGCGAACCAATCAGCTACGAGACTCTTTGTCTTGCGAGATTGGTCGGCGCATTGTTTTAAGGGAGGCACCGACGCATGCGCGAAGCCGTGCGTGGGAGGATCGTATATAGCACACTGCCCACACGAAAGTTGGAAATTCCCCATCTCTCTCGTATATTCCCGCATCGGTTTCTTCTCGGTTTTCTTCCCTCGGCCTCTCATCGTGTTTATTCGCTCCTTGATATAATTTTGATAGAGGGTGGTATTTTTTCTTTCGCTTGTATTATTCAATACGAAGATAAATTCGTCGTCGAGACGATGAAGAAACGTTCGTTCGACGCATAAATTTAACCGGATATTGTGTTTAAAGCTGAGAAACGACAAAAATACTCGAAATACAAAAGAAAATACAATTTTTCGGGAACCGACGAAAAATAAATCGATAATCATTCTCGGGCCTGGTTTTTCGACGTGGCTTACCGACAAAATCCGCATGGCTTCGACTCGTTGATAAAAAGGCTTCCATGGTGTAGCACTATATAGTGTATGATGCGAATGGCTTCGGTGCTACGAGAGAATTCGCTTATTAGCGAAATCCCCACAGGCAACGAAGAAAGCTCTCGCGCACAGCGGAAAAAGGCCCGAAGCGGAGAAAAAGAGAGTGAGAGACGAAACCAGTATGGGAGATTTTGCGGATGAAAGACAGAGACTCTTCTCTCTCTTTCTCTCTCTCTCTTTCTTTCTCTCTCTCTCTCTTTCTCGCCCCGCGGGGCACCTGCCTTCAAAAAGACCGCCGATCGGACCCCGCGCGAGCAGCGCCATTGTTGGCACAACTTTTCGTCCTACCAGCCCGACAGAGGAGAAGAAACAATAAAAGAATCTTTTCAACAGAAAAAATAAAATAATGGAGAAGCTCCGACGAAGCAGCCCGTTAAAATGCACGTGTTTGACCATCCGTTCGATCGGCGATCCGTGAAACTTTCATTTAACGCTCAACGTCACTTTTCATTTTGAAATTCGAAATATTAATATTTTTATTAAAACTATATAATAAACACACGGGTCTATATATTAGAAAGACAATTAATTTTTCGACGAATCAATATTTAACAATCGTTCGGATGATTTTTAATAATCATACGTGTTATTTTTATTTCGATCGATAATGATCGACTCGATTAACGAATTTAACGATGAATCAACTATTTCGCGCAATGAAATTTGTTCGAACGAAATTTATTGTTCGTGGTTTGGACTATTTTTTTTTTTCATGTTGTATTTCACACGAAAGTACGAAGGACTTCACGGTACAATGCTGAAAATATTGTGAAGTCGATTATTCCTGAAACGGAAGAATCAAAAGTCCTCGAGCTTCGGCTCACAATTGAATCGTCGCACAGAAGGAACGTTTAAAGAAGAGCTTATGGGAAGATAAAGAGTGCGAGACGGTATCAGAAAACACACATATCTTCCATCGTGTGTATACCAACACTTCTGACGAGCATTGAAAGCTCTTGCGCGTGCCAGGCACGCATTTCAGCAGCAATAAAAACTTCTTTGCTCTAAATATATGTCCTACACACCGCCCGCAAATGAAAACTCTCTTGAGGCTCATCGGCCCGGCAATATACATACGATTGTAGTACAGTTCTCACGAATGAGCCTTTTCCCTTTGTACCGCTGGTTTTCATTTCCAACTTTATCTCGTTTATTCTTCAAAACATTTTCTTCGAACCTCGAGTATTTCTTCTTCTCTTTCATCCTTTTGTTTAAAAGGTGTTTGAATTCGTCCTACGTGTTTTTCTTTTTCTTTTCTTCGGGCCCCCTTTTCCACCGTCGTGCTTCATTCATTGTTGTGTGCTTCGTGAAGTCAAAGGCCTTAAGAGATCATTACAATATGGAGAAAACGTTCGTGTCACGGTGCTATCTCAGCGAATTAAATTAAAACGAAATAAAAACATGAATTTTTAGTTCATTTGCATGCATGGAAGTTTTGATTTCTTGAGGAGTATTCGGGATTCGTAATTGCGACATTTTTTGGATCGTATAGGTATCGTGCTATATATTTTTTTTGATCTCTATTTTGGCTACTAAAGATTGGAAACAATATAATAAGCGATTACTTAAATCTTGAGCCAAAAGTTTGGTTTCCGTGAGCCAAAAGTTTGGTTTCCGTAGTCACCGAAACGCTTTGACGAGAGACAAGCTTGAGGGGATCCATTAGTGGGATCGCCTGAAAAACAGGTGATTTTTTGATATTTTAATGTTTCAGGGATATATTTTTACATATATAAGAAATACATGATAAAATTGATGGACCAACAAATTGAAAATTCAGCGAGTCATTCGCAATCTCCCAATACTACATTTTTCAAATTTGCTGCAGTTATAACTCGAAGAAAAATCATCCGATCGATTTGATTCTTATCGCAACTTCTTTCATATATGTTTCTCCGTAATACGAACCTCCAGTTTTCCGATGGAATACACAATTTCGCGCGAAATTTGAAACTTGTTGAACGATTACGAAAAAAAAAACGATACAGTTTAAAGTTTACCTATGACTCTATCGAAAATTAAATTGATACCAATTGCAATAAATAAACTTTGCGTTTGATCAATGTAGAAGACACAAAAGTCGAATCGTTTTAAAAATCAAAAAACGTATCGCGACTCGGTTTTTTCCACCATATTTTCTCTATGATTAAAACCAACGTAAAGCCTCGGTGAATCAGACACAGATTGTGGTAGGAGAAAGTGAGGACCCAAAGCTCTCGCCCGAACATATTAAAGCCTTTTGGACGCCATTATAAGCCAATGCATAACAATACCGTTGTATACCCAATATGCGAGGGGCGTAAATATGTAAAAGCTTCGAGATCGCACAATATTACACAATGCGTTCTCGAACACCGAAGATTAGCTCTGTGGAATTTCGTGGTCGCGTTCGCGGAAAATACACGGGATAAAGGTGAAAACGAAGATAAAAAAAAGCACATTCGCTCGAGGTCGAAGGTATGGGCAGAAAGGAGAGAAAGGCGGATATTTGAGCTCGAGAATGTGCACGGAAAATGCTCAAATCGAGAGAAGCACCGTTTGTTTAATCTCCGGCGATTTTGCCTCGTTAATAAGGCGAATATAATGCATTATACGCGTTGCCCGGCATTGCGATGAAAATTAATAAACCTATATAACGCTATACGTATATTTATACACACAATAAAGTAAAAGCATTTGTTTTCGACGCCGCGCCATTTCTTTTTCCTTCATTCTGTACAAAATTCTTTGCACCAATATTCATAGGTACGTGCCAATTAACAAGTAATTTCAATTTTTTTCACCGAGACCTTGTCGAAATACGTGGCGTCGGCGGTTTTCTTGTTTTTTTTTTCTTTTCTTTTTTTATAAAATTTGTCGTTTTTTTTCCCTAAAGTTCATAATTCTTACGACGAGGCAACGAGTCATCGAGAGGTCGGAACAATCGTACCAAATACTACGAAATGTTCCCTCCACTTCGACTTTGGTAAAAAAAAAAAAAAAAACTGCAAAAAATTAACGTCACGTGGCTCATTGTCGAACCACCTAAAAAAGACTCGTACAGTTAACGAGCCTTTTTCGCCGAAATTTTTGCTCCGGTACCTACTTAACGAAAAAATTCATTTTGCCTCGTTCCACAAGCGTCAGATATTGTGCGTGAAATTGAGAAACGTCTCTACACACATGTATACTTATATGGTATATGTATCGGGAGGGTTAACGCACTTTCGTGGTCTCTTCTCGCCCTCTCGAGGACTCGACAATGCAATATACTGGCACGGGTGAGAAGCTCTGAAGTAAACGTTAAGAATCGTTGAAAGAGTGGTGGTGCATTCGTTCGACGATGTAAATTCGTTTTCCACCCAGCATGACAAAACGTGCGTTTCGAGTCGTTCTCTTCCCCTCTCGTTCCGTCCTTCTCGCTCACACCCACACACACACCGGTTGCACGACGTGAATATTGAAGGTGTGAATGAATGGAAAAGCTGCCAGAGAGACGAGAGCAATGATACCGGTGTCTCGTCGTCGCTTCGAGAAGAGTCAGAAATATATTTTGTTAAATAGAACAAAAATCGACACGCAATGAAATAAAAGAAAATTATTCTACCTCGTACACTTGATTATCGAGAGGAAGAAGAAGATTATCGAACGTTGAACAAAAATAAGAAATCAAATTGAAATTAAATTGTTTGTGTCTCGTTATAAATAAAATAGTTGACGATCACTGCTAATTAAATATTCGATGAGCTATTTCGTTGCTAAATATCGTGTAGTTTATTCACCGGACCACCCTCAAAGCCGATTCCTCGTTTAGTGTAACTCTTATCCCGAGCCCCCTCGGCGAACTCTTTAGCATCGCTCATAACTAATTTATTTTTTCGCTTCCACCAAGCACGGGGTGGCATATCTCACGTTGCCGAGTGACAAGTGAGAAAGAGTGAGATACAGGAAGGATGAAGGATTCGGAGAATGTTAGCTCGAGAACGTTCAGGGGAGAATAGAGGCATTAATAAGCGTAATATATCAGTGAGTCCTTTGTGGAGACGCGCGAGGGCTCTGCGGTCTCCTTTCAACGAGAGGCCTTCATTTCTCGTCACGTCGCGACTTTGCACTCTGGTATTATTATTATTATTATTATTATCATTGTTTTGTTATTCTCGTTATTGTTATCATTAAATTGAGAAGATGGTGGTCGATTTTTATCTTCGAGAAAATCTTTTTTTATCCATAAAAACAGATCGTGGAAAAAATGAAAAAAGTGAAAAAAGAAGAAGTAGAAAAGATGCATTACGAGTAATCGTTTCCTCCTCGTGTACCGGCGACAAATTTCACTGACACCTCTTTTCTCTCTCCATTATTCTTCAACTGGACGTGTTTGGCTTGTCCAATGGAACGAGAAAGTAAGAAAGAGAGAGAGAGAGAGAGGGACAGACAGAGAGAAACGATGGAGTGAATACAGAGCAGAGATCATGTAGGAATTCCTGGTGAATGATAATTCAAGTCGTCGTCGCCGTCTTCGTCACGAGCTTGTGTGACGGAGATCTCGCCACCAGGAAGTGAGAAAAATGAGAGAAAAGAAAAATGGAGAAATTTTCATAGAGTAGTATTCTCCGGAGACGAGAAAAAATTCCTTAAGGTTCCCATCTTCTCTCTATCCGTCGGTATCTTTGTCCAATGTTCATCTCAAAGTGCTAGGCATGTAGCAAAGACCTTTTATTTCTGATTAAACTTACTCATTAATGATCTCGAAACTTATTTTTTGATTCCAGGAGAAATGGAAAATCTTTACAGTTTCAGAAAATTTCATCATTCAATTTTACGATGAAAAATAAATCTACTGGGTCAACTCTTTCCTACTATCTCGAGATAATCGGCAACGTCAGGTCCAATTATTCTTTTATCCTATGACTTGCGCAATTTTTAATCAAACATTCATTTCGGTCGGGGAGAATGGGGGAATTGAAGCCATGTAAGAAAAAGTTAATGAAAAGTCATTTATTGTAGTAATTATGTATTGTTTTCACTATTAATCAGTCTTTTGGTCAATAAACTTTCATTTTTATGAAATAGAAACTTAGTAATAATTGTTTAAGGTAGTGAAAAATTAAATTAAAAAAAATGTGTCTTTGGCTCTCATTACCCGACAGGGCGGGTAATGGGAGCCATTACTTTAAACTTGTCAAGTTTAATAACTTTTTATGTAAATATTAGTAATAATAAACACGAACTGTTTAACATGAATACGTTTAACATATGATAAACTAACGAACATATAATCAACCCAAATATAGTTTTTCTAACGCGTAAATATGCTTTGTTTTCTTGATTGTCTCATCTCTTATTTTTTTCCTTCAAAAACATCTTTCATGGGAATACCGATCGGGATTTCTGAATGTTGTTTACTTTACCCCGAAGGGAAGCATTTTGAATTGAACACAATAATATAAACAAATTATGTTGCAACCTATTTTTTATACTTCCAAACCAAAATACATGAATCAGGCTACCGAATGCACTTGAAAAACAATTAAATGAGAAAACTCTAGATACTTACTTTGATTGTGAGAAAAATATTGTTCTTATAACGAGAGGACGCAAAAATATGTTTGTGGTCGTCGCCGCCAGACTTGTGGCACTGAAGCGGCGCCATCGGCAGTCGCATGCCACGAACGAAATTTAAAGAAGGCATTTGGGTTGTTTCAAAACCCCCGCTCTCCCCTAAATCCCTTTAAATCACAACTTTCACAATTTCATCGATCGAATTTTATTATATATATAAAAAAATATTCGTATCCTGAAAACAAGTTCATTAACAAATTGATTGCTTAAACTAGTTAATTAACGAAAAACATTTTTCACTTTCTCACCATAAATTTTATTCATGATTTTCTATTTCTTATCTCTCCCTCTCTCTCTCTCTCGCTCTCTCGCTCTCCGTCACTCTCTGGCACCTTCAATGGGAGAAGCATAGCGCGGTCGACATCGAGGAGCTCTCGGCCGACATGATTCTCGTTGAATAGAGCGTGCCGCGTCGGAACACGTGGATGTCGTCGTCGTCGACGACGACGACGACGACGGCGGCGACGATGACGACGCTCTCGGAGTGCCCGGCGAGAAGATAAACGGATTACGGCCGCTTTGTGTCAACGGTGATCCGCTTCTCTTGCACCCCAAATTCAGTTCCCGCGGGCTCTCGTCGACCATCCTCCCCACTCTCCTTCCCTCCCTCCCACCATACCACTCTGCCACCCCCAGCTTTCCATGCGGACCATCATCAATGGGATATTACGCGCTTCACTGCCGGTAACACCATTGCCGGCATACCCGGACCTCGGTCTCGTGTCCTCTCTCATCTCGCACAGGATGCGTTTCGACTGATAACCAATTTTCATTACTATTCATCACTTGCCCAGTATGCGCTACATATAGGTAGGAGACATTTTCGAAGTGGGGAGCACGCTCGATCCAGACCTGCCTTTATCTTAATTCGTGCATTTCAATTTATTATTTCGCGATATATTTATCCGTCGAAGAATATAGTATTTTAGATACGCGTGTCTGGGGGTGTAGGCGAACTCGACGGAGTCTGTCGACTTCGTTGTTAGAATATTAACGATTAAAGCCGAGGAATCGGTCGATGATGTTTTTTTTTTTAAATATTACAATTTTTTTATAATGTTAAATTTAAGCTATTCAAAATATTTTCGTAATTACAGTGAATAGATGTTTGGTATAACTATGACCCGGCGCAGTACCCATCACTCGAAATCCCCCTTAGTCAGTTATCAACATTGATAACAACCGGAACGGTTAGTTTTAGGTATTTACTTTTTTTAGTCGACCATGTTACGTCCGCCATTTTAAGTTATCGTCCAATTTACTTGTTGCCGTGTAAAACCTTTCAATTCAATCTTACAGTAATATACTCGAACAATAAAGCTCGTAAATTCAAATTTATATGAAAAAAGAAATGGAATTATAAATTATTTCATTAAATTTCAATTATATATGTAATTATACACAATATGTCACGGAGAACGTTCTTCTCGTACCGGAATATCCTCCCTCGATTTCAAAACACTTTGATCTCTCCCTTTAATTCCCGTTTAATATATATCCTGACTCCCTCGAATACTGGATCACGCGTACTGTACGCTGCTATCGTAGAAGCTCTCCGGCTTTATTAAAGAATGAGAAGGATTTCGTGACGCAATCGCTCAGAAGCGATTCCCCAAACATTTTCCCGTCGGTATGTGTGTGTGTATGCGTATATGAGTTGTCCAGACAGCGCCGCACTATTGATGTCGACTGAAACGATTCGATCTTCTCGCGGCTTCGACAGCCCCATGGGAATATTAGGCTCAGGAGGGTTGGAGGCTTAGGATCGTTATTAAATGATTTTTTTTTAAGGCATCTTCTCGATCTACTAATATAATCGATATTATTAGTACTACGATTTCATAATGAAAGTGTGACAAAATAAAATACTTTGAATACTTTAGTAAGTACCTACATTTAATTCATTTAATTCATTTCTGACGAGACAATATTTGCATGTAGTTATTTGATTATGTAAAAATTGCGATAAAATTAACATCGATGTCGTTAATACAAAATCAATCATTGTTTCAATTAAGATAAAGAATGCTTGTAAGAATGAAAAGAAATTCGAATCGAAATGCTTTTTCGAATAGAAAACCCTACGTCATCTCCCTGGCCGGTCTCGACGCAGGAAATCACAATTTATTCCCTGCCGAAGGATTTTCGCGCTGAATAATGCATTACGAAAGAAGAGAAGGAAAAAAAATAGTATTGTTAACGAGACTGTCGATCAGAGCGACCTCTTAATCGATAGTCACGTGGCTGTCGCGGCTCCCTAGGGACTTTTTTCGGTGCGGAAATGCACGAGAGACGGAGCCGAGGAAACGGGAGCAGCTCGATATACGCACTCGTGGCATGTTTTTTACCTCGTCGTAGCAGCCGAGCTCTCGTCGATTCAAACATTCAAAGAAACGTTAGCTCGTCTCGCTGTGGGTTCGACGGGTGGGGTTTAGAGTCCCTAGGGCGCCCCAGGACACACAAAATGATGGGGTTGGGCGGTTGGGGGAAAAGGGAGCAACGAGCGTGAGCTCACGGTCGTCCCTTGTCCGTCGCTGGTCTCTCGCTGATTGCTGTTGCATCTTTGATGACCTCGGCCCAGACACACGACGAGAGCGAGAGCTTGCGATGGAAACGTTGTAAACTGTGTGGGCACAGACGAGAAGGAGGGGAAGGACCAGTAGGCAGGCAAACTAGAGTCTCGTGCCACTGGTGGAATGCTGTGCAAAGAGTGAAATGTTGAGATTGATATTTTAACAGACGGATTACGTAAGAAGGGCTGCCGTAAGGCGACAGAGAGAGAGAGAGAGAGAGAGACAGAGACAGAGTGAGGGAGAGTGAAGGGTGAGAGGATTGGAGTACTCGCTCGGTGAAGTAAAAAAAATTACGTTCTTCAATATTCATTGTACATATTGCTCGCTATATACAAGTCGCAAAAAACCGGTTGGAACAGAAAAGTTGAATACTCGTCTCAACTTTGAAATATTATACGACTTTTTGAATTACTTGTATACGCAATTTTTTAATCTAAACAATATGACTTTTATGTTAGCTCCAACGTAAGTTTACGCTGTCCATTCTACAGATACAAATGTATTTAAAAATTTATGATAAAAATTGTGAGAATATGGAAATTGAATTTTGTCTCAATTATTCTTGAATTAAACATTTGAAAAAGATTAACAAAATAAAAACTATTTTTCACAACTTGTTTCAGCTCTCTGTCGAATGGCACGATCGTTGGGATAACTCTTCGCGTCAAATATTCAGCATCGCACAGAGTGAGTTAAATTTATATTTTAATAATGTAAAATAAAATCAGAGAAAATATTATTATCGCTATTTCATTAAAATTTTCCGTATCGTGTATTTTTTAATCTTTAAATAAATATTAAAATTGGTTGCCGAATAATGTAAGTATATTCTCTACTAGTGAGAATTTTCGACAACGCGTCTCGCAATTAAGTTCGAGAATCAAGTTTCCCCTGTGCGAAATACATGCACACGTATACCTACACAATGTATGTCGGAAGGATTGACGAGAGTGAGAACGATGGAGACGGATCGAAGGCGAAATTTAATGAATTGCGTCGAAAGCCACGAGGATCGAGAATATTATACCCACGTATCGTATACGTATAAGTGCGTCTATCTATCTATGTATATTAACAGTAGAGTTATTCGAGCTCTTCGCGTTAACAGACAAAATCCCAGCAGTCGGCTCTCCCTCTTCCTCCGATGCATACAAAGCGCGAGAATTTACGCCACTAGAAGGGTGGGTGTTAGGCTATACCGTGAAAGGAAAGCGCGTCGAGAAGAGTAACGATCTCGCTGGTAACGCGAGTAGTGTAAAGTCGTACACCACCAAGTTTCCTTAAGCAGATCTTCGGGCGTGTCAAACATTTACGAAGTGTGGAATATACATATATATTATTGTGATATATAATTAAGAGAATTCTATAAATACCTATATGAAATAAATCTCTCGAAAATGTAATTTCTATAAAGCGAAAAATATCCGTTTGAAACTTAGCCGACGTGGAACCGTCGTGTACCGTCTGTTTAACGATTTATTAGGTAATTGTATAAGTGTTGAAGAAAAATTTCAGAAATTTTCACCCTCCAGGTACGAATAAATAGACATTCGAATTAATCTCGTTTTTACAATTATGTGCATACTTAGGAGGGATTTACCGTCGCAATTGAAACATATTTAACATTGACAGAGTCGATGATCTTTTGTCGATGAAAATTATGGTCAAGCAACTCGAGAGTAAAAATCATGCGTAATATTTTTTTATCGGTGGTTTATTCACTCGGCATACTTTTTTTATGTGGTTTTTGATGGACTCACCCAGGCTTACTGATTTTCATTAGGGTAACGGAAGTACCGAGAGTCTGTGTATGTGTGTGTGACAGAGAGAGAGAGAGTGAGAGAGGGTGAGACAGAGCAAAGGGGAAATCATGGTCGCGTGCGAGCTCATCGTCACCCCTCAGTTCTGCAGCGTGTGAGTACGTGTGTGCGTGTGTCCATGCGCGCGTACATATCCATTCGGGTTATCATTGGCTAGCTTGCACGTGTCACTCATCTCGTCGAGGGTTCGAAGATCGCGAGATCCTCGTCAACGAATGACGACCAGGGCCATCTCTCGTACCGAGAGTTGGTGTAAGATCGTAGATTACGGTAATTCTTTCAGCAGCTGTTCTATGCCATATATATATATGTATACCGTTTCAATACCTCGACCGATTCGAGCCGCTTAAAGAAATCGATATGTATCCGTTATACGATTTTTCTACGCAGATAATTATTATTTTTACCAATACCGCGTGTTATTTAGTAATTATTATTGTTAATTGGTTATGAATAATCGCCTTAATTTCATTATTCGATAATGAAATATCAATCTTTTATAGACTTTCGTAGTTGAAACCAAATTGCCGAATAAAAAAACAAATGGTGAAATATTCGTATGCAATAGTTGAATGATGAAACGAGTAACAGCTTTTCTGTACAATATAGGTATGTATTTTTCTATGTAGTATATATATTTTTATGTATAATGTGTGACTGCCGGCATTTTGCAGAGACTTCAGACTAACCGCGGTAGGTAGATACACATGCAGATGTATCTCATTGACGCGAGATGAGTTCCAGATGGAAGGTGTAAGATCATTAGCTAGGATCCATCATCCTCGCGGCATGATACTCCTGCTGATCTCCGATGACCGATTCCCTGGCCATTAGTGGTTCTCAATGCTCGACCGCGATCTTATTCATATTTATCTTATACATAATAAATTCAAAATGTATAAAATATTCGAATTTCATTAAACGTATTTAATCAAATTGAATATCTTTTAAATAATTTGTATTCAACTTATACACGAACAAACGCTTTTTTATTCGTTAAACGTGCCAAAACTCGAGTGAATTATCCAACTCGTCGAAAATTAGGATTAGATCTTTAATTAAATTTCCTTTCGTGTGTATTACGAAAGGCGTGGTCGATTATTTTCGATCGAATTGATTCACGTACCGTTAGAATGTTTTGTAAGTTTGAGAACCATCGATACGAACAAAATATAGTCGTGCCGGCAATCAGAAACACATTACGATGCTATGGCCGTAGCTGGTACGATGATCTTACATCCCGCTGGGCTTGGAAATGTGCTCTGCTTTACCAACGTCCCTTTTCTATACATACATATATAGTCGAGGAGAGCTTCCACTCTTCCACTCATCGATTCGCTCTCACTGATCGAGTCATTCGTTCCGAGGAAATATATAATCCTGGTCGGGATCCTTGATCCTTGTACCGCCTTATAAATATATATATATATATACGTAAACATGCTACAGAAATATGTGTTTTTTTTTTCTTAAATATCAACGAACGATAACTGTCAAATGATATTTTGAAACTGTAGAAACGAAAATTTAAATAATATTACGTATTCGGTGGTTATATAATTGTAAGATCAGCCAATTACTTACGGTAAAAGATTGAATTTTCAAAATTTCTACTTCAATTTCAACATCGCGAGAATTTCCATTGTCAATTATTACAATATGGAAAAAAGAGAATAGAAATAAGAAAGAAAACTTGTGAATAGTCTCGAGGTACGTTCAACTTGTATGTTTTCCGCGCGATATACATACATATATTCATTGGGAAAATAGTCCAACGCCGGTTTTCGCCATCCATCAGGGTTATTACAAATTTCTCGTTTTATATCCCGGTAAAAGATTAGTGTCCATATCCTCAGGGGTTTGTGAAACAACGACAACAAAACTAATGCACACGATGCACGTTCCACGCATCTCCCTGTAAATGTTGAACTATTCTACCATTTTAAAAAAAGCCTACTGAATCGAAGAAAACCATATTTATACGTGCATGCATACATAGAAACTCGACAAAAACAAAAACAAAATAAAAATAAAAGCGAGGAAGATGAACGAAGGTATTCGTAAGATGTTGACCAAGAAAGAAAATACGAAAAAAGAAACAAACGAAAAATGGAAACATGCCGTATCGCATGTTCGAATACTAATCGAAAAAAAGGAGATAGGACAAGAACGATACTCACGATAATAACGAATGGTAATGAATAAAAATAATTAGAAAAAATGGCCACGAAATCCTGTTGAAATTGAGCAGTGGGGAAATTAAAAATTAAGTGCAAGATTTGAATTGAAACCCGCCAGCGATAATTATCGAACAAAATAATTGAGAAATTATTCTGTGAATATAACAGCAGTTAACGATCGTGAGGATAATTCGATTTTTTGTAATGAAATATCCCATAAAGATATAATAGCATGTATACATATATATGTGTGTGTGTCTTACGTCTTTACGATAGTCGGGTTATACTCATTGCTGGTTCATCAGTCCGTGATTCCTCAAGGTGAGCTCCACATTGCTCAATGCTCGCTTCTTTTCACACAACTCTTTCGTTGGTCGTCTCCTCGCCACTATCTCTCTCTCTCTCTCTCTCTCTCTCTCTCTCTCTCTCTCTCTCTCTCTCTCTCTCTCTCTCATTCTATCTCTCTCTCTATCTCTCTCTTTCTCTCTCCTGCTCTCCGACCCTCTGTCTCTCTTCCTGACTCTCACTCTCCCCGTATCCACCCGAGCGTTTTATGCCCGAGCCATTCAGGGGCCCACTCCTTCTCTCGTCACTCCCTCGTAATTAATCATTCTCCCCTCCTCTCTCCTCCACCCCTCCCTCTACTCGGTCGCTTTCGCTCACTTGGTCGATCTTCTCGTCACTGCTCTCCTCCACCTTTTCCTACTCCTCCGCCTCCTCCTCCTCCTCCTTCTTCACCACGTCCCTGATACTCGTCTGTACCACCATCACTTCATCCAACCTCCGTGCGAACGCGCGAGAGAACGGGAGACGACGACGCGAGGCAGCATGGCCGCTCACGAGAGGCCGAGACCTCGTGAGAATATAGGTGCGTATGTAGATTCGTGGTGCGGTTATGTGCGAGGTTCGAGGCACGGGGCAATCGGGATCGTCTCGTGAAAATTCTTTTTTTTTAACCAAACGAGCAATATTTAGAACAAAAAAAACTTATTAACTTTATCATTATTAGTATTGTGGTTATTGTTTTTATCGAGCATTTTAATTTTTTTGGGCAAAGTACAGTTGCTATTTAGTACATATCGGATATTACATTTTAAATCGGTTGTATCGAATTGTTCTTATATCAAAATATATTATCGTGCTAATCGCCGCATAAAGTTCTACCAAGGATAATTTTGTAAATTATTATTGGCGATTGATAATTATAGGTATCAGGGACGATAGAAGATCCAGGATTGATAAGGCGCATCACAGAATTCACGATATGGAGAGAAAAGACTAATTAGATTACGAGCAGCTACGCGTACGACACTCAAACGTTACTACGCTTATTTAAATTTATATTATTATTGTGACGCGAAAGTTTAATGTTTTGTATTTAAAATAAGAATGCGCCTTATTTTACCGTCGACTCGTAATGACAAACATACTTGTACATATGGAGACATAGTGGCAGGCAATGCGTATTGATCAGTGACACAACTGTCGTTATTATTATCACACTAATCACCATCGCCTGTAACTATGGCGGATAATGTTAAATACTTTACAAGAAATTTATACTCCGTAATAATTTAAAAGTATATAGTATCATTATCATTATCACGAGAGAATTAATTTCTCATGCGTTATCGACAAGACCAAAAATTCATAAAAATGAGATGTCGTTTTTCTAAAAATATTTTCATTCGAAACAAGGTTTATCCAGATAATTTGTATAACTTTCCATATAATAAACTTACGTGGCCATAATGTGCCATTCTTTCTTTTAAAAATATCAATTTTCTGGCTATTATTATTATTATTATTATTATTATGGAACCTTACAATTAGACCGAACAAAGTAGTAGCTACAAAGTTTGCGTTTCCTTGAAAAAAAAAAACGATGCGGCGATAGTAGACACCATTTAATGAGAACGTACTAAAGCCTGATTTGGTCCTGACCCGCATTACCCCCTTCGAAATGTACCCGCACTCCTACGAGTGTCGTCGATCGGTGGAGCGTCCGCCTTCGTACACGGACCAACGTCCCGGGACTCGTGCATGTGCAACGAACTCTACTCTCATCACGATGCTTACGCACGTATACAGACGTACCTATATACGCGTACCTATACGGTGACGGCTCAGCGAGAGCCACAGGCCAAGCCGATAGTAAATCCCGAACCCGAACACGCGCGTACGAGCTCGAAGAAGGCTCTTTTTGTCCAATGGACACGCGGCACACACTCCCCCGCATCGTTGTCTCCCGGCGAATGCGATGGCCGCTCGGATGTAGATATTACCCATGTTATTATTATTATTATTTCCTGTGAACGAATATGGCGCACTTATTTGATCGAATTATTTATGCAAAACTTGGAATAACCTTGACTTCTCAATTCTCGATCGAAAAAAATAGATTGGCTTATTACATCGATACGAAATTATGTTTATCGTATTACCTAGTTCTTGTTTTAGAATTTATCGGATTGTAAAATCATCTTTTTCTACGAAAGTAAGTTATTTTTGTTTTGTTTTTTTGTTTTGCTTTTTTGAAAAAATGATTGTTTTCGCCACATCTCAACCGATGTGGCGAAGACTATAGTTTTTTCAACATTTCGATCAATCGCAAGACTGTTCCCATCTTTTCTTTCGTTTTTTTTTCATTTTGTTTTTTTTTTTCATTTCTGCGTGGCCTACGATATTCTTTCTATTCTGCTTTCCCTCTTGCCTTTTTAATCTGCAAAACCTACTACTGCCCTCTCGTTTCTCTGTCTCTCCTCCTCTACTTATATATGTCACATATATATATATAGGTATATACTCTACCGTAATCACGGCACTATTCCGTCCAAACGTTTTAATGAATCCGTCAACGACGTCGCAAGCAGAAGGTACGTACGGAGAGGAACGCAACGAGACCACCGTGGCGCGGTATATATCTATACCTATATATTATATAACGACGACTACAATCTTGCAGCCTTCGGGCGATAAGAAAGCGCGTGGACAACAACCGCGCGGTCGTCCACCGTCGAGAGGAAAAATATAAAAAATAAGAAAGCAAAAAGGAAACGGGAAGAAATATAATGTGGGAGATATCCCCAGGAATGGAAAGAAAAATCCATCGCGAAGAAGGGAGAGAATTTCGGGGAGGAAAAAATTAATCACGACGTAGCGGAAGTCGCGCGGCTATATTATATTCGTTTTTTTTTTTAACTTGAACAATTTTTCTTTTCACGTCACCTTCCAGTTCTTAAATTCCGTGGTCCAGAACTAAAGCATAAAACTCGAATTTACGTTTTGTCGAAAACTATTGAAAACGTTAAAAATACTTATCTCGCCCAAAATGAAAATAGAAATAAATAATTTTTGAACCACGAAGTAGCCAAAAATCAAGATCGAGTACAACCTAGTAAATAAAAATGGCGGACTTTCCTCGTTTCTGCGCGAGAGAGAGAGCGAGAGAGAAAGAGAGAGAGAGAGAGAGTGAAGAGCCAAAAGAGAAAGAAAGAACTGGAAAAAAAGCGTAGAGGGTCATGAGATGATGGTCGACCGGCGCGGCGGGCCATTCTAAGTTCCCAGGACGCAACAAAGGGCAAGCAACGAGCTGATCAAATTATCCAATTCATTTGGATTGGCGAGCTCTGCCTCGCGGCAAGCCGAACGAACGAGAACGAGCGAATAAGTGCTCTCTCGGCCGGTTACCGAGGAGGCTCCACTCGAGAACTGTCGAGTATCCTACGTATATAACTACCTACCCATCGGTCCGGCCATGAGCTGATGCTTCAGCCAAAATTTATGCACATTTCTTATGTGAGGCATGAGAGCACTTGCACAATGCTGTATCTCATAACTGATGTTATGCATATCATAGCAGTAGACATATGGTAAGAAAACGTATACACTGTACAACTGGTAAATGGCGTGGAAAAACTATCGCTTATGGCTTTCGAAAATTTCTCTAAGAAATCCATTTCTCGTATTCCCTTTTAATTAAACAGAGGTTTCGATACTTATTCGATATTTTGTGCACAACGTTAGTACGTTAGTACGTTAGCACAATGTTCGTGCTATGAAAATCTGTGCTTTCTGTGTAAAAAGATTTTTCGATATTACGAAAGGGCGGTTCGATGTTAACGAACGTTGTAAAAATGATTCCTAGATGATTCGTTAGCTGTCAAAATATATGATCTTTCACTCTCGCGTCCGTCGATCCGTACGGCGATTGATCGTGATAAAGGAGGGTGGAAAACGAGCGAGTACGATGAATATGCAAGTGTATACGTCACTCGATTATAATAATTCGTCCTCGACGAGTGATGAGAATCGTTAATTTTTTCCGCCTCAGCCCGCACTCCTGCCGAGCCAAGAGAGAGGAGGTAATTCTATTTTTAAATTATCGTTCGGTATAATAATCGTGATATTCCGAAAAATCGTTGGAAAATCGTGGGGTTCCCGGGCGAAGGGGATGAAAAACGAGATAAAAATGAAGAGAAGGGTTCATGGGTAGTTGAAAGAAGACGGGGAAGCATCCGGAAGATGGATATATACAAACAGCTCCCTATATTGCTCTCTTTCTCAGTTTCAACCCCTCTCGCGGTGGAGTTTTACGCTGGAGCATCCAAGCCCGTGAAAAATCAGTCCGGTTCATTAAATCCAAGAGAATAGCAGAGACTGCCACGGGGCCACGGGGCACCGGGTGGCCTCTCTTTCGTACGGTGTACGCCCGTGGCGCCCTCTTTTCGCGTGCAGCGCCAGCGACCGTTTCTGGTAAATATTTATGAACGCGGAAAAGCGTGAATTCAAGAGAGAGAGAGAGAGAGAGAGAGAGAGAGAGAGAGAATGAGAGAGAGGGGGAGGGGCGAAGGATGAGAGAGATGAAGAACGAGTGAAAGCAAAAGAGGGACGGAGAGTCACAAGTGACGGGGAAGTGTTACGCGAAGTGGATCGCAATTCAAAAGCACCATTTTGAAAAATTAATGATTAATGCATTCTCCGTATACAAATACACGGCATATTTATAGGGGTAGCCCGATTAATGTGATTGATTAATAAAAACTGCAAGTATCAATATTAATGTGGATTTTGAACTAGCGGATTTTTAAAAGCGTTTGTTTTTAATTTCGTTTCCTCATTTTTCGAGCAAACACACGAGGGAAAATTGTTATTTCTCCGGAAAACAATGTTTTCGAATCTCACAATTAACATCGTAAAAAGCATATATAGGTAGGGTCGATATAGTTTAACGCGTGAAATATTCTATTTGGTACATATATATATGTATATATTAATAGATATGACGTAAGAGATCTTGAAATGGGGTGCAACATCGTTTCGGATGGTTTTCGAAGATACTTGAATTTTGAGAGAATCGCAGAGAATGGCGTAAAAGTGGATTCCATTATGCGGCAATACCCATCTCCGTATACAAGGAATCGAATACTGCGTATTCATATTGTATATTTACACATATATATGTACTTATACGCTTACATATACACATATATACCTAACGTTGGCGAAGGGAGAAGCGAAGAGGGAAAATCATCGGGATTCGGGGGTGGCTTGACACGTAGAGCAGGGCGACGTCGGCGCCGGTGGTTGGTTGGTCGGGTAACCAGCTCGTGAAATTCAATTACCGAGTCTACCCCGCGACGATGAGGAGGATGAGGAGGAGGAGAAGGAGGAGAAAGAGGGGAGGATAGCAAGACGGGGCCTGTGGAGGTCGGGGTGGGGTTGACTCGAAGGGTGGCCCGAAGGTATTTTGAGTGACAGGCCACGAGAAAGTGGGTGGGTTATGGGAAAAGGGACAGAATCAATCTCCCTTTCTGGCCTCTCCTCATATTCAACACCCTCATAGTCGTTCTTCAACCCCTGTACGCGCGCCTAAATTTTCTTTCCTCTCCTCCCTCTCTATATACGTACGTAGACATATATATACCTAACGAAAAAATTACATTATGTACCTACAAAGATCCTATTGACTTTTCAACCTCGAGAAATAATTATTAGGAATTAGCGATTAATTTATCTATGTCGATAGTTACGATGATAATAATATTGAATTAAAAAATCATGAAAAGGAGCTTTAAAAAGCTTCGAGGTATTTGATAAAAGAATAGTCACACTGATCGATCTGGTATACCTTATATAAACTTACTGTTTAATGATATCGAGCCAAGTCTCGAGTGTTTCGATGTCAAGTAAAAGTTTTGTTTCCTCTCCTCGCTCTCTATATACGTACGTAGACATATATATACCTAACGAAAAAATTACATTATGTACCTACAAAGATCCTATTGACTTTTCAACCTCGAGAAATAATTATTAGAAATTAGCGATTAATTTATCTATGTCGATAGTTACGATAATAATAATATTGAATTAAAAAATCATGAAAAGGAATTTTAAAAAGCTTCGAGGTATTTGATAAAAGAATAGTCAGACTGATCCATCTGGTATACCTTATATATACCTACTGTGTAATGATATCGAGACAAGTCTCGGGTGTTCCGATGTCGGGTAAAAGTTTTCATCGAGCTCGGTAGGGAGAACCGATGGCGAGACCCTGTGGTGGTGGTTGAGATGGCGGTGGTGGCCGGTGGTCAGCGCGATAGATAGGCCGGAAGGGCCGTCCGAGACTTTGCCGGAAGTCCGGCCTCGACCATTGTCATCGTTATCGCGTTTCGTCGAGACACACTGTTCCCTGCCCTTATATATACCTACCCTCTCTTGTACGACGAAATTTAGGTTACGCTGCTTGTTGACAGTGCCGCCACGTACTTGTACTTTTCGAATCAGGCGCGTGTACTTTTCAATGTCGCAGAACAAAAAAAAGCAAAAAAAAAGACTAAAACGCGTTACGAAAATCACATTGAGGCTATTTGCAATTTTCTTTACGAATGAAAAATTGCAATTTCAGATAAAATATGATGTATAGTAATTGAAAAACAAAATAGCGAGGTTACTTGCCAAAGAACTTGAAAGAACCATATATTGCGAATGGCTCGGGCCGATAAGCTATTAATTTAATTATTTTCTTATAAACTCTTACGATCGGCAGACCGTTTTTTTTTGCCTTTTTCTTTGCGAAACAAACACAAATTCTTCCCTGTAATAATTGCAACATGGAAGAAAAAGGTACCCGCTACTTTCATTACGCAATACGAAATACATCGAAAAAGGTTATAAAGTAGGTATATGTTTATTCCGAGCTCAACCGATCGAGATTCATGATTGATTGATAACGCAAACTCCCAACGAAGATCACTCGCGACCGCGACTTCAACGCACATACTACGCGTTCGTACAAAATATACATACGTGCCCTGTATACGTGTATAGATATTACACACATAATGTATGTTACACTGATCGGACAGTCTGAGCCGGTCTCTGCAGTGGCAGTAGAGGAGCGAGAACGGACGATGCAGAGACGAGACCGCGTAGCTCCGCGTTCATTAGCCTCCTATTCAGTTCAACGGGCCAATCGCAAGAGGGTGGCACGCCGACACGCCGATCCTCTCTCTCTCTCTCTCTCTCTCTCTCTCTCTCTCTCTCTCTCTCTCTCTCTCTCTCTCTCTCTCTCTCTCTCTCTCTCTCTCTCTCTCTCTCTCTCTCTCTCTCTCTCTCTCTCTCTCTCTCTCTCTCTCTCTCTCTCTCTCTCTCTCTCTCTCTCTCTCTCTCTCTCTCTCTCTCTCTCTCTCTCTCTCTCTCTCTCTCTATCTCTCTATCTATCTATCTATCTCTCTATCTCTCTATCTCACTCTCTTCACAGCTTGCTCGGGATGCTGTGTTAGCTTCTGCCGGAATGCCCGACATGTTACTCTATGCTCGCACGTAATTACGGTTCGCCTTCCCAGATGCCGGGTATATCACACACGTTCTCCCATCTCATATGCATCCCCGATCCTCGTCTCGTCGATCTCTCGGCCGGCCGATATGACAAGACGAGAAAATTTCCGCAGCGTTAAAATATGACGCGTCAAAAATAAGCCCGTAAAGTGATATTTCGTGGTAAACGTATGGCACGTAAATACGTCAATTATTTCCGAATAGTAGGAAGAACTATATGGATAAGATTCTAGCGAGAAGGATATTTGGTTAATTTAAGCAAAACAAAAGTGGGGCAGGACATTATTTGATGTAAATCATAAAAATTAATTATTACAAATATAAGTATGATTATAATAATTTTTAATATGATATATATAAATGCTGTAATATCGACAACCCGTTCTAGAAATCTGTCGATATAAAATCGGCATACAAAATTGTTTCTGCTAAATATTTCAGAATTATAAATTGTAAGTTAACAAATATAAGAGTATCTTAATAAGAATAGTTATTTCGTCGATTTATAGTAACCTAAGACTATTATAGTATATTATATAACCGATAGATTTACAAATGTACGAATACTTGTGTATTAAATAAATGTTTCGCTAAGCCGAATCTTTTAAAAAAATCTAAGAATTTTAAACAAAACTGAAATACGATGCATGTATCCCGTTTGTATTCCCAAGCTGCATCGCTTTTTTTCATGCATTTTTATCCCTCTTTTCTCTCGCTCTCGCTCGCTCTCACGGTTTAGCTCAACGTCGCAAAACCCCTAGGCGGTGCATGCCTGCGCGAGCTCATGGAAGCGAAAGGAATGCGCACAAAAGATTTCGCCGACGAATTGTGTGTGCTGGGTAGTTCTCTCTTCCTCTCTCTCCCGAGGCCCACCCGCTCTCCATTCATCTCCCCGTATCCCGGTGTATCTTGGCGTAAGGACGGGAGAGAGACTGAGAGAGAGAGAGAGAGAGAGAGAGAGAGAGAGACGAAGGGATTTTTCCACGTTCTTCCTTCGATCACTGGTACAAGTACATTTTTTCTACACGCGCAAAGCTTTTTCCCTGGGACCAAAATTTTCTCTCAGAGCGAGAACGCGTGCCGAGTTCCGCCTCGAGAAGGAAAGAGGACAGAGAAGAAACTTGGAAAGAGAGAGGGAGAGCCCGAGAGTGTGAGAGAGAGGGAGAGAATGCACCACCAGGTAAGAGGACACCCCCGTGGTGAGCTCTGTCTCGAAGTACCCCCGTCAGCATCCGGAAATCTCTACTTACTCGCACGCCTCAATGGCTTCTGGGCCTTCGTGGACTTCTTCCCTCTTTCCCACTTTTCCTGCAACCCCCTTGAACCATCCACGTTCTTCTTCGTTTTTTCTCTGGTTCATTTCTCGATCTCATGTTTTCTCTCGCTCCAGGCTGCCTCGGTCTCGATTTTGTTCTTATTACGGTCTTGCATCCCTCCTCCGCCTCTCTTCATCTCCCACCCTCATCGGTTTTTTCGTGGTAAATCGTTTCGACAGATCGGATCTTTACCGTTCGAACTCTTCAACTCTACGCGCACAAACCCATAGATGAAACCCTAGATATATATTCCACTTGTGGGAGTACCGATTTCTGAGTTTAGGCGGTACTGGACCTTTTTTTACAACATATATCGGGATTTATTTCTCTCACTCTCTCTCTTTCTCTCTCTCGAGATTCTCTAATGGCGAAGAGGGATGTGTTGTTCGAAATTCTCATGACTATAGGGAGCAATATATTTAATTCTTTCGTTTGAAATTTATTCGGGGTTTCTTTTACACCATTGTTTCATTTTTTTTAAAATAATTTGCACGGATTTATTATAGAAAGAGATTTCGCACGAAAAACATTATTTCGATATTCAAAAGTTTTTCCGACATAGAAAGGATTTTAAATATTAACACGATCGAGGAAGAGCGCGTTAATATTTTGAGAGAGGAATTCGCTCAAGATTGTACCGAGGGACGTTTCAGTGGTGAGGTAAGGCGAGAGATATTTCGTGAAGGGAATATTAGGAATTCCTTTGCTGGAGATCGGATGTTTGCCATATATATGTCATATATCTCCTGTCCGAGAATCTTCTCCCTAGATCTCATAGAAGAAACCCGCGCCTCGGAGATCTCCGGCTCTACAAAACTCGACCACGATAGAGGGAGACAGCGCGAGGACAGTTTATTAATAGCCTCTCCGTATTGGTCCATTTTACGTAATTAATGGGCCGTTAATAAGAGCTGACAGTGAAGCGAGGATGGATGGGTATGCGCGGTGCACAGGTGTAAGCTCGCCGGTTCCGTTCTTTCCCCTCGTCTTTTCATCCGCGAGAGGCTCGTATAGCGTCCTTTTTCACAATGCGTACGGACGACTAAAAATATTTTTCGGATAAGACACTTTCCCTTCCGACGGAGGCAACAGAGACAAACTCCTTCTAGAACGAATCCTCGGATTCATCAAGATTTCCCTTCAAAATTTACTTCATTCCTCCGTTCTTCATCAAACGTCGACATCATTTTATAATTGAAATTTGTCCCTTTTAAGCTACGAATTAAATTATTAATGAATAATTTCACACATTCGTCACACGTTTTATTACACCTTGAAATTTTCATCAAACTCGTTTAAATTCGTTCGATCGATTTTCCTTCGTGTGTAATATATTACTTTAATATTTATCGTTTCGTACGAAATTTATTAAATTGCGTTATGGACAATTTTCTCTCGAATGATGATTGTATCTAATTCTAAGCTATGCAAAGAAGCCGATAAAATGTCGTAATAGAATGCCTTGTTTTTTTATTCAGCAATCGGGAATAAAAATCGAATTGGTATTCTCGAAACGGTTTAATTTATTCCCGATGCTTCAAACACAATTCCCTCATCCCGGTCTTCTCACTTTTGCTCTCACCCCGTTACCTCTTCTACACTCCTACTGCGGTCTATTTCACGACTCAACCCGTTTATCTTGATTCGCCCGTCTCTCCTCGAAGCATCCACCGTTGCGTTTACCTACGTAGCGTACATTTATATGTACGTATCTGTGTCTATATATAAATAAGGTACACACAACCGTAGTTGATCGCATGCATTCGACGATATCTTCAACCTGTTGCGTTTGTGTCGCACTCCTCAGACCCAAGCCGATTTGCACGCTGAATGCATCAAAACGGCCAATTGAAGTTGACAGAGTATGTGCGTGTGGTAGGGAACGTTAAGGTGTGCACCCTCTCCCTCTCTCTTTCTCCCTCCCTCTTTCTCTTACATATACAAACTCTTGTTGCGCTCGCTACGTGTGCCTCAATGTATGACAGCGTGGTAATGGCGTGGCACAAAGAAACTGAGCATTATATAGTACAATTCTGACCCCTAGGTGCGTTTTGAATGAAAAAAAGCCACGAGATCCTTTGATCGCGAATTCTATTGGGAGCACTATAAACGTTTTATACGAAGGAAGAAGAGAATAATGGAGAGAGGTGAGGAAATCAGAAGTTAATTTCGAGGCGTTGCGAGATATAAATGTCACTTGTTAAAAGAATAATGTTACCAACTAAAAATTGATGAGTGAGAGCTTGTAAAATAAAATTTGTTTATTGAAATATTGTTTTGCAGGTGTCTAATAAGTCGTTGTCTCAGGATTTGTGTTGATGGGAGGTCCAATAGGCGAAAGCTGAACACCCATTGTTCCGCATTTGCCATCGCGACACGCCTCTTCGCGCCCACTGATCACCCCATAGGCCATTCTTAATAAGCCACTGTTTATTACACACGTGTACGATCGATCCTTTGTACAACGAGTTTAGAGGGAGCTTATCGCATCGGATTAATAATTTGACATCGAAAATGACCGGGAGCTCGGGATTAGCGCAGGAAAATTGACTCTCTCGAATCGTGCTATTGTTAAAAAAAAAAACCAAAAAATTCTCATATACGGAGTGAACCTTTTTGCAGTAAATTATAGTCGACCGTACGAATGACGAAGAAGACATTTTTTTGTCTGGTCTCGTTCTTTCATTCTCGCTTTTCTTTACTATTCCCTTATACATTTTCCCGTTCGAGGCAACCACAATGATGAAGTGCCTCAGTAGGTAATCCCCGGCGTTAGCGCCCGTTGCTCAACGTATGAGCCCGGAATGAAACCGGGTCGTTCTTTTTATTATAGCATGTTCGGTAAGGTCTTACCAAGACACCAAGAGAGAGAGAGAGAGAGAGAGAGAGAGAGAGAGAGAGAGAGCTAGAAAAAGAAAAAGTCCCAAGCCCCATTGTAGGATTTTCGAGATTTGCTGGGAAATCTTTTTCATTCATTGAACGGAGTGCAGACCAGGCAGCAAAGTCGTATCTTTTACTGCGATCTACCTCGTCGCGGGGCGCATTCTCAACCTTCGCCTTATTTTCACTGTTGAATTAATTACTAGATCGAAGAAATAAAAACGATATTAAAAAATTGTCATCCAAGTATAAATTAGCCATTTCTACAAAACGTATCGATTCGATTAATTACACGTTTAATGTAAAAACAATTTGGACATTCATCAGTTCGTAACATTAGCTTTCCTTTTATTAAATATTTACTTTATTCTATAGTGAAAGGATGGTTAATTCGATCGTGTATCCGGCACTACGAGGCTGTCGTACATCGTCCGAGTGAAAAATAAATTGATTGTATCATTTCGTATCACCCTCGAGTTTTCGAAGCATCGATTGAAAATTCACCCTCGAAATCGTCGATTACCTCGAGCGCTTCACACTTCATTTACCCGACAACGAGATCCAACCTTAATACACAGACATATATATATATATTTTATATATGTAAGTACACACAACTGTTATAGAAACAGCCTCGAGCACACAACTTCTTCAACAAACGTCGAGCGCCTGACTTTACAGTCTGCCATTTCTCTCATGCTCCGAGGATTTTCTCCCCTCCTCCAGACCCACCCCCCACCCCATTCCAGTATCCACGAAGTGAATTATGGCGGTGAAAGTTTTCGCAGGCCAAAAGTCTTTTGAGAAAGTTTTCAATCTTACGGCCTCGCGTCGAGGGGAGAACACACGAGCGAGTCTTTTTTTCGCTCGATGTATCTTCCAACTCTCAGTTTCTTACGCGAAAAATCGTCGTGACACATTATTTTATCCACTTCTGTTCGTCGTCTCGTAGGACCACCGTTTTTCCAAATACCTCGCATATAAAATAACGGAGTCGAGGCTAATCCCTCGGAACATGTCTAATGTCAATATTTATAATACCCAGGGGAATATATATATATATATATATATTGTTTACCCTGTAATTCTTCCTCTCTCCCTCTCATTTTTCTTATTCGTCCTTCGACATCCTCCCTGTCATTTTGAGGTTTACCGAGAGGAGTGAGACGAATTATTTTATTTACACTCTACCCGATGATCAACTATAAATACATTATCGAAATATTTACTCAAACGATCCACCCGAAATCCGATCGAGTTCTCTATCCCTTATTGGTTCTCGGGTTCAGGTAAGAAGAGAAAATTAAATTTCAAATTTCACGTGAATCGCCGAAGAACGAAAAATCGATCGATTTTTTTCGTTTATTATTGTACACGTGGCGAGTAGCGGGACTCGAGACGAAATCGCCGTATAGTAGGACGAATGAAGCATGAGAGAAAAAAGAAAGAAAGACGAGACGTAGGAACGAACTCTGAAACGAGGAGCTCGGCGCGACGCTGTCTGGCTCGGCCGAACCGGGCCCTCTTCAGGTACGTGAAACTGCGCCGGTGAGAGGATAGGTGAAGGGAGAGGGGACAACCGAGAACAGCCAGGTGTTGCGGACCCAACTAGAGTCATAACTATATATATATATATAGACGTAGAGAATAAACTTAGAAGCCGTGAACCCCGATATAAATTACCCTCGTGCACTTCTAGGAACGAGAACGACCGAAAATTTATGACCAAATTAATCGTAATATCGATGGGTATCCTTCTCATCCGAGAAAAACGGAGATAAACATACGAGTGCAAAGCGAAGTGAGATGATTTCGAGTTAATTAAAAATCTGTAATATTTTGCAAAATAGATCCTTCAATTGTTTTAAATAACAAATTTGCGGGAAGCTAGATAAAAAAATATAGAAACGAGTAATTTTTCGAACGGATATTATTTTTCAAATTGGTTTCGACAACTCGATAATGTGACTAAAAACGCATGTGATCTTCATTGAAAATATTCACCCTTTGTGTTCATTCTCCTTATCAAATTTTTGCTATTCGCCCAAAGCAAATAAATCGGCGATGGGACACTCGTTGTCTCTGCCCAAAAATGCATGGTAGTGGAAAGAATTTTAAAAAATGCAAGGTATAAATACGTGAATCGTAGGAATGCAAAATGCGTGTCACGATCGACCTTGCGAAGCTACAAGATCGCGCACGTACTATAAAACTTGGATGCAGACACCTGCGAAACGTTACCTGAGAGAAAGGTAAGTTAGCCTGCCAGCGGGCATCGACGAACTCCTCTACGATGATTTATGTCTTCGACAGGTGGATGTGAGGGACGAGGAGGGGGAGAGAGACCAGTGGTTTTTCAAATTTCACCACGGTCCCTCATTGTTGAAGGATTTCGCGATTCGCTAGGCCTCGCCACACAGCCGGGTAAAATCTTCGATGTGTATCTGCGACTGTCGAGGACCAGAGGGCTTCAAGAACGTAGCCGATAGTCTGCAAGATTTTATATACTTATATGTATGTGTGTATGTAACGTTGATGTATGTCTGTATGCACCTAGAATATAAGAGCAACGTTGAAATACTCTGCGAATATCCTTCCAGTTCCAGGACTTTTTCTTCGTCTTATTATCCTCTCGCTTTTTGCCTCGTGGCCCTGGGCCAAGCTTAATAGGCTTTCCTCTCGAATTTTTCTCCTTATTCAAGAAAATCTCGTTATACTATCTACATATATATATATATATGTAGTATATAGGGATGGAATATCGTCGCCAGTGAAATACAAATAAGTGTGTGCATGGACTGGTGCAACGTTGAGCCTTGTTGATTTTTGGACCTGAACCAGCTCCTCCGGACTAATACGGTTTACCACGATCGAGTACAGGCCGCAGAGGATTTTGAGAACGGAGGGCGAAATTTTCTTTGCACTTGCTCCGTTCTTTTTATTCTCGAGCTTCTGTACCATTATGGTCCTGGAGCACTGGGTCATAGATTTTACTTCGTTTTTTTTTAAACCCAATACCAAAAAAATATTCCGGCTGAGATGCCAAGCTACCCCTAATTCGCCTGTCAATAATTATTAACCGCTTTGTACTGTGTTAAGCGCGATCTCGTTGAGCCCTTGAATCTTTGTAACCGTCCTCGATGCGTGCTTTGTCCATTTTTGTTTGTATTGGGAAATTAAAGAAGAACGCGGAGGGAGGAAATTCTTTCGTTATCCCTTGTCCCTTCTAAGAAATTTACAGATCAGATATCATCGTTATTAATCTTCGATCATCTTGTATCATCTATTCCTTTTAATCCAAGATATATCCCTTAATTTTCACGAGACAACATTTATCGCACCCTAGATTTATGATGAATCAAACTATAAAAATGTCCAGAAAATATGAGGAAATGTTTGAAACAGATCATATTTTTCGATCGATTTTCTGGACCTTTTTTTCGTCGGAAACGTCCGTTCCAACGTGTCCTCCGACTGGTCCAGCAGCAACGAGTTTTTTACTGGAAGAGAAAGAGAACGGGAAAAAGAATGAAAATAAATAAAAAATGGCTGAAGAGCCTCGTGGGAACGTTCATGCGGAATAAGAGAGGTGTCCTCCTGCGCGAGTTAATGAGCCTAATCCCGGGGTTCTCCGGGCAGTGAGATTAGGCGAAGAAGATCCTGTCTTACAGGAGCAGAGGATGCCACCAGTGTGCCACCTGTGTAGAAGAATTATTCGCCAGGATGCGACCGTCTCCTTCTCTGCCAGCAGGATCTTTCTCCGTCTGTTCGACGGTAGCCGATGCCAAATGGTCCTTCGAGTATTCCCTGTTACGAGAGCCCCTCTCGAATACCCCAAGGGAACCTTTCTACAGGCTTTAAACTGTCCGGAGGCGCTGGAGAATATCCGACAAACAAAGGATCGACGATAACGAACCTGCCGTCGACAAAACTGCTGCTTTCTGCTGCTGATGTTGTCAGGAAACCGCGCCTAGTTTGACACTACATGGTGCGAAAATAGGTTGGAAACGGAGATGTAAACAAGTTCGGTTAAATAAGGATCGAAATAGATGGAAATGACTGATGAATGGAATAATTCGTACCCTGAAAATAGTTTCATCGTTTCTCCATCGCTCCTTCAGTTTACTAACCTTTAGAGACAACAAATATTAACGAAAATGAAATATATAAAATAAATGAGATTACAATAATAAAAAGAAAATTATTGCGGTCGATGCAACAAATTGTATAAATAAATAAATGAATATGAGATTAAAGAAGATTTTTAATAAATAAAAGAAGTTTCGAAAAAAAATAGTGCACGATTCGGCACACCACGAGCCACCGAACGTTTGAAATTTGTGTTTTGTGTGCCCTCTGTGGCATATTTCTCGAACGATTATTCCCTCGTTTGATGTAGATCAACGGAAACGATATATCCCCGGTGGAATCTTACAAAGTGAGATGTCCTCTCGCGGTGCATGTGCTGCTTCACGATTGAGTAAGCGCGTTATGAATGAAATTCCACGGGCACTTCTGGATTACTCGGCACGAGAGTATTCATTCAGGTTATACCTCCATCGAGTGAGAAAGAAACGGGCAAAAGAAAGAAAGAAGGAAAGAAAGAAAGAAAGAAAGAAAGAAAGAAAAAAGCCCGCGTTTATGTACCCGGAGGATACGAGATCGTCGATAAACTCGGGCTATTTATATTCGCGCCACCCACTTTTCCTTCTCTCGTGCGTCCTGTAAGCGTCGATCTCTTCGACACTTCGCGCGAAGCCTGTTCTTCTTTTTTCTACTTCTTTTTCATTTTTTTTTCTAGTTTTCTCTTTTATTTTTTCTATTTTACTCCCCGATCCTCGCGCTTCAGATCTCACCTCATAGCCCACTGTGTGTCGTAGCGTACCTACACTAGTATACACATAGGCGCGCGCACACACTGACACAATGAACGTAGGGCAACCTCATTTTTCCTCGAAAAAAAAGACCTGCGATCGGTTGCCCATGGTCCGGTACCCCGCAGGGAGTCTGTTCGTTCCATCCCCGTGGTCTTTTACTCATCCCCAGGTGAAAAAAAAACTGTACGATGCAGCGAGAAGAACGAGAGGAGGAAAAAATAAATGGAAAATGAAAGCGAAACTACAATCGTGCGACCTGGAAGAAAAGCGTTGTCAAAGGCGGACAAAAATGGGAGAGAGATACGCGAAGATATAGAGCAGAGAAGAGGATAACGAATATACATTTTCTTTAGGAACGTTGATTACCGTGAGATTTTAAAAAAATTGTTATTCGGGGTGGATGAATTCGGGGATGCGATATATGAATCGTGCCAATTTTGAAGATAATCGAATTTATAAGCTCGAATTGTGGTACTTCTTTTTAAATTCGTCGAGTCGTGGCCGAGTCCTCTGACGAATCATTGAAGTATCATAGTTTGGGTTTTATATCAATCTCTTACTATATTGATTGACTTTCATTGAAATTATGATTTTTCCATAATTTTCAAAATATTGAAAAAAATAGTAAATATTGAGATTCCACGATGAAATTAGTCTAGATTTTTTCGAAGTCGCAAGAGGAATTCGGAACAAAATTGAAAACAAAATCGATAACGTTATACTTGATGTTTTTTCAATTTATCAAAAAAAAAAACATCGAGAAATTTGTACATAATTTTTTCGTTATTCTTTCCTCAAAAATCAGTTCAGGACCCATAATTTACTTATAACATTACTAAAAATTTCTCGTTCTAGAGTATTTGCATTTGATTTTTTTTTGGAATTTTCACAAATTCATGACTTAAAGAAAAATTGCAAAAAACATCGAAAAATTTCATGACTTGTTCTTTTCATTAAGTACCACGAGGGAATGTTTCTTTCTCAAAATCGAAGAGGGGTCGACAGTGTGATGGCCGATCTCCCCTGGAATACCTCATATACGTGTTTATGATTGATAAACAAAAATTTATATAAATAATATTATCAATTTATAAATGGCAAATATATAATTTATGTACCAAGAACTGTCAATTCGAGACTATTATTTGAAGGATCTTCGAAAAATTCTTTAGAAGTTGCCTCGCTATTTGTCACCATAATCGTAAATAGGGCCAATAATATTTCAATATTATCGACAATACCAATAGCAAAGCCCGTGTGCACGCAACGATGCAGAATTCCCACAATGACGCGAATAGAGACGCATGTGGAGGGGCCATGTTGACTACACGCTCTACACAGTGCCCACATTATGGCCGATTCATCAGGTTGCTCACTGCATCATGTATTGTCCAATGGGATTCTACACGTCACACCTCTAAATCTTATAATCTTATTTGAAAATTCAATAAAACCTCTGCCAAACTTCAGCAGGAAAGAAGTTCGTTCCCTAGTTTTTTCGAATATCCCGTTCTCACTCAATGGCTGATAATTTGCTTGTTTATTAGGACCACACTCTTTTTCGAAAATTACAAAATCACATCACCCTACCAACAAACGAGCTAATAATTGCAGTAAATCAACATCCTGGGTTAAGAAAAACATTTATATTCCACGAGAAATAATGTTTGCTGCACTGAAAAATAATTAGGGAATATTACAACTTGTAAACAAAATATGATAACTGGAAAAGTGAGATTCCAGGTACTTACCTCGGGTACTCTGTTTCTCAGTCATCCGGGTACTCGTACAGGATCCTCGCTCCGAATCCACGAGAGGTCGAAAGCGTCGTGATTTTTACGGGTAACGGAAGGCGGAAAGGTCCATTGGTGGTGTATCGCAAAGGGTACCTACGTTCGAGGCTCCGACTACAGAATTTCATTCATGGTTTCCCGCCCCCGTTGTGAGACATTGGAATGTCATAAATCCCTTCGCGAGAGAGCGGCACTTTTAGCAGGAACTTGGGAACGAGCGCAAAACCGACGAGGACGGAACGAAATATAATAAAGAGAGTTAGCGCGTACGCTCGTGGGAGGAAAAAAGAAGCGTTTCTTCTGGAGGTAGTAGGTTCCTGTGTCGAGCAAAAAGGCCGTGTCCTGCCGAGAGTTCCTTAGGTATAGTCTCCCACCGGGTTTCAAGGTATCGAATCACTTTTGGTCCTGGGATAACCCGCCCGAGCGCCTCAGGGTTCCATACTCCAAGCTTCAGCACAGTTTCTTACTTGGTCGTTTTTTTCCCGCGCTACTGAACTGCGTGCGAAGGATCTCGTCGAATCTCTTGTGCACGAGAGGAGGGTCGATCTCTCTCTCTCTCTCTCGTTTTGAGATCTCGTTTACGATCTCGGAACCAGATCAGGCCTCGAGCGGCAGATCGTCGGTGCTGTGACAAGGTCCTGAATACCTTCGAGGGTGAGCCTAGCTCCGCGCGCTCCTTCGCTGGAATAAAAAGAGCGAGATGGGGATGTACGGAGAGCGGGAGATGGATATGAAAAAAAAAGAAGAAAAAACCTAACGCTGAGAAAAAGATCGGTGGTAGGCCGAAAAGAGATTCGGTTTCGAATTTCGGGACGAGCTTTCGTCCTTTTTTTTTACTTCGACTACTCCTCCTTCGCAGTTTTGAATTTTCGTTCTTTTTTTTTATGTCTGTTGACAGGTTTCCGACTTTTTTTCTTCCATTCGTGACGCAATTCGTGACGAACGTTCCAGCGTATACAATTGTCTGTCTCTTCGTTAATTAATCGAGGGAAAAAATATGTCCACGATCATGAATTGAAAAAATACAATATTAAAAAAAAAACGAAATAATAAATACATAAATAGTAACAAATAAACAAATAAATAGTAAAATAAATAAATACGCTGCGAACAATAATATTTTCACCATAAATGCGGGAGAAATTTGGTGTCTTGTTTCTCAATGTTTTTTTTTTCAGCGCCTTACAAGGAATTTTCGTCGATTTCTTTTTATCGCGTTTCGTTTCATTTCTGGGCACAGATGTTACCACTCGTGGTCACGGAATTGGACGTTGACAACGATTCGTCCTTCTCGAGTTGGCGTACTCGACGTCCCTTTTTCAGTTCTTTCACTCTTTTCGTTACTGACGTAACGGATGCAGACGACTGCAACGGTGGCAGACATTCGATCGCCTAAACCTGAAGAAATGTGGCATAAAGAACGAGAAAAAACGCAGAACGACTTCGGGGAGAGGATAAGAATCGAGGATGATTCGGATGATGAAGAGATTCATTGCAACTCGTTAACGCATCCATTGTACAAAATAACGAAAGGGAGTAAAAGATTTTGAAGAATAACGATCTCGAGGTTGAACTGACGAAAAAGCTGTCTCGAGAAAACGGTTTATTTTTCAGTGTTACCCACCCCCCTTCGCCGCTCTTCATTCCCCCGTTAACGATAGATACCTCCAGCTGTCTGCATCATTGACGTCTGTTTGACACAGTTCTTCTCTATTTTTTATAGATCAATAATTTCTTTATACCGGAAAAACTAGACTCGTTTCAAGGATTGTCAGATATTTATTGAAAAAAGAAAATATATAATTCTCGAAAAATTCGTCTTCAAAGGGAGACAAGCATTACCAATTATGGAATATTGCTTTTACCATCAAAGGCCAATCTTATTCCGTTCTAGAAGAGCACGACTTAACCGTTTTCTTGGATCGTTATTGAAAAATAAAAATCTTCACCCTAACAACTTCGTTCACTAAGAAATTTGTCAACACTGAGCCTAGTAACTGTCGGTTACATTTTTTTCACTCGACGATACTAGAATATCAAAAGAAAAAGGAAAAAATAACCGATGTAACGGAAACGAAAAATGTAAAACATCTAAAACCCACTTTTTCTCGCCCTTTGTGTAAATATTTCTCGCTTAACGTTCGAGGCAAGTGATATAAAGATCGATCTCCGGATTTCCACGAGACTTTCCAATGTCTCGGCTCAGCCCTTCCATCGTCACACAGGTCATCCTTCTTCCGATAAAAATAAAGAAGATATCTCAACCTCGATATAATGTTCCGCGAATAATATTTCTGTCTTTATAGAATCGTGCTTTTCCCTGTCGTCGAAATCTTTCTTTTTCTCACCGAGTGGAGAGCGTTCTTCCGACGAGCCACCCACGCCCCCGCGGCGAACAAGGGCACTGTCAGGACATACCGGGGGAATGAGTGGTGCGAGGGTAGCTCGAAGCTCGCGATATCGCGTTCACCAACCGGGGGACAGATGTTTCGCCGCGGAACTGTGCGCGCCGGGAACGCAGGATCGCGCGTAGGGATGACTGACAGCTCAATGCACCGGGACCGTACGGTCTCCGTTCCTTATACCGCGTTTGTACATGCCGATATATACACGTGTGTTTAATTACTCGGGGTCCAATTTTTACTATAGCCAAGTTTTGTTGGGGTATGTTTACTCTCGGATCTAATATAAAACATAATAATAAATTGATTTACGATTAAGACGCGTGTACACTTCGCTGTACGGATTACCATCCGAGCATCATTAAATTCACTCATTTCCCGTTATTTATAAATTTATAAATGACGTTGACATTTTTTAATTGAATAATCACAAGAATTATCAATTAATTTTCATATTTAATTTAAGCATTGATGATAATTTCGAGCATGGAGAAGTTTAAAGTGTCAAAAAACCTTTTTTTTTTGGTTATCTCGCGTGGAGAAAAAGAAATCTAAATCTTTGTAGATTTGGCTGACATTTATAATATTCACGAAATGAGGCGGTACACAGAAACCACGTGGTGCATTCCCAAATCTCGTTTCGTGTACCCAGCTAAAGTTCTCAAGTTACACCGTTTCGCGGGTACACGACGGCAAACCCGTACCCCTCCGCGCGAGGGAATCGGTGGTAGACTCGTACGCTCGCTTTGTCGGACGAAAACCCACGGGAGGTTCGCTTCTTTTGTCCAAGTACGAGCCTGCCGAAGATAACTGATCGTTGAATGGATGTTAACCAAGGACTATATATATATATATAGGCTGATAGTTTGAGGGGTTGATGAAGTCCGAGGGGGTGCAAAACGAGAGGGTGTCGCTCGTTGTATTTCGTGAAAAGCCCGTTGACTTTTCGATTGTGCGAATAAACCAGTCTCTAATGTGCACCCATAAACGATCTATAATTCTTCGTAAGCCACTCTCGATTGTATTTCTTATTACGCGTGTTTGTTATCGGAAAATATAGATCCGACAAATATACTCCCGACATACAAATCGCTTGACCCAATTATACCGGGAGTAATAATGCGAACGAATAAAATCCACTTGCCCTTTTCAAACGAATGACAAAAGCGAAATATTCTATATGAAAATTTCGCATATAACGAATATCGAGTATCAGCAATTTTATCGAATAAAAAAAAACAAAATAAAGCGCAACAAAATTTCATAGAGAACGTGAAAACTATCGGATCTTAATTATACTACGGAAATCTAACTAAGAAATATGCCAGTGGCATTATATTGACAGTGTGTCACAGCGAGAAAAATTCTGAAAACAACTTCGTGTCTAACAGTCACAGAGCACGCAGTCTATAAACCCACTCGTGTAACCAGCAAAACAGTACCCCTTAATAACATACATAAATATTAGGCTGTAAATAGGAAGAAGAAAGGGCAAATAACAGCATTACCTACATCAGAAATATCAAAGAGACATGGGACGCGTCTAAAGTTATTCGCGGTGGTTATTAAATTAATTTTCGATTAAATCATTTGTTCAATTAAATATTATTTCATCTTCGACCAGTTATACGTGTACCATCCAGATACCTCGAGGGCTCAATTTTTACGACCGATGAGTAGAAAAGGTGCGTGGCAGGATAGGTGATCTTGATGGCATCTGTAAGCACGAAATGTAGAGATACCGGACGGTAAGAGAAATGCAGAAAGTTGCAAGAGAGAAAGAGGACGATGAAGTCGAAAGGTTTTGTGGGTGGAAGAGGGAGAAGAGGGTTTTCGGCCCGAGGGATAGCAGGAGACACGGTCGCGATAGCGATGTCATGGCGGCCACCGGAAATAGCCGGCACTATCGGCCTACCCCGCCGGAAGGACTCCCGTCACCACAGAAAGAGTTCCAATCTTCTATTCAACGTGAGACGCCAAGCTCGCGATCTCAACGCCACCCCCCTCGCCTCACCACCCCCAAAGCCTTTTCTCTTCTTCCCCCTCTTCCTGCTACTACCGCCCTCTATCGAGCGTTTAGCGTACCTACGCTCGACTCCCCGTTCCAATCCTCCGTGGCCACCTTTCGCGCACACCCTCATCCTCGTATCCTTTACCCGAGCTTTCCTCCGACCCTCTCAGCACCCTTTTCTTCTCCATTTTTTCCCCCTCGTCGTATCCTCCGTATAACCCGTCTGACCCTTCCACCCGTTTCACTTCCTCCGGTGTTTCCATCGCAAAACCCTCTCCGGCTTTTCCTCAACGGCATACTAGCGACCTGCCACGTTGTCGTTTAATTCGAATCTCTCTTTTTCTCCGGCTCTTCATCCCTCTTCCTCTCTTTCTCTCTTTCTCCTTCATCCTCTTTCAAGCTTGGACGATACACAACCTGTGTGTGTGTGTGTGTGTGTGTGTGTCGACGTGTACAGAATGGACCACCGAGTGTGAAACCAACGACCCCGAAAGAGGAAACGGTAAAAGGGTGTTGGAGGATGGCCGGATGTCGTGTCGAAAAAAAAAAATGCGACGAAGGACACGGCTGGAAAGAGGACGATGGGAAAGAGCAAAGGAAAACCGGGAAAAGAGGTCGAGGAAGAAGTACCAGGGCGACGCATAACCTCGACTTATCTGTTCGACGACCTTCCGCGAAGGTCCTCGTGTCGTGCATCATTCTGGTCTGTTATTTTGTTGTTTCTTTTTTTTTCTTTTAAGGGACGAACCATATTGACTTTTAGCATAGGGCGTACCACTTTTTTTTGATGATACTTCGTAGTCACTTCCGATTATAGGGGACGTTGACAATACTTTTTGGAATATCGACGATGCGGTGGTTTTGAGGTCGAGGGTGCTCGACGTGTCCGACCGGTACCTCAATGAGCCTGTTATCAGCCGCGTGTTCGCTTTAACCCTGGGATGTATACCTACGTAGAGTTCTCGTATCGGCAATTTTAAATGGCAGTCCGTTAAATCGATGAGGGGATATCCAGTTACGTTATCGGTGCAACGCCAACCAAACAATTTCAATTTACACTATATTATATATATCGACGGACGTTAAATCGATCGTAACCAATTCGCGAGAGACAATAATGGTCCGTTGGCTTCAGTTCGATGATCAGAAGGGTACTATCGGTGTTACGCACTACCCTTTAGTGGATTGACGATTTTATCGCTGACTGAATCTCCAACTGCGAGCGAGAACGACGGGGCGGCAAAGGAGATCGAGGGGGCGGGTAGGTCGTCGTCTAATCAGTAAAAACAATGGTCTGTTATATATTTATCTACAAATATATATATACAAAAATGTGTAAAATCGTAGATCGATATACAAGAGTTGCATCTTATTTTTTAGGCCAACCACCACCGAAGGCTTCACTCTGAGTTATTCAAAGCTCGACGAAAGCCACGATGAGACTATGTTTGTAGGAAGAGACATGAAGGAGAACGACGAGAGGGAGGAGGACACTTTCGATTAAAAATGCAAATGCTGTGATTGCCGTGGTACGCTGGAGCCCATTGAAATTAAACCCTTCTAGCCTTCTCCAACGTTTACTCCAAGTTCTCGAGCTAAAACTGTATACTCGCAATATGCTTCATCTTTGCTTCGAAAAAAGAGTTTAGACTGGATATCGAAGAAAAAAAAACGTTCTTCAAATCATCCACCAGGACAGTTTTGTTTTTTAGTCTAAACAGTTCTTGACCGCAATTTTTAAACGCTTTTAAGAAAGCATTATTCGTGCGCCGAATGAAAAATCCCAAATAGACAGTTATTTTCCGAGATAACCTTCACATTGAACTTTTTCTTAAACTTCGATAAAACAGCTTTTAAACCATTTCGGAGAGTCGCACGATGAATATATTATAAAAAAGAATACACAAAATCATAATTCCGTAGGTTTGACCATCTGCCCTCGAGAGGCGGCGCTCCATTGCTACGTTGCCCGATGCGACAGCTCGAAAGCGAAAAAGTCGGCGAGTGTAAAGAATATAACATATTTTCTCTCAACAAAATGCTCAAACGTGACCTTATATAATAACACAATGTGCCAGGAGAAATTTCAAAATTATACTATAATTAATATTTGATTTTATCGTTAAAAATGCTAATTAATAATAGAATATCTACTTTTATAATGAATAAAAATAATTCTTATAATTGCATTGAACTTTCCCCCCCAACTCGGTAGAACTCGATTCTCGTTTCGTCTTTCACTTAATGTTATTATTCGACTTTTCATCGAGTCGGATTTCGCAGGAAGGATAATCGATCACGACCAAAACCTGCACCCCCAGCTTCTCGCTAGCTTCGAAATTGCGTCAAGCCACTATGGTGTGTACGCCATCTTCGGTCTCGCGCCACAGCCAGACCGAGAACACCGACGGCAACCCTTGTGCGACGATATATGCAAAAGGGGAGGAAGGTGTGGCTAGACCATAGTAGAAACGAGTACAATATGTATATATATATATATATATATAAGCCGGGATTTCAGAGCGAAAGTGCTTTCTCGAACGAGACGAGCGATTCGTAACAGTCTCGTCGTGGCGATACAGACGTCGTTCGTACTCTTGGCATAATGCGGAAGTCGTGTCAAAGTCCAAACTATGTACTGGTTATACATATGTATATATATATATATATAATTATATATAGGTACGTATGTACAAAGATTATACTGTCGTCAATGCTTGGGTTTTGTTGGAACGCCATGACACAGTACCTTAGCGTGCACGAGGCTGGTGAAAGACCTCTGCAACTCGAATTAATTTATTACATCGCAGATTAATTTGGAGCATTTCGATTCGGCGATTGATTCGAAACTATATTAATAGACTTAATAATAAACTAAAAGCGATGCGCTATAACTTAGCTATTCGTATCAACCAATTATTCTCTTGGTTTGTGTCTATTATAAAATATATTATTCGTCCACGTGACTGTACCTATATATGACTATTCATCTATACCATAATTTGTATAAGAAAGCCTCGTGCGCGCGTCAGAATAGAATTCGCATGAGCGTCAAATACGTAATCTCCAAAGCACGTTTTTAGGTACCGACGCATGTACATTTTATGTATTTAATCCAGCGTACGTACTAGAAATAGGTACATATGTGCTGAATTCGATTTAATACACACAACGAATATACAATATCGAACGTAAAAATAAAAATCATTTTTAAAAGAAATCGCTGTGACTATTTTGATATCTACAACTGGAGAAATATGAACAAAAATTAAGATTCAACATACATATACACGTATGTCAAATTAGTCGTTAATGAAATCTGTCCCATGTTTAGGGTTTGTTTGTTTGTTTGTTTTTCGAAATATTCACACATACGTGTGATAGTAAGTATGTTTAATCTTCCCCTTCCAATTAGAAAACACTCTAGCGACTCGATTCGACGATCCATATTCCCCGAGACAAATTTTCGTTGAATTTTTGCAGCTGGAAGAAATCCGAAGGATTTTTTTGTATCTTCGAATTCAAATTCAAACTTCATAAGAAGTGGAATTAGAAATTATTAGACATACACACGACAGGCTCAAAAACGTAACGACCATTCGTCGATTAGTTGAAAGACTGATTTTTAAAACTTAATGGGAAAATGACACGATTTGAAATGCTGGGACTGATTCAGTTACACTGTTCGCAGAACCGCTGGTATATAACGCTAGTGTAATATAAACATATTTATAAATATATATAATATACGAGGACGAGACAGGACAGGATGAATACGAATCGATAGGGGTGCGAGCTATCTGGTAGAGCACACCTATATCTTGCGTCAACCTGGACAGGAGAGGTTCGAGGGGTGCGACAGAAACCCCATTGCGAATCAACCCCAATAACGCGGCGAACCATAGAGGCCTGTACAGCTCGTCGCGCGACCAACTGGTAAAACTTGCAAGACGAAAAAAAAAAAAACAGAATAATAATGAAAATAAAAGAGAAATATCCAAAAGAAACGACGTGACAGGAAACATCTTCGAGCCCTTCTCGAAAAGTGCACCCCGTCCGTGCGCGTGCGCATATGAGATCGGTGATCGACGAGAGAGGGAAAGAGAAAAAGAGAGCGAGAGAAGTCTGATTTTTTCGCCGTTGAAAAACGCGATTCTTGACGCCGAGAAACTCGACGTGTCGTACATACGACGTTTCTTCGACATCCCCAACTATAACTCGATATACGCATAAGTTGCCCCTAAGGGGTAATAAAACGGCAATTTAATTCATACACTTGATGAACGTCGGGCGTGCGTGAGCTCGTTCAAGCTTTCGCTCTCTCTCTCTCTCTCTTTCTCTCCCTCTCGATGGTAGCGCGCACGTAGACGAACGAGGCAGTCGGAGCAGGAGATGTGAAATCGAGAGCACGACATTGCAAAAAATGACTATCCATTTTTTCATTATTATCGAGTAATTCCCACGTTTTCCAAATTTTCTCATTAAACATTTCGTTTTTTGGCAATAATGGAAAGCTTTTATTCGATTAAATTCGTGGCGCTATGCTTTTTATTTCTATTTGATAAATTTTCATTCGTGACGATAAATCGATTTTTGCAAATATGTATTTGTAAATCTGATCGAAAAAATTATTAGAAAATCGCGATCGGAGTCGCGTTATTTATGTCCGTTAAGTTGAGAACCAGTGACGGTACGGCTGCTCGACGCTGAGCCACGTCAGTAGGTATATGGTAACGGGCCAAGGGAGGTTTTTTGCCGAGGGGAAAAAGCGAGGTACGAGGTATTCATCGCGATGCAGATGGCTTCCATACACCCCTCTCGCGAGAGAGACTCTCGAAAACGCGATGCTCGTATCTGTGTGCTCCACCTCCCCCCCTCGTCCTGCCCCCTCACTGCTCACCTCGTACGCAAACTGCAATGCACATTATGTATATAGGGATGCTGCGATAACAAAATATATATACGTATCTATATGTCGTTGGACTAGAAAATCTAACGTGAAGAATCAATTTTACGAAAATCGTCAGAAATATAAATCGTTCAGTTTCATTTATTATTTCCTGTACAAATGAGTGAATGCGCGAATTTTCATCGATCGAATAGTTTCTACGACGATTTAGGTGCGCGTCGCGCTTAAATGCGAGTTACGAATTTGTTTTATTCGAGATAGGAAATTCTCGAGTTCATCGTTCGAAAAATTTTCCAAAATTTGTATTCGCCTGTGAGATTTTTGGTGCGCCATAATTCTGCCACGTTTGACGAGCTCGCAATTGGAATACGTGCTAGAGCGAGATGTCAGTGAAAAAAGATAGAAATAGATTGGGTGGGTTTGGTTTGGGAAGTGATGAAGGTGGGGGGTGGAGGGAGGGGTTTACCTGTATAGCGCTATCGCGTTGGTCCTTTGGTTTCAACAGACTTTTCGATAATTAATTCGAATTGGACACGGTGGGGTGATAACGAATCGAGGGATTTCGTAATTGACTGCGCGAAAGTGGGATGGAGAGACTCGAACGAATGAATGGCGAAGACCGAATCGACGAGTAGTGATGAATTATAATTTGCGCCAGTATAAACTTCATCGATCTACGTACGCGTATGTACGAATTTCGTGTACAGGCTGATTCATAAATAATCGTAAAGCATCTTCTGGTAATGATGATATTTATGAGATAATTTGAAAATTGATTTGATCCTATAGAAAATATTTTGTACCGACTGGTCATTGACTAATTAATCCCCCAAATTTATCAATCAGACCGTACCACGAAATTATTCCTCGAATCTCGAAAATTTTCATACGATCGACAAAATTGAATGATTTTGCTAATGGAAAGGTGTTTATCTTTCGCCAGAATTAATCGAATCGATGATAATTATTTTCGCCAAGACGAGATTAAATCGATTTCACCAGAATTCGTTCGACGACTCTTTATTTCAAATTTCGGTATAATTTCACATGTAATTCCACCATCTTAAAGTCATTTCGTCAATTTTTTTTCGGATACATCGAGACAAAGTGAAATCGAATTTTTTTCCCAACCGAAAAGTAAATAATGAGAATACGAAGAGGATGAAATAAAAAAATCATTTCGCGACCCCCAAGGGCAAGGTTATCCCATTGACATTGTAAATACTCGTTTTGCCATCCAAGTTCCATCCTCCGAGCTGACCTGTCATTCCGATGACGATCGTGACGAGGGTTATACTCCCTCCTTTTCTTAGCATCGCGTTCTACCTATGTGTATTATAATAACACGCACATGCAACTACAGCCAAGAGTATAATGAGCTCGTCGACGAGAGATTCATCCTAACCTAGTTTTGTATATATATATATATATATATACGATGCATATAAATTTAAACTAGCAATATACACACATACAAAGTAGCGAACATATTCGCGTATATTGTTATATTCTATATGTATGAAATTATTCGATCGTAGCACAGGTGAGGGTCAGAATGTTTCGGTAGTCAAGAAACGGGAGAAAAATCGACCGAGGTAGCACACGTCAGGACCACTTAGAGCCTCTGTATGTGTCGGTGTGTCCCGAGGACTCACGGAGACTCGTTTAACATGCAAAAGTTCGATTTGCGTCTGATGAGACGGACGCAAGCGATGGTCTGTTCCCTCTCGCTAGAAAATATATATATATACATATATGAGAATTTGCATAGACACGACGTGCCCCCGGTCTCGTTTCGTCATCGCCAATCGTCCTGTTCGTGATTCACATACTAAAAATACCTTTTCCTCGTTCAAAGCACACGTTGTTACGATACCGTATATTGTTTGCCCGCGGTCTCTCGCGTTCCTCGACACCCCTCTCTCTTTTTCGATTGTCATGAAAATTTTTTTTCGTCCACCATACTCACACATACGTTTGGGCTACAATGAAGACTGGGACAGGCGACAACGTCGTCGTTGTCGCGTGAGACAAGTCGAGGCTTAACATATATATATATATGTTTGTATGTGTGTGTGTGTTGAAAAGTCGACGACACAGAAGAAAAAAAGAAATAGAAAAGTAGCTGAAGAAGGGCCAGGCCTGGAAATTGGCGTAAATGAGATTGATGCGGTTTTAAGTTATAAGTGAAGAGGGAGACGCGAGGGCAAATGTATTAAAAAAAAACTGAGCAACGTATAGACAAAATTCTGTCAATAATTCTGTCATTTAAATAAAATCCATCTATAATAATAGAGAATGAAAGATCTTCGTTCACGATAATAAAAATTATACCCACTCTAGACGCTTGACTCTTGTGCACAAATATTTCTCGTAATTATTTACAGCGAATATCATTTATTTATACGTACTCGCAACAGCCATGAATATCAAGAGCTACTTATGTATCAAATGCATATGCGAGTATTGTACATTATACATTTATATTTAACATATAATGGTATGGTTATATGTGTGTATAGTTCGTTGTACACGGTCTAGTGCTAGATATACCAAATACGATAGCGCGCCGTTATGTAGAACAGGTAATAAAATAATTTTAACGACCTACTTGAATTATGTGCGGTACAAATATAATAATATCTGACTCACACGCATCCCCGCAATAAATAATAAGCGTGGCGCATCGCGCAACGTACGGTTCTCTGGGTTCGCAGCTTCTGCTATTTTCCTGCAGCTATATATCACATCATACATGGGTATATATATAATCAAGCATTTTTTGCAATCGATAATTTAAAATTACTGCGATGCAAATAAAATTTATTAAATTCGCTCATTGCTCCTCCGATTGTAAAAAAAATGTACTTTTACGTGAAATCGACCTCTCGTGTACATATTCATATATGATATTGACGAGTTGTTTATTTTTATTCATGCCACATCGTATTATAGCGTATTGCATCGTAGATATATATACGATTTTGACGACGTCGCAGAGCCATTCAAAGCACACGAAAAGAAAGATACTGCATAGCGAGAACTCGTGCGCGTGAAAAATTCACTCCTGAGTTAGACTATATAGTCGACGGGTTCCTTTTCGACACGATTTTTACTGGAGGCCTCGGAAAGAAAAAGACCGCGGGAAGAAGAAGAGAGGGTAGTGAGGGACAGGGGGGGGGGGGGGGGGGGCAGAGTCGGATGAAGGGATTCGCCCTTTCGTGGGAATTCGAAAGACCCCTAAGACACGTCGTAGAATTCGACGCGTGACCCCGTTTGATTTTCCGAGGAGGGTTCGTTACACTTTTTTCCACGATGTTAGTTTCGTATTTTTCGATCACTTATTTATTATCTCTGAGACACGCTTTCGCTGTTTTCATCGATGCATCGAGAGTGTCGTCTGTTTTATTATTATTATTATTATTTCGTTCAATTTAAAAAGTTATTTTTCTTTTCGACCTCACACGACCTCGAACGAAAATAATTCGATACGGCGAAGTTATTTAAACTTTTTCATCAATTCGATGGTTTTATAGAAAGAAAGAAAAAAAGAGATCGATTTTTTTTTCTTTCCGTAAATTAGATCGTTACGACGAAATAAAAAAGCTCGACGATCGTAACGTTCTCCGATCGATTCCGCGAAATTTATATCATTTTTCATACGAAATTCGTGCGGTCAGATTCTTAATCCGGAAAACGTTTGACCGTCATAACGCGTTTTCATGCGCCGGTACAGGACACGGATCCGTTAACCGAGGAGGGTACAGCGGCAATAAAATTTTATTGGCTCTGCATGTTTTCGCAATGTGAGCCACAAAATTGGACCGTGGTGCACTGTAGTGGTATATTTACATATCTACGCATACACACATACATACATACATACACATGCACACATATGTATTTGTCCAGTCATGGTAAAATGCAGGTATCGCGGGTTCTTCGTTCGAGATTTCAAATTTACAACTGCCCCTGCCGTAAACACGAAGCGCGGAGCAGCCCTTCCATGAATATACACACAAATACACACAGACACACAAATATATATAAATATATATATATATACTCGTATATAAACATTGGTGAATTACCATTTTCCCGGAATTGGAAACGAATCGAGGGTACGTATTATATTAATTTCGCGTGTACATATATACACGTGTACGTTATTCAAAGATTCGCACATAATATACCGAACGTAATTATGTTTTATACGTATTTTGCCATATAAAACGGTGAAACAAAATCGCGTTTGATCGAGGCGAATGAAATGGCGGAAAGAGGGAAATAAATTACAAGTTCGGGGAAAAAAGTAATTGATTTAATGAAATAAACGCAATCGAAGTTCCTTTATTTTTTTGGTAAATATTGTTCGATGTATAACTCGATAGCGGTGCGCCCGTAGCTCCAAATGTGCAAGCAAATACGTTTGTACGATCGGTGTACAAAAGTATTTGTACTATATAGTGTCTATAAACGCATGTAAAAGTTCGGGAGACCGTAATGCAACGTAGAGCACTTCGTCGAGTATCACAAACATTGATTTGAATCACAAAGACCTCCCGCAGTCTGCCGGTTTGTTGAACTGACTTATTGGTTACCGATTCCGTTTCTGTTTCACTCGCGCTCCTGCTATCGTACGAATTCCGCTATATCGTATACCCTATGTGTAGTGATTTGCGCTCTGTCGTTACTTTTTGTCCCTTCTCTTACGTTTTTTTTTTGCTCTTTCGCTTTATCAATCCGCTCTGACAACGACGTTTATATACCACTTGTGGCATCGTGAATATCCTACAATTATACATATATATATTATCATGTTTATATATATATACATAGTAGATATGTTTATTTCTAGAATATATGTTTTTTTTTAAATTATCATAAAATTAAAATCATGACAATTTTCAACGAATAATACTAAAAAATTGTGTACAAATTGAAATTTGTATACTTGTTTCCCTCGTGTTATTTGTTGAGCTAGAAAACCGCCTTCTACGGACAACTGACTCGTACAATTTTGGTTTTTCCGTAAATAAAATCACTCGAAAGCAAAAAAGTAGGGTTTTAAAAAATACCCCTGTTTATTTTACTACTGAACCGCATCGTAAATTTCCTTCTGATTATGGATCCTAGAGCGAGTTGTTGTCGAAAATATGAAAATGAGATTTGGTATCTTATGCGAACGCGACTCTTATTGATTCACGAGATTCACGAAAAGTCGATATATTCTGACGGGGTTTTTCGGTACATTTGCGTTTTATAGCTTCCATATATATACACAGGGTAAACCTATTTTCGTCACCTACGCTTGCCTTGGGGCTCTCTTTACGCGCAGCAAGAAAATTCAAAGTATGACGCTACCAACGACAACGAGGACTCGACTACGACGAACAATGCGGTCGTCTCAGCGTGTGGCTGGTCTATGTTAAACCAAAGGGGGTTTTATGACTACCCCCAACGATTTACCTGTTCGCCACGATGATCGTCCTTCGTCTCGACAGACGCATATATATTGTATGTGATCGCAACACCAAAAGGTCCAGAATCCAAATAACGAGCAATAAATCATCGAGGAACATCGAAACTGGAAGTGCACCAAAATATCATCCGAACTCGCCAATATTGCAATTGTGCATTCGTGTACACATGCCTTTCTACCTTTGCGGTATTTTCGGTGGCTCTCAATACTTTGTCGAAAATAGACTTTTGTTCATGCAGCCCTTGATGTTTTAATATCCTCCCTTTCGTATAGTTTACCATCATGATCATTCCTTAATTACTATATTGCTCTTTCACATTCATCGTTCGAATTTCCTTCCTCCTGTGGTCGTTATAGCCTATATATACGTCTTTTGTATACTACTTTAACTCGAGAAATATAAACCGTCGACATAACGACTATCGAAATCCAAGTCGCATTTTATGAGAGATGTATTTCTTCAGAGGCAGAAAATAAATCGAGCCAAATTTGTGGAATTTCTGGTCAAATTTATCCCTAGAAATATTTCATGATTTCTAAAAATATTGATAAAAGTAGAAATAAAAAGATAATATTATATTATCGGGAATTCGTTTTAAATATATTTTCCTATACCTTTGTGATATTTCTGGCGTCTTTGTTCATCGAGAAATATGAAACACACATTTAGAATATTTGAGATATTTATTAAACTCACAGCGAGGGCAAACGTCTAAAAATCCCGACCAAAATTAGTCCAAATGACCTAAAGAGATTCAATATAAATACGGTTTTTGGAATTATATAACACGGCTTGAAAATTAGCCAATATTGTATTTGCATGATATAATCGTACATGCGTATATTTTGTATCTTTGTAGCTATTTCCGTGTACCCCTAACGGCAAAAACACAATTTGATTATGTATCTATACTGATAAGATATAGAAGATCGAATCTTTTGTTAGGTGTAACTGTTAGGTGATGTCCGAGAATAACGGATATGAAATACAGAAATACAAGGAGACATTCAATTTCGGTCAACGTGATAAGATATATTTGTACACTTCGCTCACCTTTTGCTTATATAAGAACGTGAATTATGCCAAATACACGTAGGGGAGCCTTGGGACATGTAGTAACAATAAAAACACTAAAGTACGTGTCTTCAAGTTCTTTATGTTTACTAAACGTTTTGCAAAAATATAAAAATATAAAAGTATGCAACAACTTTTGGTTGAGGTTAAAATAAACAAAATTTGAACTTTAAGTACTTACTACAAAACAGCATTATTAATCTAGTAACATCTTTTAATCTACTCTTTTATTATAAGTAATCAGGTATATTGAGGCTCACAGCCCATTGTAGTCTTAACAATAATAGTTATAGAATATTAAATCCTAGTCATAATTTCTGTCACTTACTCTATTTTGTCATATTATGTTCGCAATCATCTGTTCCCGCATAGAATACGTTTGTTTACACAAATTAAACGAGACTTCTAGGAATCATATCAGCATAATACAAATCAGTCTTCGTCGGAATTACAATCAAGGCTTATAAATAAGATCGTAGCTCGAGATAAACGAGAAATAGTAACGTGTTACAAATACGTGGGGCAAGTTGTAACATGTTACAAACTGTCCCGCAAATTTGTTACAACTTGCCCCACACTATATTTTCTGATCAACATAATTTAAAGGAAAATCAACTCTATCTATACGAACTTCAATAAATTATCAATCGATTTGAATCAATAAAACAGTTAAAATCCTTTAAAAAGGTACCAAAAAGCAAAAAACCACGAATACAATTTTCTTTAACACCTCGTAGAAAGGAAGTTTACCGAAACAACCACTCGATACGCCGTCCGGCGGGACACTGGCGGGGCTTGTGTAATACAGTGCGTAATATAGGATTAATTAGATCGAAAATCTTATCAATAAACGCTATTAGGTATTCAAGGAAACAATTGAGCGTTAATCAATTACCCCTGTTACAATAAGCCCCTCGCTCCCCTATTACTTAATCGACACACTCGTTTCTATATTTTACAGGTAAGACCGATTGGTACAGCCGGAAATTCAAAGTTATTTTCACGTCTTGTTATATCCCTGTTACGAGATCGATGTAGGTATGAATAAATTCAAGAATAAACTATCCTATTTATAACGTATTACGGAGTCGCAAGATACTTATTTCATACAACGGTCAAAGAAAGCAATTAAGAAAAGAACAACAATTAATAAATAAAAAACACATTCAGGATCGTTTGAATAACCTCTAAACTACCCCCAATTTTGCCATATTAACGGAAGAAAAATCGAAACGCGCTAATTGGCACGTGGTATTACAGAACATTTTCGAATATTTTGCACAGAAGCGTTCCTCGTTCCTAAAAATTACCGTTTTTTTTTTAAATTGTAAAATTACTTTCTAAGTTTCACTAGTAAGTTCACTTTATTGGTAATTCCGGTTTGAAAAAATATGCCGGATGAAAATGACGAGTGAGAAAAATCGTGTTGCAATATGCGATTCGTTCGGGGACGGACGATAGAAGACGAGAGAAAGCGCCGGCGCGTGCTATGAACCACAATAAAGTACACAATGAGATTTTTCGCAGAAGCGTTCCTCGTTCCTAAAAATTACCGTTTTTTTTTTAAATTGTAAAATTACTTTCTAAGTTTCACTAGTAAGTTCACTTTATTGGTAATTCCGGTTTGAAAAAATATGCCGGATGAAAATGACGAGTGAGAAAAATCGTGTTGCAATATGCGATTCGTTCGGGGACGGACGATAGAAGACGAGAGAAAGCGCCGGCGCGTGCTATGAACCACAATAAAGTACACAATGAGATTTTTCGACTTTATCGTTTGTTCGTTGAAATTGAAGGCTCTTTTCCCCCACTGGGACCAAAATACTATGCACGGAGTGTACGTTCTATACATATATAGATATGTTTAAAGAAGAGCGAAAGGGCGAGTGAGAGTGACTGTGTATACATTGTACCATGGATCACTATAGTACTCATTGTCGTGTTCTATACACCGGCTATGATTATCTATGACGCATTCTTCCATTATACTATCTCGAAACCGGCAACAGGTCCTACACTACGTTCGCACTTAGGGCTTACGATATACTGCAGTACCATCGGATTTAAACACCCAATAGATTCGAATAATAATCGTTTCTCATCCCATTCATCCGTAGTCTAACGATCAAATTTAATTTATAACGGAAGTGACTTTTGCACAAAAATTCTTAAGCACCGAGCTAATAGACAAAATTGATAAAAAATCATTTTAACAAATCTACGGCTGAATTTATTTGTAAAATATATCGACGGTTTTGTCTAGGAAAACTCAATTTAAATGGTAATAATAATAATAATAATAATAATAATAATAATACTCAAATTATTATCGACGGATACATCGATGTTTCACAATGAACGTTTTCAGATTTATCCCTTCAACTTGCCTATCATTACCGCTGATTTCATTATTGTTATTCTTATAGTGACGGAAGCCAACCGGTGGTCTATTCGAGGATATTATAGAGGCGCGTTTTGTGGATATTCGATTCGATGATACTGCCTTATTCCGCCCTCCAAAGCGTTTTATTCCTTACAGTCCTCCATGCCTCAAAGTGGTATACATATATATATATAAGGGATGAATATATTCGCACAATGGAAGGGCCTCTTATATTCTTTCCCTTTCTCGTTCTCGCATTCTCCCTCTTCCTATTTTTTCTCTGCCTCGCTCATTCACATACGCGCCCACCAGTACGTACACGTACATACCTTATTTCGTACACAGCCATACGCTTATACTTATAGCTTTACACATATATAAAATACAGTACAACGTATAATAAAGAGGTGGATCTTTCACACGTCTCACGAAACGTATGAATGCCTGCACTGGCATAATAGTCGATGCATCGATATGCATTGAGATTATATTTACACGCCATTTGGAGGCTTTTCGGTCGGGCGTACTGAGAGACAGCTCAAACGCGAGGCACGCGCCATCGAATTCATGACTCTCCCTGAAATTGAGTATATATAAGTACCTATGGCGCGAGTACGTCAAGCCTTCCCTCTTATTTCGCACAGATTCATCTCTCGCATATAAAATTCGACTTCGCCTCGGGGTTATATATCGCTCGATTGTTCAGATTGCGGCTAGATAATTTCCTATACCTACCTTTTTTATAATACGATATGCTCGCTTTTCCATGCTTATACGTATATCGTAAGAATCGTAAGAAAGAGAGAAGCCACATACGTACATAGGTATGTACATACAAGTGGTAGGTATCAGCCGAACGTCGATGAAAGAACAGAGCGATCGTGTCTCTCTCTCTCTCTCTCTACCTGCTAAAATATTATTCGAACAATACGTAAAATCTGCGTTATTGTCAAATAAACGAAACACGAGAGAATCGCTAAGAAAAAAACCTTGCTTTGCAAATAAACGTGCGCCACGATATTCAGCCGGGTTACGAAAAATCTCAAAACGATTTTTTTGGTAAAAATGAGAGTCTCGCCGCAGCAACGCGGATCCCACACGCATACGGGCCGCGTACAAAAATATTCGCAGCTTCACACGCCCAAGCGCGTATAGAGCGTTGTCCCACGGGCCGTACGACTCTTGGGTCGGTACGCGCGTTCTCTTTCCCATTCCGTTCCTGGCTCGCTCACGCGCTCGCACACTCCTGGGAACCAACGAGGGGAGGCAAAAGAGCGAGAGAGAAAGTGACAGAAGGGAAAAGATTGAGAGAGAGAGAGAGAGAGAGAGAGAAAGAGAGGAAAGAGAAGACTATAGCCATGACGCGAGAGGTCGCTCCGGCGTTGCTGTGACGTCACCGACCGAAGCCCCGCCCCCTCCTATCCATCGAGGCTCACCATTGGTCGAGTGAAATGATGGCAGGCTCGCTTGCCAATCGATTGCGCGCCAAGCGCTCGGCTATTCTCGGCAATCGGGCCTCGAATGTTCTTGGTGGGTGGTGTTGACTCGTAAACGCTCGGCAAACGCAGTGGGGAGTGCAAAAATCCATTGGGCCGAGAAGTGGGGGAAGTATGTGGAGGGGCAAAGACGTCTCGGAGTGGCGCGTTCGAGCGTCGTACAACGGTTGGTGGGGTTGCCGCCGCGCGAGGGGATGGTACGTCGGGCGGGAGGGAAAAGCACGAGAGGGGGCTGCAACTGTACGACCGCCTCGGCAGGAAGTGAGCCCCGTAGAGCCCCCTCCCCCCTCCCCCCACCGGTTAACGAAGCAGTCACCGGAGACCCAAAGGCGAATCCTACGAATGTTCAGACGGTTCCGTTCTTTCGAGGAGAGTGGAGGTCGCTGATACGGCTCGCTCGCATCGTAAAAACGTGCGCGCGCCCGATTATTATACACAAACTCGATACATCGGGCAAATAATAAAAGAATATTTGGTGACGAAAAAGCGAGAGAGAGAGAGAGAGGACAAACGATTATTTTGGACGATCGGGGAAGAAAGGGTAGAAGGGTGAACTAGTTGTTTCTGTGTTAACGAGACGTATATATATATACATGTTTATATATATAAAAATATATATATATATATATGTATATAGATATATATATATATACGTAACAAGCATATACATTGGTAATGATATTGTGAAGAGCTGTAATTACTATCGCGAACGGTATTTTCACATATCGAGCATCATAAACGCATGAGTAAATACCACAGTTCGTAACTGTGTTCCTCGTGTGATAAATCCGTCGAGTGGCGATTGAATCGGGTGTGAATTCGAACGAGAGGAAGAAAAACAAATTTGAAATCGAAACCAACGTTCGACGAAATTTTCTCCAAACTGTGGATATACACTCAGCGGTGTTTGACAATATGAATACGAGTTCTATGACTGTATTGTGGCTTTTTCTCGTTAGTGTAACGTGTCGTTCGGAACTCTGAGCTCCGATTCATCGTGTTGCCGAAACGAGTACAGACGAGCGAGAGACAAATTTGGACGAAAAGTTCGCGCTGTTATTGCCGGTGTACGTCGTCGTTAACCCGTGGATAAACGTTATCAACGAAGCCAGAACGGAGAAGTTGTGATTCGACGAAGATACGAAAGTACGAGTCTCGATCGTTTTTCTTAAAAGTGTAACAGTGCTCACAGTTTTTGTTCGAAACAGGTTACGAACGGACTTGTATCTGAGACGTTGGACGTTTTTTATCCCGCCTATATCAGAAACTTATCGAAAGAATAATTGTCGTGTTAATAATAATAATAATAATATCGATACATATATATATATATATATATATGTATATATATATATATATATGTATTTAATCGATAATAATCAAAACTGACAGGCGACAGAGTGATCAAAGCCAGCCAAGTGTAATGTTTACGGCTGATGCGTCTCGTTACGCGAGCAACGACTCGTCAAGTCGTGCGTCCTGTACCGATTGTCATTGTTGCTTCTCGTATCGTCGCGACATCATAACGGCGGCGTGAACGGAGCACGGTTACTTGCGATCGCGGGAGACTTCAACGACGATACGACATCCGGTCGAATAAAACAGCGGACGTTCGATCCGCGGGCCAATTGTTGAAACCGTAGAATAGATGTGTATCGTTTGGATTCTTGGTTTAGTCGTTCGTCTTATAGGATAACACGTCGTTTAATTTCGGTTGTCGTTTTTTTTCTCTCGACAATTCGGCCAATCGAACGACTGGAGATAACGCGAAGAAACAGCTGGATAATCGAACAGGGGTTCGATCGTCGATCCGAAAATCGGTACGAATTCGGTAGGGAACCGTGTTTTCGTTGTGTCGAGGTAAAAAGAAAAAGGCGGCAAGCTGTACGGGCACAGGGAGGAGGACATGCTCACGATGGAGTCGGATCTCAAGGGCGGCAGTCTGCACGGTCAGATGCCGCCTCATCCGCACCAGGGTGTATCTCCAATGGGACACCATACGGGTGTATCGCCGTACGGTGCACTCGGCTCGATAGTACACAGTCCGGCGTTATCCGGTAGCCCGCCAAGTTCGGGTGGCCTCGGTGGTCTCAGTCTTCAGCATCATCATCAGGCAGCGCAGCAGCATCATTACGCCTCGATGCAAGCGGCGCAGCAGCAACAACAGCAACAGCACCAGACGATGCATTCGTTGGCGTCGCAGCAACAGGCTGCCGCCGCGGCCGCAGCGGCACAACATCACAGTCATCAGCAGCAACAGCAACATCAGCAGCAGCCCCAACAGCAGCAACAACAGTCGCAGCAGCAACAGCAGCATCAGCCCCCGAACAACAACAACAACACGAGCAAGAACAACAACATCGATCGTGTGAAAAGGCCGATGAACGCGTTCATGGTATGGTCGAGGGGACAGCGTCGTAAAATGGCCCAGGAGAATCCAAAGATGCACAATTCCGAGATATCCAAGAGACTCGGCGCCGAATGGAAACGATTGGACGAAACGGAGAAGCGTCCCTTCATCGACGAGGCCAAGAGGCTAAGGGCCGTACACATGAAGGAACATCCCGATTACAAGTATCGTCCACGAAGGAAGACAAAGACCCTTCTCAAGAAGGACAAGTTTCCGTTGGGTGGCGGGGTCGCCGGTGTTGGTGGGATGTTGGGCGTCGATCAACGGCAAGTAAGCGCCGCCGGTGGACCACAACAGTCGCAACTACCACGGGACGTTTATCAAATGCCGAACGGTTATATGCCCAACGGTTATATGATGCACGATCCGACGGCCGCTGCTTATCAGCAACACGCCGCTTACGGCGGACACATGGGTGCCGCGGCCGCGGCCGCCGCGGCCGCTGGCTACCCACGTTACGACATGGGCCATCACATGGGCGGTGGCAGTCCCAGTCCAATAAACAGCTACATGAACGGCTACGGGGGTTACGGGACTACCACGGTACCGGGTGGCTCGCCATCCCCGTATCATCAGGCGCAACCAGGATCTCAAATGTCGAGTCACAGTCCCAGCGGTAGCAGCATCAAGTCCGAACCCACGAGTCCGGCCAGCGGCGGTATTCATACCCCTACACCGAGCGGCGCATCTTCCGGCGGTGGCGGCGGCGGCGGCGGAGGCGGCGGTGGTGGTACCGGTGGACCCGGCTCGGCCGTCAAGAGAGAATACATGGGACAACAGAGCCAACAGCCACAGGGGGATCTCAGGCAGATGATATCTATGTACCTGCCGCAGGGCGGCGAACAAGGCGTCGTGCAACACGGGGCTAGTGTTTACTCGCCCGGACCATCACCCGATCCATTGGCACAACATCATTCCGCCATACCACCGCTCACCCACATGTAAGAATCATTATTTTAATACTCTTATATATATATATATACATCTTTCTGTCTTATCCTCTCGCTCTCTCCGTCTGTCTGTCTGGGTCTCTCTCCCTCTCTCTCTCTCTCTCTCTCTCTCTCTCTCTCTCTCTCTCTCTCTCTCTCTATTATCCTTAGGCGACTCCAGTTTAAACTCTGTTAGGCTATGGTGTAATTTGCAACTTGTTTCGGTGATTGGGCAAAGTGAAAATTGAGGCTGATTTGTCAATGTTGTTCTGGTTATTTCTCGTGCGTGATGTTATAGTGAGGATCATCGATCTGAGCAAGTTTTCTTTTCCCAAATTTCCCTTTTACCTGAGTCAGATTCGTTCGAATTTTTGTCGACTATCGTTGGTGTGTGTGTATCTTCACTGTCTTCTTGGAGAGGTTCACGCGCGTTCATTGATGTTTAGTCGTTTCGATCGAGCTTTTTAACTCTGGGCTCACTGATAATACGATTCAAACTTTATCAAGGGTATTGGTGACGTACAGAGTGAGAGTCTCGATAAAACTACGCTCAATATTCGATTGTTCGAGGAGCGTTGAAGTCTCTTTGTTACGCATGAAAACACATTTTGTTCTGAGTTATCATTGTGCTCGAAAGAGATAAAATCATAAAGTTAACGCTGGCGATGGTGATGATGACGATGATGACGACGAGGATGATGATAATGATGATAATGATGATGATGGTGATGATGATGATGATGACAATGATGATAATGATGATGAAGATGATGATAAAGATGATGATGATGATGATGATGATGATGATGATGATGATGATAATGATGATGATGATGATGATGGTGATGATAGTGCTTATGAAATATTTATTGCAACGTGTTAAAAAGAGTGCCTCTTTTAATTATTCTTTTTCTGCCTTTATCTTTCTCCGTTTACTTTTTCCGAAGAACCAAAAAAATATACGATTATTTTCGTTTTTTGGCGCACTTTTCACGCTCGCTCCTACATAAAAACGTATTTTTGCCTCTTCTGTTTTCTTATATAGATACGGTCGTGCGCGACTCGTATACGCGCCGAAATGAACGAACGAAAAAGAAAATCAAAAGCAATCGAACAAACAAACAAAAAATCAAAAACCGTCAACAAAAAACGCACTCTCACGAAAACAAAAAACAAAAACAAAAACGACTAACCTCGTAGGGTAGCTTAGACGCGGATGGCTGGACGTGAACGACAGAGCGAGGATTGCGGGGGACCGTTGGCACGGATCGGGACCGACGGAACGGCGATGACGCGCAGTCGGGCGAAAGACAGGAATGAGATAGTCAGTGAGGTGAAAAAAACGGCGGATAACGACTGAAAAAAGCTGCAAGGCGAAACTTCGTTGAGTGAACGGGACGGAGGTCTTCGAAATTTCGGAAAAAAACCATAAATGGAATTTCACAAAGAAATGGAGAATAAAGAAACAAAAACGTGCACAATGTGAAGGCCTGCGAAAAAAATAATTCTTTTCCGCAACGACACAATGTGAAAAATGAACAAAAAAAAAACAAAACAAAAAAACATCCGACGATGATCTGCGAAGATGAGGCGGAAAAGGTCGTAAGAAAAAAATGAATTTCTTTAAAAACCGAAAACGTCGTCGAAATATTCGCAGGCTTTCACGTTCGAAGCAAAAACCTTCTTCTCTCTCCGTTTTTTTTTCGTACTTTTCCAAAATCGTGCATCTGGAGGCTAGAAGGAATTAAAGATGGAACATTAAACAGTGATGAGAGAGCGGCCTGCTCAGAAAAGTGTCGCTGCTAGTTGGTTGTCGAGCGTGCGTGAGAACTGAAATATATATATACATATATGTATATATATACAGGCATACATACATGTATGTATATATATGTATAAAATATGCTTCGCTCCGTTTCTCAAGTAACCACTGTGATAAACGATATAATTCCGGGTCGAACATATAGGGTATCCGAGAGTTACGAGAGCGAGGAACGAAGACAGGAAGATATCATGAGAATAAATCATAGAGAACAACAAGACGTTAAATAAATATCGATACGGTATGATCGATAAATGTATGGAATAAATGTAACAAGTTGAAACGGGGGGCTGAATTATCGTTGCGAAAGAATTTTTATAACAACTTAATAAGCAAAATACTATACGTATTATATCGATCAAATTTCCTACCCGCTTTTGCCTGACTGAAGAAAAAACTTTCGATTTTCGTAAAATCAAAATATCAATTAATTTATCGTTCATTCCCATTCATTTTTCTCGGGCATGCCAATCTTCTACGGCTGTACATATATATTTATATTTTTTTAAATCGCATATATGACCATGTATATATACAAAGGCGTGCGCGCACAAACGTACACACACACACACACACACACTCACATATACACGCACCCGCGCACTAACACGGGTACACACAGCATGTACACATATACACCCCCACACACATACACACACACATATATATATATATATATATTAATAGTAACGTAGCGTATGAATTAATTCGAATTAAAAAAATGAAATATTGGTATATGTATTGTGAAAAATAAAAAATAAAATCCCCCGCGGTTCTCGCTCTCATCGGCAGACAGACCAGGGTATATCTCGTTGAAAAAAAAAAAGAATATATTTCCAATTGCATTTTCACTTATTCGCATATACGTTCCTCAATTCGAGCTCCCGCGGGACGACGATTCCACACTTTCCACCCCGCACCTCACTCCCTCTGTTTGTAAATAGCCGTAAATGAAAATTCGCATCTAACGCTTTATCTAATGTACAAAATGAGACGTGCGAGTGACACTTGGAAGAAAAAATTTGATTGATATCACGAGAGACGAGAAAAAAAGACGAGCGTGCAAAGCGCCAGTAAACAAATTTTAACGAGAAAATATTAATGGCACGTATGCGCGGCCCGGTCTCCTACTGCTATTCTCGCTCATTAGTTATTATTATTATTAGTATTATTATTATTAGTATTATTATTATTATTTTTATTACTATGATATGAATAATTATTGATTATTATCACGACAGTGCCCTTAAAACATATTAATATTATAGTCATTATTATTATTATTATTATTATTATTATTATTAATATCATTATTCATCGTCATGATAAATTGGATAACTTTTATATTTGTGGTCATAATTATGTTCATTTCACCTGCGACATTGTTCATCCTCGTTCGTTTCCTCGTCTCATTCGGCTGTCTATTTTCTCTTTCACGATTTTTTTTTTTAAATTCCTCGAACGATCGTCGCAACCATCGTCATCATTGTTTTTCATTGCCAAAAATAAAAATATCTAAACCATCGTCTCGAAAATTTGATGGTTAATTACATATTATTATTATTATTATTATTATTATTATTATTATTATTATCGTTATTATACTCAAATATGATACTGATCCGTGACTGTGATCCCGTACAGGGCCTATCGGACGACGTTTTCCTCGTATTATTACGACCGAGCTACCGCTCCGTACACCCAAGAACGAAGTAACGGCGGACGACTACATCCCCTCGAACTTTAGGCAAACGGAGTGAGAATTTAAAAAAACACACACACACAAAATGAAAAATGAACAATTTATTAAAAAATGAAACACTTTAGCGAAAAAACATTGATAAAAAGCTGAGGTGTCATTGTCACGGAGACGGGTGAATTTTATACACAATCGTTCGAGCAGGCGATTGATAAATAATTTTTATAATTGAGATTTTACGAAAAGATTTCATTATGAGATGTTTGACACCGTTTTTTTCACTTGAGCGTGATTTTTGTTATTAATCCAACCGTTTTGATCTCTCGTCTCTGTGGGCATGAGCACGTCAACGCTCGTTTATTTTAAGTTTTTGTATGTACATTAAGAGATGCAGCAGCGTCTCGACCTCAAATAACAAAAATGGATTTTTTAAGTGTATATAACGCGCCGACTTATAAAAAAAATTACACATCCGTTTATATATACAGAAACAAAATAAAATAGATTCTATATATATATATATATATATTTAAATTCATGCGATAAAAAAAGAGCATAGGACGAAATAGAACGAGTGCAAACCACGAGGAGGCCACGTGCACACGAGAGCTCTCAATTAGAATAATGGTGAACGAGGAAAAAAAAAAGAAATGGTACAGCCACCCACCGACACTGCACGCGCCCACGCGAACGCTGGGTAGGAGAGAAATATACGGGCGAGAAAAAAAAACAAGAAAAGTAATCACGCACACACAAATAAGCTCGAACCTCGTCCTTTTTCCTTCGATCCTTCGTTAAGTATTATTAAATCGTATCATAGGCGAATACCGTTTGAGAAATTCGAGCATTCGAGAATGGGAGAAAGCGAAGAAAAAAACAAAATTTTATTGACCGGAAATTAAACACTTTGTACAAATTATTCATTAGCGGTCAGTAAAGTTTTTAACGAGCCAGGGCCCTTTCTTATGTGTAAATATTAAACGATGTGTTTTCACGTCTAAACGACAAGAGGTCGTGAACGACGTTCGAATAAATTTATAAATACATATATATACTATATATATATATATATATATATATATTATATTATGTATATATATTGACTCATAATCAGTGCATTTCAATTGTTTTTTACTTACGCCAAATTACCAAAAAACCCATACCTAATTTTATCCTCATTAAATTTTATCAAAAATTCCAACATAATTATAAGTTTTCGTACTCTTCTATTTCTCTTGGATTATTCCTAATATCGATACGGACTCTCGAATTCGACGTTTTTCGATTTGTACACCGACGATGGAAAACGAAAGAAAGAAAAAATGGGTGAGCAAATGAAAAAAATTCGGGAGACAAGTCAGGTAATTATGGCTGATTCAATAAAAATTGATTTTGTCGCTATGTTTTGGAGTGATTTTGAAGTCGTACGAGCGTTTTTGATTATTTTTCTAATCGAACATAAATACTGTATATAAAAAAAACGTTTTTTTTTTATAGATTTTGATTGATCGGATAATTGCTTTTCGTTCTCGAAAAAAAAACGGCTAGTAAATCCATGGTCAGTGAAGAAAACACACATAAATATGCACCGGTTTAGTCATAAAATAGTTAATCGATTTTTTCCCGTTTCAGTTAAATGCCAGTTGATTTTTCTATAATAACTAAACCATTGTTTTCCAAAGTGCTGCAATTTCCACTTTGTTATCATTCTCCACGTTATCGACCGGGCATTGAAGAAAAGGTAATCATTTTCAAAACCTTTTGCTTAAACATTATATTCACATTTTCCGTTTTCTAAATACAAACAGATCCAACGTTAAAATCTGTTAAAAACGCCATCCTTTGTCTCTTTATTCGAATAAAATAATTTCCACTAAATACGAAAGAAGCGGCGATTTTTCACGAAAATTCAACAATTCTGTCTGAAAATGAACGGAGAAGAAACATTTCTCACATTTTATCAAGATGATTAAGCGTAAAACATTAAATAACGCTCGATCCCTTGAGACAAGTGGTAATCTTCACAAAGTGCAGCATATGCGTTATACATATTGCTCAATCGAATGCGAAATATTGTAATAAATATAACATAATAGGTATGAGAAGGGATCTCTACGGTTGAGAGTAAAACTAGAATCTTTCAACTACCGGCGCAAAACTCTCTCGCGGCCCATTAAATTCCAGGCCAATAAATATTCTATCGTTCCGGGGCATAAGCGTTGGCGTTTGTCATGTATATACACACACACACACACATATATATATATATATATACAAGTCATTTCGGTTAAAAGGCTTCCCTCTTCATCGATAGCTCTCTCTTTCCCTTTTGCTCTCCCTCCCCCTCTCACTCTTTCAGCCGTCTCGAGGTGCGCGGTGGGTGTACCCCCGCAAAACTCTCGTCGTGTTCCCCGGCACTCCGGGGAAGAATGCAAATTCCCTTCGACGAGAGTCTCTCGCTCACAGATTGCCACCGACACGATTGCCACGTTTCTTGCGTACGCGTATATATATATATATATATATATATATAGCATTGACACGCAAACGCGTAGCTACGTACATGTATATATATATATATGTGTGCATTAAGCAGCGTAGGGTCCCGCAAAGTGCTTTCAATTACGCGTTCACCTAACTCGGTTAGGCCGAGGGAGACTCGCAGCCGTGTACCGGTGACAAAACGCATTCGTACAGATCGTCAATTATACGTATGCTTTTCATTTATCCGGTCTACCTACAGTCTCTCTTTTTCCACTTTGAAAATAACAGGTGATATTGTTATTTGGTCGTTTTAAATACAAATTATGAAAAATCAGCGATACCCTTGGCCCTAGGTTCGATTAAACGTGTCGAAAGCTCATTAATATTAATTATCATTAATCATTAATCGCGATCGAGCAGCGACGCTAAAAAATGTATAGAAAAAAATAAAAGATAAACGAAGGAAATAATGAAAAAAATCATAAATTTAAAAATGCTATCGAGAATAAGTAATAAATATTGACTTTTGAAAATATATTTCGGGGCCGATGAGCGGTCGCGAAGTTGAGAAAATAAAAGATGCGCGTAATTTCGGAATTTTTTTTTTTTTTTCTCACATTTGTCGCTTTTCGATCTCTCTTGCTCTTCGAACGGTGCGCGCAAGTTTGGCCGAGGCTTCTCGGACTCTCGAATAACATTCCCGTGATATTTACACAAGACGTAGGGGCACACGCACACGTCTCGAAGCGAGGGAATATATAAAATTCGTTCTCTCGGCCGCGAGCGAGAGACATTGAGGGAATACATAGCTAACATACAGAGAACGGGCCATAACTCTCCTCTCTCTCTCTCTCTCTGTCTCTCTCTCTCTCTCTCTCTTTCTCTCTTTCTCTCTCTTTCTCTGTGATTCAGACATTACACTTCTCGTCGAGAATACGATGAGAGAAAGTCCCGACACGTCTCAGGACCGATCCCCATACATCCTACGATCGTCCATCATAACTTCCCTCTCTTCCTTTCGTTGCGTCCTCCGTCCTCTTCTTTTCTCCGTTTGCTTCGTGGACGCGTATGACTCTCTCGGTGTATACATACCTTCTTGCTAAACTCTACTGTTATCGTCCAGTCACTATTCTGTACACATACGAAGAATCATTGGCCAAGATTTTTCGACGAAATTTTTAATATCGTCACGTTAATTAGTCGTCGTCGTCGCTAATTAACTCGACTAATCTCGAAAGAGTCGTGCGAAAGTCGATTTTTGTGTACCTAATGTTCCGATACACTTCTTAGGCTCGAACTGGGATTTTGAAATTAATTTGCGAAATTACGAAATAAAGTTTTCGAAAAATTTTCAAAAATTTCCTAAAACCAACGATATCTTTCTTTTAGGTTCAAAGGCTATTTTTCGAAAATTAGTGACAAATTTATCATAAGAATTTTGTTAAGATTTATTAGGATTTTTCATAAAAAGGATCATTTTCACACATTTACATCATTTTAATCGTCCGTTTTATTCAAGAGCCAATGCTATTCAATATTCTACGGATCGAGCATATATTTTTTTCCGAGGTTAATCATGAGATTTTCCATCGGGTCGTCGATAATACTTTTTTAAGGTTTCGTCATAAAACTTTCTATTCGATCGATTACCCAAGCATACAATGCTGTTTAGGGTAAATCATATACTTTTCCCAGTAATCCATAAGCGATTTTTCTAAGGGCTGACGAAGAATCAATAATTACGGTTTTTTTTCCCGTCTATTCGAAAATCTACGACTACAGTCTTAAGTATATTTTTCGATAAACGTCAACAACCCGTTCTTGTTATAAAACAAAAATAAAATGTAAAAAAAAAGAAGAACGTACCCGTTAATACAAATCCAAACACGATACTCGCGTCGTACCTGGCAAGTGATATCTCCATGAAAAAGTTCGACTCGAGTTGTCAACTCCGCGAAAACCGTTCAATGACCGATATATATATATACCTCTCGATCATCGTTATCGTTCCAACAAATAAACACGTTTCTGGGATAATTCCCACGCGGTTTAAACCACACAAAAGAGGTTACGCCTAGGTAGAACTTCGGAGCGGTCGAGTAACGAAAAATAGGCACCTTTTCACATTTATCCGCGCGTGGTTTCTCATAGAAGCCGCTGCGTAGATCCGTGCTCAAGGATCTCTTACGGACTCGTTTGCGGTGTATTAGGCTGATAATGGTACTATTAGTGGACAGGGTGCTAACGAGGCTATTATATTCGTAACCGGTGCTTATCGTCTCGTTTAATTCTCTCTGCTTTTTTTTCTTCTTTTTTTTTCTTCTTTCTTCATTATTCACGCGTTTATCTTACATTATCATGTTTCTTCATTCTTCTCGAAAAGACTTTTGTTAGAAAAGGCAACAAATGTTTGGTCGTCGGCGAACCGTGAAATTCGCAGGGTCAATCACGAAGGTCGAAAAGAACTTTCCAATTTTCTCGCGCGGAATCGAGTCCCGATATTAATTTCGAGCGTGGCAATAATCATCGAAGAAACAAGCTCGAATCATATTTTTCAATATACTTCACTTAGGAAAATAGAATTATGAACGTTTTGAAAAATGTTCCTAAAAAGAAAAATTATCAAAATATTTTATAACGAGCTTTCGTTTGGTTTCGTAGATTCCACTTCATACCATGCAGCGAAATCTCTTTGTTCGTATATATTCGATTCGTATGAAAAGCTTGCTGTCTCTCCACCCCCTGTATAATACATATACTTTTATATACGAAGAGAGAGAGAGAGAGAGAGAGAGACAGAGAGAGAGAGAAATTTTCATTTAGCACAGAGCAATATGTGTATAGCGTTTCGCACGCGAACGAGCCAAAGGCTGTCCCTCAAAGCTTTGACGATCCGCGGTTCCGGTCACACATAGAGAACTCTGCATTCGCCACAGAATACTCCAAATTGCCAATTAACGAATCGCGTAAAATCCGAACCGCGGCAAATTCCCCTCTACCCGCTCTCTTTTTAATTTCACCGTTTTTTTCTCTATTTCATTCGATCTATCCTCCAATCACTATGTACATGTGTTTTTTCAATTCTCCCCCTCCTCCCTTACTCTAAATTTATATACACGGATATATATATATATATATATATATATGCGATTGGGATCGACCTGACGTGACCAAACCAATCCGTGGCCATTCAGCCATATACATACCGACCACATGAAATTTAACGCAATTTACATGAACCATTGAGGCGTCTCTACGTCCCTATGGTCCAACTGAGTTTTCGGGACTAATTCCCTATCGCGTTGAGCGTTCCGAGGGTGAAATTTCTACGAGATGCGAGGGTAGGCTTGAAATTGACATCAGCATCGCCGGAAATTATATTTGTTCGATACAAACAAGAAAAATAAACGTAATCGACGACAGGTATGATCGGAATATGAAAATGACGTTTTTATTTTCTTTTAATTTTTATTAATTCGTTAATTTCTTTTTTTTTATTATTATTATTAACAGTAGTATGTCTCTGACGTTCTTTGAATTTCACCACAAGCTGTGTTCATCAATCAGCCTTCGTACCAGTCTGCGGCTTGACCCTTGACCCAAGCGAAATCATATTCACGACCAATTAGCCAAAATTCGCCCTCTACGAACGTGGCGTACCGCACGAGCGTCCTGTGGTTTTTGCTTTTTCCTTACTTGAAGTCAACCATAAACTGGGTGTGGCTACGCGCCGGTAGAAGAAAAAAAATCTCTAGCAAAACACACCGTTTATACGGCGTTATTGGAGTTTAGAAATATTTGAAACTCCAGTGACATCAAAGGTGTTTAGTACGGGATTTATATACGCGCGGTTGAAAATGGTTCGCCGCGGACGTGGATAACGCTATATTTTCAATCCTTATAAGAGTATTCTCAATATTAGGTGCTGATCGTAAATACAACTTCGATCTACGAACAGTGTATATAAATGTCGGTTTATTGAAACTTCAAAGCCTGCGGGATACGAACAACGTACTTAGACGCGACCAAAAATGAAAATTCAACGCACCGAGTTCAAATTTTTGAATTTTTGCGTCGAAGAGGATGTCATTCATCTACGAAAGACGTTTCACGAATTTTAGAGAAAGTCTCGGCTACCTGCTACAATTTTGGCGCATTTATCGTTCTCGCATTCGCGACTTTTTTCGACAAAATTTCCAGGGTGTTTCCAGGTTTTCTAAATATTACGGTACATACGTTAATATTAAATTTCTGATTCGCAATTGTCGTACTCGAGACGATCTACATTGATGAAAGTAAACCAGTCATTTTCCATTAATACGAGAAACGAATCGATTTGTAAAGGAAAGTTCGAAAAACTACCGTCAAATTTGAATTAATGTCGATGAACAAATGTTTCATTACTATTTCTTAAGTTTGCATCAAACAAATATTATATCGATCATCTAAAATATCACGAAATATTATCAAATTAAGGAACAATTGAGACGTTTTTTTCGAACGGTTGAGTAACAGTCATTGTCCTCGATCATCCTTTGAGGTATCAATTTATATATCAGCATCCCATGCTCTATTTCCAAGAATTCCCATGCTATATTATCCGTCTTGAATATAATATAGGTATACAGTGCGCGCACATATGGAATACACTGCAACAAGCGTAACTTCCTGCCACCGTTTTGCGGTCGTGAAAAAAAAAAATAATAATTCGCCCTTTCCCATCACGCATACCCGTATAGGTACCAGATATCCGGTCTTGGTACTCGACTATATATTGCGGCTGTGAAAAATACCACTTTACGTTTTTAATTCACCTTTTTCATCGAAATATTTGTATCCTTAGAATAAAAAATAACTCATCGTAGTTTCGTAAAATTGTTTAATTTCATCGTAATAAATAACCATACGAGAACAAATGTTAAAATTACCTTTGTCCACTTTTTTTCAATACTCCAACTTAATGATAAAATAAACAAATATTCTCTGACTTCAGGCTCCGCGAAAACAAAACTTTCTTATGATATTCTCTAATAACTTTCTAATAACATTTGCGAACATTCTGACGCACGAAAAAATAGTATTTTTAACGGAATAAAATATCTAAATAGGTATAGATTACAATGCGCCGATTACGATAATCAAATAGGTAGGTATGAGCGATCGATTTTGAAATTATTGCTCCTGTCGCGAGAGCAAAAGGTGTATAGTCGCGTTATACACGTCTAAAGCAAATATCTGACGGCAATCACCGGGTATTCGCGAAGTTTAATCAGACCTCAAGGTGTGCGAAGAGATTTTCGCAGTCAAACACCGTACAGTGATTCGAAATATGTGGCACCGTTTGCCAGTGGGACGCATGGCTCAAGTCGCGCGCGCGCGGCACTTAACTTCGCGCGTTAAACACATGCGCGTGCAAACTCGCAAATATACGCTCTCATATCTGTATATATATATATAGATTGTATTCACCTGTACAGGAGAGTCGTTTGAGTTCCGTGCGGCACTAACATACAGCCTATATCACGCCAATCAGTTAACCCGGCGTGTGGCTCGACGCTAATGCGTTCTTAATGCGACAAAACTCTACTCTCGAGCGCTCGCGGGCCTTCGAACCATGGCATATCTGAAAGTCGGCGAAAAAGAATAAAAAAAGAAAGAATGAAAAACACCAACCGGAGATTTCATCGAGTTGCTTAATCTTTCGTCGTTATAAATATCTAATTTAATATTCGTAAAATGATTTTCCAATAATTATTATAATCTCCGATATCGATTTAATTTTATGATATACATTATGCCTCGCGCCGTTTTTTTTTTATTGAAAATTTGACAAAAAAATGTTTCAAGTAATTTTCCATATTTTAGTGTCGCACGCACGTTTCGTAACTCAGTCGCTCTAATTTATACACCTTTCTAGAATATGACCCGACTTGTCCCTCTCTTTCTGACGTTGATCGCTAATGCTCGATTCGCATGCGCGCAATCAAAGCTCGAACACACACACACACACACACACACACACACACACAGAGGTATATATATATTTTTGTTCCGTTCTCGACCTCGACTAATTTAACGCGATCGTAATCGCACGATTTGTCTTAATTTCGAATTTGGCGCCTTTGAACGCACGTTGGCATGATTAAATGGCGTATTTCAACGATTCGCTCGTTTATCGCTTCCTCGTGAGCGAAGCTTCGTTTTTTATGAATATTTTGTTATCGAGGTATGTACTTCGAAACGTTGTGCGTGTTTCATATACTCAGTAAACATACCTCGAAATACATTGGCCCGGTTGGTTCTGGGTCTGGCGTCTGACTTGAAGATAAAATGGTTCCTCGAATAAAATCAATGATACCGAGACGTGATAGTTTTTTAATTATAATCTCAAAATTGTGCTAAAACTTTGGTTTTATTTCTCGTCCAAAATAATTATTAAAACCAACTATAAAATAATTCGTATTAGGAATAATTCCTTTACACGTTATACGGTCGTATCAAGAATTTCATTTCATCGGCTTTAAATTTTTATCGAAATATATTCACAAATCACAATTCCGAATATGTTCGAGACGGGTGCTAGTATAATTAGGTATGGGAACGTATCTCGTCGTATCGTTCGCATCGTATTTGATCCAAGCGTAGCCATCGAGCCCCACCCCTCCCCCCACCATACTTTCCACCAATTCATTCATCACCTAAGTAATTAACGTGCTTATCTACTCTGTACATTTAGCGATACATTTTATTTATAAATATTAACCATCGAGATACTTCTTCTCTCGTGCGTAATGTCGTTACAGGTGTTCTTTTTTCCAGATAACTATTTCGAACTGTTATTTCAATATCCGCGTTTCATTAATTAATTCATCTTTATTACGCTCGATATTACTCCAGAACGAGAATACGAATCGAGAAATTATTCGAGCGAATATGTCTTTATCTTTTTTCAATTCTTCATTCTTTTTCCTTCGTTTACTTTATTTTCTAGCAATTTTTTCCTTGTTCACGTATAATTTAATATTTCCCAATCGTAATTTACATTTATATTAATCACATCGTGAACCAACGAGGGACAAAGACGAGAAAAATAATTTTCGCCAATTTCCGAATAATATTTCGAGCGAATTACGAAAATCGTACGTTCGCCAGACCGCGACTCGATGATTTTATAGAAATAATAAATACATCGTAATTAAAGCTTAACATTGAGAGAGAAAAAAAGAAGCGTCCCTTGTCGTCTACATACTCGACGATAATAAATGCACTATGTACTATATATAACAGTACTGTACATACATCGGGAAAGGAGACACGCGAGTTCTTCAGCTTTGGTACAATAACACTATATATACATATATATATATATATATATACGTACCACCGTACTATATCCCCCACCCTTACATCGTACAGCGAGACGAACGAGGTGCTAACGGGCGTGGAACAACGAACGAAAACAATGGAGCAAACACCACACAACGACGATAATATATAGCGTGTGAAACCACCGAGAGATAGACAGAGACAGAAAAAAAACAAGAGAAGGAAAAAGCGAGAGAGAGAGAGGAGAGAACGAAAAATTCTCAACCGTCACCACTCGACACTCGGGCATGCTTTTTTTTGCACCCGCGATCGCTCACTCGCTCTTTCAGTTCTCCGTATATTTCCATTCCACACCCCCTCGACTCTTATTCTTCCATTCATAATGCCATTGTGACCCTCTTAAACTCGATAAACTCGAATGAGCTAGCTGCACGTACAACGCGGAGGTCGCATCCGAGGGATCGGGGCTTTTCCTTCGTTCCCTTTTCCTTATTCTCTATCGCTCATCTCTTTCTCTCTCTCCCTCTCTCTCTCTCTCTCTCTCTCGCTCTCTATGTCTCTCTAATTTGCCGTCTCTTCTACGTCAACTACACACACCCTTGGACTCTGTCATTACCTAATTACGTAATTATACAATCGAGACGAGCCGAGATTCAGCGATCTGCGGAACTAACGCGACGTTCTTTCGGTATACCATGGATCGTTGTAGGTGCACAAAGATAAGGAAAAGTATAAGGAAACATGGACCATCAAAATATTCTTGCTCGTAATTATTTTATCGTGAGGCATTTTTTTCGAAATTTTCATCCATGGTTGGATAAAATGGAACAGCATTGTTTCTTGCGGGAATAAAATTGAGAATACTTGTATATATATAAAATATATGATATATATATATACGCGGCAATGACATTTAAAATACTTGTATATATATATACAAGTATTCTAAATTTAATTAACATTTTATGTAACGATGGATGAAAATTTCGAAAACAAATTGCGCCACGATAAAAGTGTTACGAGCAAGAATATTTTGATGGTTCATGTTTCCCTATATATATATATATATATACCTTGCATTTGTTACAAGGAGAGTTCTAAAAAATTGCGAAAAAGAGATAAACCCACGCGAGAGCTCCGGGTGTCTAGTAAAACGGCAACGTATACGTACATATATCTTTAACAAAAGTAGAAACGCGACAAAAATACGTGTCTGTTACCGAGGGTAAGCTGTTCCGCGTACTAATTACTTACAACTCGCAATTAAGTGCACCCCCGGGAATGAAGGGTATGAAAAGAAAAAAAGAAAGAAAGTAAAATCCGGTCGAATAACTTTCCGGAAGCGCATTTCGCACTTCCCTTTCTGGTATATATATATATACATACACATATTCCGCTATACATTTTACTCGAGTCGTTTCTTCTTCTTCTTCTTCTTCTTCTTCTTCTGCTTCTCTCTTTCTTTTCTTTTTTCGCGCTCTCGCGCTGACAAAATTCCTCTCGCTGTGTACATCTTGCTCAAGGCGAGACGCCGTGCGCATCGCACTCCTCGCATATTAATTGAGGCGCATCCACGCGCACCCCTCCATCATCGCACCGACAGCTTCGAGTCTCTCGTTCACTCTGTAGAACGCTCTTTAGATCTGTATATAACTCTCATATATATATATATATATATATATATATATATGAGAGTTTTCTACTTTCTTGCCTATACTACACGTCTCGTTGGGTGTCTCGGTTCACTTATACGCTTCGTTGAACACGTACATTTCTTTCTCTCTCTCTCTCACAATTCGCAATGTATGTATGTGTACACCACACTATGAATTTTTCACCGATGACGGAAGTTAGCTGCAGTGAATGTTTCATGCAAACGAGACACTGTTGACTTCACTTTTAATTAATTTAATCGTCGCTAATGAATTTCGTCGAATAATTTTTCTTCGGGTTTACTCCCATTTTTTTACATTTACATCGTATTATTAATTTCGCCGGAAATCGAAAATATTTCAACGTTTGTTTATTCGATTAGCACGATATTATAATGATTTTATATTCAGCGTAATAAATATTGTATGTAATTTGCGTAATTTAATACACAACCATTTATTCATGAAGAAAAATTGTAGAAAAATCGTATGCAATTTTAACGTTCGAGAAATCGATTGGGCGTTCGATCGGAAATCGTCATGCGCGCCGTGAATTATTTCTGAAATCGATTATTATCGTACGATTCATACGTGTATAAAGTCGACAATGGCCATGTTTCGTTTCGGATTTAATTCGCAAGTGTCGGACTTGCGACGGTTTTCACGATGCGATCGGTTGCTTACGATGAAAAAAAGGTATATATGTGCATCGAGATAAATAAAATTATGATAACGAAAAGAAACATTGTCGATGACGAAGAAGTGTTAACTCGAGTGATTTGGTTAGGTCGGTAAAGGGGCGAGAAGTGGGCGGAGGAGAGATTCGTGAGACAAAAGGGCGTTCGACATTGTCGCGTTAACGATGCATAACCAGGTGCAACAATGCACCGCTTAACAGCGTTAATTCCGAAGCGAAACGAGCCGAGAAGTAATACCACGCGCGAAATGCTCGAGATCGATCGTAATCACGGCAGGTCAAATGTTTATACAACACCGCACGTACGAATGCACGACGTGTTTCTTAAAAAATTCGATATAAAAAAATAAATAATAAATAAATAATAAAACAGAAGAAATCGGCCAATGTCCATTCAATCCGCGCTCGGAACTATCGATGCTGTTTTCATTAAAATGGAGGCTTTGAGAGAAAGAGGGAAAAAAATGAAACGTGCAAAAATGCATTTCGATGCACGTTTCGATAATTTTTCGTTGGTATCTCCCGAATCGACGATTTGCCGATATAAAAATTCGGTGGACACGTTTTTAGTCGGGAGGTTGTTCGTATTCGTTCTAAATATAGATGGGACCGGTAATGATTCAGAAGAATATTTTTTTGGTCCTCTCGGACGGCACGGCGCGAGATACGCTGCAGGCAAGAGCTCACTGGTAGTCCAGGTATATTTAATAACCAGCTCTTCTACCTGTGAGCCTGACGATGACGCGGAGGCCCCCCGGCACAGCCACAGCGGGCGGAATATTTTAAAACGATATTTCTCTTTTTTTCTTTCGTCTTCTGTTATTTATTTATTTTTTTTTGTTTTCGTCCTTTTTCAAAATTTAATTTGTCTCATTATATGAGAGGCGAGAGTCTCCGGAAGCCAGAGATGCGTATCAATTAATGAAGAGTTATGCGGCGATGGAATTCGAATTAAGAAAATTCTTCTTTTTTTTTCTCGGCATCTCGGACACAATTGGTTTTTAATTCGTAGTAAGTTTGTGGGCGATTTTCATAAGCGTGCGAGAAGCTCGCTTTAGAAAAGCTGTCGATAAATCACAAAAATCGATGTTTTTGTATTTCAAATATATTTATTATCGTATATCGAAATAAGAACGACATTTTTTGTTTACGAATTTTCTGTTATTTAGGAAAATAAACGACGCGGCTATTTCATTTCTTTTTGCAACGATATTAAAATAGAATTTACTAAATATCGGGAGGACACGTGGGTCCCTGGCGCCACAAATCATCACAAAAAATCTAATTTACGAGCGCGCGACTGACCCGGCTTAGGCTAGGCAAAAGCAGAAAAGAAAAGAGTGGAAAAGAGCGAAGTTGAAATAGTTCGTGGTCTTCCAAAATATACGCACGTGAAATATGCATATATATATGTGTGTGTGTGTGTGTATAAATATTGGACGAGGTATCTATACGTGGGAGTTGAAAAATATATGCCCTGCTCATTACATATTCGTAGTCTGGTGAAAAAAAAGAAAAATATTCTCGACTTGAAAAAACGCGTCGACCCTCATAAGCGGCCAAAATATTTTGTTTTCAAGCTTTCACAAAATTACCTCGTAAAACAAAGCAAATATCCTAATTACACAAAAACACTTTTACCTCGCACTTTCTTTCGATACAATAAAACGTAAACGGCCACAATATTTGAAAAAAAAAATCATTAGTTATGTAAATTCCGACAAACATATTCAACACCCTTGGTCGGTAAACACGAACGCGTATAATATGGAGCACTACAGAAACTACCGAGGGTGCAACCCCCGTGGTGAAGTCGCCATGGAAAAATCGTGAGTCGAGTCCTGGGCGTGAAAACGCTTGTGAAATTCGCAAGGGATGGAAATAGGGCAAAATTATGCCGAGGGAAAAGTGAAAAATTGCGATTCGAAAATTTCGTCACGCAAAAATCGAGCACGACTGAGAATGGGAATGAGAGAAAGAGAGAGAGAGGGAGAGAGAGAGTAAGAGTTGAGCATAAATAAATAGTATATGGAAAAGGCTGAAAGAGCAAGGTAGAGGGAGGAAAGAAAAGGACGAAGCGGATGATGATGAAGGATGGTCGAAAGACCGCTGGAATCCTGAACTCCCGGGTCATCCTAATATGACACGTATAATGGTAGTGGTCGAACGTGACCGCGACACAATCTCCCGTTGGGTTTTGGGATATTTTACTCACCGAGAAAGTGAGACGGAGAGCTTCTTTTTTCGCGCGTGTACCTGGCCCCGGTTGTCCTCGAGAGCAACGATGACCCCCCCCCCTTCCTTTTTTAACGCACCTTTATATATGCGTGTGTCGTATATTAATGCAACCGGGAACGAGAATTTTCTCCCGGTTGTAAATACCGGGCGGGCCGGATCGCAGTTATTAAAATTTAACGAAACAAGAATCATAATTGAACGTAAAACGAGAAGTTAATTAGACGTTAAATTATTTTTATCGTATTATCCTTGAAACGTGATGGGGAACGATTTTCCCTCGATATCGAAAACCATCGGCATGATCAAACAGTTTATTACGTAATTTGGCAAGCCTTAATATTTTTCAAACAACAAAATTTAGACATGGCCTCAACGGCGGGTTAGAGGTGTTTTAGCGAAAACGCGATCCGCATTTTCTCTGGCACTGAGCAACCGATCGCGTTAAAATTTTGAGGGTATCTAAAGAATCATAGCAAAAAGTGGCTAAGAGTTTTTTTTTCCCAAGATTGTTGCAATAATTCCCTCAAAATTGTTCACGGATTTCAAAAAGAAATCACGGATGGCGTTTTCGAATCGCTCGTCGCATGTAACACTGTTTACAGAATTTTGGAAAACAAAAACTCTTAGTCACTTTTTGGCATAATTTTCTAGATACCCTCAAAATTTTAATGCGATCGGCTGCTCAGTGCCAGAGAAAATGCGGATTGCGTTTTTGAAGCGCTCGTCTTCTGTTACACTGACTCTTGACGTGAAACAAAGCTTTACACCAAATTATCATGGTCTCTTTTAAATGAAATTACCGAAAATACTTGTATTTATTTATTTCACTTTCAGCTCACGGTGTATGAAACAAAATTGTGTCAGCAGAAAAATTGGGAAAAAAGGAAGTTTGAAATGTACAATTACGACGATGCGCCCATAATGGCTGAGCCACGATAATCTCTTGGCGTTATTACACGTAGGTATCGGTAAAACCAGATAAGATGAACAAAAGTTAGCGATTCTTAACGACCACGAAATTGCTATTAAAAAAAAAAGAATTCAGTTTCTTCGTTATTATTTACCGTTATTTATACGCGAAGCTTGGCAACACCGTGAAACTGGTGCGAAATGGCTAATTCCAAAGTGGAAATAAGTCGAATATCGACCTTCTGCCAGCGGGGAATCTCGTTTTTGCCCACTTCTTCATAAGATACAGCCAATTCGCGTTTTCAAAGCATACTCGCCAAGAGAGCCCTTTCTTAACCTCCAAATTTATTTTATTTTTCATTACTTGCGTTTTCTTTATTGATTTTTATTTTATTCTTTAACCCGCGCACAGTCGGGTCCTCCGATGTCGTCAGGATTATTATCCAAACTCCTTGCTCTTGTTTCATTTTTGTTTTTTTAACAAAATTTTTTTCATTATTTCTATATTTTTTGTTGGTAAAAAAAGTCCCATGCATTCCTGGGTGGGGCGCGGAGAGAGAGAAGAGTCCTGCTGCTCGGCAGTAAATCACACCGGACCTCGCGGGCTCGCACACGCGGATTCCCCCCTTCTCTTACCCTACCTCTCGCAAAATAGAGGTGGGTGTCTGCCTGCTTGCAGAAAACCAGACAGGCAACCTCTTCGGTTATGTATATATATATATACATAACCGAATATGTATATATATACATATGTAGCAGAGTTTTTTTGCCAGTGTTCCACGATCGGGAGCCAAACGCAAGCCGTAACGCTACCCAACACACCATAACTCGAAGAGCCGCGACACACCACCGAGCTTTATTGCGAGTGTTATATACACTCGCTTGGCATGGTTAATCGTAAATGTGAGCGGCGTTCCATGCTAATAAATTCCTTTTGCCGAGAGGCGACCTATTTGGACATTGTCATCGTGTGATAATGATTTTCGAGAGCGTGCACTCGCCAACTGCTAAACATACATATATAGTAGGTATAGAAAAAATATATATACACACACACACACATGTATATATATATATATATGGGTGTGTGTGTGTCTGTGTGTCTATGTATATATATATATATGCCGTTATGTGCAAGGTACGAGTATATGCGCGAGTAATATATAAGCTACGGATAACCAGCAGTAACCACCGGCCATCATGAAACCCAGGCCCACCCAAGGTAGCCACCGGCAATTCTAATTCTCGTGATGGATTGCGATATAAAACATGTATATATACACACACCACGTTGGTAAGAGCAAGGAGAGATATGGAAAGAGTAGCGAGTGAGTGTAACGCACAATGAGACGAGATTTATGCGAAACGAGAAATTATATGCGAGGAAGAGAAAGAGGGAGAGAGAAAAAGGGAGATAGAGAGGGACGTGGAGAGGGCGAGGGGGGGAAGAGAGTGAGAGACAGAGATTTCGACCGGAAGCTCCGTGTGGTGAGGAGAGCTACCGGAACCGGTATTACATACGCGTTCACAGTTCTAGTCTACTGGCTTGTTAAATCGATTTTTTTTTTTTTTTTTTTTTTTTTTTTTTTTTTTTCGTTTCACATGGACTTTCGTTGTATTCGAAGGACTCGAGATTTAACGATCTTTTTTTCTCGTAAGTGAAGACTTTTTTTTTACATCTTTATGCAATTAAACGAATTTATTTTCAATCGGCAATTGTAATCCGGTCTTTCGGTGAATTTGTTTGAGTTATTGCGAAATATATAGTAACGGCTTGTCGAGGGCAAATTTGATGTTACATTTATTGACTTGGCCTAAAAGTAAAAATAAACTCAATTATTTATTGAACACTATTATATAATACATATATGTTGATGGATGTTTATAGATTACTATATATATATATATATATATGTGTGTGTGTGTGTGCATGTGCAATCGTGGATGAATTCGGGCGGCAACTAGCAATTCGAATTGGACAATACGAGGAAAGAGATGTGCATGGGCCTGGAGAGATGGCAAACACTCGTGACGAAGCCGCCGATCAAACACGCAGAAAACGAGAGGGGGAATATGCTCTCGGTACTGTACTGTTGGCCTTCGCGAGATTTTCGAAGGCTCGCGTGGATTCTACACACGACGAGAGCGAATGGCAAACACTCGTCACTCTCTCGTCGACTGCCTGTCCCCTAGATCTCTTACTCTCTCTCTTTCTCTCTCTCTCTCTCTCACTCTCGATCTCGCCCCCACTTTTCATCTCTTCGATTCTATCCCTTTTTCTCTTTCTATATATGTAGTGCTTCTTATAGCCCGTACGATCGCTTGTACTCCCGCCTGTGATGGTTTCGCACTGCATCGCGGTTGTGTACGAACGATTTTTCAAAGACGAGAGGCGTTCGAACATCATCGTTTCACCCTACCTACTTTACACCAGCGCCCTCTTGTCCACTCGTCCCGTCGATTTTTGACGGAGCAGAGAAAGAAAGAGCGGAAGAGACAGAGAGCTTTCGACATATGACTAATTACGAGCAGTGTTTGCCCCTCTGCTCGTACCGTATGTGATGATTTTTTTTTCTATTTTCATGCTTTTTTATTGATCGAGAAGTTTACACGAGGTATGTCAATCCTAAAAGAAGAGAGTGTGGCCAAATGTGCGGAGAAATGGAGAAAATAAAAACGATTGTAGCTCGAGATGATCGAGCGAACTTTCGATTTGTTTTCTGCCAAATTTGATGCAAATTTAATTTATTCTTTTTTTTTTTTTTCGTCGACGATATATGGATGCAATTTTTTTTGTATCTTTTTGTGCGAATTATCATTCGAAGTTCGACGGTCTTTTGGTTCCTTTTATCATGGCTGGTCTCAATCACTCAAAAGTCCACGAAACAAGTTTTCGAGGGACGTAAACCAATACCGAATTCTGCATCTCGACCAACTCGCAACGAGACTAGTCGCATGAATATTCATATGGCTTTGTTTATGCTTTTTTTTCTTCTGAAAAAATTTGTCATGGCGCATCGCCGCTTCAGCGTGAAGCGTCTTTCTCGCATAAGAATTTTACGAGTAGACAACAAGCTCGCGTATATATGTAGGCAGATAAAAGATTCTTCCAAGAGTTAGTCCGTGTAAAGAATGTACCGAGTGTCCCATTTAAACATATTGCCACTCGGAGGTTGTAATCATTTTTACTTCACGGTTGTGTACCACTCGTGTAAATAGATATTTACATATCGAGATTCATAATTTCAATAATATTCTGCGACTATTAAAACGCGAAGATCTTCTTTTCACATACGACGGTGGGTCGCAAATATAATAACACATAACATAACACAAAATAAATAATGCTACTGGGAGGACGTCGGCATGAAAATAAATAAGTTTTTGGTATTTCTGAAAGAAAATTAAGAAACAAAAAATCCACAAATAGATTTATTGGAGCGGTTAGTAATTAGTAATTAAAATGATTGTAAGTATTCTTTTCGATAATTATACACACAGTCGTATCCACGCACACGTGGAATAACATATTTTTAATTGAGTCAACAAAAAAAACTATTAAACGAATTTAAAAAATGTATGAAAAAAAACTTATTTCTCTGACCGTCACAGCATATTCCTTAAGCTTCACTCGTTTCTCCGGGCACGTTTCAGTTGCCGTCAAGATCCAGCGGCGATATAAAAAAAAGACATAGCGTTCTACAACAATATCTCTTGAGTTTGACTTATTTTCACTCCTTTAACGATATAATCGAATTGTACAACTTGAACTTTGCATAAACTCTTACTTTATCAAGCATTACATCCCTGAGAGAGATGGGATGTCGTTTATCGACTTCCCGAATGGACCGAGAAGCAATAAAGTATCTCCTCCATTTTTCGTTAGTGCGCAAACAACCGATTTCAGTCTTCTGCGCATCCAGCATGGATGCGCATAATTATAATTGACATTAGAAGACGATTCTCCACGTGATGCATACCTGTATATATATATTTCATGCACGAGGCTACTTTTGCTTACTCATTCCTTTTTTCGAGAACTTTGCATTACGTGCAAAGAGCTTATGATAACGTGAAGATTTTGCGACGATATTGTTTCGACGATGCCTTATTGGCCGAGTTTCATTCGCGGAACGTAAGCAAGACGCGAGACAAAACACCGGGATGCTGCGACGCACGACTCGATTTTTCGCGTATTCCCAATGACGATGCCTAGTTTTGTCCTTTCTCACGAAGGACACGAATAATCAGCAGTTGGCAAAGCAATCGATAATCTCTCTCCTCCCTGTCGTCTAGTTCGTTATATATCTTGGTCCGTCTCGATACGCTCACGCGGTCTACCGAGGCCTTTGAATTCTTTCGCTACACACGTACGCTGTACGCGTACCTGATGAATTACGAGACGAAGGTGCAAACAACAATTTTTCGTTTCGTTACGAAATCGCATATACGCAAAAGCCTCGATGTCGTTCAATAAACGCCGATATTGGGAACGAAATCAGCGAGAAAATATTTTGTCCTCATCAAGCGTGAACGATCGGTCGTTAATGAAGCGTTCGAGTATCGTCTAACCTTAACCTAACCTAATTCTTTCCAGCTCGTACGTATCCTGGCCCGTAACACCACGCGCTTGCGCAGTACGAATGCGCCCGAGCTATTTTTCAGTGCGCACCAGCTAAACTACGAAACTATGTTTCAAAGAGCGGTTTTTTCGTCTCCTTATTAAACTTTTTGACAATAAACAGCGCCGCGCTCGTGCTACTCTCTGTCCAACGTAAATAATATCTCGTCCAAAAAGCAGTTTATAAGCCCAGTAGTAAAAAAAAGTGACCCTCTTGAATTTCTTTTCCCACTATGGTGTAACTTAGGAAGTAGTCGGTACGTACGGAATACGTAAGATATGTAGGAAAAATATATACATGTAAAATAATTTCAGCGTCGCCATGTGACAAACACGAGAGGGGAGGTATGGTAAATTCGACTAACCAGGCTGGTTAGGGGGCGGAACTCCCCTAGTTTATATACAAACATATATATATATATATATATATATATATATGTGTCTGATACCTACTATAAATATATACGAACTAACTTGTTCAACGCTCGTTGGTAAAGCGACGGATAAGTTGACCAGACCGCAGAGAAAGAGTGAGAGAGAGAGAGAGAGAGAGAGAGCCGTGGCGAGAACCACACGAGCCGTTTAGCGTTGCGTTTATGCGGTCCCATAAAATAAATCAAAAACGTCGGATCATTACAATGACAATGGGCGGGCAAACGTAGACGCGACACGAAGAGCACGAAAAGGTCTCTTCTGGCTTCTTGTCCGTGAATTGCACATGAATTTAAACGCGGTGAGATTCTGTGTCTGGCCAGCTACGAACTTTGTACCGAAACGCAATTGCTGACGTTCCGAAAATACGTGACATACGTACAAACTTGCCAACGAAAATACTTCTTTAATCAAGAAAACCGCCAGGAGGAATAAATAACAAACAAACGGGTTGTAAATACTCAAACGATTCTCAGTTATTATAACGTCATCGAGGAGTTTTCTTCATTCTCGACGATCGCTACAATTTTAATGAGTCGAAACGATAAACGGGGATACCTAATGACGAACTAAAGGGACAACTGCTTAACGTAAAATACGCATTTGTCACTACGATGTATGATATAGTCGCCGTTACTCCAGTAACGGATTTCGATGGGAGGCATTTCGCACGTCTGCTACGCGACAGAAACGTGGTAAAAATGGCAAAAACCACCCTATTTACGTAAATATATAACGGCACGAAGGGCATTAGACGCTGAAGAAGAAATAGGGCGTGGAAGAGGGAGTGGGGGGGGGGGGGGGGGGAAGACGTGAAAGGAAGAGGAAAAAAAGAGGGAGAATATGTCTCCTCGAGTCTCTCTGTTCGGAGCGTTTCGTTAGTTCGTTTACGTGCACTCGTAACAAGTGTAGACACACACGCAGTGTCTACCTTGGGAAAATGCGACGAGGCGCACGAGTGCGACCACCCCACATCGTTCTTTTACATCCCCTCGTACGAGCATGGCGCTTTATAACGTAGAACGATAATTAATTAATGAGAGGGACTCGTTGCCTCCCCATCGAAAAGTCGCGTATATTCAGTTCGACAAAGTTATACACGTCGGTAAATTTGCCATACGTTTCTTTCTCAAATGGGATATTTTTCACGTTTGAGAGGGCTTTATCGAGGAAGTTGCGTATACGCGAGGGGTGCGATGATTTAGCTCGTAGGAGAAAACAAAAAAGAAAATTGCGAATAAAAGGAGGGTTGAGCGTCGATGATGACGATGTGCTCGTTCACGGATAAATTACCGTTGATGGTTTCACTTTTTCCAGCTCATTAACAATTCTTATTCTCTTGTTACATAATCGAACCGTTTAAAAAATTCTTTTCTCGTTATTACGCTTTCGGAATGTCTTTTGTAACGCGTTGTAGGTATTAGATGGCGCTTTGCTGTTCCTTTGTTTGTTTTCGCTTTAAAAAGTGACTAAATACCTGGTTTTTGAAAGGGAGTGAAACGAATTGACTCGTGTAAACACGAATTTGAAATGTTTTGTCTTATTTTCTCGGTTTCTATGGGTTGGCACAAACGGGGCCTATGTATTAGAAGAGTCTGTGGAAAACAAACAAGAACACGGGATCGTTCTCTGACCGCGAGAATTAGTGAAAAAGAAAGGATATATGCTGTAGAGACGGGGCAGAAAAGAGAAGGAGATTTATGGCGTTACCCATTGTCTCAAGTCTCGATCGTTACAACGGCGCCTTTGCCGAGCGGACCCAATTAGTTAGGTCCACTTCCTCTTGTGGCATATATATATATATATACACTAACATATCCAGAAGAACCGCAAGTTGCAGACCATCGACGAAGGTGCACGACCTGCAGTCCGAATGGCCACGAGGATCTCCCTCTTATAGACCGAGAACCTCTCGAACATCTTCATTTTATAATTACAGACTTTTCTATAACATTCTGCTTTTGCTACTTAATCTTTATCAACGATATTATAAATGTGATTTTTTCTGTTTTTGCGATACACAAATATATATTAGAATTCAGTCATGCAGAAATGTTCTTCTTCTTGATCAAAAAGTATTTTAACAAATGTCCAATTTCAAGTGATTTTTGCATTATTGTAGGGGAGAATGTGGGAATAGAAGCCATGTAAGGAAAAGTTGAGAAAAAAGTAATTTATTGTAGTAATTATTTATTGTTTTCACTATTAATCAGTCTTTTGGTCAATAAACTTTCATTTTTATGAAATAAAAATACCCGACAGGGCGGGTAATGGGAGCCATTACTTTAAACTTGACAAGTTTAATAATTTTTTACGTCAATATTAGTAATAGTAAACGTGAACTGTTTAACATGAATACGTTTAACATATGATAAACTAATGAACATATAATCAACCCAAATATCGATTTTTTAACGCGTAAATGTTGTTTGTTTTCTTTATTGTCTCGTCTCTTCTTTTTTTTCTTCAAAAACATCTTTCATGGGAATACCGGTCGGGGTTTCTGAATGTTGTTTAGTTTTGGTGGTCTTTGTGGGTTTCTTGATTAATAGCCGTGGGCTCGATACAAGGGGAATTCATCTGGCTCCCATTACCCCGAAGGGAAGCATTTCGAATTGAACATAATAATATAAACAAATTATGTTGTAACCTATTTTTTATACTTCCAAACCAAAATACATAAACTAAGCTACCGAATGAACTCGAAAAACAATTAAATAAGTAAACTTTAGATACTTATTTTGATTGTGAGAAAAATATTGTTCTTATAACGAGAGGAAGCAAAATATGTTTGTGGTCGTCGCCGCTATACTTGTGGCACTGAAGCGGCGCCATCGGCAGTCGCATGACATCTACGAAGTTTAAAGAAGGCATTTGGGTTTTTTCGAAGCACGTCGAGCGTTTCTAATTACGTTTTTTTCGCTATCTCCCATTGCCCCGCTCTCCCCTATATTATAGATTTTTTAATTAATTATCATATAATATAATCGAGATAATATATATATATATATATATATATATATATATATATATATATATATATATATATATATATTCTTATCGATTCCATTTGTCCATTGTCGTCTTATGTTGGTATTTTCGGTAAGGAAACTTTACTACCGAAATACCGCAATACCAAAGATTTTGGAACAGGATAGCCTTTTCCTCATTCGGGGAAAAATATGTCGATACAATGTGGTATAGGACGCGGACGCTAAAAGGTAAGCGACAAGTATGACGTACCTAACATTCGTTTTCTGCAATTCGATACCACTCGTTGGAAAACGATAACACCGGGGACATGAGCGGTGACACGCGAGAGGGCGCAAGATACTTACGCGTCCGGTATTATATCAAGAGCAGCTAGCACCGGGGACATAGAGAGAGAGAGAGAGAAAGAGAGAGAGAGCAATTGCTGTTAGAATTCGCCGTAGAGAAGATGAGTATAGAATGCCACGGAAAGCGAGCCGAAACGATACGGTGTGTGTCGTCACACCGGGATGTCATACGGCGTATCGAGTTGCACCACTCTTACACCCCCGCCTCGTTCCCGCCGCGTCTTCTCTCTCGTCTCGCAAACATCAGGAAGCTTGGATCCTTCATCGCGAGGATTCTGTCATTCCGACCACTCGATTTGATTTTTGATACGTCGGTATGAACCTTTGCAAATGTTGTTATCGGTAAAGATTCTTCGAATCTTCGATTAACGAATGAAATATTAGAAATAACAAAATTATAATAATTTCTCAATATTTTCAATAATATAATTATTATCTCTTCGATTTAATAAAACTAATTATTAAATCGATCGACAATTCATCCAAGAAAATCACATAATGAAGTTGTTTCGAAAATTCTCTTAATTTTTCAATATTTTAAAGGAGGTTCGGTGATTGGACCGACTCCAAGATAAAAGTCCAATTTTTTTCCATAGCGTTGTCAAGCTCTTCGTCCATGCATAAACGGGGTTTCCACGAGATTTACCGCATAGTTTCCGAGATATTAATTGTTAAAATCAGTGCATTTAACACGTGTAGACGACGAAATGTGCCTGTTCTCTCGTATATCGATTTTTTTATGGCACTTGGAGCCAAGACACACGTAAACAAAACTGATGGTTGCATTCGTTGAATTTTTATGATCAATAAGGCACCTTGAATTAGAAAGCTCACTTGAATAATAAGCAATCAATTCAGGAATAAAATCAAGAAAAATCGGGTTATTCGAAGAGCGACACGTCACGTGACGTAGCAGTAGCCATCTTAACTAAATAATAATCCGGGCGCGTTAGACCGATGGCAGCCATCGATGTCAAACATCGACGATATGACGTATTACCGAAGTCGAGTAGTAGATTATTACGTTTTTTCCATATAATAAAAATAATAGGAAACTCGAAATTCAATCCTTAAAAAATATTTCTCGAAAAAAAATAGGAAATATACATATATATAAAACGTGTCGGTATTGCGGCGCAAAATAAACTCTAAGTTTACTAGCATGGTCATCACCGTACCTCCTTAAGTATTACCGCAGAATGTTTCCAGGAATATTAGAACTGGCGACCTAAGTTTGATTTTATTATCATCGTTTTTTATTTCTCGTGTCAATTTTACAGTGACTCGGGTAAAAGCCCTATGACGCAATCGAAGACGATAAATGCAACCGTTGCCGACGTCACGATGCAATTGTTTCCCATTGCTTACGCAGATACACGCGAAGAAAAATCCAGACGCACGTACTCTCTATTTTCGTATAATTATAATCGTACGCATTCGATAGCCACGTATGGAAAAAGCGATAACGCATTTTTCTACGCAGTCACGTATACTTTTTACGCATCAGCCTATCCTTCGAGGCAGTCGATGGCGCTACCAGGTAACTCACGGGTCGTCGCACGCGTCTGTTGACACTCTCGGTAATGTCACGTGCCGAGTTCTGGGTACTCGATGTGTGTGTCTGTTTTTTTCTTATCCTTTCTTCATTTTTTCTAATTTATTTTTTACCAGGCACGCGCACATGCGCACTTCTCGACTGACGCATCGATGTCTCTCGATCGCGCTCGTGTCTCACGTACGACGCCATCTCGTTATGCATCGAACTTCGTGACGTTAAAAGTGTACGGAGTCGTTACGAAGCTTGCGTGGTAGGTATTATCTTTTATAGGTTCGTCGTAGCAAGATTTATTTATAGATTTCGAGTGGGCACGCGTTTTTTTCATCATCGACATTAATGTTACGAACGGTACGCGTTCGCCATTAGGCGGTTCGGCAGACGCGTCGTTCGAAAGTCGATGTACCTACTTTTCTCTTCATCGTGATCTAACGAGCGAAACTTCAAAAAAGTGATTTCCTAGGTTTTTTCAATTTTTTTACTTAATGTTAAAAGATAATTAAACGTTTAAAATTGTTTCGGAACTTCGATTCAAGAGCTTAGCAGATCGCGATACGTATAACTCGACAGAATTACAATGAGAAAATTTACAATCCAGCCACGTGACTTGAAAAAATCGATCGTAAAATTCCACCCTCTGAAAATTTCCTTAATTTACCCTCGTGCTTAAAGAATTTCATTGCCGATTGAATAATCGATTCTTCGTACAAAATTAATCGAATCTGACGATGTAAATTATTGACCGTTTGCGAAAGTGGGAGAATGGTGTTGACAATATCACCTCTGACAGTCACGACAAAGTAGTTCAACGAATTATACGTATTCTGGTATTAAACGGGAGATGAAAAAGATATCGGTATACACGCACACGCATATAACTGTAGATGCACGTATGAAACGTATGTGTGTACAGGGAGTTTCTAAATGTGGGTCCAAGAGCGGAGATACGGTGGATGCACCGCTAGAGTGCGCGAGAAGGGTGGAGGTCAGTAAAGTGAAGCGTCGGCTACCGTGACTGAACTGAATCTGTCCGTGAACACCGACACCGCTGAAGAGAGAGAGAGAGAGAGAGAGAGAGAGAGCGAGAGAGAGAGAGAGAGAGAGAGAGAGAGAGAGAGAGAGAGAGAGAGAGAGAGAGGGAGAGAGAGAGAGAGAGAGGTAGGGTGATGCCGCGGTTACGAGGGGTGTGCTACGTGCTTATACGTACGTATGTACAAACCCATGCATGTACGAATTCAATCTCTCTGGAGTACGAACGACGACGAGCGCGCTACCGTGCTTCCCTCTTGTCACACGGGGTATAAATTCGCGCATTCGCATATGCGATGAGCAAGCTCATATTATATATGGGCCCGCGTATGTTTACCGGAATTATATGCATTACGAAGTTGACTCGATGCGAAAAAATTCTGCATTATTCAGGACCGATCGTTACGACGAATCGACTCTTAATTTTTCGATACGTCGATCGGCTCGAACGCCGTAAATATTATCATTGATATTAATGAAATTATTGATTAACGAAATTATCGACTCTGGCTTAAAAAACATGAAATAATTCATTAATATTAACAATTAACGATCGAACTCGCAACGAATTAATGTTATGATTTTTAAATGATTACTACTTTTATATATTAAATAATAATGATAATAATAATAACAAAACAATCGTTACAAAATACGAATATCGTTCTTTCGAGTATTTCTGATTTTTGTTTATTATTTTGCGTTGGCGCGCTCTCTGCGATTTCCGTTCTTTCGACGACTGCAAGATATCTCACGTACCTATGCGCACACGAACACCCTCGGCACAAACTTACGTAAGTATCAAAAAGTGCACGGCGTTAATACCAAACTCCCTCTCTACCTACTCCGGTGGTTGGCTCGATTGCGGTGCCTCGTCGTCGCCGCTCTCTGTGTAACCTTAACTCTCGGCCTCTGTGTCGTATTCGCTCGAGGAGCATGAGAGGAGAGGCAACGATAGAGGGGGTCTCGGAGAAGAATCGCCGGTGGACGGTCTCAGGTTCGAATTGCCGCATTCTCGTACTAACGTTCTGTACGTGCGCTGTTACGTTGCAATTTTTTTTCTCAAAACACGAGGTTTCTTTTACATCGAGAGAGATTTTTTTTTTCTTGCCTCACACCATTTTCGTTTTTCTCTTTGTTTCTTATTTTTCTTAAGCTTCTGTTTCTTTAATCAATAATCGTACGCAATTATGTAAATTAATTATTCGAGTAAGTGCGGAAGAACGAATTAAAATTTTGTCGACGGAAATTCCTTACCGAAAATTAGGAGAAGCCATTGAGAACGAAGTAAACGAGGAGACTCGTGATGAATTGGGTGGCACACGCGCGTCGCGAGAATTCCAAGACCGTCGAGTTTCTATCAGGGTTAACTTCTCTACCAACTGTTGTAATCCTCAATGCGAAAAGTCTCCTTTAGTTTCGTCCTCGAGTTGCAACTAAGCCACCAACCCCACAGTATTTTGAACGCTTTGATAAATATATATATATATATATATATATATATATATATATGTGTGTGAGTGTGTGTGTATATATGTACGTATATATGTATGTGTATACAGAACGTGGAATAACCGTGAAGTTCCACGAATGGGTTCCGAAGGTTCTGTGGCGCGTGGTAGAGCTGCTTTCTGCCGCTATAAATTCATAAACCTACAACTTCGAAACTCTCACGGAACGGAGCAGTTCACCTCCAATCCTCCTCCTCCTCCTCCTCCTCCTACTCCGTCGCCTCCCTTACGTTCTTCGTCAACCCCCCGGACAAACTTTCAACGGTTATAACTTCAACCCCCTTGAATCTTGCAACACCTAATATTTATTCGGAATAAACGCTGTAAGAGGAGAATCCATATATTGTTACCTATCATAGGATAAATAATATTAGTGATATTTCGTTGACAGTATATTCTGTAATCACGAATCGTCGAGATACGCGCAAGTACGTATCTATACTCTCGTTAATTCAAAAGTCACAGCGATATTTTTTATCGTAAAGAATCGAATAACAATTATCGCTATAATTTTTCAATAAAGTGCTGGCGTATAATGATGTAACTTTAAGAAGATTAATATCAGATTTCTTACGTCAAAACAATTATAAAAAATTTCAAAACGATATACATTACACGTATAATATATTTATGTGATAGGAAAAAATGGTCAAAGTCAGTATTTATCGAGTGACGAAAAAATAGATAAATTGCACAAAAATTCTTTCGTTTTATATACGTTTTTTATCCTTTTTTCTCCCCCACTATGACGAATTTTCTAAGAAGTTCGAATTTCATTTTATTTTCTTGAGAAGAGAGGAAGTTTCTGCCAAGATAATAATAAAGAAAAAAGAGGTAGGCACATTAGCCGGGGGAGTTTAAAGACTGATGATTTTATATGCACGAAGCGAGTGTCACGTAAGCGAGTAGCCAGGCGGCGGTTTTCACGACAAGGGTCGCGCAAGAGACACCGAGTGAAGGGAAGAGGCAGAGGGAGAGGGCGAACGAGAGAGGGAAGAGCGCCGTCGGGGAAACGTGAGTTGAGAGCTCGATCGGCTCGTCGTCATCTTAATCCGTGACTACGTGTGGCCACGTGGCCGAAGCCGATTAAAAGATTACGCCGCTTGTAATTATCGGCTATCGGTCACGTATACACAGGACGTCTTACGAGACGTGTGCCCGGGAGAAAACATGACCCCCGCAAGATGGACTCGCACGCGACTGTCGTGCGCGTCGTTTCATTTTCCATTTCTCTCGATGAATCAGCCCGTTTTTTTTTCTTTTTTTTTTCACGTATAGAATAATGTTCTACGTGAAATGTTTCGATGAATGATTCGCCGATTAATTTTTTGTTCCTCCTCTCCTCTCGAGCTTGTGAATAAATTTCCGACGATAATGCGAAAGACATCTGACGTGTAAAAAACAAAATGCATGGCTGCTTTCGTTCGATGTCGAAAATCGAAGAAAAAAGGCAAAATTTCAAGTGGATATCGAGCTAACGATTACAACGTAACGCGCATTTATTGCACATATATATATATATTGTATATGCATTATCTCGCCATTTAATTGTTAGCATTGACGTTTCTAGACTCGTCAAACATGTCTCTCTCAACCAGTTTTACGATGCAGACACAAAACGCGCTCGTTTGCCGGATAAAAAGTTTGCTCGGTATGAATTAAATACTTTGGTATAACGGCTCGTATTTCCAGCATTTTATCAATGCGTTGAAAATAGTTATAAATGAACATAAGCTTATATAAATAATAATGAAAAAGACATTCGTGTTTCTTGTTTTATTCGAAAACCATGAAATCGAGAAAATTTGCTTGTTTCTTTTGCGCCCAGGAGCACAGAGAGGAAGAAAGACCGAGAGAGAGAGAGAGAGAGAGAGCGCATAACGAGCGAAGGAGAATCAAAAGCTCGTGGGATTTACAAAGGGGAACGAAAGACAGGAGAGACAAGCGCGAAAAGGACTTCTTGAAGGCGATGCGCCTGTGACAGCCTGAAAATTACTACTTGACGACGGGACGATGAAGTACATATGGTACAAGATTCCACATATGTAGAGAAAGAGAGAGCGAGATAGAGATAGATAGATAGATAGATAGATAGAGAGAGAGAGAGAGAGAGAGAGAGAGAGAGAGAGAGAGAGAGAGGAGAGTCGATGTCACAATTATATTTATACGATGTGCATCCTATCTCTCTACATCACGTTAAACCATTTTCGCAACGTAGGAGAAAACGACGAGACGCTCGTGTTACGGATGGTTCTTAGCTTTATCCACGGTGCCTCACTGTTCTCCGGTTCCATTTTCGCCTTTCCTCGGGCATGCCTTCTACATCAATTATTCTACAAACACACGTATTTATACACAAAAATCTAATGATTTATTCGTCAAATTGTTAACTTCTTATTTGATTTTTAAGTCAGTTTATTTATCTATTAGTTGCTTTTTTTGTGTTCTATGAAATAAACAAAAATGAGAAATACGTCGAAACGGGAAGCAGAAAAGTCGACGAATTCTCGCGATGCTACGTATAAGAGTCGAAGGTAAAGAGTCGGATCGTGAGGCGAACGATGTGTAGGGATGGAGGAAGGGAAGAAAAAGGGAACATAAAGAAAGCCGCGGCCGGTTTTTCGCGCTACGTCGGATACAAACGCGGGTTGACGTGGTCGCGGCTACCGGATTTCATCCCTGGCTAAACATCACCTCGTGCGAGAGTCTCCTGATTCTCTCTCTCTCTCTCTCTCTCTCTCTCTCTCTCTCTCTCTCTCTCTCTCTCTCTCTCGCTCTCTCTCTCTATCTCTCTGACTGCCTTCGTCTTGTTCTCTCTACAAGATCCGGAGGAACCGGGAGAAGCCGAAAGACGAAGAAAGATGTTTTGGATGAATTGATACAGTTATTGGCCCGACAAAGGTGACAGTGATTGGACATCACTGCCAGCTCGTCTCTCGGGCGAATGTTGGTTACGTTGGACAGTGAAGATATGCCAATAACTGTACTGTTTTTATCTTCCTAGGGGCATGAACTCCTGGCCATACAGAGAGCCCCATGGCTATTCGATCTGGCACACGATAGCCTCGGGGAGACGCAGCTCAGCCGGAATATCTCCGGTCTGGGATGCGCACAACGAAAAGACGAGGGAGGGAAAAGAAACGAAGACAAAAAAAAAGAAAAGAGAGACGAGCAAGAGAGTCTCGGGCTAACGCGAGATGGATCATTTCTAGGAGTGCACGAAATACGTGGACCTACCGTGAATGGAAATTTCTCATCTTTGGCCAGGGAAAATGTTTAATTTTTCTTTCTCGGTACTTTAAAAAAAAAATAATTTCCTCGTATGTAAAAAATGGAGAGTATTATTCGTACGTACGACGGACTGATTTTGAGGAATTGTACGGTTTAAATAAAACAAAATTGATATTTTTCGATTCACTGTTTTGTAAATATTTGGTCAGAACGGGTATCGAACGTTTCTGGAATGGTACGAATGAAATCTTGAAACAATAACGTGGAAATGTCTTTCGACGAAAAAAGATTTTAATATTTTGCCACTAAACTACCCTTATAAAACTAGACCTGCAACAATGCTCCAAAAATATGACGTTTTTTACCCAATTTCGACACAGTCTGCTTACTGTCAATAATTCACGAAAAAGGTTTGTTGAAGCAATTTTTAAGCGTCTGTTTATCGCGACGCGTTCGATTGACCGATCAGCCGTTTTATCTAAAATCTTTCGAAGAAGCACCGACGCAGCCTCCTAACGCTCCGGAATTGATCATTTCCGCAGAGATATCTTAATAAATATCTGTTAAAAGGAAAACAAAAATATCTCATTTAGATTCTAGATCGAAGTGATAAAAAACAGGAATGAATCACGGCTCCGGTGGTGGCAAAGAGGAATTTGTGAATCGTCGTCGTGCGAGAGAGTTCAAAAAAACCAAAAAGAATATTCGTCTCGCGTCGCAGGTCTCGTTCCGCGCTCTCGCTAACGGTGTGTGTGTGTATGTCATAGATACAACGGCGAACGATGCAGAAAGTCTTTCACCGTAAGAGATAGAAAGAGTGAGGCAAAGACAGAAAGAGAGAGAGAGAGAGAGAGAGAGGTGTACCGACGCGTTCTCGCAATGAGCAGTGTGCGTGCACGAAGCGCCACCTAGTCCCATTGTCGAACGAGAAACGTCGTGGAATAGACATTGATGAGGCGGAAAAATAAAGAAGAAAGAAAAAAGAGCCACCCGTATTTCCATTCATCTCAGAGCGGTAGAAAGAGAGAGAGAGAGAGAGAAACACGGGGTCAGGTCTGCTATATTGGCTAGTTTGTTTGTGGGTTGTCTGAAGACCGAGATCATCATTATTTTACACTTGTCAACGGGCTAATTGAAGTGTGGTAATAATTTTTTCTTGCCCCTTTCTTCTGAGAAAGAAATAATAAATCTTGGGACTTTGTGCAAAGATTAACCAACAATTGTTCACGATAACTATTTAATTTGAAAATAATATATATATAGGTACTTATATGTTTTTTTTTCAAGTTCGATCATTCAATAAATAATAAATAGCAAAGAATGAATTTTACTTAAAGAAACAAAGCAATCAATTTTTTGTTCTCGATATCGAGCGTGAATCACTTATTTCTCCAAGATATTTCTCACGTATAATTTCTACAGAAAAAGATACAAAAAAAATATCATTTCCTTTTTTCACTTACGAAATTTTCGAACGAGACATCCGGTCTGGATGCAAAGTTTTTGGCCGGAAGGTGATGCGACCCCCGTATTACGTTATTTCATAATAATACATTTGATCTCACTCCCAGATCATTATTGGGTCTCCGAAAAGCTTCTGCGTGCGGCTCTTACGGTCCAGCAGTATTTCGTAGGGCGGGTATCCGTATCCCAAATCTGTCACTCTCGCCTGATTTCCATACAGGAAGCCCTGTAACGAGAAACCAGTGGCCTTCCCTCTTCCTACCTACATCTATATATATATATATATATTTATACATTGAAATACATAAAGCAATGGCATTTCGGTCCAAACTATGTCCCGAGCTTATTATCCCCCGTGTACGATTACCAAGACACTCCAGCATCAGGTATATGCGTTTCGTCTGCATCAAGTTTGAACTCGTATATATACATGTATATACTATATACATGTTTAATACGTCTGAGGGGTTGCTCTAGGTAATCGTTCTGATACCAGTGCACGCACATACATACATATATATATATAAGTTTTCGACGACGATTATTATTATTATTCCCAGTTGTAGCCAGAGAAACGTCGCTGCACACACATTTATAATCGTAGCCGCTGGTACACCTAAATTCTTGCCCGGCGGTATCCTCTCGTCAGTTTCCCTCTCACTTTTCATCCCCCTGTTCTCCACCTCGTCCCTTGCAGGGGGCTTTTACAGAGGTTCTCAGACTTCCTGTTCGACATAGTCGTCGTCTCAATAATAATACAAGAAAAGAATTTAAAATAATTATGAAAAATTGATTTTATTCTTAAATATTGAACAAATTTCGGAATTATAATTTTTCTTTTTGTTGTTGTTGTTTTTTTTCGAATTTAGTGTTATTCATTAGGTGATCTGTTTATTATCGTGATGCAACGAGTTTAAATGAGAATCACTGAAGAAAACGCATAATCCCAGGAGCTCCTTCGGGGACTAGGGGATCAGGGTAGGGCCTGTGAGAGAAAGAGGGAGAGAGATGGAGTTACTGACATAGCTATATAACCTTCGTCTCTCGAAGCGCAGAGAGGATCGCCCAGGTGCACGCGCGCTCTACGAGAAAACAGAGCTATACCTGGGGGCACACAGGGGTAGCTCGGCAGGAGCGTTGCTTCGACCCCTCTTTTTTTTCTTTTTCCTCTTGTACACACATATATACGTATATATATATATATATATATATATATATATATATGTATATATTTCTATCTTTCTCGGCCTCGATGACGAAGGGCTCTCGACGAGCGAGGGGTCCACCGATACGATGGAGCACACGCGGCAAAGTACTACTCTCTTTCTATATATAATATATATATATATATATATATATATATATATATATATATATATAGAGAGAGAGAGAGAGAGAGAGAGAGAGAGAGAGAGAGAAAAGTGTATATATTTCGTTGTCTCTTTTTCTCGCTCGTATATACCTGAGCTCTCGCAGTTCGAAAAAGGTCCCGACACGAGACGATCTGGCTGACATGGATCGACAAGAGAGGATCTCTTTTCTCGGTAAACTCGCGGGCGCCCAACTGTCTACCGATCCCGAAAGAGAGAAAGAGAAAAAGGGAGAGGGCTTTTTTTCTCGCGCGTTGGCGGGTATTTATGTGTATAGGCATGGTAGAAAATGGGTTTCACATCGCGATGAACTGAAACCGCCCTATGCTTCGAGCCACAACCTGCTACGTTGGATTCGTAGAATTATTCAACAATGCGTAACGTAGATGCATGCTTTAATTATTTTTTCCATAACTCTACTCCAGATCTTATTCGATCATTCTTTTATTCGTCAATTATAATTTCAATGTTAATTTTCTATTCCCTATTTTTATATGTTCCTTGTCGGCTGTTTTGATTTTAGAACTTTTTCTCTCTTTGACATTTTTATACTACAGAATTTTGATATTGCTGGTAGCCATGGATATATAAATTTTTACATTCTTTATTTAATGAAATTTGGCAGATGACGGTATTGACATTAGCAAATGAGATGACGGTATTGACATTAGCAAATGAGATTGTCAGTGCGCACGTTTACCTGGCGTGCGCCAGATGCCGGCATATTCCAGCACGCGCTACCGGGGTTACTTTTAGCCGTCGCGCATCGCTTCAAAAACAAACACAAAGGCGAAAACCTATATTAACCTGTATACATATACATATATATATACGTATGGATGTATTACTGTCACCGAAGAACGTGTAAAGCAATTCGCTAGTTCTGCTACCGGTGTTACGAAATCACACGTTGCGCGTCGAGGCAAACGTCGAGAACGACGAACCAAGGTTTGGGAATCTTTCAGTTGTGTTTTCCATGTTAATATTTGAACATACCGTGTCGGTTACGTGGGACCTACGCGACCGTTTTTTTTTTACGAAATATCGTACTTTACGCGCGACGATATTTCCCATTTTTTATATCGGTATTGAATTTTTCGAGTATTAGACGTTCGTAGACAAAATAATCGTCTTCATATTTCATTGATATATTTGAAAAATTGTGGATCGATGATAGATATTTTATCGAAATAAAAATCGTAGTTATTAATACTTCCGTTTTTGACGAATTTGAATTTGTAAATATGGGAAGTTGTCGTTTTTTTTTTTGGTGCTTTGTGAGCGAGAGGAAGATCGGCCGTCCGAGCCGAAACTCTTTCCGGGTACTCGAAAAACTGTACAAAATTTACCCGGGAGCTCCGACGTGAACCGTTTCTCTCTCCTCACGGTGTGTTCCCACACCGTGGGAAGTTCACCGCTCTCTCGGTCCAAAGGTGGAGGCTACGTACATATATATATATATATATCGCGCACGGGACGCCGACGCTATTCTCCGAAAAAGGATTTCTCTCGTCTTTCCTAGGATAGAAAAATGCTCGTCCTGTTCACCCCCCGAGCTCAGTACGGTCGTTGAAATTTTCCACCGACAAAATTCCTTCGGTCCGTTTCTTTTCTGATTTTCCGGCAAAATGTTTGCGAAAGTGTGAAAGATCTTTTTACCGGCATATTTAATTTACAGGACGTTTCCGAAATTAAAAAAAAGCAAACTGGTCAAGAAAAATAAATAAATAAATAAATAGACAGACAGATTATAAAATATAGATAGGTTGATTTAAAATTCACCGACATAGAAATAAAAAAATTCGAAAAGTGTCAAATACATTTAACGAACGTCGAATGTAATATATCGGCTTCGATGTTGATATATTCCTTATTGATAGCCGCGAAGGATGACAAATTTCTCGTTTCGAGATCGAAGAAGCTACGACCGCGGTACATAAAATATTGAAAAATTATGATAATTTTTTTGACATTTTTCTAAGAGAGAGAGAGAGAGAGAGAGAGAGAGAGAGAGAGAGAGAGAAGGAGACCATAGAAAAGTCTATTGAATTCGATAAGCGATAAAGACGGAAAAATTCGTCGAGTCTTTCTCTCTCGTGCGTGGATCACGCCTAAGGGAAAAGGGAATAAATGAGCCAGATCCGGATCTTATTGTTGAGACCGGGAACGGAGCTCGCACGCCAGGGGATGTCGAGACCTGGTCCGGCACACGAGAAATTTCGTCGATGGGACGGGGTAGTCTGAGAAAGAGGAGAAGAAGAAGAAGAAGAAGAAGAAGAAGAAGAAGAAGAAGAAGAAGAAGAAGAGAGCGAGAGAAAAGACACGAACACGTAGAAAACGGTGAAGGGTAACCGAGACGTGGAAAATATTACTAATTTATGATAATTTCTCATTCTGGAACGCGCGGGCACATCGGACGACCGGACTGTCGCAGTCTGGTACGAAGGACGCTCGCACGACGTCTCGACTCTCGTCTCTTCTTTTTTTTCATTCATGATTATTTTTTCATATTTTTTTATGTTTATTTTTTCAAGAAGAAGCATTTTTACATGCATTTATCTGGCAACGCTAATCGGGCATAAATATTTATCGGCAAAAATTCGTTTGCACACCCGATGGAGATTTTTCGACCCGAGAAAGTCGCCTCGCTATTCGATTTATCATTTTCTATCGCGTGAAATTTATTTTTCCTTCTTTTCCTTCGTTTTTTCCATCGCTCTTTATTATTTCGAGAAAAAAAATACATTTCTCATCTTGACGCTGTTCATTAAAATGTATGCGCGAGTAATTGTTCAACGAACGATTAGTTTCGTCAATCCAGGAATTAATTATTCAAAAATAACAAAAAGATATCAAATTCGTGTTAAAGATATGAATTAATCGATAATAATTAAAAAAATCAATAAACTTGGAAAAAATGGACGCTTTTTTGGAGTTTTTCGAATCTTCTTTGATCTTTGGATGCAGTTTTTTATTTCTAAAACTGCGGGCACGTGCGCGCCCGGTTAACTGGCGTTAATTCAAAGAGTCTTGGAGTCTCTCGACACTAACGGCCGCCGAGCAACCTGTCCGGAACGAAGGGGTTGTCCTTAAACGTATATATATATATATATACATATACATATATATATAGCTCGATTAAATAGAATTTTACACCTCGCTCGACGGGTTAACTGGCTTCAGCTCGAGGCTACGTATCGTCGTGTTTCAAGTAAGCTACTGGCACACATACGAGTGCACACACCGCGAAAACTGTTACAGTATCCCAGCCCCGAAGTATTTATAAACAAATCGGACAATCGTCAATCATCATTCAAGCTCGCATCACTTCCCGCCGCTGTGGGGATTGGAAGCAGTCGCACAAAGGAATCACTTCAGAAGAATGAAAAAAAATAATAATAAAACGGAGGGTACAGTTACGTATACTTATGTATAACACGAAACGTATCGTCGAGAAGATACGACGAGTCTCAGGGTGTTTTTGATTCCTTCGCGTCATAGTCGGTGTCCCTCGAAAAGAAGAGAATCATCGACATTTGAATAAATTCACCTGACGTCTCACGAGTCGAACATTTATAATATCGTGCGAAAAGAATAGAAGAATGGAAGATCAACGGGAAAGGGTGAGGAGAGAGAGAGAGAGAGAGAGAGAGGCTAGAGATAAAGCGCGCCGACAAAACGCGCTCGAAAAATCCGAAGGGGAAATCCCCTAAAAGGTACCACCAGTCGACTCTACGTGTGGAATAGTAAAGAGTACACCTATATGTTACATACTGACAGTGGAAAAAAGTGAGAGGGAGAAGGTGTTTGGCATTATTCGGCATAATCCACGATAAAACCTAGTTTTCGCGCGTGTATTCTATCGAATTAAATAGCACAATGTATGATCCACGGCGTGAATAAATGAAAATTCAACGATGGAGAAATTAATAGAGAGACAATGAATTAAAAATAACGTATGGAAAATTGAAAAACAAAATTAATCCGACGAATTCAACAATATTAGATTTTTTAAAACGATTAAAATAAAACCGTTCATTATTTTCAATTATTTTCATTCTTATCGAATTCAATTAATAATCAACTGCAGTCAATTTTTTCGAATAAATACTTTTTACAGACCGCATACGAGACACGAATATTAGAGCGAGAAAATGGATTTCCAAGCGTGTGTCCAACGACTTCGAGACGCGATGATAAATATGTGAATCGCGTTCGAGGGTTGAGAACCCCTTATTCTTGGCTCGAACTGTAATTTAGCGGGGTTGGTCGTGACTCTTCCGATTCTCGATGGAGAGCGTGTGTGTACGAGCGAAAAGCGGTATCAGAGGTAAAGGAAGAAAAAAAGAAAAAATGAGGAGAGAGATGAAGATGAAGAAAAAAGAGAAGACGAAGAATCGGACCGAGGGATGAAGTGGGTCGCGACGAGAGTAGAGGGGGTGAAGAGTGGAGGGACGTGGGGGATTGTAGCGCGAGCGACGAGAAAATCATTCGGGGTGGAATACATCGATGCCGAAGAGGGTGCTTCAAGGTTCTTCTCTCGTCTCACCAGCCCCCTACCCCCCACCCTTACTACCCTTCTGGCTAGACTCTCGTTCATATTCTCGAACCGTTATAGATTTATTTCGATAGCACGGTCCGCGGGAGAATCGAGCACGGAGCTTCTCTTCTTTATCGATTGTACCCCCTTCGTGTTACATGACGAGGAGACGAAAGAAGGGAGGATCGAGAGCGAAGCACAAAATCCGATATGCGCGACAAAATATATTTATATTTCAAAGAATTGTCTTGAAACGAGGAGGGAAAAAAAGACAGAGGTTTACCGATAATCGATTTCGAAAAATAATAATAAACGAATGTTAATTACAGTTTGATAAAAAAAAAAGTCGATTGAAAATTGGTATTGTTGAATTTTTGTTTTGTATTTCATAGTCTCTCGCCATTAGTCCCGCAATTCATTTCGTTTGAAAATAATCGTGCGAAATAAAAAAAAAACAGATTGGAGAGAATAAGCTCGTTGCTTGTGCTCTCGTTCAAATCATCCAGGCCAGAACTCACTTTTGCGCGAGGGGTAGTAGCGAGGTAGTTGGAGAAAGAGAGCGAACGAGAGCGAAAGAGAGACGGATTGAAGTGGAGTATATATGTATATAGACGTGTGTGTATGTGTGCGCGTGGTTGTATGCGCGCGTAACTGAAATCTCAGCATCCACCCCCCCTCTCGAGCGAGAGACCCGTCGGGGCCACCCCTCGGTGCGGCCTCTTCTCTTTTCATCCCCGTGAGGACCGAGGGGGAGTTGAAACTAGAAAGGGGAAGGTTACAAGCCTCGAAGGTTGCAGCTGCGTGCCCTCGGCCAGGTGTGCTCCTCGTTTTCTCTCTCTCTCTCTCTCTCTCTCTCTCTCTCTCTCTCTTGGGCACAATTTTTTATTTTCATCTCTCTCGCACTCACCAACGCGACTTTTTCGTTCTCTTCGGCAACGTTGCCGCAAGGGTGGATTTTTGCGCCTCCCTCTCTCTCTCTCTTTCTTTCTACCCTGCTGTCGCGTCAAGCCGTATATAGCCGACCGTGCCGAAATTCCCGCACAGAAAAAAAAAACGTCCTCTTTTCGGATCGCTCGGACTATATATCTATTTATAGGCATATACCTAAGTATATAGGTATATAGGATATAGTATATACGTACTGCGTGGATTCACGCTGCGATATTGCGCTCACGCTCTCAAATTATCATCGTGCCAATTACCGTAGTTAGAATTAAGTGGAACATTATCCACGATTTTTTTTTACCTTTTTTTTTCATCTTCAAAGGCTATCATTGCCATCGTCCAATTATGACCACGGAATTAATTAAATAATAGGCAATAATTTCGGTTTCATCATCTTGAGAATTGTTGCCAATGATATTGAGAGAAAACAATGATGTACTGTTATTAATAACCATTCGTATTTATCGATAGTGATTTTTCATATGAATCGTTATAATTTCAGGATATTGACTGAAGATTTCTGTTTTTTTCTTTTTTTTCCTATTTTTTTTCTTTTTTGTTGATTGTACGCTTCTTCTTTTCTGAATCTCTCGCGTTGGCCCCCGTTTTCTACTGCTTCCGTTCTCTTTTGTACGTACGATTTACTGGCTTGTATATATATATATATATGCACATATAAAATGGACGGAATCACACGGGGTACAGAAGCGTATAGAAATTGCGGAAACGACCAGAGAGAACCGACGATATCTCGATAAGCGGAGCCGCGAGAGTGACGTCGTTATTGCCTTCCATTTCCACTTCCAACGTCGCACTTCCGCTCGTGATCTCTCTTGGATTTTTTTTCCTCCGCCGTGTGTATCCGTATATGTATTTGTGTGTGTCGACCACGGGCCGTGCCTAAACACACCCGCGAGTGCCAAGCCCTCGAAGTACGCTAGATTTAAAAAAAAAACATTTTTTTTATTGCTCACTCGGTCACGCTTTTCTGCTCCGTCTAATTTTTTCTGCTTTTTTTTTGTCATTTATTTCACCAATTATCGGCATTTGGAAATAATTTACGAAATCAATGAGAATCTTCAGCGTTAAATGAATAGGGGGTAATTATTTTTTTTGATTTACCGAAAATAAATTTTTTACATGAAGTTTATTTTTAATTTATATATTTTATTCGTATTCGATGATGATAATTTTATTTTATTTTCATCTTAAATTTCTTTCACTTTGATTAGTTTTATGTATTGTTTGAAAAAATTGTAATTTCTTTGCAAATATTTATTAACCGTTTTCCTTTGCCGGCGAGGATTCAATATTAGACGATGATTAAAATTCAAAATATATGTATATACATACATATATATATATATATTTTTTTTTTTGGCCGGTATATCCAGAGTACGGGAATATCACGGAACGTTTCGCCGTGCGTTTATCCAGCGTGGCGAAAACGGAAGCGTTATTTCCACCGTAGCGGGGCAGTCCGTGTGTGTCCCCGCACGGGGTCAAGCCTACCGGAACACCGGAACCGGAAGGGTGCGGAACCTCCGTGTGCCCGCGTCGTTAGACTCGCACTGATTACCCGAGAGAGCCGATGACGAAAATTCTTCGGGGTGTGATCGACAACTCTGTCAAATAAATTTTTCAAATTTCCTCGAACGTTGCAATATTTTCCAAGTTAAATGTCAATTCTCATTAATTAATTAACTCGTTGACGCTCGAGAAGGTAAATAAACCTTCTATTGTATATTTTTACGAGAAGCTAATTGATTAATTATTATCAATCCCGTTACGTAAAACAAGTGAGAAAATGATGATTTCCATTGGAATTCATCTTTTCTCCATTTGTTCCACTCATTTATTTAATTATCCTGAACATATATTTGGCGGTGAATATATCCGAAAGATCACAGGTGTGGCGAGAGATCTTTGAACTCGTGAACAAGAAATTTTTGTTCTTGGCCTCTGAGACACGTCCGAGTATCAAAGTTGAAAGCCTAATCGACCATGACCATGTAGTCTACCTAATATAACATACATACATACTATCATATGTATGAATGTCTCGGTGTCAAAGAAGTGTATGCGTATTCTCATGAGAATAATTATCCATCCGAGTTATGTGAGTCGCATATATATATATATATATATATATATAAGAGAGAGAGAAAGAGAGAGAGAGAATTGTGTTCCACCTGTGAAACTCGGGCTTCGTGTGAACGGTGACTAATGATTGGCGGTTTAAACAAAATGCTTTGCTCTCGCTTCGTTGTGGCATATATATCGAAAAATGAGAAGAGTGAGAAACGGAGAGAGAGAGAGAGAGAGAGTGGGAAAGAGAAGCAGGGAATCGACGAAGAAATTGCCTTCGAACCTACCGCCGTTGTGCCCCCACACACATACCAAATATAACGCACAAGGGGCACCATTAGGACAAATGACTCGAGCGTGAACAACTCGTGATTAAAAGGGCGATTTGTTATACGTATATATAGTTATATGTATACAAAATGCTCTTGGAACGGTCATCGTATATATATATATATATACAGAGAGAGAGAGAGAATGAGGCGAAAAAGATGCATGGCAAGTCCAGAGCTATCAGTCAAATACTCGAAGATATACACCAGTTCTTATTCTCATAATTCTTGCCTCTCATTTTCACTTTCGTCTTCTCATCAACAATTTGGTTTTCTCTTTTTCGATAAGATTCTCTTTAAAATTAAAGTAAATCCATCTCTTACGTTATTCAATCGGTATAAAACATTGTTTCCATGTTATTATCGTAACCATTTGAAGCTATTTCAATAACTATTTTAATACGAAAAATATTTAGAAATTACACGAAGCTTTTTTTCTGAATTTTTGGTTAAAAAATTATTGTTTTATCTCTAATAAAATATTTATGTATTGTAAAAAGTTTCTTTTTTATCCTTATAATAATAATATGAAAATAAATATTAAAGTAAGGGGTTGTACACGAGAGAACGTCCGGTCAACTCCATGGGAATCTCGGCATGACTGATCAAAGCAGGTGAAACGGGCACGATAATTATCGACGAGGTGTCCAGTGTCCTAGGCTTATATTACTATATGTAATATTCCATAGGGGAAATCCGAGCAGCACCTGCCAAAAGTCCATGAAACATATATGTATTTATATATATATATATATTTCGGACCGGGGGTCTACATTAACGAGAATTACACAAACTATAAATACGCGTCCTCCTACATTCGCTTATGTAATATATATATATATACATGTATACATGCTCTGTCTCTCGGTGCAAAACTCGCGAGGCTATGGGAACCCGGACTCGTTGCTGTCGTCTCTCTAAATACAGTAATTAGACGCAAGTTCTCTCCCCTTCCCCGCCCTCTCACGGAGGGACATTGTACTTGCGACGTTGTACATCTTAAAATTACACGTTTAATCGCACCAGTCACAGGAATGACGACGACGACGACGAGACGACGAAGACGACGACAAGTACGACAGAACGCGATCACTGCCGTCTGATGTTACGGCAATACGACTAGATTTTCCATTGTTTTTTTTAGTAAATTTGAAAATCTTTTACTTAATAATATTCTTCAATCGTTATATTTAGCACGTTTAATTCTTCGATTGCTCTTCAGATAATCCGAAATCAATAGGACTTGTTGAAAACTGAACATACATTTCATCATTCTAATTTCGTCGTTACGAATATTTAAGAAAACGTTTGTGAAATTTTTCTTAATTATCTTGCTCGTATTAAAACTTATCTAATAGCGTTAGATTTTATATTATTGCTTATATTTGACATCCTATTTTATTGCAATAAGTATGAATTTTTCCTTTTTTCGTGTTTTTCTTTTTCTGTTTCTTTTGATAAACACGATTCTCCTTTTATCGAGGAAAATTCAAGGTACGCATAGACGGTGAGAGTGTAGCTTCTTTTTCGATTCGTTTTTAATCGTCATAGAAGAGGTGAGTCGGCGAGATCGTCTTGTCACCTTTTGACGTGACAAATGATTGGAAAACTTTCGCTTACGAGCTCTTACGATATCTACAATATTATATATATATATATATGTATATACTCGCATGTGTATGATATGGCCACGTGTTTCACTCCCACGCAAAGTATCCAGACCTCAGGAATATAAGACGATGGCACAGAGAAACCTCCCCAGGTGGTCGCGTGAACGATTATTCATTAATGATCGACAGTTGCGGGTGGCAAATAGGGCGAGAGAACTCGCGTTTCGCAGACGAACACGGGAAATTAGAGTGACGTTGGCAGATCGAATGCCAATTATTCCTCGCTACACATTTTACTATATGTATATAAGTATATATATTATACCAAATACAGGTAGATGTATGAACTAGTTTCGTGTTCCATCATTCGTTATTCATCCTATTTCTTTTTTATGTGCCCGACACGAGAGAATACGACAAATAAATAAACAGCTCTATCGGACAAATCTCCGATATCATACTCGTTTCTCGATTTTGTGGTTTCAGTGTACACTGTACAAGTACAAATATCCCTTTCCCCAATCGACTATCGACATTTATCGAATTCATTTGTTTCTCGAGTTCAATTAGTAATTTTGTGCATTACTTCAAGCCCCAGGGGATTTATGGTCATTCATCGCAAAAATAATATTACCGAAAAATTGGTTTTTAATTAAAATGAAATTTTTATGATATTTGCATTGGATAATTCGAGCTCTCGCATGGAATATATCAAATAAATAATTAATTTCGCTCACCAACAATTCTTTCACGGTCATTTCAACCTCTACACCAATTTCAAAATATGTACTGCTATATATATATATATATATCGTTGATCAAAATTCACTCGAAGCTTTCCCATTACCCAATCATCGTCAGTGCTGCACGTTGTCGGAATTCCGATAGAAGCAAATTCTCGCGTCCCTAAAGCCGGAGCACAAAACCACCTAACCCTATCTGTTCTGTTCTGAAATTCTATATGTACCATATATATACATATATAAATGTGTATACAGATATATGTATAAAGGTGAACGTATTCAAAGCGTGCTGCAGGACTAAACCGCGAGGGTGGTTACGGTACCCGCTTACCAAAATCACGTACCCCCCGTACACGTACACACAGACACAGTTGCGCGTGCGCGTGCGCGCTTGCATACCCAGGTACATACATGCACATATATTTTATACCACCCCTCGAATTAGCGTTGAGCAAAAAAGCATTCCCACACACATTGCGCCAGAGAGACCAACCCAATCGCTGTTTTGACGATTCATATATATATATATATATATAAATCGTCAAAACAGCCATTGGGTTCGTATATATATATGTATAGAGAGAGAGAGAGAGAGAGGGAGAGAGAGAAATAGGACTTTGTGGCAATGCTGACTGACACGTTGCGTATTGCACGAAGCAATGCGCAACTCACACGCGACGATAGAGAGGATAGTGAACACACGCATGATTGCGTAAGGCCTGCGGACAGTGATTTTCGCCCTTCCCCCCACACCCTCAACATTCACCCTCGTTTCCTCGACTACCCCCTCCTTTACTTGCTCACTCTCTCTCTCTCTCTCTCTCTCTCTCTCTCTCTCTCTCCCTCGGGTTTCCCCCTTTCGGCTACCCGCAGAACACCCTCTTCATCCACACGGCGGACAGATGGGGTTCTCACGGCCGCTACCCGGCCCAGTGAGAGCAGCACCCCCTATCGGATTTTTGTTTCGTTCTCTGGACGCGTTGCACCCCTGCGATAATGTTCGACGCGCTATCGGTCAACGATAATGCCAATGTCAAAACACGCAAACATCGTATTCGTTACCGTGTATTTTCGACACGCATGTATAACTTATTATGTATGTATACATGTATATATATATATATATATATATATATATATATATATATATATGAATAAAAAATTCGCCAGCGTCGAGAAAGATTCAAAGAACGAGAACATATTTTTTTTTTTATTTTCGAAAGTAATATAAGCAATGTGTCTTATGAAATAAAAAATATGGGTTCGAAGATCGATTCATCCGCTACCTTTTTTAGGTCGCCATCATGTTTTCCTTGATGGACTTCGCTATATATCGATTCGAAAATTATTTACGATTAGACCAACATTTCGATCTCGCGTCTTCAAAGATTTGAGAAACATCTGGTAAGACTCGAAATGACCCCGCGTAGCTTCAAAAATCGTCCATCAAAGACTGCACAATATTTGATTTTTTGCTCAAATATGTAATCAATGGCGGTACGGTAAAAATGGAATGGGTAGAAGTGAAAAAAAGCATCGGTTAGAAAATGATTTTGGAAATGTTATTATGAATTATAGTAAAGGGAAATGGAAATGATCCACTTTCGCTTGTTTAGCCGCGTTATCGTACAAAGACGTCGCTTCAATTTGTGGTCGATGGGGAGATTCGATATGGGAGATTGTGATCTAACGACCGAGGCGTAGGGTGAGAGAGTCGATCAAATATTTATGAAGAAATATTACTAATAAATAATCAATGAAATCAACTATGTACGTTCGATCGACGAAATGTTGGAACAAAAGAAATCAATATAATAATTGGCTTGTATTCATTGTTTTTATTTGTTTCAGGTCGGAGAGTGATCGCAAAATGTTGAACCCCGAAACCGGTTGTTATTCGGAATCCGTTCGAGCATGGTGAGTTAAAATACGACGCAATAATCGCCTACGAAAATTTACTTAAAAAATTCACTTACCAAACACGGAAAATTCATCTCTTGTTTCTCAATGGATAATTTTCATCGACGATTAATTGTTTATTTGTTTTGTTTTTCTCGCAAATTGGATAGTAAATACGTGACGAACGAAAATGAAATTAGTTGATCTCGCGACTCAGTGCAGCGGTACAAAAAAAAATGAGGTCGAAGCAAAAACATTCCTTCGCGAAATCCCGGTCATCGGAGGGAAACTCCGAGTTTCGTTCGGGGTACGTCTGTAACTCGTTAAGTTTTTTTTTTCTTTTTCTTTTGAATTTTATTTTCTTTTTTTTTCAACGTTGCTCGACATAATTTTTTGCGCTTTTGATGCGCCTGTTCCACAAATTTCTCGTTGCACTAATACATAGATTTATATGTGTGTGTACTCGTACGGTATACGAGGCGTTTCGCCGTCAAGTTTTATATCCACTCGGGAGGTATACAAGGTAGGTCGTTTGCACTCTCATTAACGCCGTATCTTAATTAGTTACAAGTCGTCGTGTGTTTTCCTTGCACCGCACTCGACCGCGGGAACTGGAATAATCTCGCACGGAGCACAAGGGTTAGTCCCGTACCGACAAAGTGGACGACTTTCCCAAGGGTTGAATCAGCATAATGAAAGAACCAAGTTCCTAATATACAATAAATTTTACTAATAATTAATCAATGCCAAACTTTAATAACAACTCATTCATCAAACAGTCCTCTACAAAATTTATTTAAAATTCAAACAACCGTTAAATATTTCCACCATTTTATCGACGAAATAATATCCACGAATTATTATGAAGAAACAAAGATCTATCGAGCTACGATAAAAAAATCCATTATTAATATTATTCGTTACTTCGATAAATGTATATCAGGTCGCGCGTATAATTTACGTTTTTTCGTCGACGCTCGACGTTATTATTCGGTGGGCGTTATTCGTTGAGTGATTTATTTATTTATGAGGTTCTGAGAGACGTTGAAGTGTTACATCCCTTCCACTCCTATATTATATATATATATATATATACATATATAATAATAATAATAATAATAATAATATAAATATACATATAGTGACAGTATTACAGAGATAGGCACGGGTATCCATGGTGTGTGTGTGTGTGTATGTGAGAGAGAGAAAGAGAGAGAGAGAGAGAAGGGAGCGCGAAAAACCCGAGGCGAGAAAAGAGTGTTAATTCGAAGTGAGAGAGGGTGGAGAAGAGAGCAAGTGAGAAAAGTGACGACGAGAGTGAGCGAGAGGAGACCCTTAATGCGATTACCAACGTTATCAGATGTCACTTCCACGTCGCGTGATGACTGCCCTCAACCCTCACCGCAAGTTTTTTTCCCCCTTTTTTTTTCTGTCAGTGTACGTGTAGGCGCTCCGCTCGTTTGTCATCGCGTGACGCTCTCGCGGTGAACACGATTTACTTCCGTTTCGCCTCTCTTTTTTTTCTCTCTTTCCTCTTCACCACCCTCTCTCACGCTTTCTTTTCCGTTCTCGAATCGTCCTACGCGTCGTTCCAGGCGTCATGCTCGTTTCATTACGTAAGACGAGGAAAAATGATTCGAAAAAGGGAATCTGACGCGACGTTGTTTTCTTCTTTTTTTTATACGGATATTGCACAATAACTGACGAGTCTAGTTAATGATTAGTGGATGAAGTTGATAAGATTCTGTTGAAGAACAATCTCGATTATCGACATAATTTTAATCGGAAGAGATGAAACGGACGCGATTGATTTTACCGTTTGAACTGAAAGAAAAATGAATAATTAAGAGAACTCAAAATTGTGCAAAAAAAAGGGAAAAAAGTCGACAAATGAAAAACCATCCAAAGAATCTCTCGATCTCCATCCAGTGCAAAGTAAAGAGGGTATTAAGACGGGCGGGGGTTCGTGAGTCTCAAGAGCCATCGTTGCTCGAGCCATGACCACCCCCTATAGGGCTGTTAAAGGGCGGGCAAGTCGACTCGCGTGTCGCACGCGACTTCGTTGGCTATTCCTTTTCCAAACGGGCGCCGGAGAACCGAAGCGCCCTAACTTACGTTAACGACGACGTTAATGCGCGACCAAGACCGTCCCGACGACCCTATGCATATATATATATATATATATATACAAAATATAGATCGAAGAGGGGAATAGAGCTGCCACATTAGCGACTCCGGGGGCGGTGGAGACGAGAATTTCTCTCTCGTGGCATGAACGTGGCGCTGGGAAATCTTCGCGGATGTTTCGAAGAGAGTGAGATAGAGGGAGACGGGGTGTGGCGTTTCGCGTAGATTCGGGGGTGATTAGACGCCCATAGCCATAGACCACCGCGGAGCCAAGTGGCCACGGTCTTGGATATTCCGTATATATATTGTACTAGAGCCCTCCGGAAAATTCATTGACTCTGGCTCATTCGTTTACTCGACCGGATACCGGAAGTAGTTACAGTGGCACGAGGGTGCGCGAGGTTTTCTCCGGGGCCGATCTCAGTTAATTAATTAATCCCGTACTCGCTCAATTAAACATTTCGCCTGAAATTTTGATATAATGCTGCCTTGATTTTATCCCCGGGGTTTGAATTAATTCGATGAGAATTGTGAGGGGAGGATGGGTCGTTGGGGATGAAAATGGGACGATTTACAAATTATTTGTGTAACGAAGGTGTTGGCAATAATAATATTCGTTTGCTTCAATTTCTATTTTATCATTATTCTTATCAATTGATTTTCTTACTTCCCTACGTTTTTGCGCAATGAAAGAATTCGAATTGAATTTAATCGCTACGTTCCGAATGCGACAGAAATTTGGCGATTAAAATACTATATTAATTCAAGCGTTGATACTTTTTCAAATGTATAATTAGCGTTGTTTTTTACACGGAACATGCCCCAGTATTTTTAATATTTTTATAATAAATATAGAAAAATGAAGAGAGTTATTGCCTAATAATTAACATATTTTTCATGTACACGAGAGACTTGTCCATTAAAATCTGCTATAGTTTATATTTTTTCTTCAACATACTCTTCGTAATAAACGTAAAACAAAAATGCATCGACATTTTCCCCGGACGAACCGCATTACCCCAAACGTGTACGAATCGTCATCGATTCATCAATAATCTATAATAAATTTTAAACAATGTCTTTCATTTTATTACACTCTATATCGATAATTGTAATCGAGACCCAAAACAATGTTTACATTTCGTTATCAAAAAAAAAACACACACACTGTATTTTTCAAAAAGGCAAATTAAAAATTTTGTAATCTTCGATATTTTCCCATTCTCCCCCATACCCAAGACGTTTACGCGCAATTGTGTATATACGTGCGAATTGACGCGCAGGGAGTAATAAAACACGCATGGACCGTTAAACGGTCAAATAAATAACCCCTCGCGAGGCATCCTGGGTTCACTTTTCTCGTAACTCGCATTCCCAGGGGAGAGGAGAAGGAGGGGGGGGGGGGGGCGCATGCGCACCGAGCGTCAAACTCGGGTGGATAAAACACGTGAAAGAAAAGTCAAGCGACGAAGCCATGTGTGTGGCCGCGTAAATGGATTTTCCGGAAGGTGCAATCGCGTGAAACTGAAAAATGTGCGACTTTAAGAATAAGGAAACTGTGCGAAAAATCGATATAGATATCGAAGAAAATATGTTTCGATATTTCTGACGGGTAAGACGATACGAGAAAATTGAAACGTCGACGAAAAACGTTTGGATATCTCGCTTAAAGAGACGAAGAAAAAATAACGACGATAGTCCCGGATAAAGGAGTAGGTATAGGAGAAATGAGAAGAGTGGAAAAAAAAACGAATGAAAAAACGTATATAGGAACGTCACCGCGTGCCTTCGGGCCACTGGCTGAGCAGTAGCAGTAACGAATATGAAACACGAGACTGCTACGGGTATAATGGGTGTGTGCATGTGTGTGTGTGTGTGTGGCTGTGTGCGTGTGTGTGTGTGTGTGTTTATGCGAGTAGCTGTCGAGACACGAAACGGGTGCCATCCCCTCTGAGTCCCTCGGTTTGTCAAACGACCCTTCGGGTGTCGCTTACAAGACAGCAAATTTGTCTTAGATAAGCAAAACAAGCACTCGACGAGAACCGAGAGTGCGAGAGAGAGAGAGAGAGAGAGAGAGAGAGAGAGAGAGAGACTCGTTCGCTCAACCCAACCGAGAGAGCACTCGCGATTTCTACATTCCCTCTTCGTTTGTCTTGTTATCCAATTCTTGTTTTACGACTCGGCCTCTCGCTCGCACTCGACATACCGGACGACCCACGAGCTGATAGGGGGATTTCCAACTGTGCACGAATTTTTGATGAAGATGTCCACTGTTCGGTGCGAATCAGTTGAATCTGAGAGAGGAACCAACGACAGGGGTTTCGAGGACCGAAGGTTGTAAAAGTTTGTATTTCTCATTCTTTCCACGTTTTTGGTCCTTATGTCTAATATATATTTTATGATGATAGTTTTAGAAATATGATTTCAGGGATTTCTAAATATCGTTCAAATGCGAGAATAGAAAATATGGAATTTTCGAAAGAAAATATTTGTTTGTAAAACTTCATGTATTCTAATAATTAATGCAATATTCCGAAAACTGCAGGCTCTGTTCGAGAAATACGGAGATCAAGAATTTAAAAGAATTTAAAAAGATAAATATTTTTCATTGATTAAACAAATTTCTTACAACTTTCAAACATCTAGAAAAAAAAATCTTGTCACTGTCAATGCAATGCCCTGTAATATTCAGAAATAAAAACATATTTAGAAAGTTTTCGTTATTTTTGGACATTTGGTAATTAACAAGAATAATTAAAAATGGCTATTCAAACGCGAAAATTCTAGAATAAAAAGAAATTATTTTAGACATAATTATTTAGACTCAATCTATTTCTAGAAACCCTTCCCGTGACAATACTTAATACATATTTCTCTTGACTCAAGAACTTGCGCGATGTTCCAAAAATAGTTGAAAAAAGAACTAGGTACCTAAACCAAATATAAAACTTCAGCGGTTCAATTTAGCCGCCGCTGTGATATATTAATTTTTTCACACCAGGCGAAAAAAGGTGTCCAGATGAAGTATTTCCTACGCGTATTAAATTGATTCCGCGAAATTGCGAACCCCCAATGATTTCAGCAAAGAGAGATAGAGAAAAACAGAGAAAGGGAGAGAGAGAGAGAGAGAGAGAGAGAGAGAGAGAGAGAGAGAGAGAGAGAGACCAATATGCAGGAGCAATATCGCTCTCGAAGCCGTTCTCTAGTCTCTCGTTGAGGATTAGCATAAATTAGATTTTTATCCTTCCGAGAACGTCCGTCTTCTTATTCTTCGTCTCCATTTATTTTTCTCGAGAGACAGAATCTCTCTCTCTCTCTTCCTTTCTGTGTTTATGGTAGTAGCTATAGTTTTTTGCCACGTGAAAAGAGTACTAAATCTCTGAATAAAAATAAAAGCAAAAATTCTTTTCGCACCACTTTTTATTTTTATTCCGTGATAAAGATGCACGAGGTGAGTTCTAATCCATTTTTGGATCCGTTTTATACCAATTTCAAATTCTATTTATCAAGTACGAAGCCCCACCGTAGTCTTCAAAATATTCCTTTTTTTTATTGATTTTTCCACCGATTGCAAGAATGTTTTATTTTACCCGCATTTTGATAAATCGCGGTAGCATTCTTAGCTCGTCGGCGAAGAAATAAAAACGAGTTCCGAGCCACGATATACGTATGGCACAGACAAGTGGTAGGCGTCGAAAATCACAGTGACTGATGACGTCAATGACATCGGCTCTCTTTGAGAATCGATGATTCGGCCGCTGTGAGAGAAAAAATATTTGAAACCAGGTTGTGAATAACACGTTGCGCGTCACTCCGCTGTGGTTCCGCATCATCCATACCAACGCCGCACGGATCATAAGTCTCTCTCTCCATCTCCCTCTCTCTCTCTCTCTCTCTCTCTCTCTCGCTCTCTCCTTCGAGACGATAAATACATCGCGTGGGTGAAAATCTGTCTTGGTATTAGCGAGCTAATAGAGGCGTCGAGTCCCTTAATGGACGTACGCCTGACTGCTGTCTTTTTCCCCCTTTCTCTCGGTTTTGTATTCCGATGCCCTCTCGAAGATCCGGTATATTCTCCTATAACTATAATGCATGGCTATATATATGTATATATAGCCATTATCGATCGTTCGATCATCGGTTGACCCAGGGTCACCGCAGGTCCCGTCCGCACCGTCCTCGATCTTCATCGAACTTATTATACAAATGGTCTTGCATCTTTTTAGCTATTCTTTTTCTCGTCGAACTTTTTCTCTTTGTCCATTGCGACCATCTTTTTTTTTTATTTGTACTTGATTTTACACGTGAATAAACTTTTTATCGAATATCGCAATCTCAATCGAGTGTTGTGAAATACAACGAAAAACTCTTTAAAAAAAGAAAGGATTTATTGGCGAAATATTAAAAGCGACCAAAAAACGGCTAAATGAATAATGAAAAAAGTTGAAAGATAAGCGTTTTCATTTATTCATTTTTATTGATATTGAATTACCTAACCCTTGCGTAGCTTTAATGGATGTCTTTTTGTATTTCACGATACGTTATTCTCTGCATCGCATTACCGATTTTAAGGGATGAATTGTCGCGCTCGGTGAATTATTTTG